>CM057049.1:42470968-43081737 GCA_029948455.1 Solanum rostratum | reverse complement strand
CGGCTTTTGATCGGGCTCTTCCTCCACGTGAAAGCAATATGCAGGTTGTTCATGTAGATGAATGCGGATGGGATCAATGTAATTCTGATCTGGATGCCGAATCATGGAAGATAGGGTGGCCAAGGCATCTGCAAACTCATTCTGAAGTCGCGGAACATGCTTGAATTCCACCTTAGTGAATCTTTTGCACGCAATCCAAATATGGTAAAAGCTTTCGGTTCTTCACCGCCCATTCACCCTGTGCCTGACAGATCACTAAATCTGAATCCCCAATTGCCAAAATCTCCTGCACGTCCAGATCAACTGCTAGTCGGAGGCCTAAGATGCAAGCCTCATATTCAGCCATGTTGTTGGAACAATGAAACCTGAGCTTTGCTGATGCTGGGTAGTGTTGGCCCGTAGGTGAGATCACTACAGCCCCAATGCCTGCTCCGTTAAAGTTTTTGGCCCCGTCGAAGAACATCCTCCACCCATCATATTCTTCAAAGATATCTTCTCCTACGAAAGCTACTTCTTCATCATGAAAATAAGTCTTCAGAGGCCTGTACTCTTCGTCTACGGGGTTTTCTGCCAGATGATCGGCCAGTGCTTGTGCCTTCACCGCTTTTTGTGTGACATAAACTATGTCGAATTCACTCAGCAATATCTGCCATTTAGCCAACTTACCCGTGGGCATGGGTTTCTGAAAGATGTACTTTAAAGGATCCATCCGCGAGATCAGATACGTCGTGTGTGCTGAGAGATAATGGCGCAATTTCTGGGCTACCCAAGTCAAAGCACAACAAGTGCGCTCAAGCAAAGAATACCGAGCCTCATATGGCGTAAACTTCTTACTCATGTAGTAGATCGCCTGCTCCTTCCTTCCTGTTTCATCATGTTGTCCCAAAACACACCCGAATGCATGATCCATGACCGATAAATATAGCAGCAAATGTCGGCCTGCCTCAGGGGGAACCAGCACTGGCGGTTTGGATAAATAGTCCTTGATTTTATCAAATGCCTCTTGACATTCTGGAGTCCATTTGATAGCAGCGTCCTTCTTTAGTAGCTTGAGGATTGGTTCACAAATGACGGTAGATTGGGCTATGAAGCGACTGATATAGTTGAGTCTACCCAAGAAGCTCATCACCTCTTTCTTGCTCTTTGGAGGGGGAAGTTCCCGAATAGCCTTGATTTTTGTTGGATCCAGCTCTATACCCCGGCGACTGACAATGAAACCCAATAATTTCCCGGCGGGGACCCCAAAAGCACACTTTGCAGGATTTAGCTTCAAGTTGTACCTTCGTAGCCTGTCAAAGAATTTCTGAAGGTCAATCAGATGGTCACACCCTTTCTTCGACTTGATGATGACATCGTCCACGTAAACCTCAATTTCTTTGTGGATCATGTCATGGAACAAAGTGGTCATGGCTCTCATGTAGGTGGCCCCAGCATTCTTTAATCCGAACGGCATTACTTTGTAGTTGTAAACACCCCACGGTGTGATGAAAGCCGTTTTCTCTGCGTCGTCCTCATGCATCTTGATTTGATGATACCCAGCAAAGCAATCCACAAATGACTGTGTTTCATGCTTAGCACAATTTTCTATCAGAATGTGGATGTTTGGGAGTGGAAAGTCATCCTTAGGGCTAGCCTTGTTGAGATCCCAGTAATCCACGCAAACCCTGACCTTACCATCTTAGGTACGGGCACAATGTTGGCAAGCCAGGTCGGATACTTGGTTACTTCCAGAATTCCGGCTTCCAACTGTTTTGACACCTCTTCTTTGATTTTAAGACTCAAATCAGGCTTGTATTTTCTGAGCTTCTGTTTCACTGGCGGGCAAGACGGATCGGTAGGCAGTCGATGGGCCACTATTGAAGTGCTCAACCCTGTCATATCTGCATAGGACCAAGCAAAGACATCCTTGTTCTTTTTCAAGAATTGGACGTATTCCCCTTTCTTTTCCTCGGTCATGTGAACACTGATTCTTGTCTCTTGGATTGTTTCGTCATCACCTAAGTTCACTGTTTCTGTTTCTTCTAAATTTGCTTTTGGCTTTTCCTCAAACTCTTTGACCTTTCGAGTAACTTCTTCACAATGTTCATCTGTTGCCTCTGTCTCAGCTATGTCGTGTTGGATAGTCTCATTATGTGCCACAATCTCAGTTTCAACATTATTAAAAGTAATTCTTCTGAAAGAAAACAACAAAATAAACATAAAATGACATCATCATGAAATGAATGAAAGTTTTATTCATAATCAAAACTTGTCATGATAATGGCATAAATAAAACATTAAAATCTTAATTAAGAGTCTTTATTTGAAAATATAATGAGTTGGTGACAATTTCATATTTCTACCCAAGTGCCCGACATGGTCTGGATGGTGCAGTGGTCCAACTGCTGATGACGATCCCTGTGGTCTCCTCCTGCGCTGGGGCTTTCTCCCCCTCCTCGTTGATTATGACATTGCAGCTTCCTTCTTCAGCTTCTGAAAGGGACAAACCTCGCAATCCATTCAACAAGTCATCAATACCATCATCCCGGAATCCGATGGATTGGAAAGTTTGGCTCAACAGTGGCAAGGGGCTTGGCAAAGGATAATAACACCCTTCTGGGAGTGGTTCCCAATCCAGATACTCTTCTATAGTATAAGCATATCCCAAGCCAAATGTGGTTGAGTGATGTGAAGGCTTTATAGGCTCGATGATCCCTTGCAGTCTGGCTCCTAAGCCCCTTCCTAGTTCATAACCTGAGTTCCGCATCACGTTCATCACATCCATCACCCCCACCTCTTCTTCTTCTGTGTCTGCTTCTAGTGTCTCTCTTTTTTCCCCAGAAAGAAAGTCTTCTGTGATGAACAGGTTTCTCATACTTTCTAGCAGTTCCTCTTCTTCCCTCTCTAGGTCGCTCTTGAGAAAACCAGCGGATTGGAAGTTCAGACGTAAAGATGGGATGGGACGCTCCAACCTTTCTCTCTTCATGGGTATTTCTCCTTCATACCCCAAACCCATATTATCGTTTTTGAAAGGAAGAGAGATTGGGTCGGGAATGCCTTGGAGTTTGGCTCCCAATCCTTTGCCTGGCTCGTAGCCTAGCCACAACATCATGCTCAAGACCTTCTGATTGTACCATGGTGTTGATTCGATGCCTCCCACCAACTCCACGGTGTGGAACATTCCTCCGTCCATACAGCCCGGTCCTTCAACAGCATAGACGGGGTGTCCCTTCTCCCCATGCACTACCACTTCTTCATGTTCCCATTCGAACTTCAGGCACTGATGTAGGGTGGATGGCACTGCCCCGGCCATATGAATCCACGGGCGCCCCAGCAATAAGTTGTAGGAAGCGGGGATGTCTAATACCTGGAATGCGATGGGGAAGGTAGCCGGACCAATGGTCATGTCCAAAGTGATCTCCCCTATCGTGTCCCTTTGGGATCCATCAAAGGCTTTCACGTTCATCTGGTAATTCTGAATCCTTGCCAAATCCACGCCTAGCCTTGTGATAGTGCTGAGTGGACAAATATTTAACCCAGAACCCGGATCGACCAAAGCTTTAGTAATCATTCTGTCCTGGTATCTGGTGGTGATATAAAGAGCTCGGTTGTGAGTGGTCCCTTCAATCGGGAGTTCATCTTCGTGGAAGGATATCTTATAAGCTTCAAATACCTGTCCCACCATATAGGCCATCTCTCCTTCAGTGATGTTGGACGGAACATAAGCCTCACTTAGCACCCTCATCAACGCCTTCTGGTGAGGCTCTGAAGTCTGCAAGAGGGATAAGATGGTGACCTGAGAGGATCCCTTACTTAATTGGCCCGTGATGGGGTGCTCCTGGGCTTGTATCCTTTTCCACTCCCCACCTTCTTCCACTTTTATGATAGGGGGCTTGGCTCCGCTTGAACTGCCTTGGGTCATGCATTTGGATGTGTCTGTCTGTTCGGAGTGAATGGCCCCCTGGGCGACATTGTTCTCTTCCACCACTGCTTTTCCCTTGTCATAGCTCCAGGGAACAGCATGTGTGTCGAAGCTTTGCTGAGGAGCCATTGTGACCACAAAAGGGAATTTAGGCGCGGCAATTTCCACTTCAAATGGTCTGCGCCCTTGTACCACAAAAGGCGTTTGAGTTATCACTGCCACTAACTCATTTTGCCCTACCAACCATATGGGCCCTGGTGCACCTGTTGATTCTTCTACTTCCTACATATTTACCTGATGATTAGGAAGTGGGTTGTTGGACACATTAGGCACGGGTTCTTTGAGCTGTATGGTTTTGGTGTCTATAAGTTTTTGGATTTTATCTCGTAGGGATCGGCAGACCTCGGTGGTATGTCCTTTCATTCAAGAATGATAGGCACATACTTTGTTGGGGTCATACCATTTGGCTTGGGTATCAACGGGTAGAGCTGGGATTGGGGTTCTGTACCTAGCTGTTTTTAATCTTTCATAAAGATGGGCGATAGGTTCAGCAAAAGGAGTGTAGGATTTTGTGGGTCTTCTGTCAAAATTGGGACGGTTTCTGTAATTTGGTTGTCGAGGAGATAGTGTTGATGGTGAAGGAGTTTGGTAGTAAGCTGGTTGGGTGTGGTAGACGGGGTATGTTGGTTGTTGGTATTGTGGAGGTGGAGCTTGGTAAGGGGTATATGCTGGGTAAGGAGAGTAAGGCATAGGATAAGGTGATGTGGGATAGTGAGGGAGGGGTGAGATTGGGGTTTGTGGTTTAATAGGGCTTTTGTGCGCCAACATGACCACACCCACTTCCTTTTTCTTCCGGTTTTCAGGCAAGTTTCCCGACTGTAATGCCTTGTTGGTAGCCTGTAAAGCCTCCAAGTTGATAATGGTACCATTCTTGATACCTTCTTCAATCCTCTCGCCCAGTTTGATAATGTCGGCGAAACTCTTCTCTTCGACCAACATCATCCTGTCATAATATTGGGGCTCCTGCGCCCGAATAAAATAGTCCTTCATCTGGGACTCATCCATGGGAGGCCTGGCTCTAGCAGCCTCAGACCTCCATCTGACGGCATAATCTCTGAATGTCTCACCAGGCTTTTTCTTCAAGTTTTGGATGTAGAACCAATCGGGTGCATTCTCCGTGTTGAACCCAAATCGGTCCATGAAGTCTGAGGCCATATCTACCCAACTCGACCATTTTCGGGCGTCTTGGTCGATGTACCACGTAAGAGCTTCACCAGTAAGACTTCTCATGAACAATTTCATCCTGATCCTTTCATCTCTTCCCACCCCAGCGAGCTTGTCGCAGTACATGCATAGGTGGGCTTTAGGATCTCCGATGCCGTTGAACAATTCAAATTTGGGAGGTTTATATCCCTCTGGCAGCTCCACGTCAGGATGTATGCATAAGTCTTCATAACTCAGACCATCCACCTGTTTGCTGGACTCGACTTGCTGCAAGCGATTGGTGAGGCTGTCCAGTTTCTCGGCCATGGACTTAATCAGCGCATCCTTTTGGGAGGATTCTGATTCATGGTATTCGTGGGTATAGGGAGCGGTTTCCACGAATATTGGATTTTGGTAGTAACTTCCTGGAGCATGGGTATATGTGGTGTTAACGGTAGGTTTGGGAGGCATATTTGGGATGGGGCTAGTATTTAAAGGGTGTAAGGTTGGTTCGGAAGGGCCTGCCTGGTGCAGGTTTTGGAAATGGTAATTTGGAGGTTGGGTATTTGTGGGTGGTAAGCTAGTGGGGTTAGGTTGTTTCTGAGGAGTAGGTTGCGTAATTGGTAATGTGGTTTGAGTGGTATTGATTTGTTCTTCCATGTTATCCCCAAAAGGGGTGCCGAGAGAAATTGACAGCCTAGCCAAGCTTCGCATGCTAGCCATTTCCTCTTCAAGTTCCAAGATCTTTCTCTCTAACCTTAGGACCAAATCAGTGGAGTGAGCCCCCTTGTCGGAGTTCTCGTTGCTGCTGTTGTCATCGGCCATTTTACCCTTCTTCTTGTTCAGATTTTGGAGCAGCGGAGGAGGAGGAGGATCCCCTTTGGATCTGGTGTAGTAGGCCAGAATGTACGGACAGATCAACCCTGGGAAGGGGAAAACAAAACAACAAAACCAACAAGTCTTGTTAGAGGTTAGTGTAATAATAATAATAAGCATGTAATTCAACAAAATAATTGTCCTAAAATGCAAGGGACCTCATTGAGCCAGAGGTAGGCCTAATACGACAAGCAAGTGATTCGCGATACTTAATTCAAGCCATAATTTGTGAATTGGAGTTTAGAGTTAGCATCGATAAAGACGATAAAATTCTTATTGCTTTATTCAGAAAATTAAACTAATACATCATAATAGATTTGCATTAAGTAAAGGCCTAAGGGGTGCAAGGATAACATGGGGGGAAATAACTAAAACAGAGCTAAAATCTTCAATCACGAAGCTCTCCATAAGTAGGGACGATTTGCTGTCTCATCTCTGGAGTGATGCCATAGTCTCTGTTGAGTAGGTCGCGAGCCCAAGCTTTCTCTTCCAAATCTTCGAAGCCCGGACGCCCACCATAATCAAGGTCCAACCTTTCAGCATCTTCCAAGATCCAAACATAATACTCTGGTGTGCAATAGGGGAGGGGGTCTTGGACTTCGACATCTATGGTCCTTTCCCATTTTCCCATTATGTCTTGGACTTGTGGAATTCCCTCTCCAAAGTCGGACTCCGATAAGATCATGTTAGAGCGGAGTGGAATCATTTGGATCAATCCGAACTGACGAAGAACTCGTAGTGGAGCATATGGTTGCACCCCTTTGAGACTGATGAGTTCGATATAGTAGAGTTCATCACCCCTTACCTTGGCACGTTGGATGCGCAGCCAACTGTATTTCCATTGAATCTGATACCCGGAGAGTTCCTTCAAAAAGGCATACCATTCCCCTACTTCTCGGGGAGCATTGAATCTATCAGTTCTCCTTACATGAGTCTGAATCTTGTTCCCCATCCCATCTAGACTGTCGAATAAGGCCGGTCGTTTGTAGAAGTGTTCGATCGCCCATATTTGTAACAGTAGATTGCATCCTTCGAAGAACCTTTTCCCCCTAGCACATGCAGACAGTGCCCTTGTCATTTCTGCGACAATCATTGGCACCAGAGTTACGTTGGCGTGATCTATCCCTCTGGCTAATGTTCGGACCACAGAACTCAAAGCAGTATCAATCTTGCCTCCCTCCCTAGGGAACACCACAGTGCCCAACAAAGCGAGGACGAAGGCATTGATGCGATACTTTTCCCATTTCTCAGCAGAGCAGGCGAATTCTTCATTGAAGTTTTTATGCCCATCCTTATGACCAAAACGGGAGTACAGGAAGTCCAGAGAGATCCAGTCAAAGTCAAGGGAAGTCAATTTTGGATTATGTCTTAATCCCAGAGATCTGAGGAATTTCCTGGCTGATATTTTGTGAGGAACAATCATACGTCGTCTGCGGTAGCTTAGCTCGGTGAACCCACCAATTTCCTCTATGGTAGGGGTCAACTCAAAATCTTTGAATTTAAAGACTACTCTGACAGGGTCCCAGAACCTTAATAGGGCCATGATCAAGTATCTGTTAGGGATGATGAAGAGGAGGAAAGTCAATCCGCCTAGTAACTGACGGACCTCCATTGCACGTTCCTATTTGATACTATTCCACCATCCTCGGAGCTTGTGACTTACGCATACTACCATGCGAGTATTGGCGAAATTTGGACAAGCCATGGGAGATCTGCACACAAAAACAAAGGAAATGCTCTAAACTCCATTTTACACATTTAGGCTTGAATTAATTTATCGCGTTTCACGTAGACACATAATATGAGATTCTCGTCTATAGGGTGATTGGACCCCTTAGACTTAGATATGGTGGCTACTAACGTAGGTTGACCCCGGAGGTCAAACTACCTAAGGCTTATGCATGCATGACCTAATTTTGGGGGTGGATAAAGCTCTATCTTATGTTTTCTATAAGAATGGGCTTAGACACAAACTTGATATCCTATGTGAGAAGGCGCGTGGTCCCACGGTAGCAAAACTATCCGCTTACACCACGCTTATGCCATCTCTCTAGACACTGGTTTGAAAAGAGATTGTGAGAAGCGCAAAGGCACAACATCACGATAAAAGAAAAAAAAGAGGGTCCCAAGTGGGAGGAAGTATGAGCGGAATGCCAGTTTAATATGTAAACGTAAACAATTAGCAGTTATAACATTTTAGACAAGTAATTAAGCGATAAGTAAATAAAATAAAAGGGGAAAGGAACAAGAGTAAATAAAAGGGAAGGGGGATAGTGGGGTGCTAGGGGGTAAGGAAAGGGAGTTAGCGGGATAGGGGGAAGGGAAATTGGAGGGGATAAAGGAAAGGGAAGTTAGAGGGATAGGGGGGATGTTAGAGGAGGGGGGTGTTAGAGGGATAAGGAGGGGAGTTAGAGGGATAGGGGGATGTTAGAGGAAGGGGGGGGGGTGTTAGAGGGATAAGGAGAGGGGGTAATATAAAATAGGGAAGCACAATTAAAGGAAAAAAAAGGAAAGCATTAATAGCAATTGTTAAACAATAAAATAACCCACATAAAAAAAATAAACACGTAATGGTAAGAGCCTCTATGGTCCCCAGCAGAGTCGCCATTCTGTCGCGTCCTATTTTTCCTCGCGGAGAAATAGGAACCTGGACGACGTCGTGGCAATGACTCTTTTGGGATTTCTATTTTGAAGAGTCGCCACCTAATGAATTAAGGTGCATTAGGACACCATTCTAGCCTAAGGTCAAAGGTCGAACCAGAGAAGCGGGTTCGGGCTCAAATTACCTCGAAGGGAAGGTGTTAAGCACCCTTCAAGGTCCGCAAAGGCGGGTCCCGGCCGTGTCTCGTATTTTTATGTGGGGGTGAAAACACAAATAGAGGTCTCATTAATACTAAGTGACAAAAGTTTGAACAACAAATAATAAATGCTTAAACAAGTTGGGTTATTAATTCCTCGAATCAGACGCACTTGGTTTTATTACCAAGCCCCAGGACGAAAACCAAGGGTTCCATCCTATTGGGGTTAAGCGTATATCATCCTTTCCGAGGCCTATCTACCCCTAACCCCCTCCTAAGTTCTTTTATTAATTAATCTTAAGAGCGCTTTAAAGAAAATGGAAAAAAAATCTAACCTTTCCTAAAAATGCCTATCGTCCCTCCTAATGTCCAAGAGGCGTTGGACATCTATTTTGGTAGGGTTCCTAAGCTAGGTTTCCTATTAAACTCGCATTAATCAAAGTAATCAATCAACACAAAAGGGGTCAAGTACGCCTACAGATCCATGCATAAAAAGGGTTAAAAAAAAAACTTTAAATTAAGAAACGCGAAGAGAGACTACTTTAAAAGGTTGAGTAGAACATGATTTTTACTTATTTTATTTATTTATTTACTTTAAGGAAAAATTCTGACTAGAAAACTTTTAAAACTTATGTCTATATTTTAGAGGTTAGAATGATTGCAAAAACAAATATTCTTGCATGTTAAAACTTATTCATGCCATTTTCCAAACAATCTTATGCTTTACTATACATATATAGATGAAATAAGACTGTGAGTTCCTACAGGCATGATTTTCTATAAAAATAAGCACTTAGGCATATTAGACAGGATTTCTATAGAAATAAACACTTAAACCTGTTAGGCATGATCTCTATAAAATGAACAACTTAAGCATATTAGGCATGATTTCTATAAAATAAACAACTTAAGCATATTAGGCATGATTTCTAAACAACTTAAGCATATTTAGACATGATTTCTATAAAATTAAACACTTAGGCGGGATTTCTATAAAAATAAAACAACTTAAGCATATTAGACATGATTTCTTTTAGACACTTAAGCATATTAGGCAGGATTTCTATAAAACAAAACAACTTAAGCATATTAGATATGATTTCTATAAAAATAAACGACTTAAGGACATGATATAAAAAAAGAAATAAACACTTAAACATACTAGACATGATTTCCATAAAATTAAACAAACTTAAACATATTAAACATGATTTCTCTAAAAAATAAACAACTCAAGGACATGATTCCTATAAAACATAAACATTTAAGCATGTTAGACATGATTTCTATAAAATTAAACAAACTTAAGCATATTAACACGATTTCTATAAAAATAAGCAACTCAAGCATATTAGACATGATTTCCACAAAATACATCATTAAGTCCTACTCTAGCATGTAACAATATCAAATTAGCATAAAAATAACATAAGGTTTGAGACATGTAATAATCCTAGGGCATGATACATGTTGAATCCTACTCTAGCATGTAAAAAAAAAAAAAGATTTGGGACATAACAATAATCCTAAAGCATGATTTTCTATAACACACTCGTTAAATCCTATCATGCACCAATATCAAATTATTATAAAAACAACATAAGATTTGAGACATGAAGACAATCCTAAGGCATGATTTTTATACAAAATAATTTGTTAAATCCCATTTTTACAAGTAACAATATCAAATTGGCACAAGCATAACATAAGATTTGGGACATGAAATAATAGACTATCGCGCGTGATATTTATCTAATCTTATTTGTTATACTTGCTTTTGAATCCTATGTTGAGATTTGCCTAGGCGAGACAAAAAAAATAATGAGAGAGAAATAACACGCAATCCCTTCCCCCCTTTTCACTATATCCCCTTTTTGTTACAAGCCTTTGCAGAGAGAAATTAAAGTACAAAAATAACAGCAAAAATTAATAAAGAGAAAGCTTCTCGGCTCATTCTCCGCCTGTCTCAGCGATTCTTCATGACCTCACTGCAAAAAAAATACAAAGTAATACGTGCAGACAATAGTAATAAACACGTGCTTACCAGTCTGAAAGTCGGAAAAGCAACTGAATACGTGACGCGTTATAAGGACTAAGAGAGCAGTAACTCTAGCGAAAGTAGAAAAAGCAGAAAGGGGGAGAATTCTTTTGCTGTGAAACTTTAAAGTTTTCAATTATCCGTTTTCTTTTTCCTTCTTTTTTTTTTCCGTCCTTTCGTGTCTGGAATCCCCATTTATATAGTAGGGAAAACAACTAGTATAAAAGGCAACCAAATAATGTTACCAATCTAATATTACCATAAATTCCTTGATTGAGTAATAATAAAATCAGCCAAAAACAATTACCATAAAGTGATTTTAACTTATAACAGCTAAGGTCTGAGTAAGGAAATAAAAAGATTTGACTAAATCATCCTATTAAAATCTGCCTTATATAACTAAATAATTAGATATTGCCCTGCCAAAATTAGGCTCTACACGAAATTCTTTCAAATCAGACAAAGCAAATATAGGTCTTACAATTAAGCATTAATCATGGCAAACAAGAATTCCAAAATTAAAAGTCAAGAATCAGTAGGAGAAAAATAAAGCAATGAAAATAATTATCACGAAATATGCCACGCAAACATGATCGAATTGGTAAAAAAATAAATTAAGGAGTAGGAATAGTAAGCCATGAAATCGAACCACATCCCTTCCGTCTTCAGACTTCGGACTCGTCATCACATCTTGGGTTCTTTACTGGTGGTTTTCTGGCGGCGATTTGTGGTGGGCTGTTGGGGGCTGTGGTGGCTGCGGGAGAGAGGGAGCAGCGGTGAGAGAGGGAGAGAGAGGAGACGGGGACGGGGAGAGAGGGAGACTGCCGGCAGCCATGGGGTTTGAGGGACGGCTGCCGGCGGCGGTTGGAGGTCGAGGAGGGAGGTAAAGGAGGTGGGACGGCTGGCAGCGGGGCTGCACCGCTGGAGAGAGGAGATGGGGAGATGCGGCGGTGCGAGGCTGTCGCTGCTTTGGTGGTGGGGTGGCGACTGGGAGAGAGGGGTCGCGGTGGTGGTTGATAGCTTTCAGACGGCTGCTGCCGCCGTTGGAGGGTCGTGGGTGTGGGATGGTGAGGAAGGAGACGAAGAGAGGGGTCGGGGAAGAGGGGACTGCCGGCAGCCATGGGGTTTGAGGGGCGGCTGCCAGCGGCGGTTTGGGAAGAGGGAAAATGAAAGTGAGGCTAGGGTTTGCTTTGGGGGTTTTTAAAAATGGAAAGTGGGTCGTCGGGTCGGATCCGGGTTGGAAAGCGGGTACCCGGATTTAAGAGCTAGCCATAAAATTAAGAAAATAGCCTTAATTAATGAATTGGATTGAAAAACTAGCCACAAATTGTAAAATATTTAAAAATTGGGCCATAAATTGGTAATTTTGATTTAAATATTAGTCAGAATCATAGTAATTTAAAAATTAGGCCCCGAATTGGTAAATTGGATTAAAATTAGTCAAAAAGTGTTTAAAATTGAGTACATATTGGTAAATTGAATTAAAATATTAGTCAAAAATTGTATGCATTTAAAAAATTGAGTCACAAATTGGTAATTCGGGTTTAAAAATTAGTCGAAAGTGTAGAAATTTAAAATTGAGCCTCAAATTAGTAGATTGTATTTAAATACTAGTCAAAAATTGTAAAAAGTTTAAAATTGAGGCTCTAATTGATAATTTGGGTTTAAAAATTAGTCCAAAGTGTAGGAATTTAAAATTGAGCCTCAAATTAGTAGATTGCATTTAAATACTAGTCAAAATTTGTAAAACTTTAAAATTGAGGCGCTAATTGGCTTAAGTCGGATAAAAGTGTAAAATTTTACAAATGAGTGGCTAGAATCGAAATAGATTCAAAATTGAAATAGGATTTCAAAGATTTGGCCAAAATTAACATAGACTTTATTAAAAGGTCGCGTCTTAAACAAAATATGGGTAAAATATAATACGTTGGATCGTAGGCTTGTGTAATTCACATCGAACCGTGAGAAATGTATTAAAATAATATTTGAATGACGCGATTCGAAATACGATCCACATCTAATCTTAAAATAACGACTATTTTTGTAGACAATAATAAATAAAGAATGACAATCATTTTTTTTCAATACTAATTTTAAAAATAAATAAAACGTAAAATACGTTAAAAGTCGGTCAAAATCGGGTGTCAACAGCTTCCCCTTCTTTGCTCGGGAATGAAGGATGAATTGTTGAGCAAAGAAAGTTGACGGAGTAGCCGATTTTGTCCGACCGATGGCATTTTTCGAAGGGACCAGATAAAACAAAGGTTTACGGTCGAGTCCAAAAAAGAGGTATACATATAATGTATACATGTGTATATACTTTATATGTATATATATTTGAAACGTTTGAAAAACAACTGATAGTTTATTAATGAATCCTTTGATAGTGACACATTTTGAGACAAATCCGACATTCAGCTGAGTGAGGATCTTCGGGCTGCTCGATGTAGAATTACAACTCCTTTGTTCTATCCGTCATGAATTTTTTGAGCTGGCCTCAAAAATTCTGCCCCAGTTATCTCGTCTGCTTTTGCTCTTTTATGCAAGAATTTTTGAGATCCTCTCAAAAATTCTGCCCCAGTCCGTGGTCCAGTGGGGGAAATAAAATTTTTATTATGGTAAGACCGAGCTCCACAGGAGCGCCTACGTATCCCTCTTAAACGGGAATCAGGTCTGACGAAGTTCCAAATACAAAGAGCAAAAGATAAAGCCTAGACATAGTATCTTTTCACAGCATCTGCATTGATAGGTCTGGGCCAGATTTCGCCGTCCATCTCTGCGAGTATGAGTGCTCCTCCAGTCAAGACGCGGTGAACCAAGTATGGACCTTGCCAGTTTGGTGCGAACTTTCCCTTGGCCTCATCTTGATTTGGGAAGATCCGCTTCAATACTAATTGCCCGGGCGAGAAGTATCTCGGTCTGACCTTTTTGTTGAATGCTCGGGCCATCCTGTTCTGGTAAAGTTGCCCGTGACAGATGGCGTTGATCCTTCTTCCATCGATCAGTGCTAGTTGCTCAAACCTGCTTTGTACCCATTCGGCGTCACTCAACTCTGCTTCTTGAATTATCCTCAGAGATGGTATCTCGATTTCTGCAGGAATCACTGCTTCGTTCCCATAGACCAAGAAGTACGGGATTGCCCCAGTGGAGGTCCGGATGGTGGTGCGATATCCCAATAATGCAAATGGTAGCTTCTCGTGCCATTGTCTGTGATTGTCGATCATTTTCCGCAATATCCTTTTGATGTTCTTGTTCGCGGCTTCTACTACTCCATTCATCTGTGGCCTGTATGCTGTAGAGTTTCGATGATTGATCTCGAATCGATCACAAGTCTCCATCATCAGATTGCTATTGAGATTGGCTCCGTTGTCAGTAATGATCGTCTCAGGGACCCCAAACCGGCAAATGATGTTGTTCTTGATGAAATCATCGACAACTTTCTTAGTGACAGACTTGTGAGATGTAGCTTCAACCCATTAGGCTGTACTATTTTTATTATTCTCCGTGTATTTTGTAACAGTGTTATTCTATTAATATAAATACTGCATCACCGTGGAGGTTACCTTCACTGGTGTTACCACGAAATTATTTCTTTTCTCTCTCTTAGGTTTACCAAAAACTGTCTTGATTCTTGAATTATTCTTCGAAATTCCCAAGTGTTGTTGTAATCGATCCTAACATATATATATATATATATGTATGTATGTATTTATTTATTTATTTATTTATAATTTATAATTTATTTATAAAAATTGTCCAATGATTTTTTACCGTCAACAATATAATTTTACAAGTTTCAATCGTTCACCTGAAACATTGTAGAAAACATCATAATGTGTATGTCCATCATATCGCATCGATTTGCTTTATAAAAAAGAAGATATAAATGAACTTCTATGAAATGGTTTCACGGGATTCAGCTAACTGTCTTAATTGTAGAATCACACTCTCACTGTTTTAATTTTGGGTTTTGAGCAATCCAACGATGAAAATTTTGGATTTTCACAAAATATACAACAACGTCAATTTCAAAACTCACCATTTGATGTTGGGAGATTGAATTTTTCGACGTTAATTATTATACTTTATAAATAAGTATTGAAAATTTAATTTGTAATAATGTGATAATACTTTTCCTTCTTTTTACAAAAAATATCACAAACTCAAAATGACGTCGATGAAGATGATGATAAAGAAGATAAACATCATTCTTCACAAAAATATGTATGTTTTTATTTTAAATTTTCTTAACTTTTAAATATTAAAATAACTAATAATAATAATTTTTTTCTCAGACATTAATAATCTGTGAAGAACAACAAAATTACATATATCAATCATGCGTGGAATGGGTATACCTAAACAACGACCGCGTCTAGGGAGACAATTAATTGTTTTTTTTTTTTTTTGAAATCCCTAAATTTTGTCCTCAATATCAAGTTGTATAAAAAGATACAAGATTCAATTTTTTAACATTTATATTTTCAATATCATGTATACCCATATATATATAAAGTATGGAATATTAGTGTTCCATAATAATTAAAGCTTATAGCACACTAGTCAATTAAATGGACTTGTTATTCAAGATTAATTAGTCTAACTAACTGTATTGCATAGGACTGTTGAATTAAGGTGTTGCTCCTAATTATCAAGCTAAAATTATGTTTCCATAAATTGGTCAATAAACTAAGATATTAAATTGAGATTTTTTTAAAGTTTTCTTTCATACTTAAATTTGACTTCGATCATCGTCTAAGTCAGGGGCAGGGCCAGCATACAGTGAGAAGGTTTATTCGAACCCTTTTCAACGAAAATTTATATTATTTATTCAAGATTAAAATAATGTTTTATGTATATATAATAGATATCAAACCACCTTTGACTAGTTCATATATTTACTTCTTTAAATTTTAAACACTTTAATTAAAATTTTGGTTCCACAAGTAGTCTAAGTCATGTATGGGCCATTAGGGTGGGCACTCAACAAGATTCATTTGTCAGTTTACACTTCCTTCATAGGCAAACAAAAAAGCAATATTACTTTTATGAATTCCTTTTTATAAAATACTTATTGTTTTTAAAAATATTTATTTATTATTTAGATATTTTATATTTAAAAAATATTTAAATCAAATCAACAGTATTGAGCGGAAAAGGAAATATAAAGTAAGGTACAAATGACATTGTTACTCCCCCAATTCAAGCCAAGCTTGGGAGTGTTGATTTGATTCAACACTGCCAAGCTTTTGGTTTAATCTTTTATATATTAAATTTGAATTATTTTTACGATATCAATAATTTTTTTCAATGTATAATTAAAATTAAATATTCTAGGCAATTTATAATGCTCAATTTATTGTTAAAAAATTACTAGTTACGTACCAAATGCATAGTATCTTTTATAAATTTTATAGTGTTAAATCAAATTAAAATATATTGAAATGTATTATCGAATACCTTTTGACTCAGACCTCACATAAATTAAAATAGAAAACATTTTTTTTCTTGTTTTTGAAAATTCTACTATATATACGCAATTTGACCATTTAGATATTTGTGTGCAAAATGTGAGATATTCTAATTGGTAATCCCATAAAAAGGTAAGCTGTCAAAATTAACAAATAGGGTAAGAAAAATAAATCACAAAATCAATGTGGAAAAAATTATCCTATTCAGAAATTGTTTTAATGGAAGCAATTTACTATAACAAGTGAAATTTCAATAATAATATATAAAATATCTTTACATTATCAGATATATAACTTCATCTTAAAAACTTGACCTAACTTCTCAACTCCCTAAAGTTTTTTTTTTTTTTTTTAAGAAAAATAACAAATTGCGGTTAGGGAAAATGAAAGGGAGGATTACACGATGGGAAAACAAACTTTCACCAATAAAATGAAAAACCAGATAATAAATCAATTGAGATATTGAAATTTTTGTCTTTAATTATACAGTACACTGTATATGAGAAAGGAACAAAAAGGGGAAAAATTCACCCTTGGCGACGGCCCTGTGTTTGGGCTTGATTCTTCCATGCTGTAAGTCTCAACTTCGAAATCTTCTATCAGTGGAAGCAAGAAATTTGCCTTCTGGGTCGAACTCATCACACTAGACTTGCCTAGTACAGGTTGCCTCTCCTACGTGATTTGGAAGTTGTTGCAAAGAAACGAAAGATTACTTGTGCACTCCCAAGGAATAGCAATTGAGAATTTCCCTCGTCCTACAAAAGGAAAAGGTTCAAATTTTGGCAAATGTTACAAATGGAAAGTTCAGAATATATATTTACATCTCTATTTATCTTTAGCCTTATGAGGAAAATATTCGTTGGTTGTGATAATTACAAGGGGTTAAATTTTCATATTTCCTCAAATGAGTTTTATTTTTTTGGCAAGAATTAGCTGTAAAATTCATTTGGACTCACACTGGATATAGTAGCTAATTAATTTGCAGATAGTGGAAAATGTCATAAAAAAAGATTATCCAATGTGGCTCCAAAGCTGTGGTAGATACTTTTGTTTTACCAGTATTCACACACTAATTCCACGAGATATTTATTATCTCATTAATATAATTTTGGACACATGTGTTACACGTGTATCTAAGACTAACTAATCATGCCGTATATGCGTTGCACATGATTTTTGAGACATGAGTATATTTCTAAGGTCATTGTAGTATGCACTTGATCTTGTTTGATTTATTCATATATAATTTTATAGTCAATTAATTAACTTAAAGATATTGATATTAAATCGAATAAGATCAAGTGCACACTACAATGACCTAAGAAATATACTCATCTTATCAACATTCTCAAGAACCACGTGTAACGTACATCCGGCAGGACTAGTTAGTATAAATATACTAAAATCATGTAAATAATCTCAGACTAATAATTGCAACATATAATAGTATTAGTAATATGATATATTTGAAATATTAATAGATTAGTTGTATATAAAAAAATATATCAATTATTTTTTAAGTGAATAGATTGCAGAAGAAAAAGGGGGAAATAGTTTATAGAGTTTTCATACTAACAGTGTATATTTAAACCATATTCTATTTTATATTCACTTTGCAATAAAAAAATGATAACATAGAGGACAAAATCAAAGGAATTTTAAATACATTTATGTACAATTTTTATTTGGGGAATCTCAAAGTTATAAAGCGCTATTAATCTTTTCATCATAAATAAAGATATTTAATGACCATTGATAGGGAATCAAAAGAGGTCCAGATCATGAATATGATGTTTTTTAAACATAAAATGGTTAAATATTATTAAATGGGAATATGATTAATTCATTATCTTGTAATTATAAGAGTTTTGGATTAACAATTATATATATATATATATAAAAACATAGACAGAAGTTTAATAATAATAATAATAACAATAATAATAACAATAACAACAATAATAAAAATAACAATAATAACAACAATCACAACAATAATAACAATAACAACAATAACAACAATAACAACAAGAACAACATCAACAACAATAACAACAATAATAACAACAATAACAACAACAATAACAACAATAATAACAACAATAACAATAATAACAACAACAACAATAACAACAATAACAACAATAATAACAATAACAACAATAACAACAACAACAATAATAACAATAACAACAACAATAACAACAACAACAATAACAATAATAATAACAACAATAACAATAACAACAATAACAACAACAATAATAACAATAACAACAATAACAACAACAATAATAACAATAACAACAATAACAACAATAACAACAATAACAACAATAATAACAATAATAACAATAACAATAACAACAACAACAACAACAACAACAACAACAACAACAACAACAACAACAAGAGTTTTAGTGCCTTGGCTTGCTTTGTCCTTTCTTATAATTTTCTTGATCGATTAGCTGATTTGGCCATCCCTGGGTAGAATCAATGGCATCCATGAAACTGAAGTTGAAAAAGAAATAAGCCACAAATAAGAAGGTTGAAAGCATTGACAAGAAACTAAAGTAGAATCTACTACACACTGACTTATATCTAAAGGAAGAAACAACTTATCTGCTGCTAGAAAAAAGGGAAAACCAAAACATGTCAAGTTAGTCCTGAGGACTTTCAGTTCATCTTGTAGGGGAGCTTGTTCAATGAGTATAATGACTTTGATATTGTACGACTTCAATGGAGCATGAAATTTCGTTTCGAAAAAGTTTTGGACCAAGGTGACGCTTCATGGGAGCCCTCATGGTCTGTGTAAGGTCACACGTTCCGTGTGGATCCTCCATGGGGTGGCCCTTGGCCTTTGGAGGATGCTTGGCCCATAAACGTGGTGTTTTAAACTAAGGCACACTACACTTGGACCCCTCACGGTCCATGAGACACTTCATGGACCGAGTGGTGGCCTTGGCTTGAAATCTTACAATTTTGGGACCAAGTATGGTCATACGGCCAAGCTCACGGCTCGCGTGGGCTGTCACGGCCCATGTGGCCACCCGTAAGGCTTCCAGAGTGAAATTTTTCTAAGTATGGAATCACTGTCTTGTAACTTGATTTTGGAAATTTTCTGAGGAGAGGGGTACGGGCAATGTCACGGCCTGTGTGACACTACACGGCCCGTATGGCTTCCCGTGAAGGTGACTTATTGAAAAATTCTAAGTATAGGATCTTCAAGCTCAAGCGAAGTTCACTTTCAAGCCTTCAATTCAATCTTATTTATGTTGTTTAAGTCCATCATGGGTCTCCTACATCAAGTCAAGTTCAAAGGAATTCCATTGGCTAAGTTTTTCACAAGTACCGATAGAAGGGTCAATTTTGAATGATCATATCTCTTAGCACAAAAGAAACTAGGTGGCCCACGACATATTAAATTAGAGTTCTTTGAATTATCTTTCCAACACATCTAGTTTCACCTCATTTTGAGTTTGGAGCAAGAAGTTATGTCTTTTTCCATAGAATTTGGCTGGGCTAGATGGGGAGCCTTCATGGTCTGTGAAGCCAACCGAGTCAATGTAACACCTCACATCTTAGGTGTACTAGTCCTATGCATATGAAACATTATATGATTAGGTAGAAGGAGACCAACTTTAAAAGTGCCTAACTTTTGGACTGGAGGGCGATAATTGCGTCTAATGCTTAAGACGAGTGAGTGTATATAAGTTTTAAGACAAATTGAGGAAAGTGCGGCCGTAAACAAAGTGAAAGGAAGTGAGGTGCTTGTAAGACTTAGAAAGCTAACAGGTGAATCACCTATGTGCTTAGCTTAAATAGGTTAAGTAGACGGAGATGAGGCCCAACACCGAATCTATTCAAGTCCGATAAAGAATAAATCTCAAGTTAAGGATGTAAGTTTAGCCCATGGTTTGGCATTATAAAGGGACAATATAGGCAGCGCACAATGAATAGGAAAAGGGCCAAAGTACATTTACCTCACACTTCACAAATAGAGCCCAAACTAAGTGAAAGTAGAAGGAAAAAATTGGTAGTAAAGCCCATCAAATTGAAGCCCAATAAGGGCCAAGTTGCTGCATCACCACCTTAATAAAATAAGGCTTGAAATATAAAAGAAATTCGGCCAAGAGTGGCCCTTTAAAAGGGGTTAAAACCAGCCACTTCAAGTCATTTTAACAAAGCTAAAAATCAGATTTCCTTCCAAGTTTTCCTTTCTCTCTCTTGACTTTGCAAAGCAGCCAAAGCGCACATTTAGGGTTCCTAAAGAAGCCCTCAACCTTGAAGGTAAAGTTAAGTAAAGATACTTGTCTATTTGGTATGGTTTTTTCATGAAAAACAAGAGAAATAGGCGGGTTATACTTATGCTGGAATTTTGGACAGCACGTGTTCAAAGGATTTTTGTACACTTGTTTTATTTATTAAGAGGCTTTTCTCTTCTTGGTTGGATGGATTATGAAGTAATATTGATGTTTTTAACAAGGTTTAGTTCTGTAGTGATGTAAGAAGGATGCTGCACCATTTTTGTCTTCCGAAAAAAATGAGTTCTTGTATGATATCTTAATTGCACTCCTAGTAGGAACTTGTAGACTGGTAGTTGGGAATTGTTGTTGCATGTCCTCCTACTTGGGGGGACTGTTTTTGGATTTTTAGGACTCTTTTTTATTTGTAAATATGTTGGAGATAGTTCAGTTGAAGTTGAAACAGGTTTGGGATTGTTGACTTCGAAATGTAGCGAGAAGACGTAATGTTATATTGCCTACTTGTGTGTTGTGTAGAATTGTTATGTGTTGTTCTTTGTGAGCTGTTGTAACATTGTTATGGAACTAAAACAAGCTGGATATGACATGTATATGAGAATGTGTATTAGAAAATACAATTAGAGGTGGAGAGGTTGAAAAAATACTCTTGGATTGACAATCACAATCTTACTGCCCGCGCATTATTTTTTTATGAGATTGGACTGCCAAGACGTGTTTATTAGCTGCTAATACTAGTTTTGTCACCTACTATATTGTAGATAAGTATTTGGAGGAAAACGAGACTACTTCGAGATAATAACGACGTAATAAAACGAGGTAGGTTAGGCTACTCAATTTCCTATTATTTGGCATGAAATCTAGGTTCTTCCTTGGCACATAAAGGCACTTACCAAGTCCGAAATAGCTAATAACTGTGTTTCTACTTTTTACCATGTTCATATGCTCCCCATACATAGCCATTGTCAATTCTGCATACTTACTTTGGATACCAAAATACATGAGTTCCTTTTGTTTCTAAATAAAGTCCACGTGTTGTTCATCTCCTACGCATTTCATTAGTTGTGTAACTCTCTCTTCATTGTGGTGTTGTCTTGCATGATTGGTTACATGTCTAAAATCCTACAGCTCTAAATATTATGACCACCAAAAGAATCATCTCAAAAGTAAATAAAAGACAACTCAAAGTTGCTTATTAATGGGTGGTATCCCAGGGGTGGAAGAATCACCTAGCATGGGTCGATCCCATACTACGGAGGTATCCCAAGGGTGAACCGAAAGCCTAGCATTGGTTGATCCCGATATTGATTTACCACTTATCAGCTGGTCATTTATATGGTGTACTGCACACAGATTATACAGTAAAGAAAGGTAAAGTAATAAAAAAGACATAAATTACATGATTCCACAGTATGACTAAAGGTGGTCCCTTATCCTCACACACCGGTGTATGATTTCTTTTGAGTTCTTATTTCATATATAATACTTCCTGCCTTACATATTCAGTACATTATCTCGTACTGACGTCCCTTACAGGAACCTGCATTTCATGCTGCAGGTACAGGAGCTACTAGATCTCCCTAGTAGGAGTACAAAACATCCAGTTACTATTAATGAGCTCCAGGTTGCTTCGGGGCTTTATGTGTGTATAAAGCTTATATTTTTGTATTGTATAGTTGGTCATGAGGCGGGGTCTGTCCCGATCCATATAGATATTTTTCCTTATCTAGAGGCTTTGTAGACTATGTAAAGTAAAGTGTGGTCATGTATTGTAGTTTAGACATCGTGGCTCCAACGGCCTAGTCATATGTATTTCCTTTTGACTTGTTATTACTATCTACTTTCTTGAAAGCATGTTGAATGTGGAAACCCCTTTACAATGTTCATAGAAAGTGCATGGGTATATGTTGGTTCTCCTGAGCCTTGTCGGCGACAGGTGCCAATCCGCCTTAATGGGACTTTGGGTGTTACAAAAAAGTTCCGTTTAAAATTTAAAGGGCCATTTTATTGAGGTGTTTTGATATTTTGACCCATCCCCAAGGCTTTTAAGACCTTTTAACCCTTCTTTACATTCCTAAACTTCTCCTACACTAATTCTAAACCTTCATTCAAGACTAACATTTACTTTCTAGAATTAGACTTTCAAAATTCTCTCCAAGTCTCACCTTCAAGATTCAAGCTAGGATTCAATTGGGGTTTCAACTTCAAGCTAAATTATTCTCAAATTCCTCTTCCTAAGCAAGGTATGTTGGATTGATTCTTGGTCCCTTTCAACCAAGAAGACCCAAACTCTTTTCAATTGATTTTCATGGAATTTTATTTACTTTAAATATGAGTTTTGAGAATTATTGTTTAATAACTTTAGTTGATGTATGGACTGTACTTTATTTATTATTTTAAGTTACTTTAAGCCCTAATATGATAGGTTTTATTAACATTATGAAGTTATGAAGGTGCATGTCCCTTTAAAACATGTTTTGTGCATGTGTGATCTATATTATGATTTAAATGTAAATTTAATTATGGATTTATTTCAATTTCATATTATATTGTTGATTTTAGATTGAATCTCAATTACCGATGTTACTCCCACATAATTCATGCCATATGCACTCATGAACATTAGATTTTTATGAAAATTATGAAGTGGGTTAAGCCCAATTATGTTTTATGATATGATTTTGACAAGGTATTGGTTATAACAAGAATGTGGTCACACAAATGTCTATTGTTAATGGCTCTTTGATCATTTTGGGTGATTGCACCATATTGGCATGAGCATGAGCTATTCCTATGGATAAGTATCATGATTATGAATTATCGTTTGGCTTTTGAGCCTAAATTTGCATTGAACGGATTTGAAATGACTATTGTATCTCTTGAAAGCATGTATATGTATAAGTATTCTCCTGGGATGTTTTGACTTAGCACCGATGGGAGTTAGGGCTATCCCTAAGGGTCCTCTTCTTTTCCTCGAACTATGTGCCAATATAGAAATGAAAGCCATTACCTAAAAGACTAGGTCATAAGGAACGGTTATTCATCTATTGATATGATATGAAATAATAATGAAAATCCTTCTAAAAAGGCGTGGTCGCAGGGAAGGTGACCATCCACCGAAAACATGAGGTCGTAAGGTATGAAGTAGATTACCTTTGGCAAGTAATCTTCTCTTACCGATGGGAGGTCTTTATCGAACTAATTCATATAATAGCTCACATGAATTTTATTTGTCGGTTATGGTCCATCCCCACTATAGATGAGCACTATGGCATTTCATGCATCATGGACTTCATGGCATATAGTATAATACTCTTCTTTGGATATATGACTCTTTCTATGTTATGTGGCCTTGTCATCTAACATTGAATGCAGGTTTGGCATTGCATGCCCACATACTTAGTACATTCAAACGTACTAACGCATGCTTTTGCCTATATAATCTCACCATGTAGGGACCAAGGAATACATCTATCCACTGCATGACGTTTAGCTCAGATCTCAAGTTTTGCTTGTTGTTGTGAGTCCTATCTTCCAAGGACAAGCCACCTATCCTCTACCTATGGTGTTTTTGTTAGGTTATTTATAATTGAGGGGGAGCCCGGGGTATGTCTTGGCCCCCACCCTGTCTTACGACTAGAGACATTATTGGACATCTTGTGAACTCCTTTACGTTTATATGCTTAGTGCTATGTTGGAGATTATGTTATGGCTTGGTTACCCATTAAATATTGTTATGTGCGTTTGTTATGAGTCTTATGACTTGATGGTATAATATGATTCCAAAGATCCTAAGTCCCAAATTGCCCCCATAGAGTGAGTCATACTTACCCATCCCTTAGTCTTTATGTGCTACGTGCTATGTGAATCCATGTTAATCCCCTTTCACTATGATATCCCCATAGCGTGAGTCCTACTTTTCCGTTCCTTAGAATTATGTGTTAATCATTTGAGTACGCTTCTGAACTGATGGTGTGAAGTGGGATACATTGAGGCTTGTTTGGGGACTCTCGGGTCCCCATTTGCCATGCCACTCCTCGACCCTAGGTATGTGTAATGCCCAGTAAAATTACCAAAATACCCCTAGAGGAGAGATGTGCGCTTAGTGTGTCTTCTGATTCTCAGATGGAACATTCGAGGTCAGATTCGTGATTAGCACATAAAATTGAGTGGGAGAGAGGTCTCGGTCAATTTTTAGAGTGACTGAGTCAAAAGATAAATTTTCATTCCAAAATGAGAAACAGTGAGAGTTCGCGACAAAGCCACATTGCGGACCCATCGCAAAGGGTAACTTATGTTTTTTCTAAATTTTTTGATGGGGTTGAGAAAACTCGATCGGGAGGATTTTTTTCCAAAAATGAGTTATACGCGACCAGTACGCATCGCGGACTGGAAAATTTCTAAAATTTTGAAAGGCATTCTAGTCCATTCTTAACATCTTCTAAAACCCATAGATGAGCAATATAGGTCATTTTCATGAAGAAAGAGTCTAAAACCCTATTCTAAATCCTCTTCCTAACTACACTAATACGCTAGGGCCGCAGTAGAGTAGAGGAGAGACGAGATTGAGGATAACAAAGGAAGTTCCAAGGGAGTTGTATTGATAGCAATCATCCTAGGTATGTAAGGCAAAACTATAAACATGGGATTGTTCTTCCATGTCCCCCTTTTGAGTCAATTGAGTCTATGATTGAAGATGATGAGTTATGTGTGAAAATCCTTGAGTATTTTATTGAGATTCTTCTTAATGCATGTATTTTTCTTAAATTTATGATCATCATAAACTTGATTTACTGCATAAGTATTTTCATGAATGATTTTACAAAATTCTATGTCTATTTTACTTAAGAATAAAAGAATAAACTTAGGGGAAAGAGTCTAGAGCCTTGACGATGAAGATGTTTGTGATGTTGTGATTGTGGTCCAAATTGTTGAGAGTTTTGATGATGATGTTGATGAGAGTGATGTTCATGAGTCTCAAAACTTGAAACCAAATTCTAAGATGAATGTTTTGAGTCCACGATGTTGATGTTGATGTACTATGTCCCTACGAGATCGATGATGATGATGTTGATGTACTATGCCCCTATGGGACTGATAAGGATGATGTTTTATGAGCATATCGAGTTCTAGGAGGAGTATGGAGCACTGAAATAGGTGAGAGTGAGTCCCACTCGAACTCATTAACTACGTGGCCCGTGTAGGAGAGAGGATTGAACTGCAATGCGGATGGCTCCTTGTCCCAAAAGAGGACTAATGTTTTTTTCTTGTGGATCCACTGAGGTTGATGTCCTTTACCTTGGACAGGGTACTGGATGGATATGGAAAAGGTATCGGTTTATTGTATCATCACTAGCTCATAGGTGATGGTTGTCGGTTAGAGAAACTCCCAGCTAGGTTCCATTTTGGTAGAACTCTAATGTTGATGTGATGGTATGAGTCTTGATGGATGTTGATGTTTCACTGTCTACTCTTTATCCTTGTCCTAAATGGGCATGAGTCCTTTGAGTTGAGTCGAATTTCCTTAAGATGAGTCTGATGTATTGATGATGTTGACATGAGATGTTGATGAGTCATTGGTCTAATCTAATTGCTTGCCTTAGATAGACATTTGACATTCTGATGGAGTATGATGTTGAGTTGATGTTATCCCTACACTGTTATACTAGTACTGTTACATTCAGCCATCTTACATACCGTACATTCCACATATTGACACCACTCAGCACTGCATTATTTCACGATGCAGATACAGGAGTTAGAAGACTTCAGCAGACACAACGTTGAGGTTAAAGATTCCGAGTTCAGTTATTGGTGAGCCTCCTTGCTATTCGGAGGAGTCCTTTTCCTTTATCTGTTATTCCGTTTATTGAGATGTGTAGCCATGGCCTGTCATGGTGCCCTCTTAGACTGTCTAGTTGAGTTAAAGACCTCATAGACATGAGTTGAGATTTGATGTGAGATCTTTCCCTCTTAGAGTTGAGCTAGTAATGCTATTTACTTATCATCGATATTGAGATAGAGTTTATTGGCCATTGGCCCTTCTTATTGATGTAGCTCACTATCTTATTATATTGTTTCCACTATATTGATGTTGGATGACTGTCCTGAGATTGAGTGGTTTGCTTGGGACTAGCAATAGTCTCTGGGTGCCAGCCACGCCTTGGGTCTCCTCCCGGGGCGTGACAAGTTTGGTATCAAAACACAGAGTTCAAGAGGCCTAGGGAGTCTATGAAGCCGTGTCTAGTAGAGTCTTCTTTATGTGTATGTTTTGCACCAAACTTCATAAAGAGGGGGCTATAGGACATTTAGGAATGGTTACACTTCTTTGATATTCTGAGTTTGTGTGATAGAGTTTGACTCTAGAGAAACCCCCTTTTAATTCATGCGTAATGCATTTGCAAATCATGCTGCCTAAATGCACTACTGCCCATAGAGATATCTCAGCCCCACATGTTGAGAAGTCTCCACTACGAGTCTCTACTCGGCCTGAGATGATGAGATGGGGCTACCCAGCCTGACACAATAAGATGGGGCCGACCTGCCAGGGCTGCTGAGATCTCACAGGTAGCACCTGCTCAGTCAGCCTCCACTTCGGAAGCAGACTTCGGGGGAGCCATTGCTATGTTCACTCAGTTGGTGGCCTCCCAGAGCAATAGCCAAGGTCCCTAGGCCCCTAACTCTAGCTCCCAAGAGCCTACAACTACAACCAGGCTCATAGATTTCCTGAGGATGAACCCGCCAGTATATACGGGGTGTAAGGTTGAGGAGGACCCACAAAATTTTATTGATGAGATGTGCAAAATTTTGAGGGCTATGCACGCTAATAAGGTTGAGGGAGTTGAGCTAGTCTCTTATCAGCTTAAGGATGTTGCTAATGTCTGGTATAACCAGTGGGAAGATGGTAGGGGTGAGGATGCTGAAACCTGCTGAGTGGGAGGAGTTTGAGAGTGCTTTCCTCGACCACTTCTTTCCCAAGAGTGGAGGAGGCGAAGGTTGAGAAGTTCGTGAACCTGAAACAAGAGGGGTTGACTGTCAAAGAGTATAGCCTCAAGTTTATTCGACTGTCCCGATACGCCCCATAGATGGTTCTTGGTATGAGAGCAAGAATGAGGAAGTTCATGTCTGGATTGGGCATGCAGGTAAAGAGGGAGTATAAGGAAACATTGGCGATTCCAGGCATGGACATTTCTAGACTTATGGTCTAAGCCCAACAAACTGAAGAGGATAAGAGGAAGGAAAGGGAGGAGCAGCAAAGTAAGAAGGCCAAATCGGTAGGGCATGAGCCTAGCCAACAGAAGCAGCATAAGGGTGATAGAACTTATTTTCAGAAGAGGTCTTCTAGCTATGCACCCTCAGTGGCAAGTGCAACTGTTCAGCAAAACAGGTATGAGCAGAAATCTTATGGTCACTAGAATTTCAGAGCTCAGGGTACTCAGTCCCAAGCTAGTGTGACCCAAGGCGTGAGAGGAAAGCCACCTTGTGGCAGATGCGGCAAACTTCACCTTGGTGCATGCTGTGAGGGCTCAAATGCTTGTTATTCATGCGGACAACATGGCCATTTTAAGGGTGAGTGTACGACGAGGAGATGGGGTGATGGGCATAACAAAGCTCAGTCTTCTACAGTGCTCCTGCGGGCGGTCATTAGAAGGCTACTACTGCGAGTGCAAGAGGCGGGACGAACCGTCTGTATGTGATGGGTCATTGACAGGATCAGGAGGTTACACCAGATGTTGTTACGGGTATGCTCTGAGTCTTTTCTTATAACTGTTATACATTGCTTGACCTGCGTGCCGTGTTATCTTTTGTGACGCCCTATGTGGCCAATAAGTTTGAGATTTTTCCCGAGTGTTTACTTGAGCCTTATACTGTTCTATTCTTACTGGTGAGTCTATTCTAGCTGAGAGGGTCTATAGAGATTGTGTAGTATCCATCTATCATAGGGATACTTTAGCTGATTTGGTAGAGTTGGAGATGGTTGACTTTAATGTAATCCTTAGTATGGATTGGCTCCATGCTTGCTATGCCTCCATAGATTGCAGGATTCGGGTTGTCAAATTCCAATTTTCGAGTGAACCAGTCCTAAAGTGGAAGGGAAGTTCTGTTGCACCTAAGGGTAAGTTTATTTCCTACCTGAGGGCTAGAAAGCTAATTTCTAAATGGTGTATTTATCATCTCGTGCAAGTTCAATTTGATGATATTGAGCCCCCTACTCTTGAGTCAGTTCCGATTGTGAATGAGTTTCCTAAGGTGTTCCCTGAGGATTTACCTGGATGTCCCTCCTGATAGGGAGATCAACTTCGGTATTGATGCTTTTCGCGAGACATAACCTATTTTAATTCCCCCATATAAGATGGCCCCCGCTGAGTTAAAGGAACTGAAAGAGCAGCTGAAGGATTTGTTAGAGAAGGGCTTTATTAGGCCAAGTGTTTCTCCTTGGTGTGCTCCCATTCTGTTTGTACGGAAAAGGATAGGTCTCTCAGAATGTGCATAGACTATAGACAACTGAACAAGGCCACGATCAAGAATATATATCCCCTTCCCAAGATAGCTGATCTGTTTGACCAACTTCAGGGTGCCTCATGCTTCTCAAAGATAGACCTCAAATCGGGTTACCACCAGTTGAAAGTGAGAGAATGTGATGTTGCAAAGATAGCCTTCAGGATTAGATATGGCCATTTTGAGTTCTTGGTCATGTCCTTTGGGTTGACGAATGCACCTGCGGCTTCATGGACCTGATAAATAGGGTGTTCAGACCCTACCTCGACATGTTTGTAATCGTGTTCATTGATGATATTTTGGTGTATTCGAAGGATGAGGAGGAGCATTCCAAACACCTTAGAATTGTCCTTCAGACTCTTTAGGACCATGTATTGTATGAGAAGTTCTCAAAGTGTGAGTTTTGGCTCAAGTCAGTGGCCTTTCTAGGCCATGTTGTTTCGGGTGATGGTATTCAAGTAAATGCCAAGAAGATCGAAGCAGTTAAGAACTGGCCAAGACCGATCTCTCCAACTGACATAAGGAGTTTCTTGGGGTTGGCAGGCTACTACCGAAAATTTGTTGACGGATTCTCTTCCCTATCTGCACCCTTGACCAAGCTAACTCAGAAAAAGGTCAAGTTTCACTGGTCTGAGGAGTGTGAGAAGAGCTTCCAAGAGTTGAAGACTAGATTGACCACCGCACCTGTTTTGACATTGCTCTATGGAACGGAGGATTTTGTTATATATTTATATGCAACGAGAGTTGGGCTAGGTTATGTATTGATGTAGAGAGGAAAGGTGATAGCCTGTGCTTCCGGGCAGCTTAAATTCCATGAGAGAAACTACCCGACCCATGATCTTGAGTTGGCGGCGGTGGTGTTTGCACTAAAAATATGGCGTCACTACTTATATGGAGTGCATGTAGACGTGTTCACTGACTACAAGAGCCTGCAGTATGTCTTCAGTCAGAGAAAGCTCAACCTGCGACAAAGGAGATGGTTGGAATTGCTCAAGGATTATGATATGAGCATCCTATAACACCCAGGTAAAGCTAACATTGTTGCTGATGCTCTAAGTAGGTTGTCAATGGGTAGCACAACCTATGTTGATGAAGAGAAGAGAGAACTAGTGAAGGAAGTGCATAGGTTGGCTTGACTGGGAGTCCAACTCGAGGAGAATGACGAGGAAGGATCAATGTGCAGAGTAGATCTGCATCATCCCTAGTAGCAGAAGTAAAAGAGAAGCAGGATAGAGATCCTATTATACTCCAATTGAAGGAGGTTGTCCACAAAAAAAAAGTGATGGTCTTCTCCAAAGGGGTAGATGGGGTGTTGAGATACCAGAGTAGGTTATGTGTTCCGATGTTAACGGTGTCCGAAAGAGGAGCATGGCTGAAGCCCACAACTGTAGATACTCTATTCATCCGGGCTCCACCAAGATGTACCATGACTTGAGAGAATTCTATTGGTGGAGTGGAATGAAGAAGGATATTGCTGAATTTGTTTCAAAGTGCTCGAATTTCCAGCAAGTAAAGGTTGAGCATCAAAGGCCAAGTGGTTTGGTTCAAAACTTTGAGATCCCAGAGTGGAAGTGGGAGATGGTTAACATGGACTTTATTATCGGCTTACCGAGATCCTAGAGACAACATGTCTCCGTATTTTGAGAATATGCCTTAACGACCAATAGTTAACGATGGCTCTGGTGGGTGGTTTTGATGAAACAGGGAATAATGAGATCATTGTTTTAGTAAATGATGCGCTGAGGGATATTGACATTGATTCACAAGAAGCTCAGCAAACTCTTGAAATAGCGGAAGCTACTGTAAAAAAGGCTGAAGGAAGGAGACAAAAAATTGAGGCAAATCCAGTTCTCCGACGAGCTAGAACAAGGGTGGAGGCTAGCAATCTGATTTCATAACTAATTGGTACGTTTGAATAATAAAAAGTTCTCTTGCTAATCCTATTTAGATTTTGTCGGGTGAATATAATCAAATACAATCAAGCAGAATCCAATTCTGATGCAAAAATTCCAATTATAAAATGAAATAGAAAAGATACAAAATCAAAAAATAAATATCACGAAAAGTGGGTCGTAAACCTTATTAGATACCAGAGTCAATGGTATCTAATAAGTTTTACCTACTATTGGATTTGAAACAATGACTGCCGCGGTATGAAATCAATACTCTAACCATTGAGTTAAGTAGGTCATTTATCATCCCAAAGAGAACCAAATGAAACCCATCCTGTCGATGGATTATAAATATCATATTATTTATAAGCAATACTAATCTAAGGAATACTACTCAAAGAGATAAAAGATTCTTGATGTTGGATCATGGAATATTTCTCTTGAAAAGAATTTACCTACATGATAAAATATGTACGACAAGTACTAAGGGCTATAGCTCAGTTGGTAGAGCAACTCGTTTACACGCACGCCAATGTTTTTCGAGGGTCTTCATCATACAATCAGAAAAATTGATCTTGTTGAGAAATCTATATCTTACTCCATAAATTTGAGGGAACCATAGCCGACAAAGGGTTCGGTCCAATTTGGACGCCCGCTTAGGAGGTGACAAACAAACTCCATCATTGATTTGAAATCTTGATAAGGTGAATACCCAGTCTATTCAATGATAGGCATAATGAATATAAGGATCCTACTCAATGCATCAACCACCACATTGGTCTTTCTAGGGTGATAGAGGATAGTCGATTTTATAATCTTTCAGAAGCTCAATCCACCTTAGTTGTCTCAGATTTAGATCCCGCTAACTGAAGATATACTGTAGGTTGTGATGGTCATTAAAGATCTTATAATGGACTCCATAAAAATAGTGATGCCATAATTTCAACAAAAACACAATCCCAACCAACTCCAAATCATGTGTGGGGTAGTTCTTCTCATGGGCCTTCAACTGTATAGAGGCATAAGCAATAACCTTCCCTTTTTTTATCAACACACCACCTAACCCCACTCCTGAAGCATCACAATAAAAAGTGAAATCAACACCTTCCTCCAGCAATGTCGAAATAGGAGCTATAGTCAACAATAACTTGAGCTTTTGGAAGCTCTCTTCACACTCATCGGACTAATGAAATACCACATTCTTCTGAGAAGCGTAGTCAGTGGAGCTATAATAGTGGAGAAACCCTGAAAAAACAACGATAATAACAAGCAAAGCCCACAAAACTATGAATCTTTATGGCTGAGGTAGGCCTAGTCCAACCCCGAACGACCTCAATCTTCGCTGGATCAACTCGAATACCCTCCTTGGACACCACATTTCCGAAGAATGCTACTGAACTCAACCAGAACTCGCACTTGGAGAACTTTGCATATAGCTTCTCCTCCCTGATCCTATGTAGTACAATCCTCAAATGCCTCACATGGTCCTCCTAAGTATTGGAATAGACCAAGATATCATCGATGAATACAATCATGAATGAGTCCGGGTGCGGTCAGAACACTCCATTCATTAGATCCATAAATGTTGTAGGGACATTAATCAAACCAAAGGACATAACAAGGAACTTGTAGTGGCCATACCTTATCCAGAAGGCTGTCTTGGGTATATCTTATGGGTAAATCTAAAGCTGATATTACTCCAACCTTAAGTCAATCTAAGAAAGCAAGGTTGTTCCCCCAAAAGCAGATCAAATACGTCATCTATGCAGGGAAACGGGTACTTGTTCTTGATAGCCACTTTGTTCAACTATCTGTAATCTTTACACATCCTTATGGATCCGTCCTTCTTTACGAACAGGACTAGGGCATCCCATAGTGAAACATTAGGGCGAATAAAGCCCTTGCTCAACAGATCCTAGAGCTGCACCTAAGATGTCAATGTGCTGCACCTAATTGGCATTGGAATGCTGGTACACGCCATCTATAAACACGTCACTGATACATTTGCAAATATTTCACTGTAAAATAATTGGTACAAAACTTATAACCATTTTTTCCAATTTCAGTTTGTTGCAGCAACCAACCAATCAATTGCTTGGCTTTTGTCTTTGATGGTGTGAACTTTGGAGCATCCGACTTTGCATATTCTGCATACTCGATGGTAAGCTAACCTGAGAAATTCATTTCTTTCTTTCAGCATAAACATACAATGCTCACAATAGGCAAAAACATTGTTTTAACATTGTAAAAGATCATAGCTTTGTGACATTAGTCTCAACCTTTGTTGTTTGGACTCCTCCAAAACGTCAAGGGTATGTCAGGCGCTCCAAGAATTTTTGGAGAGTCCAAGCGACATAGTTGTCAACGGTATTTTAGTTACTCAAAATAGCACTTCAAATAAATTAGCGTCCTCAAACCACTCCCACCCCTCCCCCCATGTTCACACACAACCACACACACATATCCAAATAGAGAACTACCCTCTCGAAGAAATCTTTCTTCGCAATGTCCCGGGGATATTATAATGTTGAATTTCTGTAACTTATCCTTATCAAGGTAAACATTTATTGACAAGAATACATTTAATCTTCAGCTAACAGTGGCTCTTCTAATCATTTTGTTCTTTCTCATTCTTTCATCAAGTTATGGATTTATCAGAATTTGGGTAGCTCTAACTATCTATATGAGCCTACGAGCTTTAGCTGGCTTCGGAAGGTAAGCATTCCTAATAACACTGACTTGAAGCCTGTTCAACCATGCTTCCAAAATTTGCTTATTTGGAAAAATATTTTCCATCAGAAGCGCTTTTCGGAAAAGTACTTTTGGAGAATAATTGTTTGTCTTTGGCTAATCAAGCAGAAAAATACTACATCTCCAAAAGTTCTTTATTTTTTTCAACTTTTGAATAACAACGACTGCTACCACTCGAAAACACTAATATTTTTGCTAAAAATTTGTTCGAGCCTTGGGAATGCTGAAGCATGATCTGTTTATTTTCGGCTTCGCCGCCATTTGCCAGGTGGGCAAAAGGACATGCCCTTGGAAGTTCCTCCAGAGCTGAAAGTCTATATATATATATATATATATATACAAGAAAAACTATTCGTGCTTCGTGCGATCATAAAAAAATTATGACTAAATAAATTAATAGAATGGAAAAAGAAATCAATCTTTACTAATCAGAGATTTCTTATTAATTTTGCCATAAATTTTAACTACGGGTAAATGGCTTATTAGAATTTTTGCAAAACTACATTACCAATAAATATTCTTTTACATCCTTAATAAATGAAAATATTTTCATGTAATCACATGAAGAGAAAAATCAAAACAATCGATGTAATACCTCTTTAAATGAAGTGTATGACAGTACTATTTAAAAAAGTACATCACACTATAATAACAATTCAAACATTAAAAACATATGTTATACTACAAGTAGACAAAAGTGAATACTCGTCTCAAAATTTTAACAGTAACAAGTGTAATAGTTACGTCATTTCTAGGGAAAAAAGAATCTACATATCAGAAATCAAACATGTGGTACTAGCAATTTTATCTCAATTCTCAAGGCTATTATATGTACAAAAACTAACTTGTAATAGTGCTCCTAGTGTGTGCATTGTTGTACAGTATACTATATATTGTGTGGCTTATGAACCTCAATTATTACCTTTATCTCAGCCTTATATATACACTCAGATGTTCCTGTATGTTTTAGTGTTAACGTAAACTTCCACAACTAACTATTTCATCTGTCAAAAAGGCTGATGGTAATTAATAGAAGTTAACAAATTGGATTGAAAGAAAGCAAGAGAAAGAGATCTTTTAGGCCAATGTGTTATTCCATAATTAATTAGTTTCAAGAGAGTTTGATCTCTAATTATACCACCAAGAGTGGAAGAAACTATGGAAGTTAGTCTACCCATGACAAAAAAAAGTGACTAATTATTTCAATATTACGTAGGAGGGGCCTAGTATCCCATTGAATTAGTCAAGAATGCGCAAGCTGACCTGAACATCACAAATATACCTTTTCAGTAAGGAGGCAATGCCTTATTAATTATTTACTTGAAGTCTTATTAACCATGGCAAGGAAGAAAGCAATCCTGTTTTGTGGTCCATCTTCAAGGAATTTTCCCATTTGTTTATTTTCATATATTAGCATACACTACTTGTGTATCATCAGATATGACATGAAGAGTGGAAAAATTTAAAAAGTGATTTTTTCAATTATACTTAGTTGACTTGTTTATAAAGAGTGCAAAAAGGTTCACCACAAAAAGTAAAAAAGGAATATTACAAACATCACTGTGAATTGTTGGGATGTGGAGCCTGATTAATATGTAGATGTACTGTTTATTATTCTCCGTGTATTTTGTAACAGTGTTATTCTATTAATATAAATACTGCATCACCGTGGAGGTTACCTTCACTGGTGTTACCACGAAATTATTTCTCTCTCTCTCTTAGGTTTACCAAAAACTGTCTTGATTCTTGAATTATTCTTCGAAATTCCCAAGTGTTGTTGTAATCGATCCTAACAAATTGCAGTAAAAGGTCAAGCCTCATGAAATAGGTATAAGAAAACCCCGAGGAAAAAAACACTTCACTAAGAAACAGAACAAATTAATACAAAACTTAATGTACCTGGGATTTCTACTCCAGTCTAATGAAAATTAGTTAAAAGGATTGCCATACACTACAAAAAATAGTGCCAGCAATCAATATTTTGTTTGTTAAAAAATCAAATATTGCGATTTCAACAACAATTGCTTCTAATACACAGTGTGCAAATAATTAGGTAAGTGTTTTACTTTTAGTATAAGAACAAACCCTAGCATTTGTTAGGTTTGAAGAGCATAACGGCACAATCTAATTAACAAAATTTAATTACTTAAAACAGAACATGATAGTATATATAGGTACCACATTCCATCTGGGGACGTTTTGAGGCTAGGAAGAGATGTGAGCACATCGAATAGAAAAGTTTACTATATATGCCAAATATGATATGATGATTGTTGTTTGGCATACTTGGAGTATAAAACAGTTGATAAGGAGAAAATTATGTATAACCTAGCCCTTAGGTGTTAAGATTTCATACCTTCCCGAGTGTCTTCTCGGTGCGAAACTGAATACTCTGCAGAAAGATAGCGCGCATGTCACAAACCCGAACCTAGGCCTAGAAGTGACACGGCGAATGGGAACCCGAGAGTCCCCAAATGAGCCTCAAAGTATCCAAATCCACATCATCGGTTTGGAAGCGCACTCAAATAGTAAACACATAGTTCTAACTGATGGGAAAGTAGGGACTCACGCTATGGGGTTATCGAAGGGAAAGGGATTTACATGGATTCACATAGCACATAGCACATAAGAACTAAGGGGTGGGTAAGTATGACTCACTCTATGGGGGCAATACAGGGCTTAGGACCTTCTACATTTCCACATCAAACATACATATATATAATAATTCTCATAATCAATCCATGATAGCCATATATAATAGATAACCGTATTCATAAGCTTCATATACAACACATAACATATAGATCCTATGAGAGTTTACATGATGTCCAACAATGCCTCTAGTCATAAAATGGGACGGGGGCCAAGACATGTCCTGGGCTCACCCTCAAAGTAAATAACATAAGCAAGACTTCATAGGTAGAGGAATGGTGGCTTGTCATTGGAAGATAGGAGTTACCACAACAAATGTCTCAAATTCGATCTAGTGTCAAACGGTGGATGACGGTAATCTCCGGTCCCTACACGGTTAGATCATGTAGACAAAAAGTATGCGTTAGTACATTTGAATGTACTAAGTATGCAGTCATGCAGTGCATATGACTTAACAAACCTGCATTTCAAGGTTAGATGGCAAGTGCACATAATGTAGAAAGAATCATATATCCAAAGAAGAGTAGTATACAATATGCCATAAAAGTGATGATGCATGAAATGTATTAATGCTCATATATAGTGGGGATGGACTATAAACGACACATCAAACTCATGTGAGCTATTAAATGAGTTAGTCTGATAGGGATCTCCCATCGGTAGGAGAAGATTACTTGCCAAAGGTAATCTACATCACATCTTATGACCATGCTTTTCGGTGGATGGTCACCTTCCCTACGACCACACTTTTTGGAAGGATTTCCATATCAAAACATATAAAAAAATGGGTAACAACCATTCCTTACGACCCGGTCTTTTTGGTAATGGCTTCTATTCATATGTTGGCACATAGATTGAGGAAAGTAAAAGGGCCCTTGGGAATAGCCCTGACGTCCCCAATCCATCGGTGCTAAGTCAAAATATCCCACGAGAATACTTATACATATACGTGCCTTCAAGAGATACAATATTCATTTCAAATCCATTTAACGCACCTTTGGGCTAAAAAGACAAACCATGAATCATAATCATGATACTCATGCAAGGAATAGCCCATGCTCATGCCAAAATGGTGCAAACACCCAAAATACTCAAAAAGTCATAATCATTGACATATATGTGATCACATTCTTGTCATAACCAATATCCTACAAAAATCATATCATAGAACATAATTGGGCTTAACTCACGTCATAATTTCCATAAAGTACAATGTTCATGAATGCATATGTCATGAATGAGGTGGGAATAACATGGGTAATTGAGATTCAATCTAAAATCAATAGTATAATTTGAAATTGAAGTAAATCCATAATCAAATCCACATTAAAATCATAATATAAATCACTCATGCATAAATCAAGCTTTAAAGGGGACATGCATGTTCACAACTTCATAAATTCAATGTAAATCATCATAACAGAGCTTAAAGTAACTTAAAATCATAAATAAAGTACAACCCATACATCAATTGAATTTGTTAAACAATAATTCTCAAAACTCATATTTAAAGTAAGCATAATTTCATGAAAATCAATTAAAAAGAGTTTGGATTTTCTTGGTTAAAAGGGACCAAGAATCAATCCCACATACCTTCATTAGGAAGAGGAATTTGAGAAGAATTTAGCTTGAAGTTGAAGAGAATTTTAGGAATTGAATTGTAGAGTATGAGTGTTTTTCTAATGAAAGAGTATCAACTGATTTAGGGGTCTAGGATAGGGGAAAAGGTCATAAAACACCCTTAGAATAACCCAAAATTACGTAATAGTCATTAATGAGACGAAATTAAAAATTCGCATAGATTCCCTACATAGACGGGTTTTACGAAAACAAGCATAACTTCTTGATCCGAACTCGGAATGAGGTGAAACAAGATGCGTTAGAAAGCTAATTCAAATAGCTTCAATTTGATAGGTAGTGGGCCACACAGTTTCTTTTTTTATAAGAGATGTGCCCATTTAAAGTTGACCCTTTTATCGGTACTTGTGAAAATTTTAGCCAATGGAATTCCTTTGAACTTGACTTGATGTAGGAGAGCCACGTTGGCCTTAAACAAGATAAATAAGCTTGAATTGAAGGCTTGAAAGTTAACTTAGCTTGAGCTTGAAGATCCCATACTTAGAATTTTTCAACAAAGTCACCTTCACGGGAGGCCACACGGGCCGTATAGTGTCACATGGGCCGTGACACTGCTCGTACCCCTCTCCTTAGAAAAATTTCATGATCAAGTTATGAGACGGTGATTCCATACTAAGAAATATTTCACTCCGAATGCCTTACGGATGGCCACATGGGCCGTGACACCCCATACGAGCCGTGAACTTGGCCGTGTGACCATACTTGGTCCCAAAATTGTGGGATTTCAAGCCAAGGCCACCACATGGCCCACCCCACGGTCCGTAAAGTGTCACACGGACCATGAGGGGTGCAAGGGTGGTGTGCCTTAGTTTAAAACACCACATTTAAGGGCCAAACATCCTCCAAAGGCCAAGGGCTACTCGATGGAGGCTCCATACGGGTCGTGTGACCCCCACGGACCGTGAGGGATCCCATGAAGCGTCATCTTAGTCCAAAACTTTTACGAAAAAAATTCATGCTTCATTGAGGTTGTATAAAAATCCAAGTCCTTACAGTGCATCTGTTGATGGATGCGTTAGCAATTTTTGGGGTTTTTAAAACTAAATTTGGGGAGGCAGCGTTCTAATTTGAATGGCTGTATATGGGTATTAGTTTTTCCCCATAAATAAATTATTTAAATATAGAAAAATACCATTCCTTATTTATAATTGCACCACGTAGGCAGGTTGTCCATCCTCATACATACATACATACATACACACACACACACATACATACACACACACATATATATATACATATCTATGTATATACATATATATGTATGTGTGGGTGTGTGTGTGTATATATATATATATATATATAGTAAATTTGTATTACAACAACATACCTAGTATAATTTCACACATGGGATCGGGGCAGATAGGATGTAAGCAAACATCACATAACCACTATAATTTCATACAGTAAATATTTACTACAAAAATACACCCAGTGTAATTTCACACTTAGGATCGAGGCTAGATAAGATGTAAGCAGATATTACCCTACTTTGTAAGGATACTATAAACTTATATAGTAACCTTAAATTCCTTGTAAGGACCAAAGGAAAGCTTAAGAGGGACCTTATGAGGGGATTTTTGTTCAATATTGTAAAGTAGCATCATTTCATTTAATTCAATCAACACTTCGTAAATGTAATCATTGTTATTATATTGTAGTTTATTTGACTCAATTTATTTGATACTTCATTTTCAATCGGTCTAAAGAATGATATCTTTCTATGTTTATAGTAATCTAACTTATAAATCAACACATTATTATGTTTGGGGACTTAACTCCCACGAATCTCAAGAGGACTCGTATTTATTAATTTACTATCAAAATCGAGTATGCATGAATAAGAAAAATCACTGAGAGGTCAATCACACCATTCTTGCTAACGAATTTTGAAAATAAAACTTTGAAGGGTAATTAATGAATAACATATGATTGAAAAAGCAGTTGATAAAGTTTGTAAAGTGACTTAAATTCAAAAGTTTGTAAATGAATTGGCACAATTCAGCATTCGAAGAAGTGATTGAAATAAAACCTTGAAGGTGGACGAATTAAGTCATAGCATCCTTTTCTCCCTTGCCCTTTTTGTTTTCTCTACATTTTCTCTTGCAACCGAGCTTCTTTTTGTCACTTGTTTCTTCTCTTTTCAAGTGATTCACATTTGATTCTTCTCCCCTCGGAATATTCCAGTTATATACATCTTCAAGAGATGAAAGTCTGGTAGTACACTGTGGAAATTCAGAAAAACTTTATGAGATATAACCAAAATAAGTCAAACAATTTATTTTGTTTTATCAAATATTTAAGGATCAAAACTAAAGAAGGAGCAAACCCTTGTTCAATAATACTTACCGTTAATGTAAAAAAAATATAATAGACACAAGGAATATATGAATTACCTCATAGAGGTTGCTGATGGAACGAAATTTTATACTTCTTGGTATTCCTTGCGTGATAAGATAGTTTCCACCATTTTCATCCCTTGTCAAAGGTTTTGAGCCACAATTGGCGTCCTTGTCATCTAAAACATGATCTGAATTAATATTGGCAAGACTATCTTCAAACCATCACTCTGAGCTTCGTCATGATACAACGTCTTACCCACATTGCTAGAGTCATCCCATACTTTGCCAGGGTAAGGGATGAAAACTAGGGGAGTGTATCCATTTTTTGGGGGTCTCTAGATCACTTTCATTAGCCCATTTAACGGCCCGTAGAAGGTTCCACGACTCGTAGATTGGTCCGTAAAGTCTTGGATCAAAAATTGAATTTTTTTGGAACTTTCTTGAGGAATTAGCAGATGGGCTCGTATTTTAATTTACGGCCTATAAAGGGGTTTCGAAGAAGCCACTCTGCTCAGGCTATCTTCAGTAAAACAACTATATTTTTTACTCCGAACTCCAAATGTGGTCAAATTAGTTGCGTTGGAAAGCTGATTCAAAGAGCTTTCATTTGGTAGTCATGGGATATCTAATTCATTTTGTGGTAAGAGTTATTATCATTCAACTTTGACCCTTGCATAATCCAAAGTAAAAAACTTAATCGGTAGGAAGGTTTTGAACTTGACTAAGTATTAGAGGTCTCTTATGAACCTAATCCACTTCTAATAAAAATTACACATATAGGAATGAGTCTTAAAATATAGGGACAAGTAAGGCATCATTAGGTTCAAGCTTATATACTTATTTTCGAATCCTATGAATAGAGTTGTGGGGTGTCATAATATCTCCCCATTGGGATCATTCATTCTCGAATGAAGGTGAGAATAAGCTGGAAGAGAATTGATATACCCTTATTATTTTCTATCTTATAGACTTTTCTACCAACACAGATAGGACAGAGTCATATGAAAAGTTTGAAAACTGTCCATGGCACATAAGATAATAATGATACGAGGTTAAACATAGTTTCACACTATATCCAAAGCTATTCAACATGGAACATGGGTGCCTTGGGAATGAAAATAGGGTTAGGAGTATTGTACTTTGAATGATACGATTGATAGCTTTTAATCCTAGCAACACTTCTTGACTACACTCTTCTACATACATATAACATTTCATTAGTTGCGACTCATATAGAGATCCCACAAGGATACTGTATCAAGGTCAAAGTCTAACTTCACACTCTTACTTTGTTCAAGCCTAACTCTAAGTCACAGGGTATTGCAAATAAGATGGTTATGAAAATCTTAACAACAAGGTTTATGCTCGATACCTTAATAAGAAATTTTATTCCAAGAGTACTACTCCCTTCGTCCATATTCAACAAGCCATGATTCCTACTCAAGATAAATCTGATGCATCTTACATTAGTTCACATGCCATAAACACCACATTCAAGTCTAGTATTAGAATTTCTCCATGGGCTCTAAGTAACCACTCTTCTTAGAATCTCCTGCCTTCTTATGTTTTTATCCATCAATGTATCAAGCCTTAATACAAGGTGACAACATGAATGCTCTCTCCTAACTCTAAGTAACAATTACACATCTTGCTCTTTTTCCCACTTACAGCTTAACCATAGATGGAACAGTAGGTCACTAAGATCACAAAAACAAACATCAACCTTCTCCTAGCTATCATTACTCGACTAATACCATTGGTATCAGCATCAAAACTAAACAAAATCACCGGAAGGATTAGAACGAGAGATCTAGAGCATGATTCTTTCGGAAACCTTTTTGCTATAGGAATGTGCATGGCATATTATTACTCTGTGAGCCACTGAGGGAGAGTCACAAGTTCGTGAGACTGAGCATACTATGGAACCTGAGTGTTTATGTGAATAGATTCATATCGTGAAACTTATATATGAGACTTGATAGAGTAAGATTGAGATCAATGGATTAGAATCTTTTCTTATTTTGGAGACTGAGAATAGCTGTGAATCTTTCATAAATGTATGAGCATAGATCACTGACATAATGCTGATGTACAAGATGTTAATAGAGTATTATAACGTTTGAGATTTAAGAAGATGCTAGAGTAGGAGTATATTGATATATCACTAAAACTTCTTATGAATGCACCACTTTCTGATTCTCATCACTTGACTTGGTTTCTTAGCTTATCATCTCCCCCTTAGGTATGAGGCTACCACTCTAAGACTATAAACCTATTCCACCTTCTTTAAAGTGATCCATATTTATCTCACTTTAATACTTAGAGAATTGCTAATCTCGTGTCTACCGAACTCTCCTACTACATGTACTAGGACTCATTGTCGGACTTCTTTCTAAGGTGCTTCTCATAACCTCATCCTTATTCTATAAAAGTGCTTTTTTATGGTCGCTACTTGCATTTGCCTGTAAGGCTACTATAGTTAACTCTTAGTAATTTGACTCCTCTTTCTTAGTATATTAACACTGCTTCCTTGAGTTTCCTATCGACCTAACTTGAAGGTACTTGACCTATGCGAATGAGATTCATCATTATCTATATATGATACCTCCAGTCAAACTCTTACGAATAACAAAGAATGGTTACTTTAGCTTACTTCACACTAACAACTTGAATATACCATCTAGGAACACCTAAAAAATCTCATCTTAATTTAAACCTTATCTTAACTATATATGCCCTCTTTGATACACCTTTTTAAACCTCTCCTCACTTAAAGACAACCATTATTCATTGTTCTCATCTAAGAATCATAGTACCACACTTATGCCAATCATATTTACTACAAGATAATATCTTAATTCCTTATTTACTCCATGTCAAACCTATTAGGTCAAATATCAACCTATCAATATCACCTTCATGTTGCCACCCCTCTTATCGTGACACTTAACTCAAGTTCAAGTTTAATGTCTTGTACTAAACACGCATTGGAAATATGATTTCCCACATAATATGCTAACTTATGACTACTAAATGAAACTAAGAAAGATTCCCCCACTAAGACCTTATAACAAGTAGTAAATTCATATTTATCAGTCTACCTAGTTATAGTTACTTGTCGTCTCCTCTTTCAAAACATAAATGCTACTTACCCATTCACTATACGTTATTGCCTAGTTAAGCCCATAACTCTATGAATATCGTAGGGCTTTCCATTCCAAATCATAAGCTTAGCTTAGATGTATCAACTAAATGCTACTCTATCCTTCTATTCAACACCTATAATTGGTTTTTACTAAATATTGACAAATAAGCATAACCCTTTTCTAATTTGAGTGTGCTCTACCTCATACGAACTAACTCCTCCTCCTTACCTTCTAACATGAAAGATAAATGATACTTACCACTCTTGGATCAAAACTAAATGGAATTGAATTATTACCTCTTTACTTATCTTATAGCTACATACTTCTTAACCACATGCCTTATTCAACCATGATTGCTTTTGAATTTCTATATCTTTCTAGCTCTGGGATCATTCTGCAACTTATGACTTAGAGAAGAGAGTCTGAGAGTACGTCTTAGTTCAACTCGAGTGCACGACTTATACAATGAAGGATGGATTCTTTCAAATCAATAGATTTAGTCACACTAATCAGCTTCTCTTAAGGCTGGTGTAGTATCTTTACTTTCTGGAGGCTTTATCTAAGAGTAAGTCACCAACAAGAATCTGAACTTTACTGTTTCAACCACTTGAGTTATTAGAGGTAGTCGAATGGATTTGAGAAGCGCATAAATCAGAATAAGTTTTCTAATGGCACAGGTCTACTGCATGATCTAGAGTATGAAAGAAGTAGAGACATCTTTTAAATGCCCTATAGCCTCCAGATTATAAGTGTGGTGCACAAAACACCCATAAGTAAGACTCTACCGGACACAACTTAATAGACACCCTAGGACACTTGAACTCTATGCTCTAATACCAAGTTTGTCACGCTTCGAGCCTACACCCTGGGTGTGGCCGGCACTCGAAAACCATTACTGGTCACCAAGCGTACCCTTGGCCTAGCTGACTCACTTAACTAAAGACGTAGCATACATGTGAAAGCTTTATAAGGTGAACCTTCAAAACATCTGATTAAATGCCAAAAATATCAAGCATATTGTATATAAAACCTCAAAACATCTTTTGATACAAATACTAATAAATGTTTTAAATATTCGAATGAATGAACTGGACTGACTCAATTAACTTTGTCGATGAAGCATCTACTAAACTGAAAAAAGGTGCCGCAACAAGACCCATGTCTTACTGAACATTTACTAACATGGGTACTAGAATCTATATCATAAAATGATGCAATGCTGAAGGCCTCAGTACGTAGAATGTACAGTATATAAGATTGCCAAAACATCTAGAGTTCTTACAATTGAGACCTTAACTATGAAACCTTGACTTAGTAACTTAATTAAGTAGTAAAATTAGTAAAGACCATAACTTTTATTAAGAAAAATATATGAACAAGTATTTAAATGAAATTAAATAGTAATGGGAAAAACTTGACCTCAACTTATAAACATGATCTTGGGTAAAGACGGGTAGTTAAAGATACTAAAATAATAGTGGAATAGCTTTTGGAAGGCCTTACATACCTGGGAAAACTTGATTTGTTGAAGAACTTTGAAGAATTCACTATATTTTCTTGAAAACCTAGCCTTTATTCTCTTGAAAACTACATTCTAGGTTTGGCGAGTGTTTTGAGCATAAGGAAATTAATGAATCATGTTTAGGGATTTATTTAGGTTAAAAACTGACAAGTTTAGGCTTAAAGGGTAAGTAAGGACAAAAATACCCTTCTTTAAAATCATTGATCGGGTCGTCTACGAGACCCTCTAAGGCCCGTAGAAGTTTCTACAGCCTGTAGTGACTCTTCCGTAAACTTTTGGACAATTTTCAGGGTCTCTAGATAACTTTCACGAGCCCATTTTATGGCCCTAGAAGGTTCTACAACCTGTAGATTGGTCCGTAAAGTCAGAGACCAAATATTGAAGTTTAAGGACTTTTACCACGAGTCAGCACATGGGCCATACTTTAATTTATGGACCGTAAAGGGATTCCTAGAAGGCACTTTACTCACGCAGTCTTTAGTAAAATGACCCTAACTTTTGACTTCGAACTCCAAATGAGGTGAAATCAGTTTCTTAGAAAGCCAATTCAAAGAGCTTTCATTTGGTAGGTCATGAGACATCTAATTCTTTGTGTGCGAATAGTTATGGTCATTTAAAGTTGACCCTTGCATAATCCAAAGTGAAAAGCTTAACCGGTAGGGAAGTTTTCAACTTAACTAAGTATTAGAGGTCTCTTATGAACCTAATCCACTTCTAATACACTTCACACATATAGGAATGAGCCTTAAAATACAGGGACAAGTAAGGCATCCTAGACTGGAAATTGGAAGAATCAATTTGACCACAACTTCAAGAAAATAAAAAAAATGAAAGAAACAATGCTAAAATAACCCCGGGGAAGATGCAAAAAAAAATCTAGGAAAATAGCAAAAAGGAACCCGAGGAAAAGAACCTGAAAAAAGAAATGCAAATCCACGTTGCATCCCACCATAAACAATTTGTACTTAAAAGCCTGAACTGCTAATATATAGGTAAACACCAAGGACAAAAAAGGAAAAAAATAATTAGATGACAAAATTAGGTTTGGTTGCTTTCAAACTCACTTTGGACAAAATTGTATTTTTGAATTATTATTTTAATGATGCTTCATGTGAGTAGAATACGCAATAATCATATTTTCTTTTTATATTTTCAAAATGATTCATTTTAATTTTTCTTGATACCATCTACTCTTCACAGTCAAACTAGTACATAAGACTTTTTCAAATAAAAACAATCAAATTCAAGATTACCTAATTTAATAAGTATATATCTACATTAATTCTTAAATTTATACCAAATAAATTTAAGTATTTCTCACAAAGTTACTTGAATCCTATATTCATATTTAACAATCAGAATTAACTAGAAAACTTGTTGACTATTAACTCGAGATAGAGTTAACATTTAATAGTTTTCTTCAATAATTTTTTTAAAAAAAAATAAGAAGAAAACATTAGTAATTACTTTTGCTTAAAAGTTTTTATGTTCTATTATACTGTAACGACCCAGGGTTGGGGCCTAGATGTGACATGACGATTGGGGACCCGAGAGCTCCCAAACAAGGCTCAAGTACCCATAACCACATCATCAGTTCGAGAATTTCATATAACACACACACAACAAAAAAAAATTATAGCGAAGACTAATTTCATGATTCATAACGAAAACACAAAATCAATACAATAGTTGTAGCAAACAAATCTAAAGAGAGTTTACATAGTGCCCAACTTTGCCTCTAGTAAAAAGGAATGGGGGACAGGACAAATTCCGGGCTCACCCTTAATAAAGAGAAACATCCGTAAGTAACAATAAAGAATATAGCCGGCTCGCTCTCAGAAGACAGGACTCACAACAACGACTCCAGGAATGAACTATCCGTCAACAGGCTGGTATTGAGGTTGCATGGAGTTCCCTTGTCCATCATTTCGGACAGAGGAGCCTAGTTCACTTCCCACTTCTAGAGGTCTTTCCAGAAGGGATTGGGTACAAAGGTAAATCTAAGTACAGCCTTTCATCCACAGACGGATGGTTAGGCGGAGTGCACTATTCAAACTATAGAGGATATGTTGAGAGCTTGCGTCTTTGACTTCAAAGGGAATTGGGATGACCATCTACCCCTGATTGAATTTGCATATAATAATAGTTATCATGCAAGCATTCAAATGGCCCCCTATGAGGCCTTGTATGGGAGAAGGTGTAGATCGCCCATTGGGTGGTTTTTAAAGTGGGAGAAGCTGAGTTGATTGGACCTGACCTTGTCCACCAGGCCATAGAGAAGGTGAAGATTATTAGAGAGAGGTTAAAGACTGCAGAAAGCCATCAGAAATCTTATGCCGATGTAAGGAGAAGAGATCTAGAGTTCGAGATGAGTGATTGGGTATACTTGAAGGTATCACCTATGAAGGGTGTCATGAAGTTTGGGAAGAAGGGGAAATTAAGTCCTTGCTATATTGGCCCTTATGAGCTAGAGTTACCTTCTGAGTTAGACGAAATCCATCCGGTGTTTCACGTTTCTATGTTGAAGAAGTGCTTCGGAGATCCTTCCTTGGTGATCCCTATTTAGGGCACTGGAGTCAAAGGTAGCTTGTCCTATGAGGAAATTCAACTTTAGATCCTTGATCGACAGGTTCATAGACTGAGAAACAAAGAGATATCCTCCATTAAAGTTTTGTGGAGGAACCAATTTGTTGAGGAAGCCACGTGGGAAGCTGAGGAAAAGATAAGAACTAAATACCCGCACCTATTAGTGCCTGATGACGAGAGTGTCGGAGGTAATATTCCTATTATTACCTTAACTTGATGTTTCTATTCTGAGTTGATGTGTATATTTTGAAGTTCTGAGTAGATGTATTGAGATCGATGAAGAGTTGAGAAGTTGAGTGAGTATCGAGATGAGTCTTGAGTCTATTCGTGCCATTATACCGCTCTTACTCATCATTCGAGGATGAATGATCCCAGGGGGGAGATGATGTAACGCCCGGTAAAATTACCAAATATCCTTAGAGGAGAGATGTGCGCTTAGTGCATCTTATGATACTCATATGGAAAATTCGAGGCTAGATTCATGATCAACATGAAAAATTGAGTGGGGGAGAGGTCTCGGTCGATTTTTAAAGTGACTGAGTCAAAAGATAATTTTTCGTTCCAAAACGAGAAATAGTGAAAGTTTGCGACAGATCCGCATCGCAGACCCATCCCAAAGAGTAGCTTATGTTTATCCTAAATTTTTTGATGGGATTGAGAGAACTCGATCGGGAAGATTTGCAAAAAATGAGTTATACGCGACCCGTCCGCATCGCGGACTTGGTTACTTCGCGGCTGGAAAATTTCTACAATTTTGAAGGGCATTCTAGTTCATTCCTAACATCTTCTAAACCCATACACAACCAATGTAGGTCATTTTCACGAAGAAAAGGTCTAAACCCCCATTCTAAATCCTCTTCCTAACTAGGCTAATACGTTAGGGCCTGAGTAGAGTAGAGGAAAGATGAGATTGAGGAAAACATAGGAAGTTCCAAGGGATTTGTATTGATAGCAATCATCCCAAGTATGTCAGGCTAAACTAAAAACATGGAATTGCTCTTCCATGTTCCCCCATCTTGAGTATTTTACTGTGATTCTTCTTAGTGCATGTATTTTTCTTAAGTTGATGATCATCATAAACTTGATTTACTGCATAAGTGTTTTCATGAATGATTTTACAAAATTCTATGTCTATTTTACTCAAGAATAAAAGAATGAACTTAGGGAAAAAAGTCTAGAGCCTTGACGATGATGATGTCTGTGATGTTGTGACTGTGGTCCAAATTATTGATAGTCTTGATGATAATGTTGATGAGAGTGATGTTCAAAAGTCTTAAAACATAAAACTAAATTCTAAAAAGAATGTTTCGAGTCCACGATGTTGATGTTGATGTACTATGTCCCTATGGGACCGATGATGATGATGTTGATGTACTATGTCCTTATGGGACTGATAAGGATGATGTTTTATGAGATTTTTATGTTCTGGGAGGAGTATTAAGCATCGAAATGAGTGAGAGTGAGTCCCACTCGAACTCATTAACTATATGGCCCGTGTAGGAGAGAGGATTGAACCGCAATGCGGATGGCTCCTTGCCCAAAAGAGGACTTATGTTTTTTTCATTGTGGATCTACTGAGGTTGATGTCTTTTACCCTGGGCAGGGTACTAGATGGATGTGGCAATGACATCACTTCGTTGTATCATCACCAGATCATAGGTGATGGTTGTCGGTTAGAGAAACTCCTAGCTAGGTTCCATTTTGATAGAACTTTGATGTTGATGTGATGGTATGAGTCTTGATGGATATTGATGTTTCACTGTCTACTCTTTATCCTTGTCCTAAACGGGTATGAGTCCTTTGAGTTGAGTCGAATTTCATTGAGATGAGTCTGATATATTGATAATGTTGAGATGAAATGTTGATGAGTCTTTGGTCTACTCTAATTTCTTGCCTTAGATAGACATTTGACATTCTGATGGAGTATGATGTTGAGTTGATGTTATCCCTACACTGTTATACTAGTATTGTTACATTCAGCCATTTTACATATCGTACATTCCACATACTGATACCACTTTGCGCTACATCGTTTCATGATGCAGATATAGGAGTTAGAGGACTTCAGCAAACGTATTGTTAAGGTTAGAGATTCTGAGTTCAGTCATTGGTGAGCCTCTTTGCTATTCGGAGGAGTCCTTTTTCTTTATCTGTTATTCTGTTTGTTGAGCTGGGTAGCCATGGCCTGTCATTGTGCCCTCTTAGACTTTCTGGTTGAGTTAGAGGCTTCATAGACATGAGTTGAGATTCAATGTGAGGTCTTTCCCTCTTAGAGTTGAGCTAGTAATACTATTTACTTATCATCGATGTTGAGACAGAGTTTATTGGCTATTGACTCTTCTTATTGATGTAGCTCACTACCTTATTATATTGTTCCACTATATTTGATGTTGAATGACTGTCCTGAGATTGAGTGGTTCGCTTGGGGACTAGCAATAATCTTTGCGTGCTATCCATGCCTAGGGTACCCTCTAGGGCGTGACAACATGACAATGAGCAAACAAAATCCAACTAATCAAGATCATCAATGATATGTGGACTCTAGGCATTTGATGGTAGATTTAATCCCTACGAGAGCTGCATTCTTGCGTTGTTTAATTTCCCTTAGCTTTGCTTGAGCAGCCTCCAACTGGATGCCAGGTTCTTGTCTCTTGGCTTCCACAACTTCATGTGCTTCTTTATAATTTATCATATCACGTTTCAGATGCTCATCTTCATCTTCGAAATGTGCTAGCTCTTGCTTCAGAACTTCTATTTGCCTCTTCAGAGATCCTATTTTCTCTTTGACCTTTTCATTTTCTCCATGAGTACGAATGATAACATCATCAGTTTCATTTTCACTACGCATTGCATTTAAATAGTTTCCCCCCACACTGAGAAAGACAACGAGGTTTCTTGTCTGTCTCCATCATGTAGATTGTAGTGATGTTCAATGCATTATGTCACGTCTCTATAGAAAGAGCCATAATCAATATTAAACCCTTTCAAATATGTAAAGGTAGTATTGGCCTGATGGACCATGCAATCTACATCATCATTCCCAAAAGCAAGCAACTTTTGCACCAGTAAATCTCAGCTTTACAAATTACTTTCTTCAATTCTTCGTCAAGTATCTCAGGTGTAAAAAGTCTTAATAAAGGACTTGCCTTCAACTTTGTTTCTCTTTGCTCCTCCTCACTATTAAAGGGAACTTCCAAGGGCCTATAACTGCTTGACCCCAATGGTGGCCTTGGAGGTGAGGCAACTGGCTCTGGAGCATTTGCAGTCGAAGAAACTCGTACTGGAACTTCTCTGGTAGATACCAATGGTAGTGGAGGAGGTGAAACTACTAGAGCCTGTGGCAGTCACATTAACAACATCAACAATTTAAAGTTAAAATTTATTGAGAAGTTTCAGCTTTATAACATAATTCTAATTCATGTTGGCAAAATGTAAATACATGACCTTTTAACATGATTTTCCTGAAAATATGACCGACAATGATTTTTGGACTGAAGATGGTGCAAAAAGTCAAGGGAAGACAGAAGATAACAGAGGTGGCTGGTTCTCCTTTCCGTGGTTTTGATTGTGCCGAAACAAAAGAAATAGCTTTATAGCATCAGTATGCTAATATATATTGGACTTTTTATCATTTATAAACAACAATAGTTAATTCCTAAACAAGTTTAGGTCAACTATATGAACCCTCGTTGATCATGTTTCTCCCTTTAAAAATCCATCAAGTTCATTGTTACGATTTACTTAGGAATTTAAGAAAATAAGTGAACTACTTTAATAATAGCCTCCACAGAGGAAAAGGGAAAAGTAAACTTGAACCAAAATAGAATGTTACTTTGCAAGATTTAAAATCATTAATTGAAAGCATAAGTACAGAGTGGGGAAAGGAGGAGGCTCACCATCTGATCTCTTTTTTCTAGGATGACCTGCGCGATGCCATAAAGGTTGTGAGGCTGGAGGCTGGACTTCCTGTTGTTTCCATGGATGGGATTACATCAACGATATGTTAGTAATTTTAAGGCTTAACTCGTAAAGAGACACCTAAACTTGTCCTCATTTTTCACTTAGACACCTAAACTAAGACAAGTTCCTAATAGACACCTCAACTGCTCAGATTTGATCCCATTAAACACTTCTATCCTACTTGGCACTCTCCGGTACTGTTTTTTTAATTTTTCAGCCAAAAATAAATAGTTGCGGTCCAAAAATTTTTTTTTTCCATAAAAGTAGGTTCTCAAAATTCTCAGTTATCCAAAAAATTTTTTTTTCCATAAAAGTAGGTTCTCAAAATTCTCCGTTAACCATATGCGAAAAAAATTATTACAATTTTAAATAAAATTTTTTTGCACATGGTTAAATGAGAATTTTGAGAATCTACTTTTATGGAAAAAAAATTTTTTTTGGACCGCAACTATTTATTTTTGGCTAAAAAATAAAAAAAACAGTACCGGAGAGTGCCAAGTAGGATAAAAGTATTTAATGGGATCAAATCTGAGCAGTTGAGGTTTCTATTAGGAACTTGTCTTAGTTTAGGTGTCTAAGTGAAAAATGAGGACAAGTTTAGGTGTCTATTTATGTATTTGGCCTAATTTTAAATATATGGACACAAATATTAATATATTATACATAAGGTATTAAAATTTTGGGCCATAAAAAAAATAAATATTTATTAATATGGGTTTATTTTAATTATTTTGAGAACCCTTGAATCTATTCTTAAGTCTAATGGAGACTTGTTGAAAAGGTGTCATTTCACCTGAAAAGACACTTTATAATTTTTTAAATAGAACGGTCCCTAAAACAGAAAACTACTCTTTTTTTCCTGTCCATCTCAAAAGTAGAACACAAAGCAATCTTCAAGTTTTAGAAGGTCAAGTTCTTTAATTTTAGAAGATCAAGTTCTTTAATAAACTAGTTGTCATGGAACAAGGTTAGTGCCCTTTTCATTTTTCTGAATTCAAATCTCTTTCTAATGATTTACTTGTGACCCTATGAATTCTATAAAATTTTCTAACAAGTAGTATCAACTGTCAACGGACGGTCTAGTTAGATCATTAGACATGAAATAAAGATGGACTTTAATTATGGAAGTACTACCTATATTAATTATATTGTGCAAGAGGCATACAGCTAGAAAGTAACAAACTTATTGGAAACTAGTTGATTGTTGTTGTTTAATGAATCAAATTTGAAGCAAAGTATTTTTCCCTCTTCTTTTCGTTTTCACCCTGTGATATTACAAAGTCTTTCACCAACTTTGTTACACGCATGTATGCTTGTTTTTTCCTTCTTTTCACTAAGGCAGTGTTCTACCACCTTATTCTTTTCTATAGATTATCCTATAAGTTGCATAAACTTTTGATAATGATAAAAGAATAAAGTAACAAAGGAAGAAAATAATATTAATGGATATTAAATTGAAAGTTCTTTTTTATTTCTAGTTTCTCTTCAAATAATTGCAGATTCAATTTCTTTTTTCTCAATCTTTGAGTTTCTGCCTATTGTAAAATTTTCTTTTCTTGAACATCAAGTTAATTAATTCTAGTGAAAAATAAAGACCCTTTGAATCTTTTTTTAATATATTTTTTCCTCAAGTTTTATCTTCAAGATTAATAACTTTTCACAAAGCACGACTGTGTTTTGTTTTTGGGTCTTTGGAAATTCCCCCCCCCCCCCAGCCCCCCCCTCAAAAAAAAAAATATTACATGAATAGATTGAACAATATGTTGTCAAATTAACCTCTGTTGTGTAAATTTATTTATTTTGAACATGTAAAAATATTTTATTTATGCGAAATAATCATCCAAAAGGAAGATGTTTTTGCAAGATTTTGGATAGTTATGAATATGTGATACATTTGTAATATATGCTAATAATATGTCGGTCCAAACAAAGGCATATTGTTAGACCTTTTTAATAATCAATATTTATGAACATGTATAAGAGTACTACTTACAAGTTATTATTTCTGTCCAAAGACTAAATGATAATGTTGTGTTAGGTATCTTGAGATGGGCCCACTTTTATGTGCATGTATGTATGTATGTTTGATAAATGTATTATAAATTTTTGTATTCATGTCACGTTAGTTGTATTTAATTTACTTTATCTTCACGTATAAATGATTTGTTTGATTGTTAATTGAGAGCATTATTTGTTTTATTTTGTAGTCTCTTCTATATCTGTCGGTATGAATAGCATTCCTGTACTTAACAACACAAACATCAAGAAAGGGAAAGAGTACATTATGATAGTGCTTGGCTACATGGATCTTGACAATGCATTAATATTTGATTGTCCTGCGGACTTGAATGAAATTAGCACTAATGAACAAAAGTGTAACACCTCCAAATTTCTTTCTACCTGATCTGGAGTGCATGGACAGAGATTTCTGAGAAAAGGCTGAGAAAATCTGCAGAGAAAGGTTCACGAGAACCATTTACGACTCGTAGAAATGTTTACAACTCGTAGAATGGGTCTCGTTAAATCTCAAATGACTTGGTAAAATTTTCTAAGTCTGAGGCCTATATACAAAATAGTATATGACTTGCAGAGTATGTCATGACTCATAGAGGAGGTTTCTTGACAAATTCTAGTAACTCAAGTTTCAGCACTACCTATTTACAAGAAGAGTTTACGACCCGTAGAAGGTTTTACGGATGGTAGAGAGGGATTTCGTGCCAACATCTTGTAACTCAGATTTTCAGGCACCTAGTTTATGAGGGGTGGTCTTTGGCTTGTAGAATGGTCTACCACTCGTAGATGGGGTCTTGTAGACCCAGGCGACAGTTTTTAGGAAGGGTAATTTTGTTTATTCCTACCCTTTTTAATTTTACCCTTGGACTTTTTGGAATTATTTTAAGTCCTGATGAAACACTAAACGTATTTTTCACCATTCATCACACTTAGGGATTTCCTTAGAAGGAGGAGAAGGTAAAATTTTCTAAGTCTGAGGCCTATATACAAAATAGTATATGACTCGCAGAGTATGTCATGACTCATAGAGGAGGTTTCCTGACAAATTCTAGTAACTCAAGTTTCAGCACCCCCTATTTACAAGAAGAGTATACGACCCGTAGAAGGTTTTACGGATGGTAGAGAGGGATTTCGTGCCAATATCCTGTAACTCAGATTTTCAGGCACCTAGTTTATGGGGGTTGGTCTTTGGCTAGTAGAACGGTCTACTACTCGTAGATGGGGTGTTGTAGACCCAGGCAACAGTTTTTAGGAAGGGTAATTTTGTTTATTCCTATCCTTTTTAATTTAACCCTTGGACTTTTTGGACTTAATTTAAGTCCTGAATGAGACCCTAAACGTATTTTCCACCATTCATCACACTTAGGGATTTCCTTAGAAGGAGGAGAAGAGCAAGAAGTCTTGATTCTAGCATGAGGATTCATTTAAATCTGATTGTTTCTTCCATTCCCAGGTATGTAAGGCTTACTAAAGTGTGTAACCACGTTTGTTCACACGCCTCTTTCACTTATTTGAGTCGAAATCGAGGACAAGAATTGAGTTTTGAAAATTCTATCATCCAATTACTAAATCCTTGCATTTATCATGAGGTCTTATTAGATTACATGAGAAAATTTTTGTATTGTATGATTATTGATATGAGATTTACATATGTATTTTATACTTGGTAGCATGAACCCTAAATTACATAATTCTATGAAATTCTATACATGGATTGAATTGAGGTTGAGTTGATGAGTTGAGAAAATTGAGCATCACTGAGTATGAAAAGCATATCGAACAAAAACACTTATACTACCATGAATTTACTTTCATTGCATGATGAGTCAATTCAAGTGAGTCTAGATGACCATATGAATCGAGTTTGATTGCCTGCATTGATTGACTGAGATGGTGAGTAACTGAGACAAGTTGAGGTGAGGTAACCAAATAAGGTTGAGATTTTGATGAGATGGTGAGTAACTGAGACAAGTTGAGGTGAGGTAACCAAATAAGGTTGAGATTTTGATGTGATTGAATGAGCATTTGAGGATGGAGTTGATTGATTGAGTTTAGCATGTTTTAGTCTTGGGAGGAGTATCGAGCACTGAGCTGAAAGCTAGTAAACATATATTTAACCCACAGAACTACGTTGCCAGTATAGGATAGTCGTACAACTCGTTCTGACAATTCTTGTCCCAAAAGTGGACATTTATTAAGGATCCAAGAATGAGGTTGATCGTCCTTTATCGTGGCAAGTTTAGGATGGGCGTGGCAATGACGTCGCTTTTCTTGTGCATCACAAAAAAAAGGTGATGGGATTGGATGTCGGTTAAGAGAATCTCCTAAGCAACATTGATTGAGCATGACATTTTTAAATTGAGTCTAATGTTTACTGAGCATACTGTTAAAAGAGCATGAATTACTTTAAACTCGCACATACTGAGTTGAGCATGAGTTGTTGAGTCGAGATGAGTGAGTTGAGCCTTATTTCATGAGTTATTTTATATACCAGTATATTTCATGTACTAACGTCCATTTGGTCCTACATCATTTTATCATGCAAATACAGCTGCTAGAGGACTTTAGCCCGCGCATCGTTGAGGTCCAGATTAGTACACTTCCAAAGTTGGTGAGCCCTCTTTGCTTTCCAGATGAGCTCTTTTATCTTATGAGTTGACTTAGTATATTATTTTTTTTCTATCTTCTTTGATTTGGGGTGTCTATGCCTTTCATGGCACCATCTAGATTGTTGAGTAAAAGCTTCATAGATAACGACTAGAGGATTTGTTGAGCATTTGGTATTTCCATACTTATTATTCATTGGAGACTATGAGTTGATAGATTTATGTTATCTTGATGATGTAATATTCATTTTGAGTTATTTCTTCCATTGTTGAGACGATGTGACGATGAGACCAGGTGGTTCTCTTGGAGAATTAGAAATGGTTCTTCAAGCACCGACCACACTAAGGGTTCCCTCCCAGGGCGTGAAAAACTTGATATCAGAGCACAGAGTTCAAGTGTCTTACGGAGTCTATGAAGTCGTGTCTAGTATAGTTTTGTTTATGGGGGTGTTGTGCATAGCATTTTATAAGTAGGAGACTATAAGACATTAGAATTGTTACCCCTTTCTTGTGTTTCGAGTTCGTGCAATAGAGTTAAAGCTATACAAATGCTTTTCTAACTCATGCATTACGCGCTTATAGATCATGCCTCTTAGATGCACTGCAACCCAGAGGAATGCCTTAGCTAGCCATGCTGAGAGCCCTACTTGAGAGGTGCCTCCTCAGATGGAAACGAGGGGCCAAGGTCGATTGGCAAAAATTGCTGGTGTTTCTGTGACACCTATCGCTCCATCTACTCCTACTACAGAGGCCGACTTCAGAGGAGCTATCACTATGCTCACACAGTTGGTGGCTACCAGAGTGGGAACTAGGTCTCTCAGACTCTATTTCCAACTCTCATGAGCCGATGGATGACTCCAGACTAAGAGACTTTCTGAGGATGAACCCACTTGTCTACACTGGGTCAAAGGTTGAGGAGGACCCTCAAAACTTCATTGATGAGATGTGGAAGGTGCTGAAGACTATGCATGCGACGGAGACTGAGGGAGTTGAGCTTATTGCCTATCAACTCAATGATGTGGCCAATGTTTGGTACTATTAATGGGAAGAGAGTCGAGGTGATGATGTTGAGCCCGCTGCTTGGGACGAGTTCGAGAGTGCTTTCCTCGATCACTTCTTTTCTCAAGTGTTGAGAGAGGTAAAGGTTGAGGAGTTTGTGAATCTAAAATAAGAAGGTCTAACTGTTAAGGAGTACAGCCTGAAATTTATCCAATTATATAGGTATGCCCCAGAGATTGTCCAGGATATGAGAGCGAGGATGAGGAAATTCGTGTCTAGGTTGGGTAGACATGTGAAGAGGGAGTGCAAGGTGGCATTGTTGATCCCAAGTATGGATATCTCCAGATTGATGGTTTATGCCCAGTAGATTGAGGAAGATAAGAAGAAGGATAGAGAGGAGCATTTGAGTAAGAAGGCCAGATCAGTAAGGCCTTAGCCCAGTCAGATCAAGCAAGGTAAGGGAGATAAGTCCTATTTCAAGAAGAGGCCCTCTATCTATACACCACCTAAAGCCAGTACCAACCCTGAGCCACTAGTATGATCACAAGTCCCAAGGTCAGCAAAACGATAGGGCACAAGGTGCTCAGTCTCAAGCTAGTGTGACTCTTGACTCTAAGGGAAGTTACCTTGTGGGAAATGTGGCAGGATGCATCTGGGATAATGTAGCAAGGGAGTGAATGGTTGCTACAAGTGTGGACAACCGGACCATTTTCAGTAAGAGTGTCCGATGTGGGGAAATAAGGCCTAGTCTTCTACCACAACACCACGAGTGAGGGGTTAACCAAATAGGTGTTGCACCGGGGGCAGGTGGTGGGACAAACCATCTGTATGTGATGGGGAACCAACAGGACCAAGAGGCTGCACGAGATGTTGTGACGGGTATGCTTTGAGTCTTTACCTTTCCTTGCTATGCTTTACTTGATCCGAGTGCAACTAGTTCTTTTGTGACGCCATATGTGACCAGTAGATTTAAGATTCTTCTTGAGTGCCTACTTGAGCTATTTTCTATTTCCACTCCTGTTGGTGAGTTCATTCGAGCTAGAGAATGTATAGAGATAGTCGATTTTGATGTGATCCTTGGCATGGACTAGCTTCACGCTAGCTATGCCTGTCACGACCCGGGGTCGGGGCCTAGATGTGACATGGCGAATGGGGACCCGAGAGTCCCCAGACAAGCCTCAAAATTTAAAGGTCGAGCTCAAGGTCGACGAAGCTAAAATCAAGAGCCTTTTAAAACAAGTAATTTAGATAACATAAATTTAAGTTTCCCCAAAGAGCTTTTTTTTGACAAGTAATTTAAAATAAAGAGAATTCGAGTCCAAGAGAGCATTTCTTATAAGTTAAGCAAACTAACAAGGTTTTTATAAAACACCCAACGTATGCCTCTAGGTAAGGAATGGGGGGCCAAGACAGGTTTCGGGCTCACCCTTAACAAAATCATATATATACAAAAGGGACATAAGAACAAAAGTCACCCTCGGAAGATGGGGCTCACCGCAAATGTATCTTTAAGAGGGACTATTCGTCCTGCGGCTGGTACTCAAACTGCTCGGTCCCTACATGGTAAAATCATGTAGGTATAGAGTATGCGTTAGTACGTTTCAATGTACTAAGTATGCGGGTATGCAATGCATATGACTTATCGGACCTGCATATTGATGTTAGATGACAAGGGCCCATAATACACAAGGATCATATAAGTAAAGGAATTCAATATACAAGATGCCATGGAATGCGTGATGCGTGCAAATGCAATAATGCTCCTATATACATATAGCGGGGATGGACTATAACCGACAAACCAAATCTATGCAAACTATTATATGAATTGGACCGATTGGGACCTCCCACCAGTAGGGAGAAGATTACTTGCCAAAGGTAATCTACATCACACCTTACGGGCAATCCCATTTCGGTAGATGGCCACCTTCCTTACGGGACCCCCATTTCGGAAGGATTTTCAAGAATCATATCAAGACATGTCATATCATAAACAAGTAGACGAATAACATTCGTCCCTATGCTGGCACATAGTTCAAGGAAAGGGAGAGGGACCTTGGGGATATCCCTAGCGCCCCCAATTCATCGGTGCTAAGTCTTATACATCCCACAAGAATACTTATATATATATGTATATGCTTTCCAAGAGAGAGTCATATATCCATTTCAAAACATTAAATGCACAAGTAGGCTCAAATGTCAATTCACAAGGCGAAGATCATATGATTTATGCAAGGAACAACTCATCTACATGCACAAGATGGTGTAAACACCCAAGATGCTCCAAGAGCCACAATTATAGACATACCAGTGATCACCTTCTTGTCAAATCTCATGTCTTAAAAAAACTCATATCATAATTCCCTTTTTGGACAATATTGGGCTTAATCCTACATTTTCAAGATTTCCATGCACCAATGTCATGAATGTGATGAAATGCATAATGTAGGGATGACATGGGTAATATAGAGTATATCCCAAAATTAGCAATATAACGTAAAGACTAGGAAATCTATAATAAAATTCATATGAAAATGTAGTATAAATCACCAATGCAAAATAACATCTTTAAAGGGACATGCATGCTTCAAAGTTTCATAGTCCAAGTAACTCACCATATTCAAGCTTAACATAACTCAAAATTCGGAATATTATCTAGCACATGCATGGTTCAAGATATCAAGATCTAGTAGTAAAATTTCACATTTTAAGTAGACAAGTGTATAAAATAGATTGAGAAGAACTTGGGTCTTCTTGGTTGAAAGGAACCAAGAATCAAAACCCACATACCTGATTGAAGACAACACTAAGAGAAATGGACTTCAAATTGAGAGCCTTGGCTTGAATGATCCTAGAGAGAAGGTGGAAGTCTTGAAGGAGTATTTAGAGAGAGGAGAAGAAATGAAGTGAAAATGGCTGAAAATGGGAGTGATCAACTTATATAGGGGGCCTAGGAGGGGTGGGAAATGACAAAATTTTTGTTTGGGGTACCCGATATGTCAAAAATGCCATTAATAAAATGGACCTGAAATTGGTCCGTCTGGGGCATACGGTCTGGTATACGGTCCGTGTAGTGTCACATGGACCGTTTACTGTGCCGTGGCCCTAGACTTGAAATTTTCAGAGGCAAGATTTTCCGGACTAAGTATCACCACACGGACCGGTAAACGGACCATCTGGGGTCACACGGACCATTTACTGTGCCGTGGCCCTAGACATGAAATTTTCAGAGGCAAGAATTTTTGGGCTAAGTATCACCACATGGACCGGTAAATGGACCATCTGGGGTCACATGGACCGTTCAAGGGTCTGTATAAAGGTACCAAGGAAGGAGACACACTTAGAACACATTTTGGCGAGAAAATCGTGAGTGGCTTCAGCCTCACGGACCGTTTTCTGCCACACAGTCCCTGTAGCTAGCCGTGTGGCTTGCCTGCACGAACACTCTTAATAAAAATGAGCCTAACTCCTTGGTCCGAGCTTGGAATTAGGTGAAACTAGGTGCGTTGGAAAGCTAATTCAAAGAGCTTTAATTATATATATTGTAGGACACCTAGTTCATTTAGTGCTAAGATAAATGACCATTTAAAATTGACCTTTCTACTGAATCATATGAAGAACCTTTGGGTTTAGTGTCGGAGAAGTTTAGGAATGTAAAAAGGGTCCGTGAAGGCTCCTATCTAGCCCAGACAGGTTTTACAAAAACGGGTATAACTCCTTGACCCGAACTCAGAATGAGGTGAGACTGGATGTGTTGGAAGGATAATTCGAAGAGCTTCGATTTGATATGTTGTGGGCCAGCCAGTTCATTTTGGGTTAAGAGATATGCCCAATCAATGTTGACCCTCCTACTGGTACTTGAGAAGAGTTTAGCCAAGGGAATTCCTTTGAACTTGGCTTGATATAGGAGACCCATGATGATCTTAAACAACATAGATAAGCTGGAATTGAAGGATTTAAAGTGAACTTAGCTTGAGCGTGAAGATCCCGTACTTAGAAATATTTCACTCCGGAAGCTTTACGGTTGACCTCACAGACCGTGATGGCTCCTATGAAGTGCCACCTTGGTCCAAAACTTTTCCGAAACCAATTTTCATGCTTCCTTAAGGTCATTCAAGATTTTTGGGTCCTTACAATGCCTTTGTTGATTACCAAACCCTGACGGTTAAATTCCTGTTTTTGAATGAGCCTGTTATTGAGTGGAAGGGAGATTCTGTTGCGCCAAAGGGTAAGTTTATTTCTTACCTCAATGCCCGAAGACTGATCTCTAAGGGATGTATCTACCACCTCGTGCGAGTCAAGTTTGACGATGTTGAGCCCCTTACTCTTGAGTCTACCCTGATCGTGAGTGTGTTTCCTAGTGTATTTCTTCAGGATCTAGCCGGACTTCCTCCTGATAGGGAGATCGACTTCAAATTTGATGTACATCCTGACACCCAGCCTATTTCTATTCTGCCATATAGAATGGATCCTGTGGAGTTGAAAGAGTTGAAGGAGCAATTTGAGGGATTTGTTAGAGAAAGGATTTATAAGATCGAATGTCTCTCTATGGGGTGCTCCGGTCTTGTTGATGCGAAAGAAGGATAGTTCCCTTAGTATATGTATTGACTACTGCCAATTAAATAAGCTGACAATCAAGAATAAGTATCCCCTTCTGAGGATTGATGACTTGTTTAACCAACTTTAGGGTGCCAATATTTTCTCCAAGATAGACCTCAGATCAGGCTATCACCAATTGAAAGTGAGGGAATTTGACATCCCGAAGATGGCTTTTCGAACATTATATGGTCACTTCGAATTCTTAGTGATATCCTTTGGGTTGACAAATGCACCTGCAGCCTGTATGGACTTGATGAATATAGTATTCAGACAATATCTTGACATGTTCTTGATTGTGTTCATCGACGATATTTTGGTGTATTCTAGAGATGAGGAACATGCCAATCAATTCAGAATCGCATTGCAGACGCTCAAAGATAATGAGTTATATGCAAAGTTTTCTAAGTGTGAGTTTTGGCTCAAATCAGTGGTTTTCTTGGGCCATAAAATTTTCAGGGGATGACATTCAAGTGGATACTCAAAAGATTGAGACGGTCAAGAACTAGCCTAGACTAACCTCACCGATAGAGATAAGGAGTTTTTTGGGATTGGCTGGCTATTACCGGAGGTTTGTTGACGGGTTTTCTTCCATATGCGCACTGTTGACTAGACTGAATAAGAAGAAGGTCAACTTTCAATGGTCGGACGAGTGTGAGAGAAGCTTCCAGGAGCTAAAGACGAATTTGACTACTGCCCCGGTGTCGACCTTCCCTGATGGGACTGATGGATTTGTCATCTACTGCAATACTTCGAGAGTGGGATTAGGATATGTGTTGATGCAGAGAGGGAAAGTTATTGCCTATGCTTCTAGAAAACTTAAAGTGCATGAGAAGAATTACCCCACTCATGACTTGGAGTTGGTAGCAGTGGTGTTTGCTCTCAAACTATGATGCTCTTAGCAGGTTTTCCATAGGGAGTACTGCCAATGTGGAAGAGGAGGAGGGAGCGTTAGCTAAAGAAGTTCATAGACTAGCACGATTGGGAGTTCAATTAGATAAATCAGGCGAGGGGGGGAGTTTTTGTGCATAGTGGATCTACATCATCCCTAGTAGTAGAGGTGAAGGAGAAACAAGATCAAGATCCCATCTTATTACAGTTGAAGGAGGGTGTGCATAAGCAGAAGGTGATAGCTTTTGCCAAATGGGGAGATGGAGTATTGAGATATCAAGGCAGGTTTTATGTTCCAAATGTTAATGGAGTTCGCTAGAGGATCATGGCAGAGGCCCATAGGACCAGATATTCCATCCACCCAGGGTCAACCAAGATGTACCATGACTAGAGAGAAGTCTACTTGGAGTGGAATAAAGAGAGATATTGTTGAGTTCGTTTCCAAGTACCCGAATTGCCAACAAGTTAAAGTTGAGCACCAAAGGTCTTGTGGAGTAGCTCAAAACTTTGAGATTCCAGAGTGGAAATGGGAGATGATTATCATGGATTTTTTAGTAGGATTACCAAGGTCCTGCAGATAGCATGATTCGATTTGGGTGATAGTTGACAGGATGAATAAATCTACTCACTTCTTAGCAGTAAAGACGACTGGCACTGCAGAGGATTATGCCTGACTTTACATAAAGGAGATTGTTAGATTACGAGGAGTCCCCTTGTCCACATCTGAGATTTAGGAACTCAATTCGCTGCCCAATTTTGGAGATCTTTTCAGAAGGGTTTGGGAACGAAGGTGCACCTTAGTACTGCCATTCACCCACAAACGGATGGCCAAGCAGAACGTCCTATTTAGACGTTGAAGGACATGTTGAGAGCCTGCTCCATCGACTCTAAAGGTAATTAGGATGACCACTTGCCTTTGATCGAGTTTGCTTACAATAATAGCTTCCATTTGAGCATTCAGATGACCCCGTATGAGGCACTTTATGGGAGGAGGTGTAGGTCGTCGTTGGATGGTTTGAGGTAGGTGAGGCAGCATTGGTTAGACCAAACTTGGTTCACAAAGCAGGTGAAAATAATTTGAGAAAGGTTGAGGACTGCATAGAGTCGACAGAAGTCCTAACAGACGTTAGAAGAAAAGACTTAAAGTTTGAGGTCAATGATTTGGTTTATTTTGCACATGAAAGGACTGATAAGGTTCGGAAAGAAAGGAAAGCTAAGTCTGAGGTACATTGGCCCTTATCATATCATAAAGAGAGTGGGTAATATGGCATATGAGTTAGAGCTACCATCAGAGTTAGAGACCATCCGTCCCATTTTCCACACTTCTATGCTCAAGAAGTGTTTGGGAGATCAACAATTACTTCTGCCTGTTGAGAGTATTGGAGTGAAAGACAACTCGAGTTATGAGGATATCTGTAACACCCCACATCTTACATGTATTAGTCTTATGCATATGAAACATGATATGGCGTGGTCAAATCAGCACACATTTTTAAAAAGTGCTCGAATTTCAAATTAGAGGGCTATATGTATGTCTAACGCTCAAGATGACCGAGTGTATATAAATTTTAAGTCAAATTGAGGAGGTCGTGGCCTTAAATGATGTGAAAAAAGTGAGGTTCTTGTGGGACTTAGGAAGCTAGCAGGTGAGTCACCTATGTGCTTAGCTTAAATAGGCGAGGTAGACAGAGACAAGGTCCAACACCGTATTTTTTCAAGTCCGATAAAGAATAAACCCCGAGTTAAGGGTGTAATTTGGGCCCATGGTTTATCATCATAAAGGGACAATATAGGCAGCCCAAGAAGAATAGGAAAAGGGCCAAATTACATTCACAACCCAAGTCACAAATAGGGCCCAAACTAAGTGGATGTAAAAGAGAAATATTTGCAGCGAAACCCATCCAATTGAAGCCTAATAAGGCCCAAGTGAAAGGGTCAAGTTGCTGCATCACCACCTTAATAAAATATGGTTTGAAGTTCAAAAGAAAGTCGGCTAAAAGTGTCCCTTTAAAAGGGATTAAAAACAAGCAATTTTAAGTCATTCATACATAGCCAAAAATCAGATTTTCTTCAAAGTTTCTCCTCGCTCTCTCTTCACTTTGTAAAGAAGCCAAGGCACACCTTTAGGGTTCTTGAAGATGACCTGATCCTTAAGGGCTAAGGTAAGTAAAAATACCTATGGTTTAGTATAATTTTTCCATGAAAAACATGAAGAGTATGCTGGTTGTACTTGTGCAGGAATTTTGGACAGCATGTGCTCCAAAGATTATTGTACACTTTTCTTGTTTATTCAGAGGTTTTTCTCTTGTTGGTTAGCTTGATTATGAAATAAGGTTTATGTTTTTAACAAGGATTGGTTCTATAGTGATGAAAGAAGGCTGCTGCACCATTTTTATCTTCCACAAAAATGAGTTCTTGTATGTTATCTTAATGGTACTCTTAGTAGGAACTTGTGGACGGATAATTGGTGATTGTCGTCTCATGTTTTTCATCTACCTTGGGACTGGTTTTGGAATGTTTTAAGACTGTCTTTATATGTAAATAAGTTGAGAACAGTTTGGTTAAGGTTGAAACAAATTTGAAATGGTTGACGCTGAAATGTAGCGAAAGGACGTAATGTTACGTTGCCTACTTGTATGTTGTGTAGAGTTGTTGTATGTTGTACTTGATGAGCTGTTGTAGGCCTGTTATGTGACTAAAACAAGCTGGATGTAACATGTATATGACAATGTCTGCTAAAAAAAATATGATTAGAGGTGGAAAGGTTGAAAGAATACTCGTAGATTGATAGTTAAAAGCTTGCTGCCCGAGTGTTTGAAGTATTTGGAGGAAAATGATACTACTCCGAGGTAATAACGACATAGTACAACGAGGTATGTAAGGCTACTTGATTTCCTATTATTTGGCATGAAATCTAGGTTCTTCCTTGGCACATAAAGGCACTTACAAACTCCGACATGACTAATAACCATGTCTCCACTCTTTAACATGTTCATATTCTCCAATACAAAGCCATTTTCAATTCTGCAGACATACATGGATACCAAAGATACATGAGTTCCTTTTTACCAAGTAAAGTCCATGTGTTGTTTAATCTCCTATGCATTTCATTAGTTGTGTAACTCTCTTTTTATTGTGGTATTGTCTTGCGTGATTACTTATATGTCACATGTTATGTCTATAGTCCTACATCTCTAAAGGTTATGGCCACCAAAGAGTTATCTCAAAAGTAAATAAAAGATTAATTGAAGTTGCTTATTGATGGGCGGTATCCCAGGGGTGGAAGAATCACTTAGCATGGGTCGATCCCATATTACGGGGTACCCCAGGGGTGAAAGAAAATCCTAGCATGGGTCGATCCCGCTATTGATTTACCAATGATCAGCTGGTCATTTACATGATATATTGTGGAAAGATTTTACAGTAAAGAAAGATAAAGTAATAAAAAGGACATAAAGTACACGATTGCACAGTATGTATAAAGGTGGTCTTTTATCCTTAAACACCAGTGAGTGATTTCATTTGAGTTCTTATTTCATATACAGTACTTCCTGCGTTACATATTCAGTATATTATCTCATACTGACGTCCCTTACGGGGGACTAGCATTTCATGCTGCAGGTACAGGAGCTACTAGATATCCTTAGTAGGAGTACAGGACTTTAGTTGCTGATACTGAGCTCCAGGTTGCTTCAGGGCTTTGTGTGTCTAGAGCTTATATTTTGTATTGTATAGTTGGTCATGAGGTGGGGATTGCCCAGACCCATATAGATATTGTTCCTTACCTAGAGGCTTTATAGACTATGTAAAGTAAAGTATGGTCAAATATCATACTTTAGACATCGTGGCTCCAATAGCCTAGTCATATGCATTTCCTTTTGGCTTTTTAATATTGTCTACTTTTTTAGAAAGTATGTTGAGTATGGAAACCTCTTATAATGTTCATAGAAAGTGTATGGTTATATGTTGGTTCACCCGAGCCTTGCCGGCAACGGGTACCAGTCCGCCTGAATGGGACTTAGGGCATTACAAGATCCCTGTCCAAATCCTTGATTGTCAGGTTCGCAAGCTAAGAACCAAAGAGATTGTATCTGTCAAAGTATTGTGGAAGAACCAATTTGTAGAAGAAGCTACTTGGGAGGCGGAAGAGGACATGAAGGCCAAATACCCTCATTTGTTCCTACTTGCTGATGATGAGAGAGTTGATGCTAATGAATTTCCTCTAAATTCTTGAATTTCCATTCCTTGAGTTCTCCTTTCATTCTCAATATGATAGACGATAGAGTTCTAAAGTCCTAGTGAGGTTTGATTTGATTTGTTGACTCTTTGATTGTTTTACTTGTTGAAAATTTCTGATTTGTTGATTGCATGAGTGAGGTGAGAGTTGATTGATTGTCAGAATCCATAGGGACATTTGTGCCTAAATCCCAAAAATTCTCTTCATTCAAGGAAGAATAATCCCAAGGGGGAGATAATGTAACACCCCCAAATTTCTTTCTACCTGATCTGGAGTGAATGGGTAGAGTTTGCGGAGAAAAGACTGAGAAAAGCTACAGAGGAAGGTTCATAAGAACCATTTACGACTCATAGATAGGTTTTCAACTCGTAGAATGGGTCTCGTGAAACCCAGTTGACTTGGTAAAATTTTCTAAGTTTGAGGCCTATATGCGAAATGGTATACAACTTGTAGAGTATGTCATGACTTGTAGAGGAGGTTTCGTGACAAATTTCAGTAACTCAAATTTCAGGACCCCCTATTTACGAGAAGAGTTTATGACCCATAGATGGATTTACGAATCGTACAGAGGGGTTTCATGCCAACTTCCAGGCACCTAGTTTATGAGGGGTGGTCTACGACTCGTAAAATAGTTGACGACTCGTAGAAGGGGTCTCAGAGACCCAGGCGATAGTTTTTAGGTAGGGTAATTTTGTCTATTCCTACCCCTTTTAATTTAACCCTTAGACATTTTGGACTTAATTTAAGTCCTGAATGAGATCCTAAACATATTTTCCACCATTCATCACACTTAGGGCTTTCTTGAAGAACCTTAGAAGGAGGAGAAGAGAAAAAAGTCTTGATTCTAGCACAAGGATTCATTGAAATCTGATTATTCCTTCCCTTACGAGGTAAGTGAGGAACCACGTTCGTTCACATGCCCCTTTCACTTGTTTGAGTCGAAATCGAGGACAACAATTGAGTTTTGAAAATTCTATCATCTAATTACTAAATCCTTGCATTTATCATGAAGTCTTATTAGGTTACATTAGAACATTTCTATATTATATGATCATTGATATCAGATTTACATATGTATTTTATACTTGGTAGCATAAGCTCTAAATTGCATAATTCTATGAAATTCTATGCATGGATTGTGTTGAGGTTAAGTTTGATGAGTTGAGAAAATTGAGCATCACTGAGCATGAAAAGCATATCAAACAAAATCACTTATACTACCATGAACTGACTTGCATTGCATGATAAGTCAATTCAAGTGAGTCTAAATGACCATCTGCATCTGAGTCGAGTTTGATTGCACTTGGTAAAATTTTCTAAATTTGAGGCCTATATATGAAATGGTATGCGACTCGTAGAGTATATCATGACTCGTAGAGGAGGTTTCATGACAAATTATAGTAACTCAAATTTCAGGACCCCCTATTTGCGTGAAAATTTTATGACCCGTAGAAGGATTTACGGATCGTAGAGAGGGGTTTCATGCCAACATCCAGTAACTCAAATTTTCAGGCACCTAGTTTATGAGTGGTGGTTTATGACTTGTAAAATGGTTTACGACTTGTAGAAGGGGTCTCGTAGACCCAGGCAACAGTTTTTAGGAAGGGTAATTTTGTCTATTCCTTCCCTTTTTAATTTAACCCTTGGACATTTTGGACTTAATTTAAGTCCTGAATGAGACCCTAAACATATTTTCCACCATTCATAGGGCTTTCTTGAATAACCTTAGAAGAAAGAGAAGAGCAAGAAGTCTTGATTCTAGCATAAGGATTCATTGAAATCTGATTATTCCTTCCATTACCAAGTATGTAAGGCTTACTAAAGTGTGGAACCACGTTCGTTCACATGCCCTTTTCACTTATTTGAGTCGAAATTGAGGACAACAATTGAATTTTGAAAATTTTATCATCTAATTACTAAATCCTTGCATTTATCATGAAGTCTTGTTAGATTACATGAGAAAGGTTTTGTATAATATGATCATTGATATGAGATTTACGTATGTATTTTATACTTGGTAGCATAAACCCTAAATTGCATAATTCTATGAAATTTTATGCATCGATTGTGTTGAGGTTGAGTTTGATGTTGAGTTGATGAGTTGAGAAAATTGAGCATCACTGAGCATGAAAAGGATATCGAACAAAATCACTTATACTACCATGAACTTACTTGCATTGCATGATGATTCAATTGAAGTGAGTCTAAATGACCATCTGCTTCTGAGTCGAGTTTGATTACCTACATTGATTGACTGAGCTGATGAGTAACTGAGATGAGTTGAGATGAGGTAACCAAATGAGGTTGAGATTTTGATGTGATTGACTTAGCATTTGAGGATGGAGTTGATTGATTGAGTTAAGCATGTTTTAGTCTTAGGAGGATTATCAAGCACCGAGCTGGGAGCGAGTAAACATATACTTTAACCCACAGAATTACGTTGCCAGCATAGGATAGTCGTACAACTCATTCTGGCAACTCTTGTTCCGCAAGTGGACATTTATTATGGATCCAAGAGAGAGGTTGATCGTCCTTTACCGTGGCAAGTTTAGGATGGGCGTGGCCATGACGTCTCCTTCGTTGTGCATCACCAAACAAAAGGTGATGGGATAGAATGTCGGTTAAGAGAAACTCCTAAGCAACATTGATTGAGCATGACATTTTTAAACTGAGTCTAATGTTTACTGAGCATACTTTTAAATGAGCATGAATTACTTTAAACTTGCACGTACTGAGTCGAGCATGAGTTATTGAGTCGAAATAAGTAGGTTGAGCCTTATTTCTTGAGCTATTTTACTTACCAGTATATTCCATTTACTGACATCCATTTGGACCTACATAATTTTATGATACAGATACAGGTGATAGAGGTTTTGGCCCGCGCATCGTGGAGGTCCAGATCAGTACACTTCCAGAGTTGGTGAACCCTTTTTGTTTTCCAGAGGAGCTCTTTTATCTTATGAGTTGACTTAATATATATTTTATTTCTTTCTTCTTTGATTTGTGGTGTCCATGCCTTGTCATAGCACCATCTAGATTGTTGAGTAGAGGCTTCATAGATAATGAGTAGAGGATTTGTTGAGCATTTCGTATTTTCAAACGTATTCATTGGAAGCTATGAGTTAATAGATTTATGTCATTTGATGATTTTATATTCATTTTGAGTTATTTCTTCCACTCTTGAGACGATGTGATGATGAGGCCGCGTGGTTCTCTTGAGTAATCAGAAATGATTCTTCAAGTGTCGGCTACGTCAAGGGTACCCTCCCAAGGCGTGAGAAAAAGTCTACATACGAGAAATGAGAACGATCAAATAGCATGAGCTTGATGATGATGCAACACTCAATTCTGGAATCCTTAAGAGGCGGTATAATAGAGAATAGAGATGCCAAAGATTTCTTAAAAGAAATCGCAGACCGATTCATTGCTAATGAAGAGATTGAAACAAGTACTATTCTTAACAAAATTATTTCAATGCGATATAAGGGTAAAGGAAACATAAGGGAGTACATTATGGAAATGTCTAATGTTGTGACGAAACTCAAGGCCATTAAGCTTGAATTGTCTGATGACATACTTGTGCACCTGATTTTAATCTCCCTTCCTGCACAACTCAGTCAATTCAAAGTTTCATATAATACTCAAAAAAAATGGAATTTGGATGAGCTTATAGCTCAATGTGTACAGGAAGAGGACAAACTTAAACAAGAAAAGATTGAAAGTGTTCATTTGACATCTACCTCTGAAAATAAAGCCATTTCACATAAGAGGAAAAGCAGTAAAAATAAAGAAACTGCGGACAAAGAAACATCTGATACTAAGGAAAAGAATCCATGTTTCTTTTGTAAGAAACTTGGTCACAAGAAGAAATAGTGTTTCAAGTATGCTGCTTGGCATGAAAAGAAAGGTAAACTTCTTAATTTTATTTCTTCAGAAGTATATTTGGCTATGATACCTAGTAACACTTGGTGAATAGATTCCGGTGCAACTAATCATGTAAGAGCCACTATGCATGATTGTATAAGGAGTCCAAAGCCAATTGATGCTGAAATATACATATATGTGGGCAATGGAAATAAGGAAGTTGTAAAGGTTATTGGTGTCTTTAGAATTTTATTAGATACTGGTTTCTATCTTGAATTAGAGGAAACATTTGTTGTACCTTCATTAGACGGAACTTAATTTCTATTTCTTGTTTTGACAAATTTGGATATACTTGTTCTGTTGGAAATGGATGTTGTAGTGTTTCTCTAAACTCTAATATTATTAGAACTGGTATTCTGATTGATAAATTATATACATCAAATCATTAAGCCTCATACAATAATGAAAACCTGCATTCCAATAATTTTGGTACTAAGCGCATCTTAATAAATAAGAATTCATCGATGTTGTGGCATAAGCGATTGGGTCATATTTCAAAACAAAGAATACAAAGGCTTGTGTCTGAAGGAATTCTTGATTCCCTTGATTTATCAGATTTGAAAATTTGTATAGAATGCATCAAGGGAAAACAAACGAATATAAGGAAAATAGGTGCTTATAGGAGTAAAGAACCTTTAGAGTTGATACACATGAATATTTGTGTTCTTTTCTCTACGGTTGCATGGAATGGTCAATAATATTTTATCAACTTTATAGATGATTACTCCGGCTATGGATATATTTATTTGATTCATGAGAACTCACAATCTTTGGATGTTTTCAAAATTTTCAAAGCTGAAGTTGAAACTCAATTAGGCAAAAATATTAAGGCTGTCAAATCTGATCGTGGAGGAGAATACTGTTATACCCCATTTTAATTGAGGTCAAATGGTGTACAACATATTGGTGATTCCTAAATTAATTCAAGAAATCGTCACCTAATTATTTTTAAGGTAAATTAGGATACCTAGATAATTAACTAATGTAATACTAAAATAAACTCAAATTATGGTATACTTAACTTATGTGATTCTAGGTATAGACTCTAATTATCCTAAAGGGAAGGTGTCAGACACTTTTTAAAATCTGTTAAAAATAATTAACTGACCAAACTTAGGTTAATTAAAAAGGCACTTTGAAAAAAGTTTTTTAAAATGTTAAGAAATATTTATGTATAAGTAGATTTAAATTAGCCTTAAGATAATGTCAATTCATTAAAATACATATTAACTGTCTACAAACACCCCAATAAGTGAAAAATAATTGATATGTCTTTAAAAAATGGGAAAATTTCATAACGGAGCAAACATTCAATACAAAATTACATAAACTAACTACATTTTTTAAAAATTACACAAAGTAACCAACCTTAAAAAAAGTGGCTACCAAATTCGTGGGTCCCAGCACATTTTGTATAAAACCAAAATATTTCCAACGTTCTTCTTCTCTCTCTTCTATACAAGAATTCAAAGATCTTCTTTCCACATTTTGCTCCTTCAATCTCTCGGTAGTTACACAGGTAAGATTTTCAAAAAAATCTCCTCAATCTTCTATCTCAATTCTTCCAAATTTCATTCAGATTTCAATCTAATTTTTGGCGGTTTTTTTATTTTGAAAATTTCACTTTCCCTCATTTCTTACATACACCACTTGCCCTAAATCTTTCAATGGCCAGAAAAATCACAAGCATACACTATATATTATGGCCAACGAATCATCATCTAAGAGGATAACTAGAGGTAAAAACTTGCATGATAAGTTTATGGATGATTTGCCTTCTTTTTCGTTGGGTATAACTCAAGAGGATGAGCTCATTGCAGGAAGCATTGCAAGAGATAAGGCTAGTGTAGAAATTAGATCCAAAAAACAGGATGACAATGTTCATCGGCCAAGCACTTCCAAAAAGAAGAGGAAAGCAGTTGATCTGGATTCCAGCAGTGGTGAAGCAAAGAAAAATGGTGACGGCTCTGATTTTGACAAAGCAAACGAAATCGAAGAGGACAATCAGGTTCAATTTTTTTTAAAAAAAATATTGTTAGAAAAAAAACTGTTAGACACATAGGTAAGCATATAAATATGAAATTAAGTACTTGTGTTTGTATAAAAATTTATTCTGTTTGTATAAAAAATTTATTCTCACATTAAAAGCACAGGTTATACACTTATGTATACCATTTATGTAAATGGTATTATTATACACTTTTTTTATATACACCATTTATTATGTATAAGTTTTAGTATAGCAGTATTTGCCTAAACAAATTAGCTTATTTATGTATAAGTTATATATGCACACTGTCTGAGTAATTATACAATTACAACACAGTTTTGCCAACACATTATACAACTGCATAAGCACATATACAATTCAAGCAATTTTTTATACACCACATGTATATATATGCATACCTGGATACTGTTAAGCAATTTTTATACAATGCAAGTATATGTGCACACCTGTTGTCTGAGTAATTATACAATGCAAGTATATATACAATGCAAGTATATATGCATACCTGGATACATTTAAGATGTTTTATACACTGCAAAGTATATATGCACACTTGTCAGATTAATTATACAATTAGAACATAGTTGTTGTCAACACAGTATACAATTGCATTAACAATTTATACAATTCAAGCAAGTTTTATACACTGCAAGTATATATGCACCCCTGTTCTCTGAGAAATTATACAATTATAGCATGGTTATTGCCTAAAAATTATACATCTGCATGTGCACATTATATATTTTCTTTGCTATTTGTTACACACTGCAAAAATGTATGTAGATCCTATCTGGGGTTCATTCTCTCGCATATGTTTTTACACAGAAGAGTATAAAATGTGTATGCTATCCACTTGAATAATCCACGTGAATGACTGTATTATTGCTTATGTTTCACAACAGGTAGCCCAATATATTATGGAAGGGAACCTATTGTCATTCAACACATGCAGTTATACACAAACACAAACGTGATGGATGATTTGATAAATATGTTGACTGAAAGCCAATTGAGAAGGTTTCGGGAAACTACGTGTTTCTCACACCTATTAGATATCAATCAATGCACTGTTCAGGCTCACATATTCAGGGCTTTCATGATGTTTGAGGTGCAGGGCAGTTCAAGTGATGCATTCGTCATCCATGTGAATGGTTCAACACTATGATTCACTCGTAGGGAATTTGCCATCATTTCTGGACTAAAGTGCGGCGACGAGTCGTCAAATTTTGTGTTCAATGCCGAAGAGTCAAACCGACTAATACGGCAATACTTTAGAGATACAAATAGATCAATTACCAAGCAACAACTGGTTGCCAGTTGCATCAACAGGGTATGGGCTGACAACGACGAGGACGCTCTGCAGTTTGCCATGTTGTATTTTATACACAACTTCATCATGTCCGAAGATCCATCCTCCACAATAATATCAAGGAAACATTTCAATCTAGTCAAATCTGGCAGACATGTTGAATATCCATGGGGCAATGAGGCATTCAGAGAGCTTCTAAAGAATCTGCCAAATCACATTGACTGGAAAATACTATAGTATTCACAGGGTTCCGCTAGCCATGCAGGTTTGGATATATAAGTGTTGCTCGCATGTCAATCGAAAGATTGTTGTTAAAGTTTCTGATCACATTGCTAGGATACACAATTGGGTAACCACAACCGACAAGCCCCGATGTGATTTCTTAATCAACTCATTGTTCCGAGGCACTCGTAAAAAGCTATAACATTCCAATATCATTGTCTTAAATTTTACAATAATTGATATTAATGATACCTACCTGAAAGTTTTTAGGTTGTCCTAAAAAACATAACAACAACAGAACAAGAGCTTTCAAGCATTGAATTTCCGTCGGAGCATGCTGTATCAGATACAGTACAGACCCGCACATCTCAGGCCGGCTGTCATCAAAGTATGCACTGTAATGATGATTTTCAGGAGCCTCCAATTAAAAGACAGAACAAAGAAAAAGAAAAGTAATACCTCGTGCATCACCCGCAAGGAAAATATTGAGGAGTTCTGCAACAAAAGTTTCTCAAAAGTCACCGGATAAGAGACAACCACCTCACCATCAAGCGTCCCGTTCACCCCAGGCCAAGACAATCCCAGTGAAACAGAATGTATATGCTGCAAAAAAGACACAGACAAGGCGACCATTGGAACGTAAAAAAACTAAGGACACAATTCCTACGCCTTCAAGCAGCAGGACAAATGAACAAACGATTTCGCGTGATGAATTTGAATTGTTCAAACAATTTGTATGTACAAAACTCAAAACACACACTTACTGTTTTCATTTTATCACTAACCTATGTTTGTAATCGTAAATAAACTGTAGGTGAGGGAAGAGTTTAAAGAATTGAAGACGATGGTTCAAGAGAACTTCAAGGAGATTTTGAAAGCAGTGAGAAGCAACAAAAACGATCTTAATGAGGATATGGAGCATGCCCCAGTGCATGACACAGAAAAGGCCCCCATGAAGTAACAAGTACCCACACTAGCCAAGAGGTACAACATTTCCTATTTGTTATCCTTCATTTGTTTTTCTGGACAACACATCAAAAAACAATTGCACTAATGCCCCCACATACACACATGACTTTATACATTTATCACCCATAAATACACATTATACATGTCAAATTTGAATTCACACAACCATCAGTCTTCTTGTGTTTTGTACACACATGCTCTGTTTATTATGGTATTAACTAATTATAAATTTATACATATACACTTCACAATGACCTGCTGTGTATAATTTTCAAAACCCCAGAATTCAGTATACAAATGAGACTACCTCACCTTTTTTGTGAATGTATATTGCTTTTAATCCAATCAATATACATTCAAGTATTAACTGTGCTGATGTCCATCTATTCTTTTGTATAACTTTATACTAGTCCCATGTCACGACCCAAAATTCGGGCGTGATGGCACTCGTCTTATCCCACCAAGACAAGTCAGCCTAATACCAAATTATAATCATAAAATATGAAAGGATATACAAAGTGAAAATTTTAACTGACGTCCCCCAAGACCTGGTGTCACGTGTACAAGCCTTTAAATACATAATACTCGAATAAAATAAATGTCTCAAATGTCTAGTCCTCAAATAGAACATAACATAATAATGGATTCCTTGAAGGTCCACCGGTGACATAAGCAGCTACCTTAAGGATAATCCGGAAGCTCGGTCTTGCAATGAGAAAATTCTAATTAGAGGGACCGGGCTCGCAACCTACAAAAATGTAGCAAGGGGGGTGAGTACCAAAACAACGCGGTACTCAGCAAATGGAACTAACCTAGAGTAAAACAATGAAGAACCAAGTACTCCTTCACATCCAACCACATACCGCCGAACTACAAACCTGCACTCAGAAAAGTCCCAGCCCAACAACACATAATACACAATAAAGATAGTTTTTCAGTATATCACAATTATCAAATCACAAGCCATAACTCACAAGAGATAACATAATCAATCACATTAATAACATCATGCCACATAATAATATACAAGGATGAGATGCAATGTCGTGCAATGCAAGGTGGTATCAAGACTGTCGCACAGCCTGTCGTATATACCCCCGTCGAGCTAAGGCTCCAAGACTAAGGGGACCCATGGGGACCTCGCAGGCCATATACCTCAATCACAATATATCAACTACCTTGCCACCCAAGTGCTCGTGGTCAAGGACTCATGATAAGAATCACCATGTATCAACTACCTTGCCACCCAGGTGCTCGTGGTCAAGGACTCATGATACGAACCTCAATGTATCAACTACCTTGCCACCCAAGTGCTCGTGGTCAAGGACTCATGATACGAATCACCATTAATAACTTCTCAAAATGTCATGAGTATGAGATGTATGCAATCAAGACACAATTATAGAAGTAATATTCCTCTCAATAAGTACAATAAATATCAAAGTTCTCAATGTTTAGCAATTATAATATTCACTCTCTTTTTTACATATTTTGGTACAATTCTCTTTTAAGATATTTCACCCTATTTTAGTAACTTTATTTCCTCAAACAACCCATGATCCTCAGTATATATCACGATTATCTCCCTTTCTCAACACATCATATTCACACTATTCTCAATTTAGGATTCACATGCTCTCGAAGCAACACAAAGACAATTAAAGCCCTTACACTGGCATCACAATAAGAATTATCAACCCAACACATGATACGATCTCATCCCATAGATTACAACACAAGGAAGCATACGAGGTTCAACATATTTAACAAAAGTTTAGAAATCCACTTGCCTCAATTAATAGAATAACCCTCCGAATCTTGAGTCTTTCGTAACGCTTTCGGATGATCAAAATCTGTTCAAATACATAATCTACATAAGAATACGAACCCAACGACACCCATATTGCTACTTTTATTTTTTGCTCAAAAATCGGGTCAAAAAGTCACTCCGAGCCCTTAAATCCGAATCTGGAAATTTCTTTCAGATTATATTTACCCATAATAAACTAAACTCATATGTTAAATTTCAGCTAAAACGGATCGTTATTCGACCCCCAAATCAAAATTTTATTCTAAAAACCCTAGGACTATATTTTCTTAATTTAATATAAATTATACACGTTCTACTCTAAAAATTTCTTCATAATCTCATGAAAACTTAATAGAACGGATGAGAATAATTACTTTGATATTTCGAGATGAAAATCGCAATTTTTCTCTATCTTTTTCCCTTTCTTTTTCCTTCCCGAAATTTTTTTCTTCTCTGTGCGTAGTTCCATCCGTTTGCTTTCTGCTTCTTTTGTGTATAGGGGATTTCACAGGGCTGCTGCCGTGCTGCGCAGCCCTTTCAACCTATTTATTATTATTATTTTTTTTTTAAAAAAAATTTCTTTTTCCTTATTTATTTATTTACTTATTTTAATATATTAAAAGTGATAAATTCTATTAACTTATTTTTTTATAAATATGAGATAGATAGTATAGGATATTAATTAAAAATATTATTTTAATCCACCAATTGAATTAATTATCTAAAATTATCCGCCAACTAAATGATCGTACTTATCGAATAGTTCCAAATTTTCAATTTAAATTTACGAAAAGAATCTTTTATGAAAGAGAGAGTATTTATTTTCAAAATGACCTAACGGGTCATTACATTATCCACCACTAAAAATCATGTTCGTCCTCGAATATAAGAAGGAGAAGAAAGAATAATCGATATTACTAAAATCCTAAGTGGTGATCTTCCAAGGTCAGTATATCATCTCTCCAAGTAAGCCCCTCCTTTAAGACATTTCAATCAAAATCTTCTATTAAAAACTGAATTTTCGAATTAAACCTTGAAAGATTTTCAAATCGATAGTGATTCTCAAGCCACTGGCTAACTCAGGAATTCGATACGAATAACAACTCACCAGTCCATAACTCGATAAATCTTTCTTACATAATCATTATAAAATTCTGAATCAAAACCAGCCATAATCAAAAGCAAACCTAAATCAACCATCTCACACTTCTAATGCACAAACCCTCATAGATTTTGTTAAGATTTCATTCTCACAGTCAAATCTCCCCACGGTCTTAAGTTATAAAATGCGATCTTTAGACGTAGAACACTCATCATAGAGAATCAAATTCTTTTCTGACCCAACGAAGGGAATGATCAAGTAACAACTTAGCGAAGATTCATTCAGAGTGGTAGAGCTAGACCCAATATGTATCACATTCGTTCATGCATAGCCAAAAGATAACCTCAACGACAAGATGAACCTTAAAACTGCTGGACAACTGTAAATATTCATGGTAACTCTTTTATAACTTCACATAAACAAAGTTGTGTATGTAGAACCACTTGTATACCTCAATTTTCCCAAATAATACTAAATATGTCAACATTGAAATAATCAAGTCTACATAAGCATCCTATCTTACTAAGAGAAAATTGCAGGATCGGTTCACCCGATCCACCACTAAGGATCCGTCTACAAAAGTGAAAACACCAGTGAAAATAAGCAGGTATTCCCATAATAAAGTAGGTAGCCACACTAAAATGCACAGAATCAAGGTTGAATGATACCAAATACTCCTTTCATAGTTCTCTCATCAAACATTTTCATTCATCACACCCCATCATTTTTTTTTGTTTAATTCCATTTTTAGCTGCACATAATCAACCTGTCTGGTCCCAATACAATCGTACACATACTTAATTGATCAAACTTCATATACTCTTCACAGTACTGCATCAAAGGCAACACTCTTAATACTAACAGAATAATATAGTCATACTTGACATTTACCATTCTCTCAAATTGTTACTAGTATCAAAGTCTTCTTAGCAAGACATTAACATCTTCAAATAATTCAAATTATGGCTTCCTCCCTTTTTATTTAAGCACTTCTTATAGATATGAGTCACACCCAAAGTTGATAGCATTGATTTCAAATTTTATAGTACTTTTCTCATCAAGGTAAGGTTATTTAATTGTACCTAAAGTCAATTTCATACAATCTTTCACATACCGAATTTCAACTATCATTCAAAACATCATATATCTCATGCCAAAACTTAGAGAGATTCAATTACCTTGATCATTTTGCATACCATAAGCACCTAACCTCTAGTCACCATCAAGTGTCGATTTAACGCATCACAATAATTTATGTAGTCTCATTAATAAAGTAATTGCAACCCCCTCAATATCCTTAATAAGTGTGTAGAGTTATAGATCTATATCGCAGTTCCCTCATAAGTCATCTATCATAATTGGAAAATCTAGACCAATATAAAAATGTAGCATATTTCAAACATCATTATTTGTCACTCGGATCAAAACTCGGTCTTCATAAAAGTCACGAGTAAATCCTAGAAAATCTGTGCTAAACAAGTATGCATTGCCTTATCATGTTTGAGCTCAACGGCAAAAATTAATAGAACCTTTAATTCCGAACCAAGGGTCCATACATGAGATCTTATTTCTTCACTTTCTTAAATTCTTCTTATGATACAAATTCCAGATATCCTAAACTCTTCAATATATTAGATTTTCATTCCTTCACTAACTCACTTATCAACTTTATTCTCTGACCAATACACATGACATTTCACCTCATGCTCTAAGCCAAAATTTTAAGTGGAGCACTTCTTTAGGTCCTTCAACAATAACACAAAAATAACTAAATTTATGACCCAAATCACATGCCGGTTCTTCCGAATGTTGAATACTCATTGCTATCCGTTATTTCTTATTTTACCAATTCATATCTTGACAAAATATACTACCCAAAATGTAAACTAACAATTGAAAACTTGAATCTTTATTCTAACTTGTACTCCAATTTCTTTGTCTGTCGGTATTAGCTCATAGCTTGAGATCTTTATGAATTCATATATCTTAACTTATGATTGATCCCCTCTTTATCGAACCTACCATATCCTTTATAAAAAAAATTCAATGTACTAATTACCATACTCAAAATCACGAAAGAGATTATCATCATGTTCAAGCCCAACATTGTAGATATTTTTTTTTCCTCAAATATTATCCACAGTTTTCTAGCCAAGACCAATGATACTTAATACTATCACCATAACCAAAGTAAAATAAATAAAACTGGGTGGCTTTAAATTCAATTCTCTATTCTCTGAAAAGATATATTTTTGACCTTTACCATCGAAGTGAATATCCCTACATCTCACTAATTTATTCATTTATGACTCTAGCTCATTTCAATTCTATCGAAGCAGTATCTCAACACATTTTACATCTTTCTTATGATCACGTTACTCATCAAATAGTAGCAAACGTAACTTTTGATACCTGCAGATTTTGTTTACCGTACTGAATTCACTCAATAAAAAAAATTCTCATCATATAATTGCATCTTGATCATAATCCATTAGAACTCTTATTACCATTATGCTCTATAGCCATTGCCATCATCTCAAGGTTACCCTCATCATTGATATGACACCAAAACTATATCGGTCAAATATAAAGAACTAACTCCGTTGGATCTTATTATGGAGTAATAGTCCTCATTTAGAATTCCCCGAACACACCTCACAACTTAAATACATTAATTGTACCAAAGATCCACCACTAAAATTTTCCTTATAAATAATACTTAACCCAAGCATCCAGAGTAGCAAATTAGTTGATTTCTCGAATATGAATACGACATTAAAACTTATTAAATGAGCTCATGACACACAAATAATTTCTAAAATGGTTTGTATTCACGCTTGACAATTGACATATCTATTTTCACATACCACTAATACCATATTGTGAAAGTCCATTAGATCCACCACTAGAACACATCATACCTATCAAGAAAGCATTAGTGTCGTGGTGATAGTCGTACCATGACCCTCCTTGATATTCTCTCGATAATCTATGAAACCATAATAAAGATTCTGATCTCAATTGGCACAAGATCATTCTTATCATTATCTAGCAATCCATACATATTATGAAAACTTTAGTAGTATTAGTCTACAGAACAAGGTTTGTGATCCACCTATCCTTTTAACATCCCACCTTAAATTGTTGAACTATTCGATATCATATATACCCCATTAATATTGTTTATGTTGCTGGATAACCAATCCCAAAAAGGATAACACATTCACAAAATCCCTCCATCCACTGTTGGACCTTATCACTCCAACATCCTCAAAGTGTATCATCAAGTCATCACCTTACTCAACCTGTTTTAATCATTCAATCTTTTAAATATAACCACACATCCTTTTTACAAGTATGTCACTTACACTTTAGTACCAGATCTAACATTCAGTCATATATAACCCACTAACTACTCAATTAAAGAACCAAGCACGAATCATCTCTATAAATGAGAGAGAATGAATAAAATGATAAGAATCACACCGAACCACGGACGGACGATAGAGAAAGAATAAACAAAAGGAAGTTTCCTAACAGTCTTCATAGCCTCTCGAAGATAAGTATAGACGTCTCCATACCGATCCTCGAGACTCTACTAGACTCGACTTGTACACACGTGAGACCTATGAACCTAGTGCTCTGATACCAACTGTCACGACCCAAAATTCGGGCGTGATGGCACTCGTCTTATCCCACCAAGACAAGTCAGCCTAATACCAAATTATAATCATAAAATATGAAAGGACCCAAAATTCGGGCGTGATGGCACTCGTCTTATCCCACCAAGACAAGTCAGCCTAATACCAAATTATAATCATAAAATATGAAAGGATATACAAAGTGAAAATTTTAACTAACGTCCCCCAAGACCTGGTGTCACGTGTACAAGCCTCTAAATACATAATACTCGAATAAAATAAATGTCTCAAATGTCTAGTCCTCAAACAGAACGTAACATAATAATGGATTCCTTGAAGGTCCACCGGTGACATAAGCAGCTACCTTAAGGATAATCCGGAAGCTCGGTCTTGCAATGAGAAAATTCTAATTAGAGGGACCGGGCTCGCAACCTACAAAAATGTAGCAAGGGGGGGTGAGTACCAAAACAACGCGGTACTCAGCAAATGGAACTAACCTAGAGTAAAACAATGAAGAACCAAGTACTCCTTCACATCCAACCACATACCGCCGAACTACAAACCTGCACTCAGAAAAGTCCCAGCCCAACAACACATAATACACAATAAAGATAGTTTTTCAGTATATCACAATTATCAAATCACAAGCCATAACTCACAAGAGATAACATAATCAATCACATTAATAACATCATGCCACATAATAATATACAAGGATGAGATGCAATGTCGTGCAATGCAAGGTGGTATCAAGACCGTCGCACAGCCTGTCGTATATACCCCCGTCGAGCTAAGGCTCCAAGACTAAGGGGACCCATGGGGACCTCGCAGGCCATATACCTCAATCACAATATATCAACTACCTTGCCACCCAAGTGCTCGTGGTCAAGGACTCATGATAAGAATCACCATGTATCAACTACCTTGCCACCCAGGTGCTCGTGGTCAAGGACTCATGATACGAACCTCAATGTATCAACTACCTTGCCACCCAAGTGCTCGTGGTCAAGGACTCATGATACGAATCACCATTAACAACTTCTCAAAATGTCATGAGTATGAGATGCATGCAATCAAGACACAATTATAGAAGTAATATTCCTCTCAATAAGTACAATAAATATCAAAGTTCTCAATGTTTAGCAATTATAATATTCACTCTTTTTTTTTTACATATTTTGGTACAATTCTCTTTTAAGATATTTCACCCTATTTTAGTAACTTTATTTCCTCAAACAACCCATGATCCTCAGTATATATCACGATTATCTCCCTTTCTCAACACGTCATATTCACACTATTCTCAATTTAGGATTCACATGCTCTCGAAGCAACACAAAGACAATTAAAGCCCTCACACTGGCATCACAATAAGAATTATCAACCAAACACATGATACGATCTCATCCCATAGATTACAACACAAGGAAGCATACGAGGTTCAACATATTTAACAAAAGTTTAGAAATCCACTTGCCTCAATTAATAGAATAACCCTCCGAATCTTGAGTCTTTCGTAACGCTTTCGGATGATCAAAATCTTTTCAAATACATAATCTACATAAGAATACGAACCCAACGCCACCCATATTGCTACTTTTATTTTTTGCTCAAAAATCGGGTCAAAAAGTCACTCTGAGCCCTTAAATCCGAATCTGGAAATTTCTTTCAGATTATATTTACCCATAATAAACTAAACTCATATGTTAAATTTCAGCTAAAACGGATCATTATTCGACCCCCAAATCAAAATTTTATTCTAAAAACCCTAGGACTATGTTTTCTTAATTTAATATAAATTATACACGTTCTACTCTAAAAATTTCTTCATAATCTCATGAAAACTTAATAGAAAGGATGAGAATAATTACCTTGATATTTCGAGATGAAAATCGCAATTTTTCTCTATCTTTTTCCCTTTCTTTTTCCTTCCCGAAATTCTTTTCTTCTCTGTGCGTAGTTCCATCCGTTTGCTTTCTGCTTCTTTTGTGTATAGGGGATTTCACAGGGCTGCTGCCGTGCTGCGCAGCCCTTTCAACCTATTTATTATTATTTTTTTAAAAAAAAAAAATTCTTTTTCCTTATTTATTTATTTACTTATTTTAATATATTAAAAGTGATAAATTCTATTAACTTATTTTTTTATAAATATGAGATAGATAGTATAGGATATTAATTAAAAATATTATTTTAATCCACCAATTGAATTAATTATCTAAAATTATCCGCCAACTAAATGATCGTACTTATCGAATAGTTCCAAATTTTCAATTTAAATTTACGAAAAGAATCTTTTATGAAAGAGAGAGTATTTATTTTCAAAATGACCTAACGGGTCATTACATCCCACACGTAAAAAATGCGCAGGTTTATCTTTTATACACACACATTTATACACTTATCACACATAAATTTATATTATACATTTCACACTATCAAAAACACGGCAACAATGTGAGCATTTTTGTATAAACATATGCGAGTATACAATGCAAGTATATATGCACACCTGTTATATGAGTAGTTATTCAATGCAAGTATATATACAATGCAAGTATATATGCATACATGGATACATTTAACTTGAGTTTATACACTGCAAAGTATATATGCACACCTATCAGATTTATGTTTTGAGCAATTATATATGCATACCTGGAAACATTTAAGTTGTTTTATACACTGCAAAGTATGTATGCACACCTATCAAATTTATTATACAATTACAACATAGTTACAACATGGTTATTGCCACAACATTATACATCTATTGGACAATATGTTTTGTATAACCTGTTATCCAGGTTGAGGGCGGAGGACTCGCAAAATCTGTGTTTCTGTTCAGCGACACGTCTCACATCCAACAATGCATTTTTGTTGATTCAGGAGGGCCAGAGGTAACACTTCTATTGAAAAATCAACAACCTGGTGACTACCAGTTACGCTGCATAAATTAAACACAGATAGTTTTTAATTTATTAAATTTATTTTTTTATACTTATACAAAATGCACACTTTGTACACAAATATTCTAAATTACAACGCAGAAACAAGGTGTTGAAAGCCGTGTGGACTCGCCCGTAATTGACAAAGATCAATCAAATGGACACGCGGAGACTGTTTGCAAAGAAACGGCTGACAAAGAGGTATATGCATGCCTATACCATCTATTTGAAATAATATCTAATAAAATAATACTTCATTGCAGTTTCATGGCGACGAGGCTCAAGCGAAAAACAATGCAATGGATGCCACTCTAGAGCCAACTATCAAAGATAGATACCATGCACCAGGTTCTGACAATCGAGAGGTATATGCAGAACTAGTTGGGTACTAAAGTCATACATTTTAACGCACATGAGTATCTCACATTTTTACATTCTTTTCCAGGAGGTAGCCGCAAATACAGAAGCAGCCGACTCCAATTTGGGTGAGGAGCAAGAACCGTCAAAGGGAGACCCAAATCAGGCTCAAGAATTTTCTGAATCTCAATTTGAACTACCTAACGAGCTTCTCCCAAGCTTTAATCCAGAGAACATTAATAATGAAAGGAGTATTTTGGTATATCCATTGGCCTACATCAACACGCCTCCGCTTGAAATAGTCGGGACACCTGTACCAGCCAGGAGGTCCAGACGCCCAGGTCCATATAATGTTTCACCATACATGGCAACATTCGGATCAGAAATAGGTAAAATCACTTTAAAACATAACTCATATACATTTTTTATCATATATTTGTGTTCACAGACAATGACTAAAAACAAAACTATAATTTTCTATAGGTGTTCGTTCATCAAATAGGCCTAAAATGTTTCATCAAAAGCACCCATTCAACTCAATTTATGACACACATTATGCTTCTCTGTATAAGAATTTATGGGACTGGTTGTTAGTTGGCCTCCTAGCCAAACATCAAAACAAGTAAGTGTTTTCATTACTGTTCATGTTTGTATATTATTATTTTAAATACTACCAATTATCTAAAAAATGTTCACCTAATACCAAACAATAGGAAACACAGGGAAGACCACTTCAGAAAACACAAGGCTACCTTGCATCCACCGCCTGACTTTGGTGTAGCAACAATTTCAAACAAAAACTAGTTTTACAAACTAGCAACCGTGGGCCAGGTCATCGATGACTCGGTATGTATCAATAAAATATTTATTCCACAAAGAAAAAAATAAAATTTTTAAGAAATGTTTTGTGTATAAAAAGTATTTTTTGTGTATATGTATATGTATATGTTTGTGAATTAAATATTTTGTGTATGTCTGTGTATGTATATATATACACAATCAGTTTCTTATATATATTTTCAAGAAATGTTTTTTTTGAATGCCGTAAAAATAGTGGACTGTATATATTTGTGAATTAAATTTTTTTGTGTATATGTATATGTATATGTATATAGATGAGTACGCAAATCAGTTTTGTATATTTACTATATTCTTTTTACACATTTTTCTTCCAGCACATAGATGTGATCATGTATTATCTCAGAGAAAAGTCCAAGTATTCCATGAGAAATACATATCGATTCACCAATGTGGACTGTAATTTTAGTGCAATGATACACGACATCTGGGCTTCGTATGCTGATTATGAAAATGGTGCGTGTAATGCTAACTCAGAACGGACAGTACACACATACATAAATGGATTCAGGTTGCAGGCCGCAGTGCCATGGCACACAGTTGATAACGTTTTTATTCCAGTCAACATGAAGGATAAATTCCATTGGTTTCTCATTGTCATATGCTTTACCAAACGCACCATATACATATACGACTAAACCAGATCCGCTGTCCATGACGGATTCGTAGCTAAAGAGGTCAACAAGTACGCGGAACTTGTACCCACGTACCTGGCGACTGAGGACTTTTATGAAAAGAAGGGGTTGGACATTCTAGAGCACCCAAGTTATAAGTTGCACTCTGAATACGATCCATTTGACATAATTCATGTGAACAACATACCCATACAGCCTGAAGGCAGCTTGTAAGTTACTTAAAGACCTTATCCAACTTTCTATTTTATACACTTACACGATTATATATATGGCTGATCCTTTTACATTTTTGGGGTCTTCTCTGCAGGGAATGTGGAGTGTATTTGGCCGCTTTTGCCGAATTTTTGAGCGATGGGAACGACATTCCAGTAACAAGCATTGATTCAAAACAAATGCACACTCGCTTCGCAGCTCTTTTGTGGGACTACAGTACGAGGTAGATACAACAAGGCGCCATCAGTGATAATGAGGCGCCGCCGAAGCAAAATAGGACGTCTGCTGGCAGTGACGGCAAACGAATAGAAATCTAGCTGATACTAAGTTTCTTGGCAACACATCTTTTTGAAACATAGAATAACTTAACACATATTCATATTTTATGTAGCTTAAACAACAATTTTAATGTAATTTTTCATGGTTTGTCTTACACTGGATATTGCCTTTTGGAGCTATAATATTTTGCCAAGTATTTCATGATCTCATTTTTTCAGGGACGTTGTCAATGATTTGAGTTATTTATGCATCTAGTTGATTTACAATTTTTTTACAAACAGTGGATTATTCAAATGTTTATCTAATATTATTGTGTAGTAAGAAATGAAATCACATACACGATCATGTTCTAGCTTCAACATACAATAAAAAATTCATTCTTCTTATACGATTGGTAAAAGAGATGATACTTATATTAAAGGAAAAATTCTTATATACCCAATGGACGATGACACCACCATTATACATATTATACTGGTAATATAGTCAGTTAACTACACAAACTACATAAGGAAAATATATAAATACCAAACAATATAACTAAATACAAATCATCCATTTTTACAAAAGAACTGGCACTTACACTATAATAACATATTGTATATCCAATAGTTGTAAAATCCATCATTATACATATTACAGTCTGCAATTTAGTAATATAATTATACAAAATACAAACAAAAGATAGATAAACAAAATATATAAATATACAGTATAACCATCATTCTTATTTCAAACTGGCTGAAAATACTTATTCAAATAACAAGAACTCGAACTCACAGAATACAAATACATGCAAGCAATAAACTACTTCCATAAATCATAAAATTTGTTCCACGCTAAGTACTACGGGGCCTATTCCTACACGAATGCTTGTTGTGACCTGCATTTCCACATATACTACATGTATTTTTACCCTTGCTTGCTAGCAGCTCCGAGAATGACTTATCTCTAGTCTTCTTCTTTGGCCTTCCTGGAGGTCTTTTATATACAGGCGGTAGAACCACATCAGCCAATATGTGGTCCGATATGACCCAATCTTTTCGATCTGGCAGAGGATAGATTGGTATCTCATAAGTTTTCAACACTGTTTTTGATTTATACAGATCAGAGCAATACTCATCTGGTTCTACATGTTTATACTTCAACACAGCCCAAACATGTGCACATGGTATTTCATCAATCTGAAATCGACCGCAACTACATGTCTTATTTTAAAGACAGACTATATATGTTCTCCCTTCATCACTAACATTGTGCACATGGACACTTGACTATACAACCTATTAAAAAATACAAAAAAGACAAGAATGATATATACAATAAGAATACAATAAAAAATGAATTATTCATAGTTATACAAAAAAAACTTATTACCGTCATCCTCGTACTCTTGATTTCATTTTTCACAAGAATATCCTGGAATTTACCCATAAGGGGAGGGGTAAATATATAAGTTGCCTGCTTTTGATTTTCGCAGTTCCATCTACCAAACATCAGCCGAACTTCTTCCAGAAAGTCAAAAATTTGCAACTCGCGTGTCGACACCAAAGCTGAATTAATACTTCTGCAATGTTCGAAGTCATACACCAACCCCGATGAGCAGTTGCATAAATCCTAGCCCATTTATCATTACCCAGCCAGTTGCAAGTACTCTTTAACTCTTATATGAACCTTTTCCACTGTTTTCATCAACCTATCAAAATCAGCATGTGTATAAGCCTTTGCCATCATATAAAACACCTCGTTCAACTTTGCATGTGACTTCCAGTACCTCGCTTGCACATTATTCCATAAGTGTCATATACAAGCATAATGAGGTATTCCATCATATATCGTCATAACAACCTTTATGGTATTCTCATTTCTACCAGAAACTACACACATTCCATCCCTTTGTCCATATGTTTCCTTAAACTGCCGGAAAAACCACGTCCACGAAGCACCATTTTCTGAATCGACAATTCCATAGGTTAGTGGAAATATGTGTCCTGTGCATACAATAAACCATTTTTTTTCAAGTTAATTAAATTGTATATAGATTAACTATTATATGCATTAGATTCAGATTATACACATGAAAACATGGCACCATACCTCCTCCATCCATGGTACTTGCAGAAAGGAACTGGCCATTAAATGGACCTCTAAGGTGACTCCCATCCACAACAATTACAGGCCTACAGTGATCAAATCCTTTTATAAAACACGTAAAGGAACTCACCTTCTTCTGTCTTCTTTAAACGTATGTGTGAGCCCGTACACGTACTATCCAACATGTATAAATAAGCAGATAATTTGTTATATGATCCAGATGGAGTCCCTCTCAAACAATTCAATGCTTTTTCCTTTGCCCTCCATGCTAACATGTACGTAATATCAACCCCAAGATCCTGTTTGACATCATTTTTTATATCCGAAGCCGTGTATTTTCGCTTGTGATTTTCCAATCTAGGCATCACAAGCCCACCAATCAGATTACTGGTTGCCTGCCGCTGTGAATATACTCGATCCTTCAACGGACACGTATGAATCATGTTGAATGTTCTTATTCGAAACATGGCAGATTTATTAATTGCAGAAGCTTTCATCAACCATTCACATTCCTCAAATTTACACAAAATAGTATAACTGCACTCATATACATAAAAATAATTCATATACACAAATAATTATGTTTTGCACCCAACATATATAAATCACACAAATTTGATAGTACGAGCAAAAATAATGATAGCACGAAAAAAGGCTATGTTTAATGTGCATATACCTTACTGCATTCGACCTAGTTGACTTGAATTGGAACCTTTCTGCAGTTGCATATTGAGACATAACAGTTTTTAACGTAGATTTGTTTATGTATACTTGGTCTACCTCCACATACTTATGCGAAGGATCACATATGACTCCATTCATGTCCCCGGGACCAAAAGCATGCAAGGGCTCAACTAACTCATCGACAGACAGATCACGATTTTTGAAATCACCAAATCCAACTATTGAATGTGCCTCAAACACCGAAACTGATTGTTTCGAAGAATTTCCACCAACAACAGTATTACACATCTGCTTATCAAAAATGCTTGCACAAATTGGATACTTATTGAAATCATTACTAGATTTCCTCAACATAACATAAACCCTCACACCCATATCATTGTGTATCACAATTGGCATATCTACATATTCGAACTTATATTCCATTCTGATTACATTCTTAGTAAGATCAACACCAATTTGGTTTGCAACCAGCGTATACAATTCCAGGTAGGTTGCTTGCTCTCAGAAAACAATGCCCTCCAACATATAGTCAACGTAATAATTTTCATCATCCCACCGTCCCGAATGCATTACCATAAGAGCTATTGAAGTCATTTTTGTAAATAGCACACTACAAATATATACAACAAATTACAAAAATAGACAGTCCAATATACATATTTGTATATAACAAAAATAATAAACAACTTTATACAACAAAAATAATATACTAAACTGATTTGCGTACTCATCTGTATACATATACATATACATATACATATACAAAAAAAATTTAATTCACAAACCTATATAGTCCACTATTTTTACATCATTAAAAAAAGACATTTCTTAAATACATATAAAAAACTGATTTGCATACTCATCTATATACATATACATTTACACAAAATATTTAATTTACAAACATATACATTTACATATGGATATACACAAAAAACATTTCTTATATACAAAACAGTTGGGTGTGTGCACACATATTCAACAGTTTGCATGCGATTTCCTTCAACTCACCGAACAATATATACTTACACATCATAATTGATGTATAAATATATTCATCATTTATCTATCGTAATGTTAGATATTAATCAACAGTATAAGCACATATATGCGCATTCACGAACAATTGAATCAAGAAAACATCAAGTCTTAGTATTTTATACAAGTAAAATTAACATTTTTATACACACATCCGTGCAACAAAACCACCCATTCTACATGTTCCTACGATACAAATTAACAAATATACAGAATTAAAAAGCTTTTTCATATAACTGGAAACTGATATTAACAAAGAAGGGCAACAATTTCAAATTCAAATAAACTACAACATTTGTTCATCATGATTTTGGTAATTCGTATAACACAATGAAATCACACGGATCAAACGTATAAAAAACAAAATCAAAAATCAATTTTACCTCAGCAGAATTCGTATAGATTAATGCGATTTTTTTTGTTTTTTTTCTTTGTCCTGTCACTAGTCCTTGAATATATTACTTCATTTTCTTATGTTCAGATACCAGCGATGACAATGACTTTCCTTTTGTGTTTTTCTGTTCAGATGCTTGTTGATCAATCGAAAACTATTTCTTTTTTTTTGTTTGCTACATGATTCTAATCTTTTTCCTTTTGTTTTTTTTTCTGTCCCTTTCTTTTTTGAATTATGAATGTTTATTAATTAATTCATTATTATATTATCTCTTTCTTTCAGAAGGGCTTGCGGTTTATTACACCAGAGGCTTTCACATGTACACTCGAACGCACATTTGGAGCCATGGTTTGGCCCCATCTCTGTCCAAATCAGAGAAGCAATCTTCATTGTGTCTAGGGAGGCTTACTCATTCCACAAGGAGTCCAACACTTCCTCCTTACTTCAAAGCTTCACATTTTGCACTTACACCTATACTTTGTTTCATTTTTATGTTGATTTGTATAAGCTAACTAAGAATGATAGTCAAGATGTAGCCGCTCACCTCCCTATTCTTTTAGAATTTTGGATTTAATGTAGTTATTAGATTTAAAAAAATACGTTCTAGTTAGGTTTTATTTAATTTGCTTATTTTATTTATTTTTATTTAACATTCTTAGTTTACAAAAGCATAACCTTTTTAAAGAAGTGGAATTTGGAAGTAACCTTTTTTTAACACATGTACACCAAAATATATATCTAAAAAATATACTTTTGCTTAGCATTTTGAACCATGGGTTTTATTATGAGATGTTATTTTAAAGTTAAAATATCTAACTTTTCCTTTGGAAAATTTAAGTTGGCATGTTTTAAAATAAAAACACAACTTTTCGAAGAAAGAGAAATATTCCTTTTGTTATTCTTAAGGCAAAATATATATCATACATAAGATGTGACCTTTTCGCCGTGAAAAACTTTTGTTGAATTTTCTTTTCCTTTAATGAAAAGATTTTTTCGTAGCAAATATATTTGACTCAATCATTTGTTTGAAAACAAAGACACAACAAGTTATACACATTTTCTTCAACTCTTTGGCCCATTAGGAAAAATTAATTTTTTTAAGTGTAATTTTCATAAACAACCATCTAGTGAAACATAATAGGTTAAAATAGCCATAGTTTTGAAAATTACATTCTATAGCCTTTTGAACGTGTACTCTGCTTTGTATAAAATGAGTATGCACTGATATTTTATACAAAAAAGTATAGCTGACATTTAATGTTGATTAATTACTGATTAGATACAATAAAGGAAACATTCCCTTAAATAATGGAAGGTCAATGTAATCAATATTTATCACCTAATATGAATCTGTAAACATAGATCCCCAAAAAAATACTGTAGCGACGAGTAAGGCTTGAAAAAATGAGGTTGACATATATAGCAGCTAACTTTCAGTATACTGAATAATGTGGACAGAGTTTTCAAGAGCTAAAAAAAAGCCTTACCACCATACCTTGTCTGGCTCTTCCGAATGGCACCAAAGGCTACATTGTATATTGTGATGCCTCGAGAATTGGCCTAGGTTGTGTTCCTATGCAGAATGGTAGGGTTATTGCATATGCTCCCAGAAAGTTACTAAAATGTAAACAGGACTATCCTACTCATGGTCTTGAGTTCGCCGCAGTTGTTTTCGCCCCAAAAAATATTTGGTGGCATTATCTATACGGAGTTCATGTTGATATTTTTACCGACCACAAGAGCCTTCAATATTTATTTAAGCAGAAGGAGTTGAACCTATGACAAAGGAGGTGGCTAGAATTACTAAAATATTATGACGTGGACATTTTGTACCATCCTAGTAAAGCTAATGTTGTTGCTGATGCACTTAGCTAAAAGTCCATGGAAGTCTAAGTCATGCTGAAGCTGATAAGGTTGAAATGACAAAATATTTACGTCAGCTAACTAGTTTGCAGGTGGGATTAGCAGATGTGAAAAGTGGAGGTGTGATTGTTCAAAATACAACAGAATCTTCCATTGTTACTGAAGTAGAAGAGCAACAACGTGAGGATCCTGAGCTTATGATATCGTGATGAAGTGTTTCACAGCAGCAACATCTGCTGTTTGAGCAAACTTGAGATGGAGTCCTTTAGTATCGGGGCCTCTTATTTGTGCCAAACATCAGAGGGCTCCACGCCAAGATTCATTTTGAGGCTCGTTATCCTAAATATTTGACTTAACCTGGGGAAAAAAGAGGGCATTAAGACCTACAACAGATCTATTAATGGAGTGGCATGAAAAAGATATTACAAAGATGGTGGTAAATGCCCCAGCTACCAGCATGTTAAAACAGAACATTAGAGACCTGGAGGCCTAGCTAAGTATACTAATTTTCCATCCTGGAAATTGGGACATGATAAATATGGGCTTCATCACTAGGTTGCCTTATACAGGATGACTCTATTTGGCAAATCATTGATAGGTTGGTAAAATCTGCTCATTTCTTGCCAGTAAGAATGACATATTTAGCGGAGGATTATGCTAAGATTTACATTCAAGAGATTGTTTGCCATGGAGTTCCATTATCTATTATCTCTGATCGAAGGGCTCAATTTACCGTACAATTTTGAAAGTCTTTTCAGAAGGGTCTGGGCACTCAGGTGAATCTCAGCACCGCTTTTCATCCACAAACTAATGGGTAGGCAGAGCATACCGTCCAGACTGTTGAGGATATGTTACATGCCTATATGTTGGACTTTAAAGGAAACTGGGATGATCATCTACCTCTTATTGAGTTTTCTTATAGTAATAGCTTCCATGTTAGTATTAAAATGGACCCTTAGGGAACACGTAAAGCGGTCGTTAGTCAAATATAGAACTCAACCAGAGTTGAGGTCGATCCCACAGGGAACACGTAAGAATGGATCTATTAGTACTGCCTTTCAGATGTAAATGCTATTCCCAAGATAAAAATGCGTAAAGTAAATGGGGCGTTGCGTTGTTCAATTTAAATCCCTATGTAATGTAACTAAAGAGAAGTTGATATGGTTTTCAAACAGATAGAGAGAAGATAGAATTGTGTTCCCCATGACATCTGATATGATAACTAAACTAGCTTGGTAAACTCGTTCTTAATGGTGCATGCAAGATCCAACAAATTAGCTAATCCCTAGGTCACCTTTCGGTCCTTCCTAGTTATATTTCACTCATCTCGTTTCGGTCTCAGAGTTGTATGCAATTCCAAACTTTGTTTTTGATCTCAGAGTACCCTCACCTTTTGTTCTAAGGCACTTAGACTAGGTTGATAACCCCGAATTTCCATTGTTAAACTCTTTTCCCAATCACTACATCCCTCTCAGGCATGTAGCGAATACAGGCTTACCCTAATGGGTCGACTCATTAAGGAGAAGTTAGAATGAAGAATTTGACAATACATGCAACAATCATTCCCATGAATTTACTCCAGTTCGCGTTATCTTATTGAATCGTCATGGTTCCCACAACCCTAGTTGTGGGTTTAGCCTAGCATATTCGTGATAATTTGCCCCCACAACAATAGAATGAAAGCATAATGATTGACTTACAATTGAAAGAACAAAGAATCCGTATTACGATCTTCTAACGATGACCAAAATCACGAATCAAATGTAATACAAAGTCAAAATATTGTTTTCGCTCTTACTCTCTCGTTTCAGCCGTCCACAAAACGTCCTAATGAAATAAAATAACATACTATTTATACCAGGTAAAACTAATCCGATACAAATTAGGAAAAATAACTTTCGGCACGAACATGGTTCGTTACACGGACCGTCTGAGACCAGACAGCCCGTCAAACGGCCCGTCTGCCTCTGCCTGCTGCTTCCTCACGAGTCGTGACATGGCCCGTGTTGTGTCTAACGGGCCGTTTGTCCGTCCGTGTGACTTCACTTGCACAAATTCTCTAATTTTTGACGAGGCCCCTTCGATTTCACGTCACTTACACGGCGCATGACACGGTCCGTCTGAAGGTAGATGGTCCGTTTATCGTCCGTGCGCTTTGTGTGTCATTCCAGTTTCACGTGTGGTGCCACGGTCGGTCACACAGACCGTGTACTACGACACGGCATGTGAAGACCTTCCGTGGTACTTCACTTGGCCTTATTTTCCACTCCTTACACGCTGGGCCTCTCACGTGCCATCACACGGTCCGTGTGATGCTACACGGCCCGTGAGATGGTCCGTGTACTGTCACTTCTCCGTGATTTGGACGTTTTTCTCATGCAATTCCTTCATCAGTCCATGCCTTCGTTATTTTCCTGCACAGTATCAAAACACACCTATTAAACTAACAAAAGCGCTTAAGAACTCACAATAATTCTATGTATTAAGCGTCGTAAAAGTCGTATTTTCATGACTCATCAACACCCTCAACTTAGAACCATTGCTTGTCCTCAAGCGATGACCAAAAACAACACATAACGACATGCAAAGACAAGTGCTTAACAAGAAGTAAATAGCGACCCCTTAATCATCAAACTCATGCTCAAAAAGTACACTCGCAATGTGTTCACACCCCAAACAGACCCTCATCAGATCAAATTAAGCACTATACCATATCCCATTGGCTCGAAATAAGTCCGAGAATAAAGATGAACCAGTTAGTATAGACACCAAATAGCGCGGTGATAGCGCCCGTCACCACAAAGAAGTCTCACACACAGTGTATAAATGCAGTACAGAGACTGGAATGTAGACACTCACACTCAGAAAAAAGATTTTCCACCGACACACAAGTATAGACCATATGCTTGCCTTTATTTTCACCACCTTGACTCTTGAATGACCTTTTTAGGATCACTTTAGGGCTTTTGCGGCTTGTAACGTAGGCTCGGGCTTGGGTGAGGTACATTTAGGATCAAAGTGACTAACTTTCCGTTCCAAGACACTGCTTTGACTCAGCCTCTACTTTCGTCCCCCAAACTCTTTATTTCCCCTGTTTTACCAATTTTCTTTCCGGATGGGAGTGATTTCTTTTTTCATTCATTCATTCACACACAAAAACTCTTTTTTTTTACGATCACAATCCAGCTTTTCTTCTCTTCTCATTACTTGACTCCTTTCTATCCTTACTATTCCGCCTCTCTTACAATAGCCACCCTCAACTTAGGATTTTGGCTTGAGTTGAGGGTCATAATATCTTTTCAAGGACCAGGGCCAGTATAAGCCACCCTCAACTTAGACTTTTGGCCTAGGTTGAGGTTCACGATGTCCTTAAAGGGACCAGGGCCTGAGTACAGATCTGCAGATAGATTGGGAATGTGAAGTGGGTGATTAGAAAGAAAAGGTCTATTAAGGCTCAATCTTTTGGTTCAAAGGGAGAAATTTCATTTGGTTGATTCGTTTCAAGCTAAGTGACTTCTCAACAAAAATGGCTTAAGATCCTATCCTAATCCAATCATTCAATCGTTTTAGGGGGACCAACCAGGCAAGTTCTACCTTACAAGTGCGTCAATCGAATTTAAGCAAGTAAACTCCCACACACATGGCACATATCCCCCACAATTCAGCACTAACCAACACAGTCATGCTTCATTCTTCAAGATTCCAACTAGACAATGTATACCGTGCTTTAAAAGGATCACAAAATTAGTCAGTATGGGATGCGTGCATATACAAGCTTTTTGAATTTTCTTTAAAATTGGGGTTACTATAGACTCTTATAAACACTTATCTTTACACAAACAAAACAAACCTAAACATGCCAGTTCTACTAGATACTACACCTTCAAAGAAAAGAAACATGGCAAGAAAAACTCATCAGGGTAGGATGCCCCACCGCCAGAAAAATACGGTGCAATATCCTTATTACACCATGATAAATACTAAAGCAAAAATTGGAGTAGAACATACCTGAGACGCCCTAGGCATCAGGTGGGTCGTCATGGCCCGATCCGGCTGGTGGGTCCGTGTCGGCAACATTAGTATCAGGTCCGATGGCACTCCCAGAAGCTCCTGCCCGTGCACCCTCAAAAGCCAGTCGCTCCCGCTCCTCCTGGGCTGCAGCTTCTCGATGCTGGGCTCTCAAGGCCTTTCTCAGCCTCCTTTCATCCTCCCGCTATGGGTCCTCCGGGGGGCTATTGTGATGGCTGCGGCACTTTCCCTTATCTTTTTTACCGGGAGCCTCTGAAGGAGGTACCTGGGCAGCAGCTGGTACGAGCGGCATGCCCCAACCCTCTGTTAGGATCGGCTCCACCGGGGCAATGAATAGTGACAACAACGAATCTGGCGGTGGAGCCGAAGCTGACACCGTGCTGTTATACTAGGCTGTCAGCTCTGCAATTATATAGTTCATGTCTGGCATAGTCTGCACCAGATGCGCCATCTCATCGCCGGACATACTTCCAAACATGCTATGGAAGTAGCCCTCCATAGTGTTGACCTGTTCCTGCAAGCTACTTATTTGTCCCAATAAGTTGCGCGGAGGCGGTCTTTAGCTTGCTGAACATGAGCCTGCACCACCTGAGGCACCCAGACCACCATTTGGTCTACAATCGCCCGTGTTTGCCGCAGCTCTATCACCATTCGGGCTAAAAAATCATAGGGGATATAAGTGTATCCCTGATGCATCTGGGGGGCTGTACCACTACCCTCGGGATGCTCAAAAGCCATACCGGGCTGTGGGGCCGTGGTGTGCTCCTCAAATGTCAAGGGCTGCTGAGGAGGCGCCTGAGGAAGCTGTGTAGGCAGCCCAAGCCAACGTGCTTTACTGTGATATAGTGGGTTGTCAATATCCTTGATCATAGCAATGTTCACCACGCCCCTTGGAGCCATCTTCCGATCTAGGAAGTGGGTGGTGGAGACACGGGCCTGCCTGCAAGGTGCCCGAATCAGGCATGGAAATGACATACCTGCTCTTTCCGATAGGGGACCGTCCTTGATCTCCATGGCGATGATACGACCCACATTAATACCATATCGTGCGACCAAGCACGCTACTAACGATGCATGAGAGGGTTGGAGCGTGTTGTCATTAACGGTGGGTCGTAGTTGGGCCCGCACCACCGACCACCAGAACTTGGCGACAGGCGTGAGTGAGGCCTTGGTAATGGGAATTTTGGGGTTCGACACCCGAGCTGCCTCGGCTCCTTGGAGCGCAATCTGCTCCGCAACCCATTTTAACTCAGTGGCCCGTTCAGAGGGGTCAGACATTCGGACCTCATCAGTGATGCTCGCATACCTGGAAATGAATAACCCATCTGGTGGGGCATGGTAGTCTGGGCCAAATAAGAACCTGTTGATTGTGTCTGCCGAAATATCCACCTTAGTTTCCCGAATGGTGACATAGTCCCGGTAGGACAACTTAGCTGCTAGCCGCTTGTTTACTCTTCTGGACAGGTTTCCTTCGATGGAAGCAAGCAGGATGGCAGCGTAACTGGAGTAGAATTCTGCAATCATATCTGGCACATAGTAGGCACATAGTATCCAGGAGGGCTGGCCATCCACCCAAACTAGTATGCCTCAAATGCATTACGTATTTCTGGGATGGAATCCAGTTTGTCGATGAGGACTCGCATTTCTGGAATGATTGGCCTCCCCTGATACCCCCCGGAGCCTTTAATAATACCATTCACATAGATTTCCTTCGCCCCGGGGACTATCCACCATCTGCGCAAGAAGACAAGAAGCCACTTGGCAGTTTTTGGGTTAGACGTCCGAGCAACCGCCTGGTTAGTAGCCTCGTCATTACTGTCTCGGAGGATCAGGATGTCATCCTCACCCCCTGCATTGTGCTTAGTGGTGTCTGGAGTGCCGGCCTCCTTCTTCTATTCCGAGGTTGCATCTTCCCCCTCCACTCCCATCTCAGGAACTCCCTCCTCAGACTGGGGAGCTATATGGTGTCTCACTGCACATGATCGTGTAGTATGAGGGGAGTGGGGGGAGACATTGCCGGTGATCTGCACAACTGACCCGCCCGAGGAGTCATCAACTGAGTCACTCCCCTGGTGCTGACTCGAGGATTCAGTGATGGAATCCCGGAGACGTGACTCATGCTCGTCCCTAGGTTGGCGGGATCATAGACGGGGGCCCATGTTAAACTGTGAACACCACAAGGAATAAACAGTTAGTCACGTCAGAATGCGTAGGACGACACACAAACGGGTACTCAGACTTCCCCTGTGTTAGTAAAGTGACAAAAACCCTTAAGAGTGGCGTCACCCGGTCTATCATAGGGAATTTTGCACTAGAATGCATGTTGGAATCAACGAGGATTAATACAGTCAAGCACGTAAGAGGACAGTATGCTGACACGGGGGTCTCACACGGGCCGTGTAACAGTACACGGTCCGTGAAAAGGCCCATGTGAGTGACACTGAACTTGGCAGCGCTCAAGGGACCTGGGACGGACCTCCAAACGGCCCGTGTACTGTCAGACGGTTCGTGTAGACGGTCCGTGGGAGGTGCCTTAGCACGGGTACAAGAAGCAGTCTCATACGGACCACTACACGACCCGTGTATTGACACACAAACCGTGTAAGGAACCGTGACATGGCTTTTCATCCCCAAAGTCCTAGAACCCACATTCATACATGAAATATTGCATCCAAAACCCAAGATCGGCCATTATACTATGCGTACCACACATCATACATCAGTCATCCAATTCTAGGACCTTAAAAATCACAAAATCCCTATGTGCAAGAGTCCAAGATGTCAACAATGGTGATTTAGGGTAACCTGCACCAAATCTTCAAGAACCGGTACCCAATAGTATCATATACTTCGCAATCAACCAAATACACGCATAAAATCACACATTGGACCAAAACTAGAAGAAAAATTTAGACTACAACTAAAGAACAAACTAACCTAAACAAGAAAAAAAACTTACTTGATAGAGGAGAGTAGAAATTGGAACTCGAAAAATGCCTAAGGGAAGTGGTACAGATCGTGAGCGGGTTGCACACACGTATAAGAAGAGATGAAAATTTTGCGAGGTGAGAAAGGGACGAGGGATCGTGTGAGGGGAGTTAGAGAGAGAGTGAGTGTAATAGTTAAAGTGGGAAAGAGGGTATAAATACCTACTCACACGCGACCCAAGACGTGCCGGCAAACGGGTCGTGCCACGTGGCACGATCCGGTATCGTGCCATGTGCCGGCATGCACGACACTTCCCGAGGTGCACGCCAAACGGTCCTTTACACGGTGCGTTCGAGTGCACACGGGCCGTGTAGACGGCTGTGTGGTCTGCCTTTGAGGCTAGGACGCACTTACCTGGGGGGACACGCCAAACGGACTGGTAAACAGTCCGTCTATAGGTGCACGGGTCGTGTACACGCCCGTGTGACGCCCCTTTGTGCTAATTTGGTCAATATTGTCACTCCCTTCGCCCGCACGCCTGATCATGCTTCCCTTCGCCATGTTCATCCTTCCCTGAGACAAAAATACAAGCCAATGTAATGCATAAGACGAACATATGTAGAAATTTTTTGATGGCTTGCCTCCCATTAAGCGCTTGGTTTAACGCCACGGCTCGACGTGGTTGTTTTGACTACTCAGCTTTCGTCAAGATGGAGAACCTCAATCACAGAGGTTTCATCTGCAGCCCCCAAGTACTTTTTCACGCGCTGCCCATTGACCTTGAAGCGGTGCCTGTCATCCATCTCCAGCTCAACTGCTCTATGATTAAACACTCGTGCGACCTTGTATGCCACCACCTTGATTTTAGCTTTCCTGGAAACAACCTCAACCTGGAGTTGTAGAGCAGAACTCTGTCACCAACCTCAAAGCTCCTCGGTGCAATAAGCTTGTCATGATAGGACTTCATTTTTTCCTTGTACAGGGCAGCACTCTCGTAGGCCTGGAGACGAAATTCGTCCAATTCATTTAGCTGGTCCGTCCTCATGTTGGCTGCCTCCTTCTAATTCATATTCAGAGCCTTAAGAGCCCAGAGCGCCTTGTGCTCCAATTCAATCGGCAAATGACTGGCCTTACCAAACACCAACTAATATGGGGACATACCAATGGGTGTCTTGTAAGCTTTCCTCTAGGCCCATAATGTATCATCTAGCTTCCGCGCCCAGTCCGTTCTTATGGCGTTCACAGACTTGGTCAGGATCTCCTTGATTTCCCTGTAGGACACTTCAACCTTCCCACTTATCTGCGAATGATAGGGCGTGGAAACCTTATGTTGGCGCACCCCGTACTTAGCAAGTACAACCCGAAAGGATTTGTTGCAGAAGTGGGAGCCCCCATCACTAATGATAGTTCTGGGTGTCCCAAACTTGGCAAAAGTGTTCCGCCTCAGGAACTGTACCACGCTTTTGCTCTCATTACTCGGCAAAGTTATTGCCTCTACCCATCTGGAGACGTAGTCCACTGCCACCAGGATATACTTCATCCCAAAAGAGCTCACGAACGGACCCATGAAATCAATGCCCCATACATCAAATAATTCAATTTCAAGAATAGGGGTCATTGGTAGCTCTTGTCGCCTCGAAATGTTGCCTTGACGCTGACAGTGGTCGCACCCTCGCACCATGTCATGGGCATCTTTATAGATAGTGGGCCAGTAGTACCTACACTGCAGGATCTTCTTGGTTGTCTTGGCACCACCATGATGCCCCCCCGGGGAGGAGTGGCAGGCTTCCAGGGTGCTCAACATTTCTGCTTCTGGGACGCATCTTCTGATGACCCCATCTGCGCATGTTTTGAACAAGTATGGGTCATCCCAAAATTACCTGCGCACATCATGAAGAAACCTTTTTCTCTGGTGAGGGTTAAGGCCTTCCGGCATAATGTCGCTCACTAGAAAGTTAGCAAAATCAGCATACCAAGGGATTGAATCCGCAGAAGCGGCTAATACCTGCTCATCGGGAAATGAATCATCGATGCTCAACCACTCATTGGCTTAGGCCGTGTCTTCCAGCCCTGACAGGTGGTCTGCCACTTGGTTCTCCGTGCCTTTACGGTCCTAGACCTCAAAGTCGAACTCTTGTAGCAAAAGCACCCATCTGATTAATCTAGGCTTAGCATCCTTCTTGGCCATGAGGTACCGGAGCGTTGTGTGGTCAGTATGCACAATCACCTTAGTGCCTAGTAGATATGCTCGAAACTTATCAAATGCATACACCACAGCTAGCAACTCCTGCTCAGTCACAGTATAATTCTTTTGAGCCTCGTTTAAGGTCTTGCTGGCATAGTAAATTGGATGGAAGATCTTGTTGCGCTTTTGCCCCAGCACAACACCCACAGCAACTCCGCTTGCATCGCACATCACCTCAAACGGGGCACCCCAATCTGGTGCAACCACTACGGGCGCAGAGATCAACTTCTGCTTCAAGGTCTCGAAGGCATGCCGGCACGCATCATCAAACTTAAATTTTACATCCTTCTCCAACAGTTTGCACAATGGGTGTGCAATCTTGGAGAAGTCCTTGATAAATCTGCGGTAGAACCCAGCATGCCCAAGAAAACTCCGGACCCCCTTTACTGAGATAGGAGGTGGCAACCTCTCAATGACTTCAATTTTTGCCTTGTCCACATCAATACCCTTATCTGACACCTTATGGCCAAGGACTATGCCCTCCTTGTCCATGAAATTGCATTTCTCCCAATTTAAGACCAACTGGGCCTCTTCACAGCGCTGCAGTGCCTTGCTTAGATTCTGCAGACAATCATCAAAGGAATCACCCACTACCAAAAAATCATCCATAAATACCTCGAGGGTGTCTTCGACCATGTCTTAAAAGATGGACATCATGCAACGTTGGAAAGTGGCTGGGGCATTGCAGAGTCCAAATGGCATTCGCCTGAAGGCAAGCTCATTCTCGTCATCAATATCCATGACAGACATCACAGCCAACTTCTTAGGCCTCTTCATGGCAGCGCACACACTGAATTTCACCTCCTCGGTGTTTAACCGGAAAGTGAGTTCTCCACGCTCTACGTCCACTAGTGCCCTGCCGTTGCCAAAAATGGCCTTCCGAGGATGATTGGTACCTCAAAATCCACTTTACAATCAAGGATTATGAAATCGGCAGGGAAGATGAACCTGCCAACCCGAACTAAAACATCGCACAGGATCCCCACGGGCCTCCTCACTAATCTATCTGCCATCAGTAGCCGCATGGTTGTAGGTGTAGGGGCTCCCAAGCCCAATTATTGATATACTGCCAACGGGATTAGGTTAATGTTGGCACCCAGGTCACAAAGGGCCTGTGCAAAGTCATATGCTCCAATAGTGCACCAGATGGTGAAGGCTCCTGGATCTCCCTTCTTTTCGACCAAGGATCTTGCGATGGCGCTACAGTGGTGTAGATTATCAGCAGGCTCAATCGTGGCTGTCCTCTTCTAAGTAACTAAGTCCTTAATGAACTTAGCATAGCCAGGCATCTGTTCAAGTGCATCCACCAAGGGTATGTTCACAGACAGCTCCTTCAACATGGACAGACACTTTTGAAACTTGCCATCCTTCGCCTTCTTTTTCAACCTTTGGGGGAATGGCGGTTTCGGTTTTGGGATGGCTGGCAAACCCGGACTTTTGGAGGTGTCTATCTCTATTGCCTGCTTAGCCGACTCTGGCTCTGCTGGTGCTGCCTCAGGTTCATCACCCCCATCGTCCACACGACCCTCCATGGGGCTAAGTACCCTGTCACCTGCTTTCTCCTGACCTGCATCATTAGCAACAACAGGGTTAGAAAATACCTTACCACTTCTCGTGGTGATCGCCATGCAGTGGCCATCGTTTTTCGGGTTTTGCAACGTATCACTCGGAAGTGACCCAGCTTTCCTCTAATTCAATGAAGCTGAAAGCTGCCCCAGCTGCTGCTCTAGCTGCTTGATCGAGGTGGAGTGCGAGTCTACCAGCTGCCTCACATTGGACATTTCGCCCTTTACGTCTCGGACCCCTGCCTCAGTGGCCTCCACTTTGCTAAGAACTTTTGTCATCATATCCTCTAGCCTAGAGTTGCCGCCACCTTTATTTTGGCATTCTCAGTTTCTATAGCCATCTCTGTTCTTCCAGTTCACTTGGTAATTATCTCGACTATAGTTCTGACCTTGGTTACCGGAGTTGAAGCCCTGATAACCCCCCCGACTACCCAAAAACTGAGTTTCCTCATCATAGTCACTGCCTTGGTCATCATACTTGGGGAGTACTTCCATTGCTTTTACCTTCTCAGTGCCCCCATCAAGGAACCTCTTTGACAACAAATCTATTTGTGTCCGCATATGGGCTATATCCTGGTCCCGTTCTTCTTCCTTCTTGCGTTGCTCCTCGCTCATCTCAAAAACCATCCCAGAGCAGTCTGCCTCTCTAGTGTACCATGCCCCGTTGTTCTTTGCCACCTGATCTAGGATGACCACTATGTCCGGGAAAGTCCTAGACATATATGATCCTCCACAAGCTGCATCTATGATTGGCTTGGTAACAAAGTTGCAGGACCTGTAAAAGACTGCCTTCAAGTGTTCGTCAGTGAGATGATGATTTGGGCATTGTTTGAGTTTTTGTCGGAATCTCTCCCAAGACTGATACAGTGCTTCATTCGGCATTTGTTTATGAGACCCGATCTCATCTTTGAGCTTCAGTTGCCATGAAGCAGGGAAGAATCTTTCTAGAAAGGCCTCCTTTAGTTCTCCCCATGTACGAATGGAGTCGTGGGGGAGCTCGTTCAACCACCTTATTGCCTCCCCAGACAGAGACAGTGGAAATAGTCTCAACCGCAGTGCCTGTTGATTAACTCCTGGAATTTCGAACGACTGGCAGGTCGCCAAGAAATTCATCAAGTGTTGATTTGCGTCCTCGGTGGCAGCTCCAGTGAACAATCCCTTTAACTACAACATCTGCAACATCGTGCTAGTGATAGTAAACTTGACACCAGCAGGCAGAGGTGGCAACACTATTGCCCCAGTGGTCCCAGTGCCCTCATCATCATCTTGTACTGCTGGTGGGTACTGAGGTCCTTGAGGTCTCAATGGGGGTTGGTGTTGTTGTGGTGGTACGAGTGGTACCTGGCGAAGTGGTACCGCTGGTGGTACCACATTGCCAGCGAGATCATCCATACCTAACCCATCCTGTCCTCTGTCAACAGGGTTCACTGCCAACTCCCTCTGCCTTGCTGCTTTGCGGTCCTGGGCGTTAATTCTGCGAATTGATTTAGTAAGTTCAGGATGGTAGGGAATAAGTGCTTCACCCTTACTTCGGGTGCTTGGCATGCAATGTTGATTCCCTACAAAAACAAAAACAAGAAATAAAGTAAAATTAGGGACTAGACTTACAAACTGAAAGTAGCAACTAATGGACTAGTTCTTTGCCGCGTTCCTCGGCAACGGCGCCAAAATTTGATACGCTCAAATTTACACTCTGAATAGAAGAGTAAAGCGGTCGTTAGTCAAACATAGAACTCAACCAGAGTTGACGTCGATCCCACAGGGAACACGTAAGAATGGATCTATTAGTACCGACTTTCAGATGTAAATGTTATTCCTAAGATAAAAATGCGTAAAGTAAATGGGGGGTTGCGTTGTTCAATTTAAATCCCTATGTAATGTAACTAAAAGATGAGTTGATATGGTTTTCAAACAGATAGAGAGAAGCTAGGGTTGTGTTCCCCATGACATCTGATATGATAACTAAACTGGCTTGGTAAACTTGTTCTTAATGGTGCATGCAAGATCCAACAAATTAGCTAATCCCTAGTTCACCATTTGGTCCTTTCTAGTTATATATCACTCATCTCCTTTCGGTCTCAGAGTGTATGCAATTCCAAACTTTGTTTTTGATCTCAGAGTACCCTCACCTTTCGGTCTCAGGCACTTAGACTAGGTTGATAATCCCAAATTTCCATTGTTAAACTCTTTTCCCAATCACTACATCCCTCTCAGGCATGTAGCGAATACAGGCTTACCCTAATGCGTCAACTTATTAAGGAGAAGTTAGAACAAAGAATTTGACAATACATGCAACAATCATTCCCACGAATTTACCCCAGTTCGCATTATCTTATTGAATTGTCATAGTTCCCACAACCCTAGTTGAGGGTTTAGCCTAGCATATACGTGATAATGTGCCCACAACAATAGAATGAAAGCATAATGATTGACTTACAATCAAAAGAACAAAGAATCCGTGTTACAATCTTCTAACGATAATCACAATCACGAATCAAACGTAATACAAAGTCAAAATATTATTTTCGCTCTTACTCTCTCGTTTCTGCCGTCCACAAAACGTCTTAATGAAATAAAATAACACACTATTTATACCAGGTAAAACTAATCCGATACAAATTAGGAAAAATAACTTTTGGCATGGACACGGTTCGTTACACGGACCGTCTGAGACCAGACGGCCCGTCAAACGGCCCGTCTGCCTCTGCCTGCTGCTTCCTCATGAGTCGTGACACGGCCCGTGTTGTGTCTAACGGGCCGTTTGTCCGTCTATGTGACTTCACTTGCACAAATTTTCTCTGATTTTCGACGAGGCCTCTTCGATTTCACGTCACTTACACGGCGCATGACACGGTCCGTCTAAAGGTAGACGGTCTGTTTACCGTCCATGCACTTTGTGTGTCATTCCAGTTTCACGTGTGGTGCCACGGTCGGTCACACGGCCCGTGTACTGAGACACGACCCGTGAAGACCTTCCGTGGTACTTCACTTGGCCTTATTTTCCACTCCTTACATGCTGGGCCTCTCACGTGCCATCACACGGTCCTTGTGATGCTACACGGCCCGTGAGATGGTCCGTGTACTGTCACTTCACCGTGATTTGGACGTTTTTCTCCTGCAATTCCTTCATCAGTCCATGCCTTCGTTATTTCCTGCATAGTATCAAAACACACCTATTAAACTAACAAAAGCACTTAAGAACTCACAATAATTATATGTATTAAACGTCATAAAAGTCATATTTTCATGACTCATCAAGCACTATATGGGCGAAGATGTAGGTCACCTATTGATTAGTTTGCAATTGGGAAGGAAAGTTGCTAGACCCCAATCCAGTTTAGCAAGCGATGGACAAAGTGAAACTTATTAGATATCGATTGCAAACGTCCCAGATTTAGCAGAAGTCTTATGCAGATGTTCGACGACGAGGCTTAGAGTTCGATGTAGAAAATTGGGTCTTCTTAAAGGTATATCCTCAAAAGTCACATTTCAAGAGTTAATAGTACAACCAAGACGTTCTCTAGATACACTCACGGATGAATGTTCTTAGGGGGGGGACTCTGTAAAACCTCATGTTCCTCGTCTTCTATATATATATATATATCGGGTGGTGTGTCATATAAGACATATATGACTTTGGATATAACCTAAACATAATAATTCTTCCAATGAGTGGTAATGTCAAGGACCTAAAGTTTTAAGCCAAAGGAAATACCCTAAATGCACGTTCGAGATTAAAGAAATGACCCAAGTGGCACCTCGCCCTTTTCGGAAGGTTTAAATAAGGTTTCACTTTTCAGATGGGACTAAAAGTTTATAATTTACTAATAATGGATTTTTTAAGTTATTTTAATAGCACAAAGGTCATACATTAAGTTTTGGAATCAAGAAACTTGCAAGATAAAGGTTGGCCAAAGTTACCGTAAGTTTCTTTATGAAATCTTTCTTAAATTTTGGTCAAATGTATCAGCTCATATCTCCCAAAATATAAGGAATTCGAAGGTCCATGACCTATCAAATTGAATACCTATGAGTCTAGTTTGCAACACATAAAACCGCGCATCAAATCGACCTCAGAATAAAGAGTTATGACCATTTTACCGAGACCTCCCGAGCTGGAAATTGGGTCATGGGTCGGGTCTGGTTGACCCAACTTAATGTCGACTATTTTGACACTTTAAAGGTCAAAAATGAGTTATTTTCGTCCCAAACCAGTGTGGAACTGAATAGAAAGCTCCCAAAAGTTCTCTAAGTGATTGAGGTAAGTTTTTCGCGTTTTTACTGTTAAAATTCGTCCCCGTGCCTAGAAATGCGTACCTTACGCTTTGCAATTATTTTCTCCCCTCGTATTAGCTGTGTTTGGAGCTGTAAAAAAATGGTGCTCTTGCTGGTATTGTTGGTTTGCAGCTGGTGTGTTTAGATAATAATTTTGCAGCTTTTTTTCGGTCATTTTTACGAAGGTTTACGGACATTTCCTCGCGTAAATGCTCCTTGCCGAATCTGGTCATTAATGCTGAATTTTTGACTGTTTATAGGTGTCTTTAAGCTGCGTATATATAGTTGTTGTGAAGCTTAGGACGTAAGGACCAACTTACGTGAAAAAACTTTTGGCAATTGGATGTTCATTGGAGAGGTATGTTAAGGCTAAGCTCCGTCTCTTCTTTTAGCACGAAATCCGGGAAGTTTCCCAAAACGTCAAATGCGATATATTACTATTATGTTGCTAGAAAGACCTTCTGTGAAAGGCATTGGGATTGCAACTGAGTTATATTCACGATGGTATTAGGTTGAAATTTCATTCATTCGCTTAAACTGGACATTCAATTTCTAGATATCATTTTTTTGATTTCTCGGCTACCTATTCATATGTCCAAGGTGTTTCTTTTCTTGGTGTAGTGTCATTAAAATAAATGTGGAATGCAAAGGGGAATGTAGTATTCATAATCAGTCCTTCTTCCATACAAAAATATAATTGAAGAATTTAACAAGTATCGCGTTGGTTTCCAGTATTCTCAAGTGAAATGTTCCAGTCTAAACTACTAAGGCACTTGATCCTGTTTAAATACATTCTTTTACTAATTGACATGGGACCAAATATAATCATTATGTAAAGCACCTTTATAAACATTTTCAAAGTTGAGACTTCACTCTAAATGTTGGGTTAAATTCCCAAATTTGTTAAAAAGACATGTATGATCCCACGAGCCATATATATATGCAATGACAATGATTATGATGCTATGAGAATAAGTGTATTGATAAGCCAAGATTGGCTAAGTTCTTGATATGGCTTACTATGTGCATTCAACATTCATATCATACATTGCACGTTATGCATGGACTTCGAGTTATAATCGAAGGTATGGGGCCTATTTGCCCAACTATATATATGTATATGGTACAGATGACCACAAGTTGGCAGATATGATGCCGGTTAGCTACCGGAAAGGACCACCAGTGGTAGCATTTGGTTGGGTATGTCATGCATTTGCATCTATATATATGTATTCACGACATGCGATACTCGAGCATACCATGCATTTTTTTATCACTAGGAGATGGCTTATTGGCCATTAAGGCTACTTGAGTTTTGGTTACAGGTGGTATTTCTATTAACCTTTTTACTATGGTTATCTATGATTTTACTTCCTGCCTTACACACCAGTACATGTTTATTCGTACCGACATCCCTTTGCTTGGGGACGCTGTATTTTATTTCATGCGTGAAGATTCATGTAGGGATTCTGATTTACCCCTCCACTAGGAGACCCTTTCAGCTATGAGTTGGTAAGCTCCACCTCTTCCTGGAGCTTTCACAGGATGTTTACTTTTTGTTGTACAGTTGGGTATGTCGGGACCCTATCCCGACAGTGTTAGTGATTCTCATAGAGGCTATTATGGACATGTTATTGTGGGTTGGTCCTTTTGTGTCTTTCAAACTCCAGCCATAAGATTGGTATGTATATATGGTGTGTGCCTATACCTCTGTGGTGCCAGCCTTGTCGGCTAGCTAGTACTTTATCATTTGGGTTTACTTATCTTGATGTACGTGATTTACTATTGACCAGGTCATGACCTAAAATGTCTAGGCTTAGTCTTTCAGACGTTATGCTGCCCCGATTTTCTTCTAGTCTTTGGTTAGTTCACTAGCATGTTTAGTGGCTTACCCCGCCAATAACGGTATCGGGTACCAGTCGCGCCTCCCCTCTCTTTGGGGTGTGACAAGATCTTAAAGAGACTTTTCCCCATATCATCGAAAGACTCTTTTAGAATCATTATGGCACTTGTAGCTCATTATGACTTAGAGTTATATCAAATGGATGTAAAGATTGTTTTTCTCAACGGAGATATTGAAGAAACGATATACATGGTGCAACCAGAAATTTTTGAATCTCAAAATTCAAAGCACATTGTATGCAAATTTAAGTTCATATATGACTTAAAATAGACATCTCCTGAATGGTACTGAAAGTTTGATTAGGTGATAACCTTCTTCTTTTGGTTTTAAGGAAAATACTGTTGATTAATGCATATATCTCAAGTTCAGTGGGAGAAAATTTATCATCTTTGTATTATATGTAGAAGACATTCTATTGGCAAGTAGTGATATATGTTTATTACATGAAAACAAATTTTTATCTAGCGAATTTGAAATGAAAGATCTTGGCGATACATCCTTTGTTTTGGGTATAGAGATCCATAGAGATCATACTAGAAACATACTTGGATTATCCCAAAAGACTTATATTGAAAAGGTGCAGGTACACTAGGAAATACACCTGTGAAAAAGGTGATAAATTTAGTTTGCACCAATGTCCGAATTTGGACATGGAAAAGAAAGAGATGGACCAAATTCCATATGCATTTGCAGTGGAAAGTCCTATGTATGCACAAGTTTGTACACGTCCAAATATAGCATAGATAGTGGGAATGTTAGGCCGATATTTAAGTAAACTGGGAATGGATCATAGGAAAGTAGCAGAACGGGTTATGAGGTATCTTCAAAGAACTGAAGATCACACACTCACTTATCAGAGGTCAGATCACTAAGAGATCTATCACAATCTGAGCCTAGGGCCTAGGAGTGACATGGCGAATGGGAACCCAAGAGTGCCCAAAGAAGCCTCATAGCATCCATTCACACATCATCAGTTTGGAAGCACATATATAAATTGTAAACACATAGTTCAAAGGGATGAGAAAGTAGGACTTAGGCTATGGGGATGTCATAGGGATAAGAGATTAACATGGATTCACATAACACATAGCACATAAAGACTAAGGGGCGGGTAAGTAGGACTCACTCTATAGGGCAATACAAGACTTAGGATCTTCCATATCATAGCATGAATCCATAACATAAGCTCATAGTCAATCCATAGTGACCATAACCATTAAATAACTATATCCAAAATCATAATCTCCGAATACAACACTTAGCATATAAATGTAAAGGAGTCTACAAGATGTCCAACAATGCCTCTAATCATAAGATATCATGGGGCCCAAGACATATCCCGGGCCCACCCTCAAAGTAAATAATATAGATAGAACATCATAGGTAGATGAATGGTGGTTTGTCCTTAGAAGATAGGACTCACCACAACAATTATCTCAAGGTCCAATCTAGCCGTTGTACAGTGGATGAAGGTAGTCTTCGGTCCCTGTATAGTTAGATCATATATATAAAAAATATGTGCTAATATGTTTGAATGTACTAAGTATGGGGGCATGCAAAGCACATGAACTCATTAAACCTGCATTTAGTGTTAGATGACAAGGGCACATACATAGAAAGAATGATATAACAAGGAAATAATGTATAGCAATATGCCATGAGGTGCATAATGCATGAATGTGAAAATACTTCATATATATATATATATATATATATTGAGAATAGGACCGTACCGACGTAAGACCAAGTGAGCTATAACTTGGAACTCCCTCGTCTACCTCAGTATGGATAAAGAGGTGACCTACTTGCCAAAGGTAGATCCTTAACATTCTTTCCCCTTGGGGCATAAACATACCTCTGTTAGGCACATAGTTATGGGATAATGAGATTCTTTTCTAACGGGTCATGCCTCAATTAACGGGATGAGCCTCAATCTCAAGGTCCTCTCGGTGCTAGGTCATCATCCCACTAGAATATATATGTATATATACATGCTTGTAAAAGAGGCATACGACTTTCAAATTGTTTAAATGCATTCTCAGGCCTAAAGGACAAATCGCATTCTTCATAATCATGCATAATAGGCTAAAAAGCCAAAACTTCTTCTTGAATACTTTCATGCATATGATTAGCTCTTTAGACATAGTGGTGTAAACATCCATACTTGCTTAATAAGCCTTAATCATAGAAATTTATGTGATCACATTCTTGTCATAACCATAATCTTATCAAAATCATATACATGAACATAATTGGGCTGAACCCACTTCATAAAAAAACCATAGTCATGTATGCATATGCCATGAATGAAATGAGATTAGCATGAGTAATGGAAATTCAAACATAAATCAACAATACATTATGCAATTCAAGTAAAAACATAAGTAAAATTCACATTTAAATTATAACATAGATTACCTATGCACAAATCAAGCTTTAAAGGGGACATGCACTTTCATAACTTCATCACTTCAATGCACTTCCTTATATTAGGGCTTAATTCACTTTAAAATTAATAAATAAATATAGCCCATACATCAATTGAATTTAATAAACAATAATATTGAAAACCCATATTTAAAGTAAGCTGAAATTCATGAAAATCACTTGGAAAACATTTAGGTTTCTTGGTTGAAAAGAATCAAGAATCAAACCAACAGACCTTAGTTAACCAAGAAGAAATAGGAAGAAATTTGATGAATAAGAAGACCCTTCCTTATGCTCCAAATAATCTCCAATGGCTCACTTGAGCAAAGTTCTTTAGATGAGAGAATTTGAATAATTCTAAGTGTAGGAATGGATTTGAATGAGAGAATTAGAGTTTAGGTCATTTGGAGGTCTTAAGATAGCATAGGAGGTCATTTAAACCCTTAGGAAAAGTCACAATTACAAAAACACCATTAACGAATCAAAATAACATTTCTCTCCTGGGGTACCATAAGGAGATCTCACAGCTCATACAAGTTATCATGGTCCGTACAACTCTTCCGTGAGACCTCACTTAGCCAATTCTTAGAAAATATTACACAGATAGGCTTTAAAAAAATGGGCATAGTTTCTTGATCCAAACTTGAAATGAGGTGAAACTGATTGCATTGGAAAGCTAATTCAAAAAGCTTCAATTTGACAGGTCATGGGTCATCCAGTTCCTTTTATGCTAAGAGATATGATATTTTAACATTGACCCTTCTATCGGTCCTTGTAAAAAACTTAGTCAATGGAATTCCTTTGAACTTGATTTGATGAATGAGACCCTTGATGGCCCTAAACCACATAAATAAGCTTGAATTGAGGGCTTGAAAGTGAGCTTAGCTTAAGCTAGAAGATTCCATACTTAGAAAAATTCGACGAAAGTACTCAACGGTTGGTCTCACGGTCTGTTTCAAGCTGTACGGACGGTGTACTCCTCCATACCACTTTATTGAGAAAATTCTTCACGACAATGTTCTAAGACAATGATCCAGTATTTAGAAAATAATTCACTCTAGAGCCCATACTGAGGGGTATATGGATCGTACCCCTCCATATGGACCATACCACTGGTTGTACCATTTTATTTGGGCTCAAACCAGTGGAGTCTCAAGCCTAAGGCTACAACACGACCCTTCACATGATCAGTGTGGCTTCATACGTTTCATGTGGGGTCCAAGTGTGGCATGCCTTTGTCTTAAACTCCACATTCAAGGCCCTCACACCCCACACAAGGCCAAGGGCCACTGTAAGAAAGTTCCACCCCACACGGACCATGTAGGCTACCATAAGGTGTCACCTTGGTCCCAAAACTTTTCGAAATCAAATTTCCAAGCTCCATTAAGGTCGTACAAAGTTCGGGTCCTTACAAGATCGTAGAATATTCTGGTTCAGAGTTTGCTGGATGTCTTGATAGTAGGAGATATACATCAGGTTATGTTTTCGCGTTGGTTGGAGGAGTTGTTTCATGGAAAAGTATAAAACAAACATTAATAGCTTCATCTATCATGAAAACAGAATTTGCGTCCTTCTATGAAGCTTCAAATCAAGGAATATAGCTAAGGAATTTTATTACTGGAATACCTATAGTCGGTGGCATTAAAAAAACAATTGAAAATTTATTGTGATAATAAGTCTGTTGAGTTATATTCGAAGAACAATCAAAGTTCGTCAAAGTTAAAGCACTTTGACATTAAATATTTGGTTGTAAAGGAAAGAGTTCAGAGTCGTATTGTGTCGATTGATCATATTAATATAAACTCGATGATTGCAGATCCGCTTACAAAAGGTCTACCATCTAAAGTATTTCATGAACATGTGGCTTATATGGGTGTTATCAGATTTGATGATGATCCATTTTAGTGGGAGTTTGTATTTTATTTATGCTTTTGACATGCTAAAGTTTATTTTTTGTATAGACTAAAGTGTTATGAAATTATGAATTTTATGTGTTCATTGATGACTCTAATAATTAAAATAGTAACTTTCTATTATGATTTTGCATAAGATTTAAGAAAGTGATTTTAGACTATTAAAGTCATAAAGTAGGACCAATTAGAAATAGACATGAATTAGATCATTTTACATGTATTTTCCGTATTTGATCTATGTCATTGGTATTATTGATATTTGTGATCATTGATGGGTTTAGTTACAAATATGTTACGAAAAAACTCTTTGATCCTATATTCGTATTATCGATGGACCAGATTATTTTGATATATTAAGATAGCAAAAGTTTGTGCACCATAAAGTTTTATCTATGTATGATTCTTCAGAAATATATGTGGTCCAAGTGGGAGATTGTTAGTAAATTTTAATATATGAACTCACATATTAATATATTATACATAGATATGCTATCTCTAAATCAGCCCATTGTAATAAGGTATTACAATTTTGGGCCATAAAAATAAATATCTATTAATATGAGTTTATTTTAATTATTTTGGAAACCCTTGAATCTTTTCTTAAGTCTGATGGAAACTTGAAAAGGTGTCTTTCAACCTGAAAAGACACTTTATTAACTCTTTAAATAGAACGGTCCCTAAATCAGAAGACTACGCTTTTTCTTTCTCTCTCCATCTCAAAAATAGAACAGAAAGCAATCTTCAAGTTTTAGAAGATTAAGTTCTTTAATAAAGTTGTTGTCATGGAACAAGGTTAGTACCCTTTTCATTCTTCTGAATTCAAATCTCTTTTTAATGATTTACTTATGATCCTAAATGAATTTTATAAAGTTTTCTAACACGACATGGAAAGATATAGTTTGAGAAATTGGAATAAGTAAAGGAAACTGACATATGCTTAACAGTTGAAATTTACAAAGCTGTAGCTAAAAGAAAAATAGAGCTAACAATTATCTTTTCCATATCAAAGCTTTACAAATGACAAACCAGTACAAAAATTTTACAATAACTGTCCTCATTCCTAAAAAAGTTGGGGACGATTAGTCGGGTATATGAACTCTCAATGATCATGCTTCTTCTTTTAAATTCATCACATGTAATTATTTATATAGGGATTTAACAAAATTACTGAAAAACTTTAATAGTAATCCCCGCAAGGAAATCAGGATGTTATTTTTGTAGATTTAATATCAATAATCATGAGGAAAAAGTACGTGGCAGGGAAAGGAGGAGGCTCACCATCTAAGTTCTGTTTTCGGGATGACCTGGACCATGTTGTAAAGGTTTTGAGGCTGTCACTTCAACATGGAAAGTTTTATTTAGTATAAGAGATTTGAAGAAGTAAAAGAAAACTATATAAGCTTAACTGTTAGAACTTGCTGAAGCTTTAGCTTAAGAAGGTGCAGGATATTTTAAAAGTTAGAACTTAAAAATTACTAAACATTTCATTAATAAAAAATGCGAGCTTTATGTTGCAACTTACTTAAAACTTTCTCTAAAGAAACTAGAGTTAACAGTGGATCGAAACACACTTTTCTGAGGTCTCAACTAGTTCATCTAATTTCCTTTCATATCTGAGGCTTATAAATGGAAAACTAGTTCAACGCCTCATTCCTTACACAAGTTGGTGACAGCTATATGATAACTACAGATCATATTTGATCTCTCACATATCATATTTCTCCATTTGAATTCATACTTTTGTCATTTATATAAGGATTCTTGTTCATGACTTTGTTCTTCGAATTCTACCTAGTATCTTAATCTCCTAAAATTTTTCCCATTCATATAGGATAGAATGATATCAGGTACTTTCCCAAGGGAGATACAGAGCTAGCCTCCTTTATTTTATCTTCTTCTTATTTAGTAGTTTTACCTACTATTTGCATAGTATTCTTCTTATTCAATGTTACTACTATCTATTACTTCCACTCTTTTTATATCTCCCTGTTTTGCTGTTCTTCTTTTTCTTCTCTATCATATTATGATTACATTTTTTGAGTCAAAGGTTTATAGGAAAAAACATCACTATCCTAACAAAGATAGACCCTCCAACCCTACTTTTGAGATAAAATTGAGTATGTTGTTGTTCCCGTTCATAGGAGTGATTCTTATTTGGAAATTTTGCACTCTTGCAAAGTGTTTGGATTATCATGTTTTCTTCCACTCTCAATTATCGTACATATTTTAGTTCAAACAATTTTTTAAAAAAAAATTAGAGACATAAAACATCATTTTTTCTATTCCAATTTATGTGATATCCTTTTCCAATTAATCCAAAAAGACACAATTGCTATTTTACCCTGGATCTCACCGAACACTTTATTATGAAGAAAAGTCAACTAAAAGTAAGTACTGTCATGAACCGGTCCTGGTCATGATAGCGCCTCCTAGGTCCCACATACAGGCAAGCTAATTTCCAACCCAAAGGTACCTATCCAAGCTCTCTAGTCCAAACCAAATCAATACAACAATAATATAAACCTACCCAGAACCTGAAAGTCAATTGTGCAAAGCTACAATAGGCACAAGGACATATCATATACATATATGAATAATCATAATAATATGCAAAATTAAAGTACCTCTACAAATACATAACACTATTGTACAAGGCCAATGTCCGGATACAAAAGATGGCCATCAACAGGAAGGAGATTGCGAAGAAACTTGTAAGGACCCGGACATTGTCCGACCTCAATGTAGCATGGACAAATTTTGGACCTAGGTGATGCTTCATGGGAGCCCTCTCGGTCCGTGTAAGGTCACACGCCCCGTATGGAGCCTCCATGGAATGGTCCTTGGCTTTTGGAGGATGTTTGACCCTTAAACATGGTGTTTTAAACTAAGGCACACCATACATGGACCCCTCATGGTCCATGTGACACTTCATAGACCGTTTGTTGGGCTGTGTGGTGGCCTTGTCTTGAAATCCCACAGTTTTGGGACCAAGTATAGTCACACGGCCAAGTTCACGGCTCGTGTGGGGTGTCACGGCTCGTGTGGCCATCTGTAAGGCTTCTAGAGTGAAATTTTTCTAAGTATGGAATCACCGTCTTGTAACTTGATCATGAAATATTTCTAAGGAGAGGGGTACATGCAGTGTCACGGCCTGTGTGACACTACACAACCCGTATGGCCTCCCGTGAAGGTGACTTCATTGAAAAATTCTATGTACGGGATCTTCAAGCTCAAGCTAAGTTCACTTTCAAGTCGTCCATTTAAGTTTATCTATGTTTTTTAGGGCCATCATGGGTCTCCTACATCAAGCCATGTTCAAAGGAATTCCATTGGCTAAGTTTTTCACAAGTGCCAATAAAAGGATAAACTTTAAATAGTCATATCTGTTCGCACAAAATGAATTGGGTGGACCATGAATTATCAAATTGAATCTCTTTGAATTATCTTTTCCACGCATCTGGTTTCACCTCATTCTGAGTTTCGAGGAAGAAGTTATGCTCTTTTTCGTAGAATCTGTATGAGCTAGATGGGGAGCCTTCACAGACCGTGAAGAGCTTCACGACCCGTGAAGCCAACCATGTCAAGTTCCGTTTAAAATTTAAAGAGGTGTCTTATTGAGGTGTTTTTGATATTTTGACCGATCCCCAAGGCTTTTAAAACCTTTTAAACCCCCTTTATATTCCTAAAATTCTCCTACACTAATTCTAAATCATCATTCAAGACTAACACTTAGTTTCTAGAATTAGACTCTCAAAATTTTCTCCAAGTCTCACCTTTAAAATTCAAGTTAGGATTCAATTCGGGTTTCAACTTCAAGCTAAATTCATCTAAAATTCCTTCCTAAGCAAGGTATATGGGATTGATTTCAATTGATTTTCATGAAATTAAGCTTACTTTAAATGTGGGTTTATCATTATATGATTTATTAAATTCAATTGATGTATGAGCAATACTTTATTTATGATTTCAAGTTACTTTAAGCCAAATTATGGTGATTTACATTGAAGTTATGAAGTTATGAACATGCATGTCCCCTTTAAAGATTGATTTATGCATGGGTGATTTATATTATGATTTAAATGTGGATTTAATTATAGATTTACTTCATTTTCATAATATATTATTGATTTTAGATTGAATCTCAATTACCCATGTTATTCCCACATCATTCATGGCATATGCATCTATGGACGTTGGGTTTTATGGAAATTATAAAGTGGGTTGAGTCCAATTATGTTCTATGATATGATTTTGATAAGATATTGGTTATGACAAGAATGTAATCACAGAAATGTCTAAGATTGTAGCTCTTTGAGCATTTTGGGTGCTTGCATCATTCCGTATATGTAAGTGAGCTATTCCGTGCATGAGTTTACTGTTAAGAACGATGTTTTGGCTCTTGAGCCTAAACGTGCATTGAAAGAATTGAAATTAACTATTGCCTCTTTGAAAGCATGGATATACATACGTATATGTATTCTTGTGGGATGACGAATTAGCACTGACAAATTGAGGGCTCCTTTTCTTACCTTGAACTATGTGCCTAGCATAGGTTATGTGAAAATCCTATCCGAAATGGGGATGCCTGTAAGAAAGGTTGCTTCATACGAAATGGGATTCCCATAAGATGAAGTATGATATGATATGTTATATGTGAAAATCTTATACGAAATGAGATGCCCATAAGGAAGGTTGCTTCATACGAAATGGGGATGCCCATAAGGTGAAGTATGGTTTGCCTTTGGCAAACAGACCACCTATTTTCTGGTGAGGGGATTTCATCGAGATTCTAAGTAATAGCTCGCTTGGTCTTACTCGTGTTGGTCGAGGTCACATCCCCACTATATATGAGCATTATGGCATTTCATGCATCATGAACTTCATGGCATATTGTATAGTACTCTTCTTTGGATATATGATTCTTTCCTTATTATGTGTCCTTGTCATCTAACATTGAAGTGCAGGTTTGATAATTCATATGCATTGCATGCCCATATACTTAATACATTCAAACATACTAACACATACTTTGCCTATATGATCTAACCATGTAGGGATCGGAGATTACCTTAATCCACTGTTTGACGCTAGATTGGATCTGAGACATTTGTTGTTGTGAGTCCTATCTTACAAGGAAAAGCCATCGTTCCTCCACCTATGTTGCTTCAATTTGTGTTATTTACTTTGCGGGTGAGCCCCGGACATGTCTTGGGCCCCCCGTCCCATCTTATGACTAGAGGTATTGTTGGACATCTGGTAGGCTCTCATCAGATCTATATGTTATGTGTTGTATTTGAAGCTTATGATTATGGTCATCTATTGGATATGACTATAATGGATTGATTATGAGAATTATGATATGCATGTTTGATGTGGAAATGTGGAAGATCCTAAGTCCCGAATTTCCCAATAGCGTGAGTCATACTTACCCGCCCCTTAGTCCTTATATGCTACGTGCTATGTGGATCCATATTAATCCCCTTTCCCTATGATATCCCCATAACGTGAGTCCGACTTTTCCTTCTTTTAGAATTATGTGTTTATCATTTGAGTACGCTTCTGAACCAATGATGTGAATTAATATACTTTGAGGTTTGTTTGGGAACTCTCGGGTCCCCATTCTCCATGTCACTCTTAGACCCTAGGTCCGGGTCATGACAGAGATGGTATCAGAGCATAAGCTTTATAAATGGTCCTTGGAGTCCATCATTTCGCATCAAGTAGAGTCTTATTCATGGGTTTGAAGCATGCTACATCTATGGGTAGGAGGCTACAATGCGTTTTAGGAAATGCTTCACTTTTTCATGATTCTTATCGTGCCATGGAACGTGTCTTGAGATTTCCTCTCCCCATCGAATAGGGAAAGTTACCTTGGGTTCATAATGCAATCCAGGGGAGGAAGATATTGTAGCGATCTTATAGATCAAGTCAAAATCGGAGTTGGTGAAGGATGTGCATTGTTTGACATGCTTGCTCCTTTGGATATTCGAAGTTTTCTTGGGTTGGCTGTTTATGACGGAAGGTTTGTTGAAGGTTTTTCATCTAATGCAGCTCCATAGGCCAAGTTGACTCAAAAGAAGGCCAAGTTTATATGGTCGGATGAGTGTAAGGTGAGTTCTCAGACTCTGAAAGGTCAACTTACATTGGCTTTTTTTTTTACTTTACCGGATTTCTTAGATAGGTTGGTGGTGTATGGTGATGCTTCTCGGTTTGGGTTGAGTTGTAACCTTATGAAACATGTTAAGGTGATAGCTTATACATCAGGGCAATTTAAGGTGCATGAGCGTAATTACCTGACTCATGATCTTAAGTTAGTGGCGATGGTGTTTGCCTTGAAGGTTGCGGGATACTATTTGTATAGGGTGCTTGTTGACGTTTTCATCGGCCACAAGAGTTTTTAATATGTGTTCACTCAAAGGGATCTTAACTTGAGACAATGGAGATGGTTGGAACTTTTTAAGGGCTATGACATGAGTGTACAATATCATTCCAGCAAGGAAAATGTTACAGCCGATGCTCTTAGTAGGCTATTTATGGGAAATGTGGCTCCTGTTGATGAAGGGAAGAAAGAGTTAGCAAAGGATGCTTACCGTTTGGATGGATTGGGTGTTAGGTTGGCCAACTCTAATGATGGTGGTATTCAAGTTAAGAATAGGGTCGAACCTTTGGTGGTTGTTAATGTTAAGGCTAAGCAAGATCTAGATTCAACATTGGTTGGATTGAAGAGGTTGGTTTCCAAGAAAATAGGAAAGAGGTTTCTTCCCAAGGGGGAGATAGTGCGCTTTGGTATCAAGGTCAGTTATGTGTTCCGTATGTGGATGATCTTCGGAAGGTGATCATGAGAGGAGCCGATAAATCTCATTATTTGATTCACCTAGGGTCAACTAAGATGTATCGGTACTTAAGGGAAGGATATTGGTGACATGGTACAAAGAAAGGCATTGTCACGCCCAAGGGGGGTACCCTTGGCGTGTCCGGCACTCATAGACTATTGCTAGTCCCCAAGCGAACCACTTAGCCTCATCACATCATTCAATCGAATAAACACTACTTAAGAGCGGAACAATATAGTAGTAATGGACTCATCTCATCTAAAGTCAAAAAAGAATATATAAAATAATGAAGGCTAGTAGAATGAACTAGCTCACAATCTCAACATCAATGCTCGGCCATTGTCTATGAAGCCTCTATCACTAATCATGTGGTGCCAGTGACAAATCCATGGCTACCCAAATCAAAACAAAAGAAATAGTCCTATCTAACTCTAAAGATGAAATAAAAGAGTGAATCCTCCGGAGTAGGGGAGGCTCACCAATCAGCTGCAATCTCGAATCCTCAACGAAGCGCCTGTCGACGATCCCTAGTACCTGCTTCTGCATCATAAAAAGATGCATTCCAGAGGGGACATCAGTACTTGGAATGTGCTGGTATATAATATAGCTGAGTGAAACAGAAACTGATAGAATAGTATGGAATACAACATCAACTCAAAATAAACATCATAATCACATCAAAACAGTCGATTGTCTATCTGTGAAAGAATAAAGAGTAGACAAGTGACACATCATTAACTCAGACTCATCAATAGTCTCAACTCATCTCAAATCAACTAAGAGGAGCGCACCCCCTCTCTTCTCATCTAGACTCAGAGTAAGGTAAGAAATTTATGGGAGTTTCTCTTAACCGACAACAACCACTTATGAGCCAATAATTGTACAATATCCCGCTGGTGTTGCCATGGCCGTTCTGTACTTGCCAGGTAGAGAACGAATCAAAACCATAATGGATAAATCCAAGATGGGGACAGAAAACTCAACAGGTTTCCTATTGCTTTCAGGGACATAAACGCAAGAGGAAAACCTCTTCTACGCTTGGTGACGTAGTTTAATGGGTTCAAGTGGGACTCACTCTTACCCATTTCGGTGCTCGATACTCCTCCGACTCAATGCTCATAAAACCTCCATCTCAACCAATCTCGTAGGGACTTTTACCCCATCAATGATCGGTATCTCATAGGGAATCTAACCCTATCATCGGTCAAGCTCATAGGGATTTTGACCCTCTGATCAATCAATCTCATCAATGGCTCAAAATTTAGAATAGTCATTAGGGATCAAGTGAATAGGAACATCGGTAGAGTTCATTTATAGGGACTCATAAAACAATCAAACTCTATCAACTTATCATCATTCTCTTTTCACATTCACAATCACAATCAACAATCACAATTTTAACTCAAAGCTCTAGACTTAAATCTCAAGTTTGTTATGCATGCTATTCAAAATGATCATGTAGGGTTATGCAAATTCTCATGAAAATATTCAATTTAAGAAAACAAATAGTATGATGATCATTAACATAGAAAACATGTAATTTCAATTAGAATTTTAAAGAAAAGCCATCAAAGAACTCATGCATCTAGACTCTTCAATCATCAACTCATCTATGACCTCTATGGGGCACACGAGAGAACAATCCCATGTTGTAGTTTATCCTTACATATCTGTGATGCAGCTAACAACCAAGTACGTCAAGGATCTCCTCTCGAATTTCCTCACACAAGCTCTTCTCTTCTGTCCTCAAGCCCTAGCCTAGTTAGATTAGGGAATAGGACTTTGAATGGGGGGTTTTAGACCCTTTTCACATAGAAACATCATTATTAGTCGTGCTTTAGAGTTTAGGAGGGGTGGGGAATTGACCGGAATACCCCTCATAATTATTAAGAATTTTCCAGCTTGGAAAATACACGGTTCGCGATGCGGATCGATAGCGAACAGTGTATTTTTGGAAAAGTATTTTTGAACGAGTTTTCTCCATCCCGTCAAAAAATCTGAAAAAGACACAAGTGCCTCTCCGCGACAGGTGCACGATGCACCTCTGTCGCGGACCATCACTGTTTTTTTATTTGGGTTGAAAATTTATCTTTTGATCGGGTCGCTCTAAAAATCGACCGAGACCATATTCCCACTCCATTTTTCATGCTGATCAAAAATTCGGTCTCAGATTTTCCATATGAGCATCAGAAGATGCGTTACGCGCATACCCTCCCTCTAGGGGTATTTTATAATTTTACCGAGCATTACATCATCTCCCCCTTGGGGTCATTCTTCCTCTAATGATGAGTAGAGGTGGGGATTGAGGCATGATTAGACTCAAGACTCATTTCCGCACTCAATTCAATCAATCAATTCTCGACTTAATAATAGTAAGTCACATAAAAATAGAACAATCCGCTTAGGGAAGAGTAAGGATTTTTACCTTTAACATCTTTATCATCAGTCGGCACGAATAGGTGCAGATATTTTGCCTTCATCTCCTCCTCAGCTTCCCATGTGGCCTCTTCATTGAATTGATTCCTCCACAGGACTTTGACTGAGGCTATTTCTTTGTTCCTCAACTTGTGAATCTGATGATCAAAGATTTGAACCGGGACCTCTTTGTAAGATAGATTATCCTTTACTCCAATGCTATCAACAAGGATCACCAAGGCGGGATCTCCCAAGTATTTCTTCAGCATCGACACATGAAATACTGGATGAACTCCATCTAGCTCGGAAGGCAACTCCAACTCGTAAACAACCTTCCCAATCCTCCTTACGATCTGATATGGTCCAACATAATGCGGACTTAGCTTTTCTTTCTTCCCGAACCTTAGGACACCCTTCATAGGTGATACTTTCAAGTACACCCAATCATCTTCTTCGAACTCCAAATCTCTTCTCCTCACTTCGGTGTAAGATTTTTGGCGACTCTGGGCAGTCTTTAACCTTTCTCTAATGTCTTTGACCTTCTCCATCGGCTGGTGAACAAGGTCAGGCCCAATCAGTTCTGCTTCTCCAACCTCAAACCACCCAATTGGTGATCTACATCTCCTCCCATACAAGGCTTCATAAGGAGCCATCTGAATGCTCACATGATAACTATTTTTATATGCAAATTCAATCAGTGGTAGGTGATCATCCCAATTTCCCTTCAAGTCAAGGACACAAGCCCTCAACATGTCCTCAAGCGTTTGAATTATACGCTCTATCTGACCATCCATCTGGGGATGAAAAGCTATACTCAGGTTCACCATAGTACCTAAGTCTTTCTGGAACGATCTCCAAAACTGGGAGGTAAATTGGGCTCCTCTGTCAGAGATGATGGACAAGGGAACTCCATGCAACCTCACAATCTCCTGGATGTACAACTTGGCATACTCTTCCATAGTGTTTGTTGTCTTAACTACTAGGAAAAGAGCCAATTTAGTCATTCTGTCCACGATCACCCATATCGAATTATGTTGCTTTCGAGACCTTGGTAGACCGGTAATAAAGTCCATATTAATAATCTCCCACTTCCACTCCGGAATCTCAAAGTTCTGAGCCAATCCACATGGCCTTTGATTTTCAACCTTTACTTGTTGGTAGTTTGGGCATTTTGAAATGAACTCCGATATGTCCCTCTTCATCCCATTCCACCAATAGACTTCTCTCAAGTCGTGGTACATCTTGGTGGAGCCAGGACGAATGGAATATCTAGTGTTATGGGCTTCCGCCATGATCCTGTCCCGAATACCATCAACATTTGGAACACACAATCTACTTTGATATCTCAACACTTCATCTCCCCCTTTGGAGAAGACCATCACCTTCTATCTATGGACGTCTTCCTTCAATTGGAGTATGACTGGGTCTTTGTCTTGCTTTTCCTTCACTTCCACCACTAACGAGGAAGCAGACCCGTTCCCCACATTAACTCCTCCTTCATTGTTTTCTTCAAGTCAAACTCCTAATCGAGCCAACCGATGCACGTCCTTGGCTAATTCCTTCTTTCCTTCCTCCACGTGGGTTGTGCTACCCATTGATAACCTGCTAAGAGCGGCATAAAAAGTGTTAGCTTTACCTAGGTGGTAGTGGATACTCATGTCATAATCTTTGAGCAATTCCAACCATCTCCTCTATCGCAAGTTGAGCTCTTTCTGACTAAAAACATACTGCAAGCTTTTGTGGTCAGTGAACATATCCACGTGCACTCCATACAAGTAGTGATGCCAAATTTTAAGTGCAAACACTACTGCTGCCAACTCGAGGTCATGGGTTGGGTAGTTCCTTTCATGAACTATGAGTTGCCTGGAAGTATAGGCTATCACCCTCCCTCTTTGCATTAGCATGCACCCCCAATCCAACCCTTGAGGCATCACAATAAATTACAAAGTCCTCGATTCCCTCGGGTAAAGTTAGGACTGGTCAAGTAATCAACCTCGTTTTCAATTCCTGGAAACTCTTCTCACATTTTTCGGACCACTAAAACTTGACCTTCTTCTGGGTCAATTTGGTCAATGGCATGGATAGGGAAGAATATCCCTCAACAAACCTGCGGTAGTAGCCTGCCAACCCCAAGAAACTTCGAATTTCAGTCGGAGTGATTGGTCGGGGCCATTCTTAACCGCTTCAATCTTTTGGGCATCCACTCAAATACCCTCGCTGGAAACAACATGGCCTAGGAAGGCTGCTGACTTAAGCCAGAACTCACACTTTGAGAATTTCGCATGTAACTCATGGTCCCTAAGAGTTTGGAGGACAACGCTGAGGTGGTTAGCATGCTCCTCCTCACTCCTTGAATAAACCAAAATGTCGTCGATGAATACAATCACGAACAAGTCAAGATATGATTTGAACACCCTATTCATCAAGTCCATAAAGGCGACAGGTGCATTCGTCAACCCAAAGGACATGACCAAGAACTCAAAGTGGCCATATCTAGTCCTAAAGGCTGTCTTTGGAATGTCACACTCTCTCAGCTTCAGCTGATGGTAGCCAGATCTGAGGTCTATCTTAGAGAAACAAGGGGCTCCCTGAAGTTGGTCAAACAAATCATCTATTCTTGGAAGGGGATACTTGTTCTTTACTGTGACCTTGTTCAGTTGCATATAATCAATACACATTCTGAGGAACCCATCTTTCTTTCGCACGAATAAGACAGGAGCACCCCACGGCGATACGCTTGGCCTAATGAAGCCCTATTCTAGCAAATCTTTTAGTTGCTCCTTCAACTCTTTCAACTATGCAGGGGCCATCCTATAAGGTGGGATCGAAATAGGTTGGGTATTAGGAAGAACGTCAATCCCAAAATCAATCTCCCTGTCAGGAGGACTCCGGGCAAACCGTCAGGAAACACTTCCAGAAACTCATTAACTATCGGAACTGACTCAAGAGTTGGGGACTCAACATCGTCTGATTTTACTCGCACGAGATGATAGATACAACCTTTAGAAATCAATTTCTTGGCTCTAAGATATGAGATAAACCTTCCTCTAGGGGTAACAGAGTCACCCTTCCACTCTAGAGCCAGTTCATTTGGGAATTGGAACTTAACAATTCAGGATCTACAATCAATAGAGGTATAACAGGCGTGGAGCCAATCCATGCCAAGGATCAAATCAAAATCAATCATCTCCAACTAAATCAAATCAACAAGAGTGTCCCTATGATGAATGGACACTACATAAGTTCTATAGACTCTCTCAGCTCGAATAGACTCACCCACTGGAGTTGAAACATCAAAGAGTTCTAGAAGACTCTCAGGGGTCCTACCAAATTTACTGGCCACATAAGGAGATACAAATGACAGTATGGCACCTGGGTCTATCAAAACATAACAATCAAAAGTAAAGACTCGAATCATACCCATCACAACATCTGGGGAGTTCTCTGGATCTTGGCGACTACCCATGGCATACAAGCGATTTGTCACTCCACTTGTACCTGACGCAGTGGCCCTCTCGTTCCCTCTAACTGGTGGGGCCGATGTAGTGGATTGAGCTCGGCCAGCCCATTACGGACAGTCTCTCTGATAGTGACCTACTTGGCCACATTTGTAGCACCCATTATCCCCTTCACGACATCTTCCCAGGTGCAACATGCCACACCTACTACACGGCGGTTTACCCTGTGATCCTTGAGCCACACTAGCTTGTGACTGGGACCCATGGGCTCTAGCATTCTGGAGCCTCTGATCATCCCTGATTCTAGGCGTGGGTGCACTAGCAGCTGATGGTACTGGGAACCGGTTACCATTGCCTTTCCTTCCAACTTCATAGCTAGATGTTTTGGCTTTCTTGTTCCTGAACTCCTCCTTGTTCTGCTGCCTCTCCTCATCAGCTTGTTGAACAAATGTCATTAGTCGCCCGATGTCCATATCACTCACAAGCATCACTCCCCTACCATCCCTCTTGGGTCCTCTATACAACCCTTCGACATACATTCCCATCCTTCACCTCATGTCTGCAACTATGTCCGGAGCATAGCGAGATAATTGTGTGACTTTCAAACCATACTCCTGCACGGTCATAGAGCCTTGTTTTAGATTCAGAAACTGTCTCACCTTAGCTTCTCTTTTCTCCCTTTGAAAGAAGCATCCCAAGAAGGCCTCCTCAAACACTGCCCAAGTCACATACGGAGCATCGTTCCCCCTACCTTTCTTCCATTGGTCGAACCACAACCTGGCCACACCCTTAAGTTGGTAGGCGGTTAGTTCAACCCTATCAGCTTCAGCCACGTGCATCACCTAGAACACCTTCTCTAGTTCCTCTACATAGTTCTCGAGGTCTTCAGTAGATGCCGACCCCGTGAAATCAGGCGGCTTCATCCTCAGAAATTCTTGAACGCTAGAGGTGTCATGAGTATCTAGTCTGCCCGCTCCATGTCTCACTGGAGGTGCCGCAACAGCCTGGGCTATAGCTCGAATAACCTAGCGTAACTCGGCATTGGAGACCTCATCTTGAGGGGGTTGCTCAATAGGGAAAGCTAGATCCACGGGCCCTTCGGGTACTTGGGGTTCAGGTGGATTAACAGCTCGCCTGGCAGGTTGTCCCCTTCCTCTGACAGCTCTTCTAGGAGGCATATTATCAATTCTGCACGTGTAGAGCATGAATTAGAAGATAGTTATCATAGAGTTTAACTCTATCGCACGAATTGGAATAAGAAAGAAGTGTAACCACCTAATGTCCCATAGCCTCCTACTTATGAAATGTGGTCGACAACACACCCATAAACAAGACTCTACTAGACACGACTTCATAGACTCTCTAGGACACTTGAGCTCTGTGCTCTGATACCAAGTTTGTCATGCCCCGGAGGGGGGTACCCTTGGTGTGACCGGCACTCAGAGACTATTGCTAGTCCCCAAGCGAACCACTTAGCCTCATCACATCATTCAATTGAATAAACTCTAATGAACAGCAGAACAATATAGTAGTAATGGACTCATCTCATCTAAAGTCTCAAAAGAATATATAAAATAATGAAGGCTAGTAGAAAGAACTAGCTCACAATCTTAACATCAATGCTCGACCATTGTCTATGAAGCCTCTATCACTAATCATGTGGTGCTAGTGACAAATCCATGGCTACCCAAATAAAAAAAATAGTCCTATCTAACTCTAAAGCATGATGAAATAAAAGAGTGAATCCTCCGGAGTAGGGGAGGCTCACCAATCAGCTGCAATCTCGAATCCTCAACGAAACGCATGTCGATGATCCCTAATACCTGCTTCTACATCATAAAACGATGCAGTCCAGAGGGGACATCAGTACTTGGAATGTGCTGGTATGTAATATAGCTGAGTGAAACAGAAACTGATAGAATAGTATGGAATACAACATCAACTCAAAATAAACATCATAATCACATCAAAACAGTCGATTGTCTATCTGTGAAAGAATAAAGAATAGACAAGTGACACATCCTTAACTCAGACTCATCAATAGTCTCAACTCAACTCAGAGGAGCTCACCCCCTCTCTTCTCATCTAGACTCGGAGTAAGGTAAGAAATTTATGGGAGTTTCTCTTAACCGACAACAACCAATTATGAGCCAGTGATTGTACAACATCCCGCCGGTGTTGCCACGGCCGTTCTGTACTTGCTAGGTAGAGTACGAATCAAAACCATAATGGATAAATCCAAGATGGGGACAGAAAACTCAACAGGTCTGCTATTGCTTTCAGGGACATAAACTCAAGAGGAAAACCTCTTCTACGCTTGGCGACGTAGTTTAATGGGTTCATTTGGGACTCACTCTTACCTATTTCGATGATCGATTCTCCTCCCGACTCAATGCTCATAAAACCTCCATCTCAATAAATCTCGTAGGGACTTTAACCCCATCAATGATCGGTATCTCATAGGGAATCTAACACTATCATCGGTCAAGCTCATAGGGACTTTAACCCTCTCATCAATCAATCTCATCAATGGCTCAAAATTTAGAAAAGTCATTAGGGATCAAGTGAATAGGCACATCGGTAGAGTTCATTTATAGGGACTCATAAAACAATCAAACTCTATCTACTTACCATAATTCTCTCTTCACATTCACAATCACAATCAACAATCACAATTTTAACTCAAAGCTCTAGACTCAATTCTCAAGTTTGTTATGCATGTTATTCAAAATGATCATGTAGGGTTATGCGAATTCTCATGAAAATATTCAATTTAAGAAAACAAATAGTATGATGATCATCAATATAGAAAACATGTAATTTCAATTAAAATTTTCAAGAAAAGCAATCAAAGAACTCATGCATGTAGACTCTTCAATCATCAACTCATCTATGACCTCTATGGGGCACACGAGAGAACAATCCCATGTTGTAGTTTATCCTCACATACCTGTGATGTAGCTAACAACCGAGTATGTCAAGGATCTCCTCTCGAATTTCCTCACACAAGCTCTTCTCTTCTCTCCTCAAGCCCTAGCCTTGTTAGATTAGGGAATAGGACTTTGAATGGGGGTTTTAGACCCTTTTCACGTAGAAACATCATTATTAGTCGTGTTTTAGAGTTTAGAAGGGGTAGGGAATTGACCGGAATGCCCCTCATAATTATTAAGAATTTTCCAGCTTGGAAAATACACGGTCCGCGACGCGGACCGATTACGAATAGTGTATTTTTGGAAAAGTGTTTTTGAACGAGTTTTCTCCATTCCGTCAAAAAATCTGAAAAACACACATGTGCCTCTCCGCGTCAGGTGCGCGACGCGCCTCTGTCGCGGACCGTCGCTATTTTCTAATTTGGGTTGAAAATTTATCTTTTGATTCGGTCGCTCTAAAAATCGCCCGAGACCATTTTCTTACTCTATTTTTCATGCTGATAACAAATCCGATCTCATATTTGCCATATTAGCATTGAAAGATGCGTTACGCGCATACCCTCCCTCTAGGGGTATTTTGGTAATTTTATCGGGCGTTACCGGAATAGCCAAGCTTGTACCCAAATGCTCTAATTGTGAACAATTGAAGGTAGAGCACCAAAGGCCCGGTGGCTTGACTTAAGAGATTGAGGTTCCTACTTGAAAGTGGGAGGATGTGAATATGGATTTTTGTGATTGGTTTGCCCCAGACTTAATTTGACTACACTTGGGTTATCTTTGACCTGATAACTAAGTTGGCTTATTTCTCACCGCTCAAGACTACTTTTAGCGCCGAAGATTATGCAATGTTGTACATCCAAGAGTTGGTGAGGTTGCATGGTGTGTCTAGGTCTATCATGTTGAATCGCGGTACTCAATTTACTTCTCACTCTTGGGAATCATCTCAAGAAGATCTTGGCACTATGATGAAGTTAAGTATCGCTTTTCATCCTTGATCCATTGGGAAAGCCGAGAGAATTATTCAAACTTTAGAGGACATGTAGGTGTCTTGTGTGTTGGAATTCAAGGTTAATTGGCTTGATCATCTACCACTTCTTGATTTTGCTTACTATGATTTCCTTCATGCTAGCATTGGTATAACACAGTTTGGGGCTTTATAGAGTAAAAGTGTAGATCTCTAGTGGAGTGGTTTGAGTTAAAATGACATGACTTCTATAGGCATGGATTTAGTGTTGGAGGCTACAGAAGAGTGAAATTGATTAGGGAAAGGTTGAAGATGGTTCAAAGTCATCAAAAGTCTTATTTAGATGTTTGAAAGAAGGATCTGGAGTTTCGTATTGATTATTGGGTGTTTGTGAAGGTCTCACCTACGAAGGTTATGGTGCATTTTGAGAAAGAGGGAAAGCTAAGCCCCCGATATGTATGTTCTTATGAGATTGTTGAGTGAATTGGGAATGTGGCTTATTGGTTGGATTTGCCTCCGCACTTGGTTCTATTCACCCCTTTTCTTCTATGTGTCTATGTTGAGGAAGTTGGTTGGTGATCCTTGTACTATTGTGCCTTTGCATGGTTTTGAGGTTGAGAAGAACTTGTCTGTTGAAGAAGTTCCGGTTGAGATTTTGGATGGGCAAGTGAAGCGGCTTCGTAACAAGGATGCGCCTTTGGTTAAGGTACTTTAGAGGAATCAACATGTGGAAAGTGCTACATGAGGGAGCGGAATCAAGCATGATGAAATGATACCTCTATCCTTTCTAATCTACTTAAGCCTATGGTATAAGGTTCTTCCTATTCCCAATGGTCCTAATTCTTTCACTCTTGAGTTTCATGACATGACATGCATACATGTGCATGAAAAATGATTTTTAAGATGTTTTGAATGATTCAAATACATTTTGATATGAGTTTTAAGGACTTTATGATTTTCAAATGAACTACGCATTGTACCTTGTTTTTGAATGATTCATGTTCTAAGTCAAGTCTTTCAAGCCTTATTCTACCACATTCGATGACGAATGTTCTCAAGGGGGAGATGATGTAAGGACCTGGACTTCGTACGACCTCAATGTAGCATGGAAATTTGGTTCTGGAAAGTTTTTGGACCTACGCGATGCTTTATGGGAGCCCTCACGGTCCGTGTGAGGTGACATGACCCATGTGGAGCCTCCATGGAGTGGCCCTTGGCCTTTGGAGGATGTTTGACCCTTAAACATGTTGTTTCAAACTAAGGTACACTATACTTAGACCCCTCACGGTCAATGTGACACTTCACGGACCATGTGGTGGGTCGTGTGGTTGCCTTGGCTTGAAATTACACAGCTTTGGGACCAAGTATGGTCACACGACCAAGTTTACGGCTCGTGTGGGGTGTCACGGCCTGTGTGGCCATCCGTAATGCTTCTAGAGTAAAATTTTTCTACGTATGGAATCACTGTCTCGTAACTTGATCGTGAAATTTTTCTACAGAGAGGGGTATGGGTAGTGTCACGGCCCGTGTGACACTACACGACCCGTGTGGCCTCCTGTGAAGGTGACTTCGTTGAAATATTCTAAGTATGTGATCTTCAAGCTCAAGCTAAGTTCACTTTCAAGCCTTCAGTTCAAGTTTATCTAAGTTTTTTAGGGCCATCATGGGTCTCCTACATCAAGCCAAGTTCAAAGGAATTCCATTGGCTAAGTTTTTGACAAGTGCCGATAGAAGTGTCAACTTTAAATGGTCATATCTCTTAGCGCAAAATGAATTGGGTGTCCCACAACCCATCCAATTGAAGCTCTTTGAATTATCTTTCCAACGCATCTGGTTTCACCTCATTCTGATGTTGAGGCAAGAAGTTATGTCCTTTTTCGTAAATTCTGTCTAGGCTAGACGGGGAGCCTTCACGGACTGTGTAGAGCTTCACAACCCGTGAAGAGCTTCATGACCCCGGAAGCTAACCACGTCAAGTTCCATTTAAAATTTAAAGGGGTGTTTCATTGAGGTGTTTTTGATATTTTGACCCATCCCCAAGGCTTTTACGACCTTTTAAACCCCCCTTTTTATTCCTAAAATTCTCCTACACTGATTTTAAACCCTCATTCAAGACTTACACTTAGTTTCTATAATTAGATTGGGGTTTCAACTTCAAGCTAAATTCTTCTTAAATTCCTCTTCCTAAGCAAGATATGTGGGATTGATTCTTGGTCCCTTTCAACCAAGAAGACCCAAACCTTTTACAATTGATTTTCATGAAATTAAGCTTACTTTAAATGTGGGTTATCATTATATGATTCATTAAATTCAATTGATGTATGAACAGTACTTTATTATGATTTTAAGTTACTTTAAGCCCTATTTTGGTGATTTACATTGAAGTTATGAAGTAAAGAACACGAATGTCCCTTTTAAAGCTTGATTTATGCATGGGTGATTTATATTACGATTTAAATGTGGATTTACTTATGGATTTACTTCAATTTCATATTATATTATTGATTTTAGATTGAATATCAATTACTCATGTTATTCCCACATCATTCATGGCATATACATCTATGGACATTGGATTTTATGGAAATTATGAAGTAGGTTAAGCCCAATTATGTTTGATATGATTTTGATAAGATATTGGTTATGACAAGAATATTATCACATAAATGTCTAAGATTATGGCTCCTTGAGCATTGGGGGTGCTTGCAACATTCCATATATGTAAGTGATCTATTTCGTGAACACATAGTAGTACCTTCTAGTGACTGCCCGCTAGGAGTGCTGTAGAAGACTGAGTTTAGTTACTCCCATCACCTAATCTCTTATAGGGCATTCATTCTTGATGTGGCCAACCTGCCCACATATATAGCAAGCATCTGTGCCCTCACGGCATATACCTAAGTGAAGTTTGCCACAGTTACCACAGGGTGGCTTTTCCCTCGAACCTTGGGTCATGCTAGCTTGGGGTTGAGAATCCTGAGCTCTGAAATTCTGGTGGCCATAAGATTTCTGATCATACCTGTGTTGCTGAACATGTGCACTTGCCACCAAGGGTGCATAGCTAGAAGACCTCTTCTGAAAGTAAGTTCTATCACCCTTATTCTGCTTCTGTTGGCTAAGCTCACTCCCTACCGATTTGGCCTTCTTACTCTGCTGCTCTTCCCTGTCCTTCTTCTTGTCCTCCTCAGTTTGCTGGGCATAGACCATAAGTCTAGAGATGTCCATACCCGGAATCAGCAATGCTGCCTTACACTCCCTCTTTACATGCCTGCCTAATCTAGACATGAACTTTCTCATTCTAGCCCTCTTATCCAGAACCATCTCTAGGGCATATCAGGATAACTGAATGAACTTGAGGCTGTACTCTTTGGTAGTCAACCCCTCTTGCTTCAGGTTCACGAACTCCTAAACCTTCACCTCCCTTGATTCTTGGGGAAAGAAATGATCGAGGAAAGCACTCTCAAACTCCTCCCACTCAGCAGGTTCGGCATCCTCACCTCTACCATCTTCCCATTGGTTATGCCAGACATTATCAACATCCTTAAGCTAATATGAGACAAGATCGACTCCCTCAACATTATTCACATGCATAACTCTCAGAATCTTGCACATATCATCAATAATGTTTTGTGAGTCTTCCTCAACCTTAGACCCCATATAGACTGGCGGGTTCATCCTCAAGAAATCTCTGAGCCTGGTTGCAGCTGTAGGATCTTGTGAGCTAGAGTTAGGGGCTTGGAGACTTGTCTATTACTTTGGGAGGCCACCAATTGAGTGAGCATAACAACGGCTCCCTTGAAGTTTGCTTCCGAAGTGGTAGTTGACTGAGCAGGTGGTGCTTGTGGAACCTCAGTAGCTCTGGCAGGTCGACCCAGTCTCCTCGTCTCAGTCTGGGTAGGGACCTCTGGTGGGGAATGCTCAACATTTGTGGCTGAGAAATCTCTTTGGGCAGCAGTACGTTTAGGAGGCATGATCTGCAATCCGCATAACACATGAATTAGAAGGGAGTTTCATAGAGTCAAACTCTATCGCACGAGCTCAGAACATCAAAGAAATGTAACTATTCCTAATGTCCTATAGCCTCTTGTTTATGAAGTGTGGCGCACAACACACACATAAACAAGACTCTACTAGACACAGCTTTATAGACTCCATAGGACTCTTGAACTCTGTGCTCTAATACCAAATTTGTCACGCTCCGGGAGGGTACCCTAGGCGTGGCTAGCACCTAATGAATATTGCTAGTCCGTAAGTGAACCATTCAATCTCAGGACAGTCATCCAACATCAAGCATAGCGGAAATAATAAAATAAGGCAGTAAGCTACATCAATAAGAAGGGCCAATGGCCAATAAACTCTGTCTCAACATCGATGATAAGTAAATAGTATTACTAACTCAACTCTAAGAGGGAAAGACCTCACATCAAATCTCAACTTATGTCTATAAAGCCTCTAACGCAACTAGATAGTCTAAGAGGGTACCATGACAGGCCATTGCTACCCAGCACAATAAACAAAATAACAGATAAAGAAAAAGGGTTCCTCTGGATAACAAGGAGGGCTCACCAATGACTGAACTCAAAATCTCTGGACCTCAAGATGCGTCTACTAAAGTCCTCTAACTCTTGTATCTGTATCATGAAACGATGCAGCGTCGAGTGGCATTAGTACGTGGAATGTACAGTATGTAAGAGAGCTGAATATAACAGTACAAGTATAACATTATAGGGAAAACATTGACTCAACCATCATACTCCATCAGAATGTCAATTGTCTATCTAAGGCAAGAACAAAGAGTAGGCAAATGACCCATCAACATCTCATCAGTGCATCCCCAATACATCAAACTTTTCTCAAGGAAACTCGACTAAACTCAACTCGAAGAACTCATGCCCGTCTAGGACAAGGATAAAGGGTAGATAGTAAAACCTCAACATCGATCAAGACACATATCATCATATCAACATCAAAGTTCTACCAGTATGGAACCTAGCTGGGAGTTTCTTTGACCTACAACCTTCACCTATGAGTCGGTGATGATACAATGAAGCGATGTCGCTACGGCATCCGTCCAGTACCTTGCCAGGGTAAAGAACGTGGCATCAATATATCCAAAATAATAACCTCAAGTCCTCTTTTGGGACAAAGAAAACATCCGTCTTGCGATTCAATCCTTTCCTTCATTGGCTACTAGTTAATGAGTTCAAGTGAGACTCGCTCTTATCCATTTTTGATGCTCGATACTCCTCCCAGAACTCGACATGCTCATAAAACATCATCATCATCGGTCCCATAGGGACGTAGTGCATCAACATCAACATCAACATCATCATCATTTGTCCCATAGGGATGTAGTACATCAACATCAACATCATCATCATCATCAACATCAATGCATCTCATCATCATCAACATCACGGACTCGAACCATTCTTTTGAAATTTAGTTTTAAGTTTTTAGACTCATGAACATCTGTCAAGACCCGGAGTCGGGGCCAAGATGTGACACGGCGAATGGGGACCCGAGAGTCCCCAAAATGGCCTCAAAGTATCAAATTTCCACATCATTGGTTCAAATAGGATCTAAGCACATACAACTAAATGACGAAAATCAAATCTCAAGAATCCATTCATTTATAGATAAGCAAAATGAAAAGGTTTTACAAAGTTCCCAACATCTGCCTCTAATCAAGGAACGGGGGCCAAGACAAGTTCCAGGCTCATCCTCAATAAAAGAACCTACTTAGTAATCATAAGAAATAACTAGCAGGCCCTTGGAAGACGGGGCTCACCGAAAAAGAGGTCTTCAAGAATGGACTATTCGTCCAATGACGGGTATCCAAACTGCTCGGTCCCTACATGGAAAAATCATGTAGGCATAGAGTATGCGTTAGTATGTTTGAATGTATTAAGTATACGCGCATGCAACATGAAAGGAAAATGACGTTAACCTGCACAAAATGCCATATAATAGAGTAGCCATAACCCACATACACTAGCACTCAAAGGATCTAAAGGGAGGGTTGTGCCCGTCCTCATCAATACACACTTAGCTCATACATACATGTGCATAGGGAAGGTTGTACCTATCCTCATCTATGCATCGTGTAAAAGGAGGGTTGTGCCCGTCCTCATCAATACACACTTAGCTCATATATACATGTGCATAGGGAAGGTTGTACCTTTCCTCATTTATGCATTGTATAAAGGGAGGGGTGTGCCCGTCAATACACATTTAACTCATACATACATGTGCATAGGGAAGGTTGTACCTATCCTCATCTATGCATTGTGTAAAGGGAGGGTTGTGCCCGTCCTCATCAATACACACGTAACTCATACATACATGTTCATAGGGAAGGTTGTACCTATCCTCATCTATGCATTATGTAAAAGGAAGGTTGTGCCCATCCTCTTCAGTACACACTTAGCTCATACATACATGTGCATAGGGAAGGTTGTACCTATCCTCATCTATGCATTATGTAAAGGGAGGGTTGTGCCCGTCCTTATCAATACACACTTAGCTCGTACAAACATGTGAATAGGGAAGGTTGTACCTATCCTCATCTATGCATTGTGTAAAGGGAGGGTTGTCCCCGTCCTCATCAATACACACTTAGCTCATACATACATGTGCATAGGGAATGTTGTACCTATCCTCATCTATGCATTGTGTAAAGGGAGGGTTTTGCCCATTCTCATCAATACACCCATGTAATTACATACTCATGCAAGATGTCACATCATATACATACCCATATAATTCATATTCATGTAGAAGTCAAGTTCATAGTACTATTAATTCATGTCATAATGGTGTTCAACTTATATCATGCTTGTGTTCATAGATTCTCACTCAATTCTTGTTCATAACCATAATTTTCATCCAAAACATAGGCATACACATATTGGGTTCTAACCCACTTCATAATTTTCATACAAACCAACGTCCATGAATGCATATGCATGGATGAGGTAAAAATGGCATGGGTAATATAGAGTAAAACCAAAATTAGCAATACAATATGAAGTCCAGGAAATTCACAATAAAATTCGTATGAAAATAATAGTATAAATCACCCATCCATAATATCATCTTTAAAGGGACATGCATGTTCATAGTTTCATGATCCAAGTAGTTCATCATAATAAAACTTAATATAACTTACAATTCAGAATATTGTACAACACATGCATTGTTCAAAGGTACCAAATTCAAGTAGTAGGATTCACATTTTAAGTAGACAATTTCATAAATTAGTTTGAAAGGAACTTTGGGTCTTCTTGGTTGAAAGAGACCACGAATCAAAACCCACATACCTATATCTTGAGGATGAACTTGAGGAGAAAAATCGACTCCAAATTGAAGGTCTTGACTTGAGGATCCTAGAGAGAAGTTGGAGAATCTTGTAGGAGGAATTTTAGAGAGTGAGGGTGAAATTGAAGTAAAAATGGCTGAAATCAAGAGAAATTCAGCTGATATAAGGACATTGGGAAGGGTGGAAAATACCCAAAACACCCTCAAACTAATTTGTATTTACATAAAAACCAAAATCAAAATGGGTGAATATGTTAAGTAGGTATCACAGGACAGTGAGATGGTCAGTGAAGAGTGAGATGGTCAGTGAAGAGTGACCATGTGACTATACTTAGAATTTTGTTTCAGAAAATTGTTTCAAGTCAAGGGCTTCCAACGGTAGGGCCTACGGACCGTGTGATGCTTCACGAGCCGTACAAGGGTCCGTATGAAGGTACCAAGGCAAGAGACACACTTAGAACACAATTTGAAAAACAAAATCATAGGCCACCCCAGCTTCACGGACCGTTTGCTGCCACATGGTCCGTGTAGCTGGCCGTATGGCTTTCCTGCACGGACATGCTGAACGAAAATAGACATAACTCCTTGGTCCGAGCTTGGAATTAGGTAAAAATAGGTGCGTTGGAAAGCTAATTTAAACAGAGTTAATTTGATATATTGTAGAACACCTCATTCATCTTTTACTAAGAGATATGACCATTTAAAATTGACCCTTCTACCGAATCATATGAAGAACCTTTGGATTTAGTGTCGGAGAAGTTTAGGAATGTAAAAAGGGTTTTAAAGGTAATAAAAATCCTTGTGGATGAATAAAAATATTTAAAACACCTTAATAAAATGGATACTTAAATTTCAAGAGGGCCTTGACATGGTTGGCTTCACGGTCCGTGAAGCTCTTCACTATCCGTGAAGGCTCCCGTCCAGTGCAGATAGGTTTTACAAAAATGGGTATAACCCTTTGCTCCAAACTCGAAATGAGATAATACTTGATGCGTTAGAAATATAATTTGGAGTGATTCGATTTGATATGTCGTGGGCCACCCAGTTCATTTTGAGCTAAGAGATATGCCCACTCAAAGTTGACCCTCATATTGGTACTTGAGAAGAGTTTAGCCAAGGGAATTCCTTTGAACTTGGCTTGATGTAGGAGACCCATGACGATCTTAAACAACATAGATAAGCTTGAATTGAAGGCTTGAAGTGAACTTAGCTTGAGCATGAAAATCCCACACTTCGAATTATTTCACTTCGGAAGCTTTACGGATGACCTCGCGGGTCGTGCCACCCCACACGGGTCGTGCACTTGGCTGTGTAACCATACTTTGTCTCAAAGCTGTAGGACTTCAAGCCAAGGCCATCACACGGCCCACCACACGGTCCGTGAAGCGTCACACGAACCGTGAGGGGTCCAAGTGTGGTGTGCCTTATTTTAAAACACCACGTTTAAGGGCCAACCATCCTCCATGGGCCAAAGGCCACTCCGTGGAGGCTCCACATGGGTTGTGTGACCTCACACGGACCGTGATGGCTCCCATGAAGTGCCACCTTGGTCCAAAACCTTTCACAAACCAATTTTCATGCTTCCTTGAGGTCGTACAAAATTTCGGGTTCTTACATCATCTCCCCCTTGGGAACATTCGTCCTCGAATGTGGAAGAGCAAGGCTTGAAGGGCTTGACGTAGAACATGAAGCATCCAAGCACAAGGTACAATGCATAGTTCATCATTCGAAAATCATAAATCCTTTAAAACTGATACCAAAAATATTTAAATCACTCAAAACATCTTGAGAAATCATTTTCGTGCACATGTATGCATGTCATGTCATGAGACTCAAGAATGGAAGAATGATGACAATTGAGAATAGGAAGGACCTTATATTATAGGCTTGAGTAGATTGGAAAGGATAAAGGTATCGTCGCATCATACTTGGTTTCACTCCCCACGTAGAACTTTCCACATGTTAATCCCTTTAAGGTACCTTCGCCGAAACGACATCCTTGTTGTGAAGCCTCTTCACTTGTGTTATCTAAAATCTCAACTGGAGCTTCCTCCATAAGACAAGTTCTCCTCAACCCAAACACCTTCCAAAGGCAACATGACGCTAGTATCACCAACCACTTCCTCAAAATAGATATATGCAAAACCGAATGACTAGAGCTCAATTTCGGAGGAAAATCCAACCTATAAGCTACATCCCCAATTCGCTTCAACAATCTCATAAGGACCTATATACCGGGGACTTAGCTTTCTCTCTCACTCAGAATTCACCACACCCTTCACGAATGAGACCTTCACATACACCCAATTACCAATACAAAACTCAAGATCCCTCTTTCAAATATCCAAATAAGACTTTTGATGGCCTCGAACCACCGCCAACCTTTCCCAATCAACTTCACCTTCTCCATAGCTTCCAACACTAAATCCAATCCAATCAATGTCATTTCCCCCTACTCAAACCACCCTACCGGAGATCTACACATATTACTCTATAAAGCCCCAAACGCAGTAATACCAATGCCATTAATACACTTCCTTCAAATCCCAACACATCTTAGTAGATTCCGAGTGAATCAAATACAAAGAGTTATGGGCTGCACTCATAATCTTCCTCGAGAAGACTTGAAAAGGATTTCCCAAGCATGCTTGAGATCGATCATTGTTTTCCGATGATCACCCGCATCCGGAACACATAATTGACTTTGATACCAAAACGCACCATCTCCCCCCGGGAGAAAACCACTATCTTATTAGCAACTAACCTTTTCAACACATCCAATGACAGATCAAGATCTTGCTTAGCCTTAACATCAACAATCACACAAGATTCGGCCCCATTCTAAACATGAACACCAACATTATTAGAGTCGGTCAACCTAACAACCAATCTAGCCGAATGGTGAACATCTTTTGTCGACTCTTTCTCCCCATCATCAATACGAACCATACCTCCCATAGATAGCCTACTAAGAGCATCGACTATAACACTTGCCTTGCCAAAATTACATTGTACACTCATCTCATGGCCCCTAAGGAGTTCCAATCCTCTTCTTAGACCCAAGTTAATATCCCTTTAAATGAACACATATTGCGAACTCTTGTGGCAGGTGAAAACATCGACATGCACCCCATACAAATAGTATCTCCCAATCATCAAGGCGAACACCACCGCTGCTAACTCAAGATTAGGAGCCGGGTAATTACGCTCTTGCACCTCCAATTGCCTTGATGCACAAGCTACCACCCTAACACGTTTCATAAGTACATAACCCCAAACCAAACCAAGAAGCAATACAATACACCACTAACATATTTAAGCCATCTGGTAATGCCAAAATCGAAGCTGATGTACGCTGACCTTTCAAGGTATGAGGATTCGCCTCACATCTATCCGACTATACAACTTGGCCTCTTCTCTAGTCAACTTCATAAACAGAGATGCAATAGAGGAAAAGCCTTCAAGAAACCTTCCATCATAACCAACCAACCAGAGAAAACTTTGAATATCCAAAGGAGCAAGCATGTCAAACAATGCACATCCTCCACCAACTCCCTTTCGGACCTCATCTATAAGATCGCTACAACACCTTTTTCCGCTGGATTGCATTACGAGCTCAAGGTAACTCTCCTTATTCTATAGGGAGGGATGGAGCTAAAGGATTTTAGGACACGCACCATGGCACGATTAGAATCAAGATAAGTGAAACATTTCCTAAAATGCCTTGTAGCCTCCTACCCATAGATGTGGCGCGCTTCACACCCATGAATAAGACTCTACTTGACGTGGCATGTTGGACTCCGAGGACCATTTATAAACCTAGTGCTCTGATACCATCTTTTGTCAAGACCTGGGGTCGGGGCCTGGATGTGGCACGGCGAATGGGGACCCGAGAGTCCCCAAACAAGCCTCAAAGTATCAAATTTCCACATCATTGGTTCAAATAGCATCTAAGCACATATAATTAAATGACGGAAATGAAATCTCAGGAATCCATTCATTTATAGATAAACAAAACGAGAAGGTTTTACAAAGTGCCCAACATCTGCCTCTATTCAAGGAACGGGGGCCAGGACAAGTTCCAGGCTCACCCTCAATAAAAGAGCCGACATAGTAATCATAAGAAATAACTGGCATGCCCTTAGAAGATGGGGCTCACAGCAAAAGAAGTCCCTAAGAATGAACTATTCGTCCAGTGACTGGTATCCAAATTGCTCGGTCCCTACATGGTAATATCATGTAGGCATAGAGTATGTGTTAGTACGTTTGAATGTACTAAGTATGCAAGCATGCAATATGAAAGAAAAATGACGTTAACTGCACAAAATGCCATATAATAGTGGAGCCATAACCCACATATACTAGCACTCAAAGAATCACTCCTTACTTGAATTGTATAAAGGGAGGGTTGTATCCATCCTCATCAATACACACTTAGCTCATACATACATGTGCATAGGAAAGGTTGTACCTATCCTCATCTATGCATCATGTAAAGGGAGGGTTGTGCCCGTCCTCATCAATACACACTTAGCTCATATATACATGTGCATAGGGAAGGTTGTACCTTTCCTCATTTATGCATTGTGTAAAGGGAGGGGTGTGCCCGTCCTCATCAATACACATTTAACTCATACATACATGTGCATAGGGAAGGTTGTACCTATCCTCATCTATGCATTGTGTAAAGGGAGAGTTGTGCCCGTCCTCATCAATACACACGTAACTCATGCATACATGCGCATAGGGAAGGTTGTAACTATCCTCATCTATGCATTGTGTAAAAGGAGGGTTATGCTCGTCCTAATCAATACACCCTTAGCTCATACATACATGTGCATAGGGAAGGTTGTACCTATCCTCATCTATGCATTGTGTAAAGGGAGGGTTGTGGCCGTCCTTATCAATACACACTTAGCTCGTACAAACATGTGAATAGGGAAGGTTGTACCTATCCTCATCTATGCATTGTGTAAAGGGAGGGTTGTCCCCGTCCTCATCAATACACACTTAGCTCATACATACATGTGCACAGGGAATGTTGTACCTATCCTCATCTATGCATTGTGTAAAGGGAGGGTTTTGCCCATTCTCATCAATACACCCATGTAATTACATACTCATGCAAGATGTCACATCATATACATACCCATATAATTCATATTCATGTAGAAGTCAAGTTCATAGTACTATTAATTCATGTCATAATGGTGTTCAACTTATATCATGCTTGTATTCATAGATTCTCACTTAATCCTTGTTCATAACCATAATTTTCATCCAAAACATAGGCATACACATGTTGGGTTCTAACCCACTTCATAATTTTCATACAAACCAACGTCCATGAATGCATATGCGTGAATGAGGTAAAAATGGCATGGGTAATATAGAGTAAAACTAAAATTAGCAATGCAATATGAAGTCTAGGAAATTCATAGTAAAATTCATATGAAAATAATAGTATAAATCACCCATCCATAATATCATCTTTAAAGGGACATGCATGTTCATAGATTCATGATCCAAGTAGTTCATCATAATAAAACTTAACATAACTTGCAATTCAGAATATTGTACAACATATGCATTGTTCAAAGGTACCAAACTCAAGTAGTAAGATTCACATTTTAAGTAGAAAATTTCATAACTTAGTTTGAAATGAACTTTGGGTCTTCTTGGTTGAAAGAGACCAAGAATCAAAACCCACATACCTATATATTGAGGATGAACTTGAGGAGAAAATGGACTCCAAATTGAAGGTCTTGACTTGAGGATCCTAGAGAAAAGTTGGAGAATCTTGTAGGAGGAATTTTGGAGAGAGTGAGGGTGAAATGAAGTAAAAATGGCTGAAATCAAGAAAAGTTCAGCTGATATAAGGATATTGGGAGGGGTGGAAAATACCCAAAACACCCTCAAACTAATTTATATTTACATAAAAACCAAAACCAAAATGGGTGAAAATGTTAAGTAGGGTATAACGGAACAGTGAGATGGTCAGTGAAGAGTGAGATGGTCAGTGAAGAGTGACCATGTGACTATACTTAGAATTTCTTCTCAAAAAATTATTTCAAGTCAAGGGCTTCCAACAGAAGGGCGTACGGATCGTGTGATGCTTCACGGGTCGTACAAGGGTCCGTTTGAAGGTACCAAGGCAAGAGACACACTTAGAACACAATTTGACAAACAAAATCATAGGCCACCCCAGCTTCACGGACCGTTTGCTGCCACATAGTCTGTGTAGCTGGCCGTATGGCTTGCCTGCATGGACAGGCTGAACGAAAATATGCATAACACCTTGGTCCGAGCTCGAAATTTGGTGAAACTAGGTGAGTTGGAAAGCTAATTCAAAGATATTTAATTTGATATATTTTAGGATACCTAGTTCATTTTGTGCTAAGAGATATGACCATTTAAAATTAACCCTTATACCGAATCATATGAAGAACCATTGGGTTTAGTGTCGGAGAAGTTTAGGAATGTACAAGGGGTTTTAAAGGTCAGAAAAATCCTTGGGGATGAATAAAAATACCAAACACACCTTAATAAAATGGATATTTAAATTTCATGAGGGCCTTGACACGGTTGGCTTCACGGTCCGTGAAGCTCTTCACTGTCTGTGAAGGCTCCCGTCCAGTGCAGATAGGTTTTACGAAAATGGGTATAACCCCTTGCTCCGAACTCGGAATGAGATGAGACTTGATGCGTTAGAAAGATAATTCAGAGTGATTCGATTTGATATGTCGTGGGCTACCCAGTTCATTTTGAGCTAAGAGATATGCCCACTCAAAGTTGACCCTTTTATTGGTACTTGAGAAGAGTTTAGCCAAGGAAATTCCTTTGAACTTGTCTTGATGTAGGAGACAAATGACGATCTTAAACAACTTAGATAAGCTTGAATTGAAGGATTGAAGTGAAATTAGCTTGAGCATGAAAATCCCACACTTTGAATTATTTCACTTCGGAAGCTTTACAGATGACCTCACGGGTCGTGCCACCCCACACGGGTCGTGCACTTGGCTGTGTAACCATACTTGGTCCCAAAGCTGTAGGATTTCAAGCCAAGGCCATCACACGGCCCACCACACGGTCCGTGAAGTGTCACACGGACCGTGAGGGGTCCAAGTGTGGTGTGCCTTAGCTTAAAACACCACGTTTAAGGGTCAAACATCCTCCATGGGCCAAAGGCCACTCCGTGTTGGCTCCACACGGGCCGTGTGACCTCACACGGACCGTGATGGCTCCCATGAAGTGCCACCTTGGTCCAAAACATTTCACAAACCAATTTTCATGCTTCCTTGAGGTCGTACAAAATTTCGGGTCCTTACAACATCATTCTCGTCAACATCATCATCGAGACTCTGATCAATTTGGACCATAATCACAAGATTACAAACATCATCATCGTTAAGGCTCTAGACTCATCCCCTAAATTCATTCTTGCATTCCTATGTAAAATAGACATAGACTTTTGTAAAATCTTTCATGAAAACAACTTATGCAGTAAATCATGTTTATGATGATCATCAATTTAAGAAAAATACATGAATTAAGAAGAATTTCAATAGAATACTCAAGGATTTTCACATATAACTGATCATCTTCAATCATAGACTCAATTTACTCAAAGGGGGTACATGGAAGAAAAATCTCATACTTTAGGTTAGCCTTACATACCTAGGATTATTGCTATCAACACCAATCCCTTGGAACTTTCTCTCTACTCCTCAATCTTGACTCTACTCTACTCTCCTCAAGCCCTAGAGTATTAGCGTTGTTAGGAAGAGGATTTAGAATGGGATTTTTAGACCCTTTCTTCGTGGAAACGACTTATATTGGTCGTGCAGAGGTTTTAGAAGATATTAGGAATGGACAAGAACGCCCCTTGAACTTTTAGAAATTTTCCAGTCGCAAAATATTCCAGTCCGCGACGCGGACTGGTCGCGTATAGGTCATTTTTAGCAAAAATCTTCCTAAACGAGTTTTCTCAATCCCCTCAAAAATATTTATGGAAAAATGTAAGTCACCCTCTGCGATGGGTGTGCGACGCGACTCTATTATGCAATCCACTATTTTACGTCTCAAAATAAAAAATTATATTTTGACTCGGTCGCTCTAAAAATCGACTGAGACCTTTCTCCCACACAATTTTTTGTGTTGATCACAAATCAGGCCTCGGATTTTCCATCCTAGCATCGGAAGACGCGTTATGCACACCTCTCTCTTTTAGGGGTATTTTGATAATTTTAGCGGACATTACATATATTCTATCAAAGTCATTTTTTTTTCTTAACAATAAAGCATGATACATAAATATATTCTTTAGCTTGACATCAACTAACATTTATGTCCTCTAACTTTGGGTATACAAAAATGCGCACTTAAATTTGTATAAAACTGAACACAGACACATTCATCTTACGTGATGTCCTGCGCATGTTATGCAACATACAACGTGTGTGTTTACTTGTTTAATTTAATATAAATTTAAGTGTGTAGTTGTGTACACTCAATTATTAGTTTTTTAATTTAAAAAATATAAGATACATATTGACATATAATATTATATTAAAATCTTACTTATTAATAATAAAACTTATTTAACCAGAGATAGAAGATAAAATGAAATTTAATATTGTAGGAGGGAAAACAAACATAGTTCTAAAAATTTAAACACTGACCTTGTGTGATGATCCGTATGGCCAAAAACCTTGTGTGATGATCCGTATGGCCAAAATTATATTTTTCATGTATTTTTTTCATATTTAGAGCATATATACAGTTACCCCAGGTCGTATACGACCTGCTGGGACCGGTAGTCCGGTGCCCCGGTGACTAAATTCATAAATATCACATTTTCCTCATTTTTGGAACTTAAGCTTAAGTTAAGTGCACCAAAAAGTGAATCGAGCTCTGACAGTTCTGTTAGCTCCGAAATATCGAATATGACTGAGGTGAAGTCTCGGTTTGGTTCCCGGAACCTCACGGAAGATTTTGAGCTAAAATATGAAAATTTAGTTCTTAAGGCTTAAGGAAATGGCCCAAAAATGGAGCACTTATTGATCGGAGCATCAAAACCCATTTTTGTCACTTCCATTAGCTCTATAACGTCGAAAATAGTCAAGATAGACTATTGGTTTGCTTCCGGATGAGTTCGGCTTGACTTTAGGCTCGAATTTGTATGTTTTGAAGTTTACCGGTAAAAGTGGAGCCATATTGCATTTCCCGTCAAACGGTGCGTCCTATTGCATTTTCGTCGATTCCTAACAGTTTTAAATGATGATTTTAGGCTAGGAGAGGTGTCGTTTTGATTCCCGGAGTTTTCGTTGTGATTTTGGCCCCCGGCCCCCGAGTTCCTTATTCGTTAAAGGAACTCAATGACTCTTTTTGAGCAAACAACCTCCGATCACGATTTCGTCGATTCCGTTGGGTCCAGAACGTCAAAAAACATATAAGTGCATATAAAGTTTGTTAAAATCGTACTCCGTTTGAGTTTCGAAATAACCGACGGAATTCCAAGAAAATTGATAAAAAGCTATTTCCAGCTGCTATCTTTCTACTATTTCAGCCATATCGGAGCACCGTATGAAAAAACAGATGATTCTGTTGGATCCGGAACGTCGAAAAACATATAAGTGCATATAAAGTTTGTTAAAATCGGACTCCGCTTGAGTTTCGAAATAACCGACGGAATTCCAAGAAAATTGATAAAAAGTTGTTTCCAGCTGCTGTCTTTCTGCTATTTCAGCCATATCGGAGCGTCGTATGAAAAAAGAGATGGTTTCGTTAGATCCGGAACGTCGAAAAACATATAAGTGCATATAAAGTTTGTTAAAATCGGACTCCGTTTGAGTTCCGAAATAACCGACGAAATTGATAAGAAGTTTTCAGCTGCTGTTAAAAATGAAAAAAATTGTTTAAAGGGGCGCTGCTAGTGGGGTTCGAACCCGGCCCATGTTGGAGGATAGTTTGACCAAGGCCACTTAGGTTGCTGATTTACTTATGCCATATGTGTTTTTTTTTAGTTAATAAGGGTAAACAATTGGGCCCAGCTTATTTAATCCTCCAAAACAGCCCCTTAGCCCCCCATGTCTCATTATTTCGAGTTTTGAAAGAAAATAAGGGTTAGGGTGGCGATTCTTGGTGGATGTTGAGTGGAAATTCGTGGGTGTCGATATTGGAACGTGTGGGGTCGATTGTTATTGCGGTATTAAGGTAATTTCTTCGCCCTTAACTCGTTTTTAGTGATTTTGGGGTGTTTACTAACTATAATTAAACCCAATGATTTTTGCTAGCTTCTTGGGTGTTTGAGGATTGATTCTTGGTCTTGGAGCTAGTGTGATCACCGCGGGTAAGTCTCGAAATCTTTGGACGCCGTAGTGTCAATTCGCGCTAATTAGTTTGTGTAATTTGAGCGTTTGAGGACCTTTTGGTGGTCCGTTGGAGCTCAAATTCGAACCATGAGTCCCATAAATCATGAGGGACGACCCGGTGTGTTCAAAATATTTTTCAGAGCTTCGGGCTCGGAGGCTCGTTTTTAGGCCCGCTTGACCCGGCAATTTTTGTATTGCAATATGGGTATCAAAACGCTCCTATTGATGTCTAGAATATATATTTGATAGGTATTCGTTGATTTGTGAGCCGATTTGCAACGTTGGGGTTATTCTTGCTCGTTTTGGCTATCATCGGCGCCCAGGTAGGCTCGGTTTACCTCGTAGCAATGTGAGACTGGTTTGAATAAATGTAATATGATAGTGGCTAGTGAATGGGATGATCTTTAGGTTGATTTGACCTCGTTTATATTGTTACCCCTCACTAGTGAACTTGGGGTCCCATCGCGGGACGTAGACGGGACGATTTGAGTTGTGTCCGGTAGGCTTGTGGTGCCGTAGGGGGGTACGTAGAGTACGGGATGTGTGGATATAATCTATTGTGAGAGTTGCATCGTGAGATCCTTAGTAGTAGGATTCCAATATTTTTGAGATTTGTGGTTGATGTTGTTTTGTATAGCGGTCATAGCGGTTGACGCGCATGCCCTACTTAGCTCGCATTTTTCATAGAGGTTGAGCTATGTTGAGCCTTTGCTCGTGTCGTCGTAGAGGTCGACCTACATTGAGCATGTTCGCGCATATTGCCATAGAGGTTGGTTTATATAGATTGTGGCTCGCGTCATCCTAGGGGTGGGTGTTTCGCTCGAGCGGGTGTTGTTTTAGTTGACAGATTTGGTTCTACTTACTTAATTTCCGCCCCTATTTCCTTGCTTATATTTGTGTCCACCGGGCTTACGGGGGAAGTCACGGTGGGTTTTGCTTTGACTGTTTGTACTTGCCGGTGGTATGGGACGCCAGGTAAGTTTTGCTTGTTATATTTGTTTTTACTTTCCGCATTTACTTACTTACTTGCTTATTATTCCTGCGTTTCGGTATTCGACACTATATTGATTCGGGCTGTGATAGAGGTATGGTATTATTTGCCTAGCGGTGGCTTCGAGATTTTCTTATTATTCGAGCTAGGGGTGCCCAAGGTTGTTACTATTGTTGTCCATTGGGTATTTACATTATGTCATGTTGGTATTTGTTTTCTCACTGATATTGCCTGTTTTACTTACCTTGCTATTATTATGTTATATTTATTGATCCTAGTCGGCCTAGCCTACTGGGTATCACTTTATTGTGGTACTCATGCTACACTTGTTGTGCCTTCTCGTGGTGCAGAGCCAGGTGTGGGTCAACGTAGGCATCACGATCGTACGGACTGAGGAGTTACATTTTGGAGGATTCGGTGAGCCTGCCGCCCCGCTTATCGAGTCTTTTATTCAGGAGTTGTTTATTCTGTCATTTATCTCTTGACAGACTTTAGACCCATTTATATTCAGTATGATCATCTGTATATGTCTGGGTCTCTTTTGGATACTGTATTTATTTAGCTCCTGTTTTTGCCACATCACTATTCTTGGGTCGGGATTTAGCATTTGTATCTACTTATGTCATGATTTGCTTCTGCATTTCTTATTTATTCCTCCTTTATTTATTATTATTTATTGTGAGTGTTGTATGGCCCACCACGTATGCTACGGGCCGTAGGGTTTTGGCTTGTCTACGTGGGGTTATTAGACGCCATCAGGGTTCGAGAAATCGGGCCTTGACAGAGTGGTATCAGAGCCTAGGTTCTTGTAGTTTTGTGGCAAATAGGAGCGGTGTCGGTAGAGTTTTGTGAATGGTTTTGGGGACGCCTGGAATTTCAATCACGAGAAGCTACATGGCGCTTTAGGAAAGTAGTTGATCTTTCTAATCTCTTCGTGCGAATGGGTTAAGTCAGTTTCTTGAATATAGCTTATCGGTTTCACTCTTGTCGCAGATGGCACGCATGCGAGCTACCCAGGGAGAGGATACTCCTCCACCGGCTACGGAGGGAGTTGAGAGGACTGTTATACCAATTCAGGATCCTCCACCTACCACTACTACTACTACAGCACCTGCGGGAGTGGCAGACCCGCCTATAGTGCCCTAGTCGGCATCAGCCGCCTCACCGGTCGCACCGTCTTTACTCTAGTCTCCTTTATTCCAAACACTATTCCTGCAGATGATTGGCGAGGCAGCCGCCCCCACTACATCTACTCCGGAGTCTTCTTCCCAGGGTGCAGCACGAGCTGTGTTGCATACCGCTGAGGCTCCAACTACTGAGCCGCCACCAGAGAGGGTTCAGGCGCCTATTCCAGATGACAGTGCCACCGCAACCACTACTTCTACTGTTCTCCCGGCGTCTGAGGTCGGGAAGGCCTTGGACAGATTTTTGAGGATTGCCGCTATACGGTTTTCTGGAGCTCCATCTCAGGATGCCACCGAGTTCATCACCGTTGTTGAGAGTAGACTGAGGACTCTGCAGGTATTAGAGTCGCATGGACCAGACTTTGTCTCTTACCTCCTGGATAAGGAGGCAGGTTACTGGTATCGTTCGTACATGGATTGTAGGCCTTTGGGATCGCCCTCTCCGACTTGGGGGCAGTTTAGAGATGCATTCTTGGACCAATATGTACCCCGCAGTGTCAGAGAGTCCTTTCGTTCTCAGTTCCTACAGTTGCAGCAGGGGTCGATGTTGGTTTCCGAGTACGAGGCCCAGTTCACGAGATTGGCCCGCTATGCTCCTGATCTTCTACCTACTGAGCAGGCCAGAGTTAGATTCTTTGTTGATCGATTGACTTTGGAGAGGCAGAGACAGATTGATCGTACTGTTGCGCGAGGTGGTACCCTCGCAGAGATCATTGAGGAGGTTCGCCAGCAGGAGCTCTTTGATCGTCGCGCCCTGGAGGCCGGTGATAAGAGGGCACGACATCAGGGTAGCTTTTCGGGTACCCGGTCAGCGAGTGGTGGTCATAGAAGTGGTGGTTCGAGGTCTCGTCAGTCATAGGGTCGTCAGGGCTAGAGTTATCATGCTGCACTACATACTTCCGAGCAGGGTCAGTTCAGCCAGCCCGCCAGGGGCCAGAGTTTCGGTTCTAGTACTTCAGCTGAGGGTTCTCGAGGTACAGCCAGAGAGAGAGGGGCTTGCTATAGTTGTGTTGAGGTTGGTCACTACTCTAGAGATTGTCCTAGTGAGATTGGGGGTCGTCGTGGTCGTGGTTGCTTTGAGTGTGGTGATGCTGGTCATCACGTGAGAGACTGTCCTCGTCGTAGGCCACAGTTTACTGCCGCTCTACCTGCACAGCCTATTCAAGCAGTACCGCCGGCCAGAGATGCACCACCGGTAGCTCAGGGAGCTAGGGGTGGAGGTCAGAGGGGACGTCAGAGGGGCCGGGGTGGTCAGAGACAGGAGGGAGCACCGCAGCAGCTTTATGCCGTTCCTGACAGGGCTGAGGCCGAGGGTGCTGATGATGTCGTCACTGATATGTTATCTGTTTGTGGGCATTCCGCATTTACACTATTTGACCCAGGTTCCACTCTATCTTATGTGTCTGTGTACTTGGCTTCTCGTTTGGGTTTGACTAGTGAGCCGTTATCTATTCCCTTGAGTGTATCTACTCCTGTTGGGGCGGCCCTCGTGGTGGACCGTGTATATAGATCATGTATTGTGACTATTCGGGGTTGTGACACTCGGGCAGACTTGATGGAGTTAGACATGCTTGATTTTGATGTGATTCTGGGCATGGATTGGTTATCTTATTATCATGTGGTCATGGATTGTTATGCCAAGACGGTGACCTTTTCTATGCCTGGTGTGCCCCCGGTGATGTGGTGTGGACCCACTAGTCGTACATCGGTGAGGGTGATATCATGTCGTCGGGCTCGTAGACTTGTTGCTAGTGGTTGTCTTGCTTACTTAGCGCATGCCCGTGATACTAGTGCCGATGTATTGTCTCCTACTTCTGTTCCTATTGTTTGTGAGTATGTTGATGTGTTTCCTGCTGACCTTCCTGGTTTGCCTCCCGCGCGTGATATAGATTTTGGTATTGACCTTGAGCCAGGTACTCGACCTATTTCTATTCCTCCATATCGTATGGCTCCTGCTGAGCTTCGTGAGTTGAGTACCCAGCTTCAGGATCTACTTGATAGAGGTTTTATTCGTCCTAGTATATCTCCTTGGGGTGCTCCGGTTTTGTTTGTGAAAAAGAAGGACAGATCTTTGCGTATGTGTGTTGATTATAGGCAGCTGAACAAAGTGACCATAAAGAACAAATATCCCTTGCCTCGAGTGGATGATTTGTTTGATCAGTTGCAGGGAGCCACCGTGTTCTCTAAGATTGACTTGCGGTCCGGTTACCACCAGTTGAGGATTCGGGCTGAGGATATCCCGAAGACAACCTTTAGGACCCGCTATGGTCACTACGAGTTTCTAGTCATGTCCTTTGGGTTGACTAATGCTCCTGCCGCATTTATGGACATGATGACTTAGGTGTTCAGGCGTTACCTTGACTCCTTCGTGATTGTGTTCATTGATGACATTCTGGTGTATTTGCGGAGTCGAGCAGAGCACGAGCAGCACCTACGAATTGTGTTGGAGACTTTGAGGACTGAGCGACTTTATGCTAAGTTCTCAAAGTGTGAGTTTTGGTTGGAGTCCGTTGCTTTCCTTGGCCATGTCGTATCGGGTGATGGGCTTAGTGTTGATCCAGCCAAGGTGGCTGCCGTTCGTGAGTGGCCTAGAACTACTACTCCTACCGAGATTCGTATCTTCTTGGGTCTAGCCGGGTATTCCCGTCGGTTTGTTCAGGGTTTCTCGTCTATTGCTGCACCCCTCACTAGATTGACGAAGAAGGAGGTGTCTTTTTAGTGGTCCGCGGAGTGTGAGTCTAGCTTTCTAAAGCTAAAGGAGTTATTGACTACAACCCCAGTGTTAGCATTACCGGTCGAGGGTCAGCCGTATACCGTATATTGTGATGCCTCAGGTATTGGGTTGGGTTGTGTCTTGATGCAGGAGGGCCACGTGATTGCTTATGCCTCTCGCCAGCTAAAGACTCACGAGCGTAACTACCCCACTCATGACTTAGAGTTGGCGGCGGTAGTATTTGCGCTCAAGATCTGGAGACACTACCTATATGGAGTGCATTGTGATATCTACACTGACCACCGCAGCCTACAGTACATTCTTAGTCAGAGGGAGCTTAACCTTAGACAACGGAGATGGGTTGAGCTTCTGAAGGACTATGATTTGAGTATTCTTTATCATCCGGGCAGGGCTAATGTGGTAGCGGATGCCTTGAGTAGGAGAGCGGTCAGCTTGGGTAGTTTGGCAGCCTTACCAGCTTCGGAGAGACCTTTAGCTCGGGACGTCCAATCCTTGGCTAACAGCTTGGTTAGGTTGGATCTTTCATCTCCAGATAGATTTACAGCTCATGTTGAGTCTAGCTCTGCCTTATATGATCAGATTCGTCGTCGCCAGTTCGAGGATCCTAGTTTACTTGAGCTGAGAGAGCGGGTTGCTAGCGGTGAGTTCGAGTGGGCTAAGATTGATTCTGACGGGGTACTTTGGGTTCATGGTAGACTTGCGGTTCCTAAGGTTGGTGATTTGATCCAGGCCTTGTTGAGAGAGGCCCATAGTACTAGGTACTCAGTTCATCCTGGCATGGCTCGTATGTATAGGGAACTTCGACAATTGTATTGGTGGCGGGGCATGAAGAGCTCGATAGCTACTTTTGTGTCTAGGTGCTTGACCTGTCAGCAGGTTAAGGTTGAGCATCGTAGACCGGCCGGTGAGTTGCAGCGCCTCCCTATTCCTTTATGGAAATGGGAGAACATTACTATGGACTTCACCACAGGTCTTCCTCGTTTGCCTAGGGGTCATGATCAGATTTGGGTCATCGTGGATCGATTGACCAAGTCCGCACACTTCCTAGCTACTCAGACGACTTGGACAGCAAAGAGGTTGGCGGAGTTGTATGTTTCTGAGGTGGTGAGATTGCATGGGGTGCCTGTTTCTATCATTTCAGATCGTGGTACTCAGTTCACTTCTCGATTTTGGAGGGCACTTCAGTGTGAGTTGGGCACTGATGTCTTGTTGAGCACAACATTTCACCCCAGACAGATGGCCAGTCCGAGCGGACTATTCAGGTACTACAGGATATGTTGCGGGCTTGTGTATTTGATTTTGGCGGTAGTTGGAGCAGGTACTTAGCATTAGCGGAGTTTTCTTATAATAATAGTTACCACTCCAGCATTGGCATGTCTCCTTTTGAGGCATTATATGGTAGATGCTGCAGGTGGCCGATTGGCTGGTTTAGCGGTCACGAGATGACGCACCAGAGTTCTGAGCTACTTCAGGATACCGTTGATAGGGTCTGTGTGATTCAGGATAGACTTCGTGAGGCCCAGAGTAGGCAGAAGTCTTATGCAGATCGTAGGCATCGACCGTTAGAGTTTAGCATGGGTGATAGGGTGTTTCTACGTGTCTCGCCCATGAAGGGCGTACGGAGGTTCGGCCGGAGAGGCAAACTTAGTCCGAGGTACATTGGGCCATATGAGATACTTGAGAGGATTGGGGAGGTTGCCTACAGACTAGCCTTACCACCTGAGTTGTCAGCAGTACATCCTGTATTTCATGTCTCCATGCTCCGACAGTATGTATCGGACCCGTCACATGTGCTTCGGCAGGATACAACTGAGGTGGAGGTTGATGACCAGATTTCAGTCATTGAGCAACCTGAGGCTATTATTGCTAGAGATGTGAGGAAGCTCAGGACTAAGGAGATCCCGGTTGTGAAGGTTCGCTGGGCACGCAGACCAATCGAGGAGGCTACCTGGGAGATAGAGCGGGACATGCGGACTTAGTATCCACACTTGTTCGAGACTCCAGGTACCTTTCTCACTTTGACTTTTGAGGGCAAAAGTCCCATTTAGTGGGAGATATTGTGATGACCTGTATGGCCAAAATTATATTTTTCAAGTATGTTTTTCATATTTAGAGCGTATATACAGTTACCCCAGGTCGTATACGACCTGCTGGGACCGGTAGTCCAGTGCCCCGGTGACTAAATTCATAAATATATCATTTTCCTCATTTTTGGAACTTAAGCTTAAGTTAAGTGCACCAAAAAGTGAAATCTTAGCAAACGATGTTAGAATCGAGCTCTGACAGTTCTGTTAGCTCCGAAATATCGAATATGACTTAGGTAAAGTCTCGGTTTGGTTCCCGGAACCTCACGGAAGATTTTGAGCTAAAATATGGAAATTTAGTTCTTAAGGCTTAAGGAAATGGCCCAAAAAGGGAGCACTTATTGATCGGAGCATCAAAACCCGTTTTCGTCACTTCAATTAGCTCTATAACGTCGAAAATAGTCAATATAGACTATTGGTTTGCTTCCGGATGAGTTCGACTTGATTTTAGGCTCGATTTTGTAAGTTTTAAAGTTTACCGGTAAAAGTGGAGCCATATTGCATTTCCCGTCAAACGGTGCATCCTATTGCATTTCCGTCGATTCCTAGCAGTTTTAAATGATGATTTTAGGCTAGGGGAGGTGTCGTTTCGATTCCCGGAGTTTTCGTTGTGATTTTGGCCCCCCGAGTTCCTTATTCGTTAAAGGAACTCAATGACTCTTTTTGAGCAAACGACCTCCGATCGGGATTTCGTCGATTTCATTGCGTCCGAAACGTCGAAAAACATATAAGTGCATATGAAGTTTGTTAAAATCGGACTCCGTTTGAGTTTAGAAATAACCGACGAAATTCCAAGAAAATTGATAAAAAGCTGTTTTCAGCTGCTGTCTTTTTGCTATTTTAGTCATATCGGAGCGTCGTATGAAAAAATAGATGGTTTCATTGGATCCGGAACGTCAAAAAACATATAAGTGCATATAAAGTTTGTTAAAATCGGACTCCGTTTGAGTTTCGAAATAACCGACGGAATTCCAAGAAAATTGATAAAAAGCTTTTTCCAGCTGCTGTCTTTCTGCTATTTCAGCCATATCGGAGCGTCGTATGAAAAACTAGACGGTTCCGTTGGATCCTGAACGTCGAAAAACATATAAGTGCATATAAAGTTTGTTAAAATTGGACTCCGTTTGAGTTTCGAAATAACCGACGAAATTCCAAGAAAATTGATAAAAAGCTGCTTCCAGCTGCTATCTTTCTGCTATTTCAGCCATATCGGAGCGTCGTATGAAAAAACAGATGGTTCCGTTGGATCCGGAACGTCAAAAAACATGTAAGTGCATATAAAAAAATTGTATAAGAGGGCGCTGCTAGTGGGGTTCGAACCCGGCCCATGTTGGAGGATAGTTTGGCCAAGGCCACTTGAGCTGCTGATTTACTTATGCCATATGTGTTTTTTTTAGTTAATAAGGGTAAACAATTGGGCCCAGCTTATTTAATCCTCCAAAACAACCCCTTAGCCCCCCATGTCTCATTATTTCGAGTTTTGAAAGAAAATATGGGTTAGGGTGGCGATTCTTGATGGATTTGGAGTGAAAATTCGTGGGTGTCGATATTGGAACGTGTGGGGTCGATTGTTATCGCGGTATTAAGGTAATTTCTTCGTCCTTAGCTCGTTTTTAGTGATTTTGGGGTGTTTACTAACTATAATTAAACCCAATGATTTTTGCTAGCTTCTTGGGTGTTTGAGCATTGATTCTTGGTCTTGGAGCTAGTGTGATCATCGCGGGTAAGTCTCGAAATTTTTGAACGTCGTATTGTCAATTCGCGCTAATTAGTTTGTGTAATTTGAGCGTTTGAGGACCTTTTGGTGGTCCGTTGGAGCTCAAATTCGAACCATGAGTCCCATAAATCATGAGCGACGACCCGGTGTGTTCGAAATATTTTTCGGAGCTTCGGGCTCGAGGGCTCGTTTTTAGGCCCGCTTGACCCGGCAATTTTTGTATTGCAATATGGGTATCAAAACGCTCCTATTGATGTCTAGAATATATATTTGATAGGTATTTGTTGATTTGTGAGCCGGTTTGCAACGTAGGGGCTATTCTTGCTCGTTTTGGCTATCGTCGGCGCCCAGGTAGGGTCGGTTTACCTCGTAGCAATGTGAGACTGGTTTGAGTAAATGTAATATGATAGTGGCTAGTGAATGGGATGATCTTTTGGTTGATTTGACCTCATTTATATTGTTACCCCTCACTAGTGAACTTGGGGTCCCGTCGCGGGACGTAGACGGGACGATTTGAGTTGTGTCCGGTAGGCTTGTAGTGCCGTAGGGGGTACGTAGAGTATGGGATGTGTGGATATAATCTATTGTGAGAGTTGCATCGTGAGATCCTTAGTAGTAGGATTCCAATATTTTTGAGATTTGTTGTTGATGTTGTTTTGTATAGCGGTCACAGCGGTTGACGCGCACGCCCTACTCAGCTCGCATTTTTCATAGAGGTTGAGCTATGCTGAGCCTTTGCTCGTGTCGTCGTAGAGGTCGACCTACACTGAGCATGTTCGCGCATATTGCCATAGAGGTTGGTTTATATGGATTGTGGCTCGCGTCATCCTAGGGGTGGGTGTTTCGCTCGAGCGGGTGTTGTTTTAGTTGACGGATTTGGTTCTACTTACTTAATTTCTGCCCCCATTTCCTTGCTTATATTCTTGTTGTGTCCACCGGGCTTATGGGGGAAGTCACGGTGGGTTTTGCTTTGACTGTTTGTACTTGCCGGTGGTATGGGATGCCAGGTAAGTTTTGCTTGTTATATTCGTTTTTACTTTCCGCATGTACTTACTTACGTGCTTATTATTCCTGTGTTTCGGTATTCGATACTATATTGGTTCGGGCTGTGATAGAGGTATGGTATTATTTGCCTAGCGGTGGGTTCGAGATCTTCTTATTATTCGGGCTAGGGGTGCCCAAGGTTGTTACTATTGTTGTCCATTGGGTATTTACATTATGTCATGTTGGTATTTCTTTTCTCACTGATATTGCCTGTTTTACTTAACTCATTATTATTATGTTATATTTATTGATCCTACTCGGCCTAGCCTACTTGGTATCACTTTATTGTGGTACTCATGCTACACTTGTTGTGCCTTCTCGTGGTGCAGAGCCAGGTGTGGGTCAGCGTAGGCATCGCGATCGTACGGACTGAGGAGTCACATTTTGGAGGATTCGGTGAGCCTGCCGCCCCGCTGATCGAGTCTTTTATTCAGGAGTTGTTTATTCTGTCATTTATCTCTTGACAAACTTTAGACCCATTTATATTCAGTCTGATCATCTGTATATGTCTGGGTCTCTTTTGGATACTATATTTATTTAGCTCCTGTTTTTCCCACATCACTATTCTTGGGTCGGGATTTAGCTTTTTTATCTACTTATGTCATGATTTGCTTCTGTATTTCTTATTTATTCCTCCTTTATTTATTATTATTTATTGTGAGTGTTGTATGGCCCACCGTGTATGCTACGGGCCGTAGGGTTTTGGCTTGTCTACGTGGGGTTAGTAGACGCCATCAGGGTTCGAGAAATCGGGCCTTGACACCTTGAAGAAAAAACATTATGTCTTTAGCATGCCTCAAGCTTTCAAGAATTTTATATATTGTCAACGATCAAATTTTTTTGTAAGATTTCCAACATTAGTCACGGCCTAATGTAATAGAAAAATTATTTAATTTATTAATTTTTACTCTATTTTCTAGTTTTTTTTAACTAAAATTCTCTATCCATTGTTAGGTTTCTTTGAGTTCAAATACGATTCTTCATACTCGCTTTTGTTTCAAGTATCATAGATGGGATAGACAAAGATATCTAACAGACAGATTAGCTTATCCCACGTTCTATATGAGATAGCTAATTTTCCGAGAATAACTAATATCTATAACCAAACGCATATTAAATAACTCAGTACAACTGACTTGAAATGAAAAACTTTTATAAATAATCATTCTCATACAAGGAAAAAATAGACATGAAACTTAAGTAATAAAGCAATGTGATGCCATAAGTTAAGATTTTATACATGCTCTCATATAGTAGGGAGCTTGTTCAATGAGTATGAAAGAATTCGAGTAATTGAGATCATCATGGTGTTTGGACTGTAAGGGTCGAGTGGTGGATTCAATCCCTTGGAAAGCTACATTCTTGTGCCGCTCAATCTCATTTAATTTTGCCTTCAACTGAGCGCCATGTTCTTCTATCTTGGCCTTTGAAACTTCATGGACTTCTTCATATTTTATTAGATCATGCTTCAGACACTCTTTTTCATGATTCAGATCCTCGATTTGCCTCTTCAAAGTTTTCTTTTTCTCTATGATCTTCTCCAATTCTTCTAGAGTACGAGCATAATCCCCTCAAGAATAATAAGTAGTACGTGTAGCATTTTCGTAATTGTTTTGCATTGCTAACAAAGATGACAGAGTTTTTTTTTCTCTCTCTGCATCTTGCAAATTGCAAAGATGTTTGATGCATTCTTTGGTGTCTCCGTAGAAAAATCCATAATCAACACCAAGAATTTTCAAATATCCAAAGGTAGCATTGGCATGTTGGACCATGCTGTCGACTGTTGGGATATATATTATTAACCATGGAATATATACTATTAATCATGAGTTTAGATATAGTATTTATTATAGAACAATCATTCATTCAATTTTGATAAAGGTTTTAATATATTATATAATTATTTATATGTCCAGTTACTCATATAGTAGATGATTTAGTGTATAGAGTTTTAGCTTATACACAGAAGATTAAATCATCGATTCTTATAAGTACAAAGTTTTTCATTCACAATCTAAAATGGAAATTGGACAAGCCATCGGTATGATTTTAGCACAAGATTATATATAATTTGTCTTGATTATGGGAACGGTGTATTTTCAACTTCTTATGCTAATGCATAGTGTATATAGTGAACAAGACCGAGTAGACATTGTTGTTTTAAACGGACTAATAAAAACATATTCTCTACATTATTAAATGTACTTATATTCTCAATCTTGATATAACTATTATGATCTATATATATTATTTACCGTTTTGATTTATTAAAAGATGAGATTCTGAGATGGGTCAATATGCATAGTAGATTGGATGATAATAATATATATTGGTGAAATAATAAGATAGTTGGCGGAATCTATGTCTCGATATAGATATTGATGATATGCCTTTTGAGAAGCTTATAAGTTTTTATCGTGTCAAACCTTGCAAGTGGATTTATTAATTCGATACATGAAGTAAGTTAAGCAGTGCTCTAAAGGAAATTAATCTTTAAATTAAATTTGTCAATAATTTAATTTATTGATTAGTATCTGTAATCTTAACATGGAGAATTACATAAGTGTTTAATTGAAAATTTTTAAATATAAATAGAGGAATGCAATTATGAATTTTTAGTGGAATGATTTGTAATTTATTATGGTAAGAATAATTTCAAATTGATTATTTGAATTATTTCCATAGTAAGGAGCCTCAGTAATTAATTCTGTGGTCCCTACCATGCTATATTTTACTAGAACACATAATCCTATTTTTAATAAAAGAAAGACATATATTAGTTTCTTATTTTTCAAGAAAAGTGGGTTTCCTTCTTCTTTGGATTTGGAAAGGTCCTCTATAAATAGGGGTTTTCCTAATCTAGAAAAAAAAGGGATTTGGATGAAAGAGAATTAGGTTTTCTATACAATGCTTACCCACCCAAGTATTGAGAGAGTTCGGATGTGAACTTGGGATCACTGTAGAATACCACAGAATTGCAGTCTAACTTATGAATTCGCTTGAAGGTATATGCTCACGCTTCAAGATGTATTTATCTAATTAAATTTCATAAATTTTAGATGTTCTAGCATGATTATTTGTGTTCTAGCATGAACGTATGTGTGATCTATTATTCATGCAAGCAGTACGAACCTTATATGCTTCTGCTGCGCATATAATTTTCCAACAATAGGTATCAGAGCCACGCATACATCTAAGTAGATAACTTGTGGAGTATATATATATATATAGTTCGTGATTTATCGTGATGTTAAAAATTACGTGTAAAATTAACAATATTATTTGTGGTGAACTGTGGCAAGAACACGGTAGTGTCTTACAGGAAAAGACCCAAACCCACTATTGTTTATTTTAAACTTGAAGGTGGGATATTTGTATATTCATTCTCATATGGATTGCATGTAAGGACCTGGATTTTTCGAGTGGCATTACCCCAAGTGTCTTGGAATTGTACCAGGTAAACTGCCAGGCACCACTCCATGGTAGAGCCTAAACGGCCCATGTGAAGCCACACTGACCGTGTGGACTCCCGTGAGGAGGCACTAGATCTAGTTCATAGTTGGGATAACTTTGGGATGGAGGGGAATTTTGGTCAAGTGAGGGCACATGGACACTCACATGGACCGCGTGATGTGACACGTTCCGTCTCGCCCTCCGTGTAACTCTCTACATAAAATTTATTCTAAGTATGGAAGTACCGTCTCATAACTTTGTCGTGCAATAATTATTTCAGGTATTGTTACACGGTCGGTGTCACGGCCTATGTGGAGTCACACAAACCATGTAGCCATCCGTGTGATACCATTTACCTCTGTGAAATTTTCCTCTGGGAGAGTCTAAGTAGGTGATCACGACCACTGTTCACGGTCCGTGTGACGTTTCACAGACCGTGTGGGCCTAATGGTACTAATTTTGGTCTGTTTCATTATTGGTGTTTGTGTAATTTTAGTTTACTTTAATCATAAATTATGACCTTTAACCTATCCTAAACCCCTAATTCAACTGAAACCTCCCCCCCCAATTCATTCTCCTAAAACATTCTACCCCTCACAAAATCACTTACCCCTCTCTACACTCCACTCTCAAAGATCAAAGCTAGGGTTCCATTGGAGTCCAATTCAAGCCTAATTCATCCCTCAAATTCAACTCCTCAATTAAGGTATGTGGGATTCATTTTTGGTCCCATTCAACCAAGAAAACCCAAAGATCTTTCAAACTATTTTCATGAATTTTAGTTACTTTAAACATGAGATTTCGTGATTTAATTTTATTAAATCTAGTTGATGCGTGGGTTGTATTTTATCTATGATTTTAATTTATTTTGATTACTAATATGATGATCTACATTGAATTGTAAAGTATGAACATGCATGTCCCCCTTAAAGTTGATTTATGCATGGGTGATGTATACTACTATTTACATGTGGATTTAATTATGGATTTATTAAATCTAGTATTATGATATTGATTTTCATTTGAATCTATGTTACCCATGCAATCCTAACCTCATGCATTGCATCCATGAACATTGATATATGAAAACTATGAAGTGGGTTAAACCCAACTATTTGACGAAATGATTTGATAAGATATTGGCTATGACAAAAAGGGTGATCACTAGTATGTCTATGATTCTGGCTCATTGAGCAATATGGGTGCTTGTACAATATACATATATATATATATATATATATGTGTGTGTGTGTGTGTGTGTGTGTGTAAATGAGCTATTCGCTGCATGAGCATTTACAAGCATGAACTATGATTTGGTATTTGAGCCTAAATGTGCATTGAATGGTTTGAAATGAACATTGCATTTCCTGAAAGCACGTATATGTATAAGTACCCAAGTGGGATGTTATTGACTTAGCACCGATGGATTGGGGGTGTTAGGGCTATCCCCAAGGGCCCTCTTCATTTCCTTGAACTATATGCCAATATAGGAATGTTCACCATTATCGAAATGACCAGGTCGTAAGGAATGGCTATACGTGTATGAAAATTTGACATAATATGAAAAGGCTGCAAATCCTTCCAAAATAGTGGGTCCGTAAGGAAGGTGACCATCCACCGAAATGATGGGTCCATAAGGTGTGATATAGATTACCTTTGGCAAGTAATCTTCTCCCTACCGATGGGAGGTCCCGATCTAATTCATGTAATAGCTCACATGAGTTTGATTTGTCAGTTATAGTCCACCCCAGTATATCTGAGCATTGTTACATTTCATGCATCATAAATTTCATGGCATCTTGTATATATACTTCTGTTGAATATATGGTTGTTTCTATATTATGTGTTTTTGTCTCCTTACATTGGAATGCAGGTTTGGTAAGTCATATGCATTGCATACCCGCATACTTAGTACATTCAAAAACGTACTAACACATACTCTATGCCTACATGATTTTACCATGTAGGGGCCGAGCACTTTGTGTACCAACAGGTTGACGTATAGTCCAATTTCGGAATATACTGTGGTGAGTCCCATCTTTCAAGGATGAGCCAACTATTTTTCTCTTATGCTACTTTAAAACATTCTTTCGTATTGAGGGTGAGCCCAGAACTTGTCTTGGCCCCCGTCCTTGGACTAGAGATAGTTGTTGGACATTATATACCCTTCTGAAATCCATTTGTTATATCTAGTACCTTGCTTGTGTATTGTTGGGATGATTTATGAGAAACTCCTATTTGTCTGTATGTATGCTTGGTGTGGAAATGTGGATAGTCCCTAGCCCCGTATAAAGCCCCCATAGCATGAGTCTTATTTTCTCCATCCCTTAGAACTATACGTTATTAAATGAATGTTATTCTTGAATCGATGATGTGGATTTAGATACTTGAGGATTGTTTGGGGAACCTCGGGTTCCCATTCGCCGTTTCACATCTAGGCCCTAACCCCGAGTCGTGACAAAAGATGGTATCAGAGCCCTAGGTTTATAAATGATCCTCGGAGTCCAATATGCCGTGTTGAGTAGAGTCTGATTCATGGGAGTGAAGTGCACCATACCTATGAGTTGGAGGCTACAAAAACATTTTAGGAATTGCCTCACTTCTTCATGTCTTTTGTCTTGATATGGCTAGTATATTTAGTTCCCTTATTTGATAGTGTCATTGATCCGTTTCAGAAGATGCCTCGAGGAAAACCCTCTCTACCAAGGCCGGCTCCAGCTACTGAAGATCAGGCTCCCCACGAGCATGTGGATGAACCCATCTCAAATGGGAAATCCCGTACAGCCTTCGCGATGCTTGCTCAGGTGGTGACTTCTCGGGTTAGGCAGGTTAACTTGCCACGGGATCCTACACCTGCGTCTCCGGTGATAGATTTCACCCGGATGAATCCTCCGGAGTTCCATAGGTCAAAGGCTGGTGAGAATGCTCAGGAGTTCATTGATTAGCTTACCAAGATACTGAACATCATGGGTGTCACTTCAGAAGAAAAGGCTAAATTGGCTGCCTATCAGCTAAAAGATGTCGCTCAGGTGTGGTATACTCAATGGTATTTGGAAAGGGTTAATGTCAACTGGGAAGAGTTCAAATTTGCTTTCCTTGATCGCTTCTTCCCACTTGAGCTTAAGGAGGCCAAAATGACTGAGTTTATCAATCTCAAGCAAGGGAGTATGAGTGTGAGGGACTATAGCCTCAAGTTCACGAAGCTTACCAAGTATGCGTCGTGGCTGACCCCCATGCAAGGATGCACAAATTTGTTTGGGGTATCTCTGATTTACTTGTGAAGGAATGCCGTAGAACTACGCTTATACGGGATATGGACATTTCCAGACTCATGGTGTATGCTGAACAGATCGAAGGGGAGAAACTCAAGGAAGAGAGGGTCCACGATTCCAAGAGGACCCGCTTTGATGGTGGATTCTCTGGTTCTCAAAGCGGTGGTTTTAGTTGCTTCCAACAGGGCTAAGGTTCCGGTACTACGGGTTGTTAATGATCGGATGCCTCTTCCTAGAGCACCGGTTGGTGGTGTTCACGGGTATCCTCTGTGCAACAGGTGTGGGAAGCCCCACATGGGAGTCTGCTAGAGAGATTGGCATGTTTGTTTCAGATGTGATAATAAAAATCATAAGGCTGTTGGTTGTCCTAGAAATGCCCGTAAAGGCCAAGGTCAGGTGGCTCAAGGTGGGCAAGGCCAACAAAGAGCTCCCCAAGGTGTTTCCCCAAGGAAGAACCGGTTTTACACACTCCATGCCTGCTAGGATGTTGAGGAAGCTCAGATGTTGTGACAGGTATGTTGAAAGTCTTTGACTTTGATGCTTATGTTTTGCTTGATCCGGGTGCAAATTTTTCTTCTATGACTCCTCTGTTGGCTGTTAAATTTGATTTAAGTCCCAAGGTTTTGAGGGACCCTTTCTTGGTTTATACTCCCATGGGTGAATTTGTTCTTGCACATAGAGTCTATCATGGTTGCCCTGTTTTTGTGTTGCATAAAATTTTTCTGTGTGATCTTATAGAACATGAGATGTTCAACTTTGACGTGATTCTTTGGATGGATTGGTTGCATGTATCATATACCTTTATAGATTGTAGAACCCGAAAGGTCAACTTCCAACCTCCCGATGAACCCATTCTCGAATGGAAGGGTGGTGACTCCTCTATTAGAGGTCAGTTTATTTCCTACGTCAAGGCGCAGAGAATGATTTCTAAGGGGTGCATTTATCATATTATGAGGGTCAAGGATATGGAGTCCGAAGTACCTACGCTTGAGTCGGTCCCTGTGGATAATGAGTTTTTGGATGTGTTCCCCAAAGATTTACCGGGCATTCCTCTTGAAGAGAGGTACACTTTGGCATAGATCTTCTTTCGGATACTCAGTCTATCTCGATTCCTCCTTATCGTATGACGCCGGTAGAGTTGAAAGAATTAAAAGAGCAGTTAAAGGATTTATTGGAGAAGGATTTCATTCAACCTAGTATATCATCGTGGGGTGCTCCAGTGTTGTTTGTAAGAAAGAAGGACGGAACTCTCTGGATGTGCATTGATTGCAGGAAACTGAACAAGGTGACCATCAAGAATAAGTACCCGTTGCCAAGATTGATGACTTGTTTTACTAGCTTTAGGGGGCTACTCATTTCTCAAAGATCGATCTTCATTCCGACAATCATTAGTTGAAGGTTAGGGAGTGTGACATTCCCAAAGCAGTTTTTCGGACAAGGTATGGGCACTTCAAGTTTGTGATAATGTCATTTGGCCTAACCAATGCTCCGACCGTGTTTATGGGTTTAATGAACCGGATGTTTAAGCCATTCCTTGACAGTTTTGTAGTGGTCTTCATTGATGACAATCTCATTTACTCCCGAAGTGAGCAAGAGCACGGGGATCACTTGAGAATGGTTCTCCAAACTTTGAGGGAGAAGAAGTTGTATGCTAAGTTTAGCAAATGTGAATTTTCTGTTGGGTGAAGTAGCCTTCCTTGGTCATGTGGTGTCCAGCGATGGTATCAAGGTAGATCCGAAGAAGACCGAGGCAGTGAAGAATTGGCCCAGACCATTGAATCCTTCAGATATTCGCAGTTTCCTTGGGTTGGTTGGGTATTACCGGAGGTTTATTGAAGGGTTTTCATCTATCGCATCCCCGTTGACTAAGTTGACCCATAAGAAGGCAGAGTTTGTATGGTCGGACGAATATGAGTGGAGTTTTCTGACTTTGAAGGATTGGCTTACATCGGCTCCCGTCTTGACCTTACCTAACGGTTTGGAGGGATTCGTAGTGTACTGTGATGCCTCACAGATTAGATTGGGTTGTGTACTTATGCAACATGGTAAGGTAATAGTGTAAGCATCAAGGCAGTTAAAGGTGCATGGACGTAATTACCCAATGCATGACCTTCTATTGGTGGCGGCGGTTTTTGCTTTAAGGATTTAGAGACATTACTTGTATGGGGTTTATATTGATGTGTTCACCGATCACAAGAGTTTGCAATATGTATTTAGTCAGAGGGATCTCAATTGAAGACAAAAGAGGTGGTTGGAGCTTCTAAAGGATTACGACATGAGTGTTCTGTATCATCCAGGCAAGGCCAATGTTGTGGCTGATGCTCTCAGCAGGTTATCTATGGGAAGTATGGCACATGTCACGAAAGAAAGGAAGGAGTTGGCAAGAGATATTCACCGATTAGCTAGGTTGGGTGTCAGGTTGGCTGATTCGAGCGGTGGTGGTATTCGTGTTCAAAGTGGGGCAGAATCTTCCATGGTAAGTGATGTAAAGGCTAAGCAAGCCTTAGACCCATCATTACTTGAATTGAAGAGGTTGGTTGCTAAAAAAGAGATCGAGATGTTCTCCTAAGGGGGAGATGGTATGCTCTGGTACCAAGACTGGCTTTGCGTCCCAGATGTGGATCATCTTAAAAGGGTGATCATGAGCTAGGCTCACAACTCTCATTATTCTATTCACCCAGGGTCTACCAAAATATATCGGGATTTGAAGGAAGTGTATCGGTGGCATGGTATGAAGAAAGACATCACTTAGTTTATATCTGAATGCTCGAGTTGTCAATAGGTGAAGGTAGAGCACCAAAGGCCTGGTGGCTTAGCCCAAGACATTGAGATTCCCACATGGAAATGGGAAGATGTGAACATGGATTTTGTAGTTGGGTTGCCTCGGACTGAAGGCAATTTAATTCCATTTGGGTCATCATGGATCAGATGACGAAGTCGGCTCATTTCCTACCGGTCAAGACTACCTTCAGTGCTGAAGATTACGCAAGGTTGTATATCCAAGAGTTGGTGAGGTTGCGTTGTGTGCTTAGGTCCATTATATCGGATCGTGGTACCCAATTCACTTCCCACTTTTGGAGGTCTTTTTCAGAAGGGATTGGGGACCAAGATTAAGTTGAGCACTATTTTACATCCTCAAACTGATGGCCAAGCGGAGAGGACTATTCAAACCTTGGAGGACATGTTGAGGGCTTGTGTATTGGAGTTTAAGGTAAATTGGGATGACCATCTTCCACTCATTGAGTTTTCTTATAATAATAGCTTTCATGCTAGCATTGGTATGACCCTGTTTGAGGCTTTATATGAGAGGAGGTATAGATCACCGGTGGGGTGGTTTGAGTTGGGAGAGATGGCACTAGTTGGTTCGGATCTAGGGATGGAGGCCATGGATAAGGTGAAGGTGATTAGGGAGAGGTTAAGAACGGCCCAAAGTCGTCAAAAGTCTTATTCGGATGTTAGAAGAAGGGATCTTGAATTTCCTGTCGGTGATTGGGTGTATGAGAAGGTTTCAACTATGAAGGATGTGATGCATTTTGGTAAGAAGGGCAAGCTAAGCAACTGGTATATTGTCCCTTAAAAGATTGTTGAGCGATTTGGAAGTGCGGCTTATAGGTTGGAGTTGCCTCCGGACTTGAATTCCATTCACCCTGTCTTTTATGTGTCTATGTTGAGAAAGCTAGTTGGTGACCCTAGCACCATTGTGCCCTTGGATGGGATTTGGGTGGAAGAGAATTCGTCTTAGAGGAAGTTCCTGTGGAAATCTTGGATAGGCAAGTAAAAAGGCTTCGTAACAAGGACGTAGCTTCGGTGAAGGTGCTTTGGAGAAATCAACATATGGATAGTGCTACTTAGGAGGCGGAGCTTGAGATGGTGAAGCGATACCCTCATCTTTTCCAATCTACTCAAGCCTAAGCTATTAGGATTCTTCCTTATCTAATGGGTGCCATTTCTTTTCCTCTTGAGTCTCATGACATGACAAACATACATGTGCACGGAAAAGGATTTTTATAATGTTTTGAGTGACTTGAATATGATTTTGATATGAGCTTAAAGGTCTTGAACAATGGTTTTGAATAATGCTTTTGATACGATTTGAAATACTGAACTATGCAGTGTATCTTATGCTGGGTGTTTCATGCTCTATGTCAAGCCTTTCAAGCCTTGTTCTTGCACATCCGGGGACGAATGTTCCCAAGGGGGAAATCATGTAAGGACTCGGATTTTTCGAGTGGCATTACCCCAAGTGTTTTGGAATTATCCTAGGTGAACTCTCAAGCACCACTCCACGGAGGAGCCTACACGGCTCGTGTGAAGCCACATGGACCATGTGGACTCCCGTGAGGAGGCACTATGTCCAGTTCATGGTTGGGACAAATTTGGGATGGAGGGGAATTTTGGTCAAGTGAGGGCACACGGACACTCACACGGTCCGTGTGATGTGACACGATCTGTGTGGCCCTCCGTGTAACTCACTACGTAAAACTTATTCTAAGGTTGGAAGTACCATCTCGTAACTTTGTCGTGCGAAAATTATTTCAAGTACCATTACACGATCTGTGTCACGGCCTGTGTGGAGTCACACGGACCATGTAGGCGTCCATGTGATACCACTTAGCTCCATGAAATTTTCATATGTGAGAGTCTAAGTAGGGGATCACGGCTACTGTTCACAGTTCGTGTGACGTTTTACTGACTGTGTAGTGGACCGTGTGGGCCTGACGGTACTAATTTTGGTCCGTTTCATTAATGGTGTTTATATAATTTCGGTTTATTTTAATCATGAATTATGACTTTTACTTATCCTAAACCCCCAATTCAGCTGAAACCCCTCCCCTCTTAATTCATTCTCCTAAACCGTTCTACCCCTCACAAGATCACCTCCCTACTCATCTCTCAAGGATCAAAGCTAGGGTTCCATTGGAATCCAATTCAAGCCTAATTCATCCCTCAAATTCAGCTCCTCAATCAAGGTATGTGGGATTGATTCTTGGTCCTTTTAACCAAGAAGACCCAAAGATCTTTCAAACTATTTTCATGAATTTTAGTTACTTTAAACATGAGATTTCATTATTTGATTTTATTAAATCTAGTTGATGCATGGGCTGTATTTTATCTATGATTTTAATTTATTTTAATTATTAATATGATGATCTATATTGAGTTATAAAGTGTGAACATGCATGTTCCCCTTAATGTTGAGTTATGCATGGGTGATCTATACTACTATTTACATGTGGATTTAATTATGGATTTATTAAATCTAGTATTGTGATATTGATTTTCCACTTGATTCGATGTTACCCATGCAATCCTCAACTCATGCATTGCATTGCATCCATGAACATTGATATATGGAAACTATGAAGTGGGTTAAGCCCAACTTTTTGATGAAATGATTTGATAAGATATTGGCTATGACAAAAAGGGTGGTCATTGGTATGTCTATGATTCTGGCTCATTGAGCAATATGGGTGCTTGCACCATTATGTATATGTGAATGATCTATTCCCTACATGAGCATTTACAAGTATGAACTATGATTTGACATTTGAGCCTAAATGTGCATTGAATGGTTTGAAATGAACATAGCATTTTCCTGTAAGCATGTATATGTATAAGTATTCAAGTGAGATGTTATTGACTTAGCACCGATGGATTGGGGGCGTTAGGATTATCCCCAAGGGTCCTCTCCCTTTCCTTAAACTATGTGCCAACATAGGAAAGTTCACCATTACCGAAATAACCAGGTCGTAAGGAATGGTTATACGTATATGAAAATCTGATATAATATGAAAAAGGTTGCAAATCTTTCTGAAATGGTGGGTCCGTAAGGAAGGTGACCATCCACTGAAATGGTGGGTCTGTAAAGTGTGATGTAAATTACCTTTGACAAGTAATCTTCTCCCTACCGGTGGGAGGTCCCAATTGGTCTAATTTATGTATTAGCTCGCATTAGTTTGATTTGTCAGTTATAGTCCATCTCAGTATATCTGAGCATTGTTGCATTTCATGCATCATAAATTTTATGGCATCTTGTATATATACTTCCATGAATATATGACTGTTTCTATATTATGTGGCTTTGTCTCCTTAGATTGAAATGCAGGTTTGGTAAGTCATATGCATTGCATGCCCGCATACTTAGTATATTCAAACGTACTAACGCATACTCTATGCCTACATGATTTTACCATGTATGGGCCGAGCACTTTGAGTACCAACAGGTTGACGAATAGTCCAATTCCGGAGTATACTGTGGTGAGTCCCGTCTTTTTCAAGGATGAGGCAACTATTTTTCTCTTATACTGCTTCAAAACATTTTTTCATATTGAGGGTGAGCCCAGAACTTGTCCTGGCCCCCGTCCTTGGACTAGAGGTAGTTGTTGAATATTATGTACCCTTCTGAAATCCGTTTGTTATATCTTGTACCTTGCTTGTGTATTGTTGGGATGATTTATGAGAAACTCCTATTTGACTGTATGTATGCTTGGTGTGGAAATGTGGAAAGTCCCTAGCCCCTTATTGCCCCCATAGTGTGTGTCCTATTTTTTCCATTCCTTAGAACTTTGTGTTATTAAATGAATGATATTCTTGAACCGATGATGTGAATTTAGATACTTGAGGCTTGTTTGGGGACCCTCGGGTTCCCATTCACCGTGTCACATGTAGGCCCTAACCTGGGTCGTGACATTGGTGCGGTGGTATTTTTTAATAAATAATAATTTAAAAGAAAACAATACAAAGTAGGAAATGCTTGTCTTTTGATGTGTTATTGACAAACTAACATTACATGATAGTAAGAAATGGATGTGCCTAGTGGAGAAATATAAATTTCTTATGGCATACAAGGTTGTTGCTATTGTTAACCTTTTGTCTTGTAAGTTATTTTTTTGTGGTTCATTGGAATTATTATTTTTCCTAATTGCCTAGTATAATGCACGGTAAAAGCTAATTCAAATTGGCTTGATTTTATTCAACCAACTTTAACTATATGGGGCATAACTTTCCTTTTTCTCACGTAAATATGCAAACTTGCATATTTTCATGCCCCAGGAGGGTACCCTAAGCATGGCCGGCACTCGGAGACTATTGCTAGTCCCCAAGCGAACCACTTAGCCTCGTCACATCATTCAATCAATAAACTCTAATGAACAGTGGAAAATATAAGTAAATATATGGACACATCTCATCTAAGGTTTCAAAATAAGTATAAAGATAAGGGCTAGTAGAAAGAACTAGCTCACAAGCCTCAACATCAACACTCAACCATCGTCTATGAAGCCTCTATTTCTACTCATGTTGTGCCAATGACAAACCTATGGCTACCCAAATTGAAATAAACAAATAGTCAAATCTCTAACTCTAGAGCAAGATGAATAAATCATGGTGGATCCTCCGAAGTAGAGGAGGCTCACCAATGCAGCTTCAAAATCTCAGATCTTCAACTGAGCACCTGTTGACGATCTCTAGTACCTGTCCCTGCATCACAAAACGATGCAGTCCAGAGTAGACATCAGTATTTGGAATGTACTGCTATGTAAAATAGCTGAGTGAAACAGAAACATGTAGAATAATATGGAAATAACATTGACTCTGAATAAACATCCAATCACATCAAATAGTCAAATGTCTATCTATGCAAGAATAAAGAGTAGACAAGTGGCCCATCAATAACTCAAAGCTCATCAATCATCTCAGCCTCATCTCAAAGGAGCTCACCTCCATTCATCTCATCTCATCTCATTTCATCTAGACTCGGAGTACTCAAGGAGAGAAATTTATGGGAGTTTCTCTTATCTGACAACAATCATTTTTGAGCCTGTAAATGTACAACAATCACACAGATGTTGCCACAGTTGTTCTAAACTTTCCAGGTAGGGAACAAATCGAAACCATATCAGCTAACCCAATATGGATTCAGTCATTAATAAGTCCGCTATTGTTGCAGGGACTTCTAATCAAGAGGGAACCACAATATATGTGATGGTTCTAAGCCTCATCTACGTTTAACAACGTAGTTAATGAGTTCGAGTGGGACTCACTCTTACACATTTCGGTGCTCGATACTCCTCCCATGACTCAATGCTCATAAAACCATCAATCCAATCAAACCAATCAACTCATAGGGACATTGGCCCTATCATCAATCAACGTCTCATAGGGGTTTTAGCCCTCTCATCAATCATCTCATAGGAACTTTAACTCATCAATCAACATCTCATAGGGACTTTCGCACTCTCATCAGTCAATCTCATCAATGACTCAAGATTTAGAACAATCATTAGGAAACAATTGAATAGACATATCGGTGGAGTTCATTTATAGAGGCTTATAAGACAATCAATTCCTATCAACTCATTATCATCCTCTCATCACAATCAACAATCTCAATTCAAGTTTTTAGACTCAATTCTCAAGTTCATTATGCATGCTTTTCAAAATAGTCATGTTGGGTCATGCAAATTCTCATGAAAAATGTTCAATTCAAGAAAACAATTAGTATGATGATCGTCAACATTGAAAACATGTAATTTCAAATAAAATTTTAAGAAAAACCATCAAAGATCATGCATGCAAACTCTCCAAATTCTCAACTCATCTATGACCTCTATGGGGCACATGAGAGAACAATCTCATGTTCTTAGTTTAGCCTTACATACCTGGAATGCAGCTATCAACCAAGCACATCAAGGATCTCTCAATTCAAGCTCTTCTCTTTTCTTCTCAAGCCCTAGCCTTAGTAATGTATTGGAATAGGACTTAGAACGGGGGTTTTAGACCCTTTTTCATGTCGAAACAACCTTATTAGATCGTGTATAGAGTTTAGGAGGGGTAGGGAATTAATTGAGTGCCCCTTATAATGATTTAGAAATTTTCGACTAGGAAAAGACACAGTCCGCGATGCAGACTGGTTGCGAACAATGTATTTTTAGAAAAGAATTTTGAACGCGTTTTCTCCATCCTGTCAAAATTTTTAAAAGTGTATAAGTGCTGGTCCGCGATGGGTGCACGACGCACCCCTGTCGCGTACTAACACTGTTTTGCGCTTCATATCGAAAATTTATCTTTTGATCGAGTCGCTATAAAAATCGACCGAGACCATTTTCCCACTCAATTTTTTGTTCTAATCACAAATTTGTCCTCAGATTTGCCATATGAGCATCGGAAGATGCGTTATGCATATACCCTCACTCTAGGGGTATTTTGGTAATTTTACCAGGTGTTACATCATCTCCCTCTTGTGATCATTCGTCCTCTAATGATGAGTAAAGGTGGAAACTATGGCACGAATAGACTCAGAACTCATCTCAACACTCATCTCAATCAATCAAACTCTCGACTTAATAATAGAAGGTCACGTTAATAATAGATCAATCAATTTAGTGAAGGGTTAGGAATTTACCTTCAACACTCTCATAATTTTGGAATGAATAGGTGCAGATATTTGACCTTTATCTCTTCCTTAGCTTCCCAAATGTCTTCCTCAATGAATTGATTCCTCCACAGGACTTTGACTGAGAGTATCTCTTTGTTCCTCAAATTACGAATCTGACGATCAAGGATTTGCACTGAAACCTCTTCGTAAGATAGGCTATCTTTCACTCCAATGCTATCAACAGGGATCACCAGGGCAGGGTCTCCCAAGAATTTCTACAACATCGACACATGGAATACCAGATGCATCCCATCTAACGTGAAAGGCAACTCCAACTCATAAGCAACCTTCCCAATCCTCTTTACAATCTGATATGATCCAACATAGCGTGGACTCAACTTTTCATTCTTCCCAAATCTTAGGACACCCCTTATAGGCGACTCTTTCAAACACACCCAATCATCTACCTCGAACTCTAAGTCTCTTCTCCTCACGTCGGTATAAGAATTTTGGCAACTCTGAGCAGTCTTTAACCTTTCTCTAATGACCTTGACCTTCTCCATCGCTTGTTGGACGAGATTAGGTCCAATCAACTCCACTTCTCCAACCTCAAACCACCCAATTGGTGATTACATCTCCTTCCATACAAGGCTTCATAGGGAGCCATTTGGATGATTGCATGGTAACTATTATTATACGCAAATTCAATCAATGGTAGGTGATCATCCCAATTTCCCTTGAAATCAAGAACATAAGCTCTCAACATGTCCTCAAATGTTTGAATTGTAAGCTCTGCCTGACCATCTGTCTATGGATGAAAGGTGGTGCTTAGGTTCACCTTAGTACCCAATCCTTTTTGGAACGATCTTCAAAACTGGGAGGTAAATTGAGCTCCTCTATCCGAAATAATGGACAAGGGAACCCCATGCAACCTCACAATCTCCTGGATGTACAACTTGGCATACTCCTCCGCAGTGTTTGTTGCCTTAACATCCAAGAAGTGAGCCGATCTAGTGATTCTCTCCATGATAATCCATATCGAATCATGTTGCTTTTGGGACCTTGGAAGACCAATAACAAAGTCCATATTAATCATCTCCCACTTCCATTTCGGAAACTCAAAGTTCTGTGCCAATCCACATGGCCTTTGATGCTCAACTTTACTTGCTGGCAATTTGGGCACTTTGAAACGAACTCAGCAATATCCCTCTTTATTCCACTCCACCAATAGACTTCTCTCAAGTCGTGGTACATCTTGGTAGAGCCTAAATGAATGGAATACCTAGTGTTGTGGGCTTCCGCCATGATTCTATCTCGAATTCCATCAACATCTGGAACACACAATCTACTTTGATACCTTAACACTTCATCTCCCCCTTTGGAGAAGACCATCACTTTTTGTTTGTGGACAACCTCCTTCAGTTGGAGTATGACAGGATCTTGGCCTTGCTTTTCTTTCACCTCTGCAACTAAGGATGAAGCAGACCCATCTTGAACATTAACACCTTCTTCATCGTTCTCCTCAAGTAGAACTCCAAATCGAGCCAACTAGTGCACTTCCTTGGCTAGCTCCTTCCTTCTTTCCTCCACATCGGCTGTATTACCCATTGATAGCCTGCTAAGAGCATCAACAACAATATTAGCTTTACCGGGTGGTAGTGAATGCTCATGTCATAATCCTCGAGCAACTCCAACCATCTTCTCTGTCGCAAGTTGAGCTCTTTCTGACTGAGAACATACTGCAAGCTCTTGTGGTCGGTAAACACATCCATATGCACTCCATACAAGTAGTGGCGCCAGATTTTAAGTGCAAATAGCATTGCTGCCAACTCGAGGTCACGAGTGGGATAGTTCCTTTCATGAACCTTGAGTTGTCTGGAAGCATAGGCTATCACCTTCCCTCTCTGTATCAACACACATCCCAAACCAACCCTCGAAACATCATAGTAAATCACAAAGTCCTCTGTCCCCTTGGGCAAGGTAAGGACTGGTGCAGTAATCAACCTCGTTTTCAATTCTCAAAAACTCTTCTCACATTCCTCAGACCATTGAAACTTGACCTTTTTCCTGAGTCAATTTAGTCAATGGCGCGGATAGGGAAGAAAATCCTCCACAAATCTGCGATAGTAGCCTGCCAACCCCAAGAAACTCCTAATATCAATCGGAGTGGTTGGTCTGGGCTAGTTCTTTACCGCTTCATTCTATTGGGCATCCACTCGAATACTATCACCGAAAACAACATGGCCTAGGAAAGCCGCTGACTTATGCCAGAACTCACACTTTGAGAATTTTGCATACAACTCATGGTCCTTAAGGTTTTGAAGGACAACTTTGAGATGGTTAGCATGCTCCTCCTCGCTTTTCGAATAAACCAAAATGTCGTCAATGAAAACAATCACAAACATATCAAGATATTGTCTGAATACTCTATTCATCAAGTCCATAAAGGTGGCAGATGCGTTCGTTAACCCGAAGGACCTGACCAAGAATTCAAAATGGTCATACCTAGTCCTAAAGGTTGTTTTAGGAATGTCATATTCTCTCACCTTCAACTGATGGTAGCCAGATCTAAGGTCTATCTTAGAGAAACAAGAGGCGCCCTGAAGTTTGTCCAACTGATCATCTATCCTTGGGAGAGGATATTTGTTCTTTATCATGACCTTGTTCAGTTGCCTATAATTAATACACATTCTGAGGGACCCATCTTTCTTTCGCAAGAATAGGAGAAGAGCACCCCAAGATGAAACACTTGGCCTAATAAAACCCTTCTCTAGCAAATCTTTCAGTTGCTCTTTCAACTCTTTCGACTCAGCAGGGTCCATCCTATAAGGTGGGATTGAAATAGGCTAGGTACTAGGAAAACATCAATCCCAAAGTCAATCTTCCTATCGAGAGAGACTCCGGGTAGATCATCAGAAAACACTTTCAAAAACTCATTAACAATCGGGACTGACTCAAGAGTTGGGGACTCAACATCATCAAATTTCACTCGCACAAGGTGATAGATACAAGCTTTGAAAATCAACTTTCTGGCTCTAAGATATGAGACAAAATTTCCTCTAGGTGTAACAAAATCACCTTTCCACTCCAGAATCGGTTCATTAGGAAATTGGAAATTAGCGGTTCGAGATCTACAATCAATAGAGGCATAACAGACGTGAAGCCAATTCATGCCAAGGATCACATCACAATCAATCATTTCCAACTCAACTGAATCAACAAGAGTATCCTTATGATGGATGGACACACACAAGATCTATAGATTCTCTCAGCTCGAATAGACTCACCCACTGGAGTAGAAACATCAAAGGGTCCAAGAAGACTCTCAGGGATTCTATCAAATCTATGGCCACATAAGGAGATACAAACAACAACATGGCACCCGTATCCATCAAAACACAACATTCAAAAGTAAAGACTCGAACCATACCCATCACAACATCTAGGGAGTTCTCCTGATCTTGGCGACTACCCATGGCATACAAGTGGTTTGTCGCTTCACTTGCGACTGACGTGGTGGCCCTCTGGTTTCCTCTAACTGGTGGAGCGGGTGTGGAAGATTGAGCCTGGTCAGCCCACCTTGGACAATCTTTCTGGTAGTGACCCGCTTGGCCACACTTGCAGCACACATCATTCCCGTCTCGACATCTCCCCAAGTGCAATTTGCCACACTTATAATATAGTGGCTTACCTTATGGACCTTAAGCCTCACTAGCTTGCGAATGAGGTATATGACTCCCCATATTCTGAGATCTCTGATCATACCCGGATCTAGGCACAGGTGCACTAGCAGATGAAAGGTGTTGGAAATCGGTTGCCATTTCCTTTCCTCCCAACCTCATGGATGGATGTCTTCGCTTTCCTGCGCTTGAATTCTTCCTTTTCATGTTGTCTCTCCTCATCAGCTTGTTGCATGAACATCATCAGTCGCCCGATATCCATATTTTTCACAAGCATGGATCCTCTCCCATCTCTCTTGGGTCCTCTATTCAACCCATCAACATAAATCCCCATCTTTCCCCTAATGTCAGCAATTATGTCCGGAGCATAACGAGATAGTTGCATTAACTTCAAACCATACTCTTGCACAATCATAGAGCCATGTTTTAGATTTAGGAGCTCCCTCACCTTAGCTTCTCATTTCTCTCTTGGGAAGAAGCGTCCTAAGAAGGCATCCTCAAACACTGCCCAAGTCAAACACAGGGCATCATCCCTTCTACCTTTTTTCCATTGGTCGAACCACAGTCTAGCCACACCCTTGAGTTGGTTTGCAGCTAGTTCAACCCTTTCAGCATCAGCCACATGCATCACATGGAACATCTTCTCAAGTTCCTCCAGATAGTCCTCAGGATCTTCAGTAGATGCAGTCCCCATGAACTCAGGCTGATTCATCCTCAAGAATTTACGAACTCCAAAGGTGTCATGAGAATCTAGTCTACCCACTCCTTGTCTCATAGTAGGTGCCGCGACAGCCTGGGCTAGAGCTTGAATAGCTTGGCATAGCTCGACGTTGGAGACCTATTCTTGAGGGGGTTGTGCAGCAGGAACAGCTTGATCCAAAGGCTCCTCGGGTACTTGAGGCTCAGGTGGATTAACAGCTTGCCTGGCAGGGCATCCCCTTCCTCTAATAGCTCTTCTGGGAGGCATGTTATCAATTCTGCACGCTTAGAGCACGAATTAGAAGAGAGTTTTCATAGAGTTTAACTCCATCGCACGAATTGGAATAAGAAAGAAGTGCAACCATTCCTAATGTTCTACTAGCCTCCTGCTTAAGAAATGTGGTCGACAACACACCCATAAACAAGACTCTACTAGATACGGCTTCATAGACTTCCTAAGACACTTGAACTCTGTGCTCTGATACCAAGTTTGTCACGCCCCGGGAGGGTACCCTTAGTGTGGCCGGCACTCAAAGACTATTGCTAGTCCCCAAGTGAAGTAGTTAAAACCATGTTTTAAGCGAAGTAGTTAAAACCATATAAGTCCGACCCCAATAAGTCTTTGGTATTTGAGGCTTGATCATTGCAGAGAAGTAGTTAAAACCATGTTTTTGACTAAAAGATACTCATTGACAAAATTTCGTACTCAAAAATTTGAACTATATAAATTTTTGTCAATGTTTTAAAATATTTTGCTCATAATTTTAATAAGAGAAAAACTACTCTCTTCATTTAAAAAAGAACAATCTAGTTTGATTTAACGCAAAGTTTAAAAAAATAAAAAAGATTTTTCAATCTCGTGGTCTTAAATTAAAATTACGCTAAATATATCAAAATGTCTTTTAATCTTGTGGCTTGGAATATACCACATGGAACGTTGAAATTAAAAATTTTCCTAAAAAGAAAATGGGTCATTCATTTTGAAACAAATCAAAAAGAAAAATAGGTCTTCTTTTTAAACAGAGGGAGTACAATTTATAGTATTTTTAGTATAGTTTTATATAATCCAATTTAGTTTAATATAATCCAATCCAGTCATATAGAGCTGATCCGAGTAAGCCAATAATGATGGTGTTCAAAAATAATATGTTGCCTTCTTAAATATCATTATCATTGAACCAAAATAATATGTTGCCTTCTTAAATATCATTATCATTGGGTTCAATTGGTGGAAAAAAGTCATGTCCATCTCATAAAACTCACAATGTAGAATAACAACTTCGATTAATTGTAATATTTTTTCTCATAAAAGTTGGAAGGTTTAAAGTGTAAAGTTGGATTATCATTTTACCGTTACATTAAATCAAAATAATATAAAATATTTAATTTATTTATCTAATCTAATTAATTAAACATTTTTATCATTCAATGAAAAACTACTCCTTTAACATTTTGTACAAAGAAATGTAAACAGACGTTGAAATAAATGCCAAGTATCATATTGAATACAATACAATCAATCAACCATAATTATATGCCTCTCCATATATCAATTACAGATTTTAGAATGTTATTACAAGTCATTTATGTAGTGTGATTACAGTTTCAGGATTGATTCTTCATATTCTCATATGTGTATCAGTATGTTATCTTTTAGTGGGTATACTGCATATAATCAAATGCTTTAACTTTGAACAATAACTGTAAATTTGGATGTTGTAGTTTGAAATATTTCTAAAAAAGTAAAATATATGTGTCCTCTTACTTCTTTTAATGATCTTTTTCTAACGTTACTTTTGAGTACATGATAATATATTTCTTGGCTTATAAATATCATGGTGTGGTTTCCTGATTTATCTTTGTAAACTGGGCCACGCTATATATTATCTTTTTTTCATAATACCTACTTCTCTTCACTCCATTTATATTCTGTCATAGTTTGATTGCTTAGATGCGTTCAAGTGAGATTTGGTGTGTGTTGTAAAAATTTATTTTAGTAATGAAGAAGTCTACTACATTTGTTGATGTTTATTACATATTCACGACAATCCTTCGTGTCCATAAATTGTATTCTATGAGTAATGACAATATTGTATACACTTGAAGAGATTTTGTAAAAGCACATTACTACTTTTACCTTCATTTGTAATATTTTTGCTTATTTCTTCAGAGGCACTCTTTCATTTTGGCATTAAAAAAAAATACTATTTGCTTTTTCGAGTTAATTTCTATTCGACAAATAAATTACTACAAATAAAAATTTATTACACACAATAATACTTTCAAATTTTATAATTTGAGTCTTTTTATGGTTGATAGTTTTACTTGCTTGCCCACAAATATAAGCTGCATAACTTTTGTAGTACTTTTTCTGATTTTACTATTTTATTTTACAGACTTCATAATAAAAATTAGAAATAAACGTTCAAGGCAATAAAAGTAGAAAAACTTCTAATTTCAAAGTTGGATTATAATTTTGTCCCAATAGTAAATTAAAATGTAATTAAATTTTAGCAAGCTAATCAAAGATATATAAGTATTATTTATAATATAAAATTTTCATCTTCCATATAACTGAAAGTTATTTCTCCATTAATCATTAGTTTAGCAAACTTACATTCATTAATACAAAAACATCTGCAGATGCTAAAGAATTGTATTAAATAATAAAATATAGACTAATTTTTAATTATTAGCCCAAAAACCACAGAGAAAGAACTATATAATGGTTGAAAATGATTTTCATTTCCCAGAAAGCATTAGTATAGTAGTAATTTCTTTAATTTTTCATTTTCGCAGTTTCTTTTTCCTATTTTTTTTATTATGTTTTACTATTTTTTTTTTTAGTTTCTATTTTTATTTTTACCATTTGAAATTTACATGAAAGACATGATATTGTACCTTTAGTTGTGCATGAAAAAAATAAATATTTGTTGGAAGTGCTAATATGCCTATATGTGGCTTTAGGATTGAGCAAAATCTAAAAGTCAGACTTAAGAAGAGCCTGAAACTTACAAAGTGTAATGTTAACAATGGTATATTATCCGCATCATATTTTACTGACTGAAAATAATATGCGATAAATAACCAACATAAAGTCAATCATATACAAATTTTATAAAGTAGTAAGGGACAAACATGCAATGCACGTTCCCAAAGACTAGTAAAAAGAAAACTTTGAAGAGGCAAATCTGTCAAGAACAGAGAAACACAAGAAACTAAGGAATAATTGTCTCAATTCACTGATTCAAATACATAAGAATACATCACTTTTTATATATAAAAGAAAATATTCTCTCCTTAATGTAAATCATACAAATTAATGTGCATAATATTCTACAACTAATACTACATAATATTCTACACTAAATGTAGCATTTAGAATATCTCTTGCATATATTCTACAACTAATGTTATACAATTTTCTACACCAAATGTAGATCATGCAGGATATCCTATGATCTTTCCATTGTGACACCCCATAACTCTATCCTCACATATACCTATGTTTCAAGCTTCATTCTTATATCTGAGAATTGTATTAGGGTCATAAGAGACCTCTCAGCACATACAAAATTAGGTGTCTTATGAGCTACCAAATGAATGCTCTTTGAATTAGCTTTCTAATGCAAAGATTTTCACCTTATTTGGAGTTCGGAGTCAAAAGTTATGGTCATTTTACTGGAGACTGCCAGATGCAGAGTAGTTCTATGAAACCCCAATACGGGCTGTGAATTAAAGTATGGTCCATCTGCTAACTCATGGAATTTTTTTTTCAAAAGTTTAGTTTTTAGTCCCAAATTTTACGAACCCATCTACGGGCGTAGAACCTACTAGGGGCCGTAGATTGGGCTCGTGAAAGTGTTCCAAAGACCCAGAAAATTATCCAAAAGTTTAAAACATGGTCCCTACGAGTCGTGGAAGTTTTTACGGGCCGTATGGGGGCCCGTAGATGACTTTTGACAGCTTTTTAAGAAAGGTTATTTTTTGTATTTTCCCATCCTTTCAAAGCCTAAAACTGGTGTTTTTACCCTTAAATAAAGCCCTAAACATGTCAGTTCAACGTTTTTACGCTAAATCACTCTGTCAAACGTAGAAGCAATGTTTCAAGAGAGAAAAAAGGCTAGGGTTTGAAGTAAAAACTTGAGAATTCTTCCAAGCTGATTCAAGGTTCAAAACATCCAGGTATGTAAGGCTAACCAAAACATGGATTTTGTTTTTCCATGTGCCTCATAACCCAGATTGGTAGAGTTGTGAGTAAATTGAGTCTCCCATGAATGTTTCTTGAAGATTTTTTTAAAATCTAATGTATTTCTATATAATCTTGCATGAATTGCTATTTTTATGATTTAATTACTTGAATTAGATGATTTTACTCTACTATATTAACTCTAAATTGAATTGTTACTATTTTCACATATTTCACTTAACTACACATGTATGAGCATAATTTGAGCCTAAAGAGTCTATAGACTCCCTAAATATTTTAACTTTACTTTTGTTTTCGCGGATGCTATGAGTTAGAATGATGCATGATAGAGTCCTTATGAGTCAAGAGCTAAGCCTTAAAATTGTTGTAACCAAAAAGTCGATAGTCGATGTGATGAGTTGAGTTGACAAATGTCCAATGAGACTACATGAATGAGTTAACCATATGGTTCATGTCTTATGAGCATATTGAGTCTTGGGAAGAGTATTGAGTATCGAATTGAGTAAGAGTAAGTCCAACTCAAACTCAATAACCACGTAATCGACATAGGAGAGGATTGAACTGTAAAATCAAATGTTTGCTATTGTCTGAAAATGAGGACTTGATGTTACTAATTCTGGATCCACTGATGGGATATCCTATACCCTGGAAAGGTATTGGATGGATGTGGTAACGACATCGCTTCGTTGTATCATCAATAGCTCATAGGTGATAGTTGTTGGTTATAGAAACTCCCAAATAGGCCTTGATAGTACTCTAAGTGGATGAGACGTAGATGATGGATGAGTAGTCATAGTCTAAATTATATTCTTAGTTTAGACTCTTGATATGATGATTGAGTTTCCTACTTCTTGAGTTGAGCTATTTGAGTTGATTTTATTTCTTCCTTTACATGTTTCTTTCTGCCATCTTTCATATATATACATTCCACGTACTGACGTCTATTTGGGCGTGTATCTTTTCATGATGCAGAGACAGGTGCTAATGGTCATCAACAAGCACCCCGTTGAGAATGTAATTACTTCAGCTGACTGGTGAGCTCTCCTCTAATTTTGGAGGACATTATGTTTCTTTTTCTTTCTTTGAGCTTAGACTTATACAATTCTATTTTTGAGTTAGCCATGGGTCTATCATTGGCACCATTTAGACAGGTGTTTAGAGGCTTCATAGACTAGATTATTGAGTTGTGATTGGATGTAGTATTAACTAGTTTCTTTCATACTAGTCCTACTTAGTTTATGGATAGACTGTTTGGCCCTTGACCTTTGATTTTCATTTTTTCAGTACCTTCCATTTATGAGGCCGCATGGTTCACTTAGGGGCTAGCAATAGTCTCTGAGTTCTGGCCACGCCAAGGGTACCCTCTCAGGCGTGACAAACTTGGTATCAGAGCATAGAGTTCAAGAGTTCTTGGAAGTCTATGAAGCCGTGTCTAGTAGAGTCTTGTTTATAGGTGTGTTGTGCACCATACTTTATAAGCAGGAGGCTATAGGACATTAGAAATTGTTAAGCTTTCGTATATTCTGAGCTCATGCGATAGAGTTTAACTATATTAAAGTACCTATCTAATTTGTGCATGCTTGTAGATCGTGTCTTCTAAGTGTATCGCCACCCAAAGAGATGCTTCAGCTCGCAATACTGAGAATCCCCCACCAGAGGTGCCTCCTCAGATGAGAGACCGGGGTCAACGTGCTAGAGTCATTGGGACTCCCAAGGCACCTACCACTTCACCTAATCCTAGTACAGAGGCTGATTTCAGGGGAGCTATCACTATGCTCACCCATCTGGTAGCTGCCCAAAGTGGGAATCGGAGTTCACAAGCTCTTTGTTCTAGCTGCCAAGAGTCAACTACTGTGACGATACTTAGAGATTTACTGAGGATGAACCTACCCGTCTTCATCGGGTCTAAGGTTGAGGAATATCCCTAAAATTTCATTGATGAGATGTGAAAGGTGTTGAAAGCCATGCATGCGATGGAAATTGAGGGAGTTAAACTTGCTTCCTATCAACTCAAGGATGTGGAAATTGTCTGGTATAATCAGTGGGAAGGGAGCTGAGGAAAGAATGTTGAGCCTGCCATTTAGGATGACTTTGAGAGTGCCTTTCTTGATCACTTCTCCACTGGAGTTGAGGGAAGAGAAGGTTGAGGAGTTTGTTTAGCTTGAAGCAGGAGGGGATGTCTGTCAAAGTATATAGCCTTAAGTTCATACAAAGAATAAGAAAGTTTGTATCTAGCTTGGGCAAACATGTGAAAATGGAGTGTAAAGCTAACATTGTTGATTCTGGACATGGACATCTCTAGGCTTATGGTCTATGTGTAACAACGTGAGGAGGATAAGAAGAGGGATATGGAGGAGCACTTGAGCAAGAAGGCTAAGTCAGCAGGGCATGAGCCTAGCTAGCATAAGTAGAGTAAGGGAGACAAGTCCTATTTTTAGAAGACGTCTTCAAATTATGCACCATCCTCAGCAAGTGCACCAGCTCCGAATAACACAAGTATGATCAGAAGTCTCTGGGCTATCAGAATTCCATAGCTCAGGGTTCTCAATCCCAAGCTAATGACGCTCAAGGTTTGAGGGGGAAACCACTATGTGGAAAGTGTGGTAAACTCTATCTAAGTGAGCGTCATGAGGGCACAAATACTTGTTATAGGTGCGAGCAGACTGGTCACTTCTAGAATGAGTGCCCAATGAGGAGGTAGGTGATGGAGGTAATAAAGCTCAGTTTTCAGCAGCACCACAGAGAGGTGCCACAACTAATACAGGCGGGGGTACAAACTATCTGTATGCAATGGGAAATTGACAGGATCAGGAAGTTACACCGAATGTTGTCATGGGTATGCTTTGAGTCTTTTCTTATGATGTGTATGTCTTGCTTGAACTAGGTGCCACTTTATCATTTGTAACTCCATATGTGGCTAGTAAGTTTGAGATTCTTTCTGAATGTCTTCTTGAGCCCTTCAGTATTTCTACTCCTATCGGTGAGTTTATTCTAGCTGATAGGGTGTATAGAGATTGCACGGTGTCTATCTATCATAAGGATACTTTGGAAGTCTTAATTGAGTTAGAGATAATTGACTTTAATGTGATTATTAGCATGGATTAGCTTCACACCTATGATGATTCTGTCAATAGTAGAACCCGGACGATCAAATTCCAATTTTCAAATGAGCCTGTTATAAAGTGGAAGGGTAGTTCTGCAGTGTCCAAGGGCAAATTTATGTTCTACCTTAGGGCTAGAAAATTAATTCCTAAAGGATATATCTATCACGTCGTGTAAGTTAAGGCTGATTATATAAAGTCTCTACCTTTGGACTTAGTTTCAATTGTCAATGAGTTTCCTGATGTCTTCCTTGATGATTTGCCCGGAGTCCCTCTTGATAGGGAGATCAACTTTCGGATTGATGTCCTCCCTAACACCCAACCTATCTCTATTCCTTCATATAGAATGACTCCCGCAGAGTTGAAAGAACTGAAAGAGCAGTTGAAAGATCTCTTGGATAGGGGATTTATTAGGTCGAATGTCTCTCCATGGGGCGCTCTTATCCTATTTGTTCGAAAGAAACATGGTTCCCTCAGGATGTATAGATTATCCCTAGTTGAATAAGGTGACCATTAAGAACAAATATCCTCATTTGAGGATCGATGACTTGTTTGTAAAACTTCAAAGTGCCACTGTTTTCTCCACGATATCTTAGATCAGGCTATCACAAGTTGAAAGTGAGAGAATGTGACATCTCGAAGATGACTTTTCATATCCGATATGGTCATTTTTAATTTTCGGTAATGTCCCGTGGATTGACCAATGCTCCTGCTGCTTTCATGGACTTGATGAACAGAGTATTCAAAGAGTACCTTGATATATTCATGATCATGTTCATCGATGATATTCTAGTGTACTCCAAAGATGAGGAAGAACATGTCGATCACCTCCAAATTATTCTTCAGACCCTTAAGGATAAGGAGTTGTATGTCAAATTTTCAAAATGTGAGTTCTGGCTTAAATCAGTGTCATTTTTGGGACATGTTGTCTTGGGTGATGGTATTCGAGTGGATATGTAGAAGATTGAGGTAGTTAAGAACTTGCCTAGACCCACCTCTCTAACTGATATAACGAGTTTTCTAAGTTTGGATGGTTACCACCGCAGATTTATTGAGGGATTCTCTTCTATGTCCTCATTATCGAATAAGCTGACTCAAAAAAACTAAGTTTCAATGGTCCGACGAGTGTGAGAAGAGTTTTCAAGAGTTAAAAACCAGATTAATAACTACACCAATGTTGACTCTACCTGAGAAGACTGATTATTTTGTAATATATTATAATGCTTCTAGAGTGGGATTAGGATGCGTTCTGATGCAGAGAGGTAAGGTCATAGCCTATGCTTCCAGACAACTTAAGAACCATGAGAGGAACTATCCAACTCATGACTTAGAATTAGCTGTGGTGGTGTTTTCACGAAAGAGTTAGTGTCACTACTTATATGGAGCACATGTTGATGTATTCACAGACTACAAAATCCTACAATAAGTATTTAACCAGAAGGAGATTAACTTGAGGTAGAAGAGATGGCTTGAGCTACTCAGGACTACGACATGAGCATCCTCTACCATCCAGGTAAAGCTAATATGGTTGTTAATGCTCTTAGCAGATTGTCTATGGGAAGCACTGCCCATGTGGAAGAAGAGAAGAAAGAGTTAGTCAAAGAGGTGCACAGACTAGCACGATTGGAAGTTCAACTTGATGAATCCAACGAAAGTGGAATACTTGTGTATAATAGGTCTACATCATCCCTTGTAGTGGAGGTAAAAGAGAAGCAAGATCAAGATCCCATCTTACTCCAATTAAAGAAAGATGTACATAAGCAGAAAGTGATGACATTCATCAAAGGGGGAGATGGGATATTGAGATACCAAAGTAGATTGTGTGTTCCAGATGTTGACGGTATTTGAGAAAGGATCATGTCACAAGCCCATCACTCTAGATATTCCATCCATCCAGGGTCTATCAAGATGTACCGTGACTTGAGAGAGGTTTATTGGTGGAGTGGGATGAAGAAAGACATCACAAACTTTGTTTTGAAGTGCCTAAACATCAAATAGGTAAAAGTTGAGCACCAAAAGACCATGTGGAGTAGCCCAAAATTTTGAAATTCTAGAATGGAAGTGAGAGGTAATCAATATGGAACTTTCATTTAAGCATCCAAATGGCCCCTTATGAGGCCCTATATGGAAGGAGATATATATCGCCAATTGGGTGGTTCGAGGTAGGCGAAGCAAGGTTGATCGGGCAAAACTTGGTACATCAGGCTATGGAGAAGGTAAAGATTATCCAAGAGAGAGAGAGAATTGCACAGAATCGCCAGAAGTCCGACACTGATGTTAGGAGAAGGGAATAGAGTTCGAAGTGAATAATTGTGTATACTTGAAAGTGTCACCCATGAAGGGCGTAATGAGATTCGACAAGAAGGGAAAGTTGAGTCCTCGATACATTGGTCCCTACCAGATTGTGAAAAGAGTAGGAAACATAGCTTATGAGTTAGAGCTACCACCAGAGTTTGCAACCATCCATCCGCTCTTTCACATTTCTATGCTTAAGAAGTGTTTGGGAGATAAGTCCTTGGTTGTGCCTGTTGAAAGCATTAAAGTGAAGGATAGTTTGAGTTATGAATAGATCCCAGTCGAAATCCTTAATTGTCAAGTTTGAAAGTTGAGAACCAAAGAGGTTGCTTCTGTAAAAGTGTTGTGGAGAAGTCAATCCGTAGAAGAGGCTACATGGGAGATTGAAGAGGATATAAAGGCTAGATACCCTCACTTATTCGTGACTTCTAATGATAAAATTTATGATAATAATTCATTTATACTCTCCAAGTTACTTTCTCATTGTTAAGTTGAGTTCTTGTCTCTTAGTTGATGCTCCTTTTGAGTCTATGTTGAGTATGCATGTCTATAACTATATTTGTGCCAAATGATGATGTTATAAGTAGTCTTTTAATTCTAGATCCTGAGTAAAAATTGATTTCTAAAGTATGAGTATTTGAGTATCCGAGTATTTGAGTTCCTTCTTGATAGGTCCCCAAGTTGCTTATCATTTGAGGATGAACGATCCCAAGGGAGAGATATTCTAATGTCCTATAACTCTATCCTGAAATGTACCTTGTTTCAAGCCTCATTCTTATATGTGGGAAGTGTATTAGGGTCATAAGACATCTTTTAGCACAAACATAATTAGGTGTCCTATGACCTACCAAATGAAAGCTCTTTGAATTAGGTTTTCAATGCAACTGGTTTTACCTCATTTGGAGTTCAGAGTCAAAAGTAATGACCTTTTAACTGGAGACTGCTGGATGTAGAGTTGTTTTAAGAAATCCCAATACGGGCCGTGGATTAAAGTATGGCTCGTCTAATAACTCGTGGGAAAAATTCCTAAGAATATAATTTTTGGTCCCAGACTTTATGGACCCATCTACGGGTCCTAGAAACTTCTATGAGCCATAGATTAGGCTTGTGAAAGTGATCCAGAGACCCCAAAAATTGTACAAAAGTTTACAACATGGTCCCTACGGGTCGTGGAAGTTTCTACGGGCCGTATGGGGGCTCGTAGACAACTTTTAATAACATTTCAGGAAAACTATTTTTATCTTTTTCCACCCTTTCAAAGCCTAACGCTGATGTTTTTACACCTAAATAAAGCCCTAAAAATGTCAGTTCAACCTTTTACGCTAAATCACTCTCTCAAACGTAGAAGCAGGGTTTCAAGAGAGAAAAAAGGATAGGGTTTGAAGCAAAAACTTGAGAATTCTTCCAAGTTGATTCAAGTTTCAAAACTTCCAGGTATGTAAGGCAAACCAAAACATGGATTTTGTTCTTTCATGTGCCCCATAACCCACATTGATGGAGTTGTGAGTAAATTGAGTCGACCATGAAAGTTTCTTGAAGTTTTTTTTTTAAAATCTAACGTATTTCTATATAATCTTGCATGAATTACTATTTTTATGATTTAATTACTTGAATTAGATGATTTTACTCTACTATATTAACTCTAACTTGAATTCTTGCTATTTTCGCATATTTCACTTAACTACGCATGTATGAGCATAATTTGAGCCTAAAGAATCTATGGAATCCCTAAGTGTTTTAACTCTACTGTTATTTTTCCTGGATGCTATGAGTTAGAACGATGCATGATAAAGTCTTTATGAGTCAAGAGTTGAACCTTAAAATGATGTAACCAAAGAGTCGATAGTTGATGTGATGAGCTAAGTTGACAAATGTCCAACGAGACTAGATGAATGAGTTAAGAGTCTAAAGTAAGAATACAATTTAGACTATGACTACTCATCTATCATCTACATCACATTCACTAAGAGTACTATCAAGGCCTATTTGAGAGTATCTCTAACCGATAATCATCACCCATGAACCAATGATGATGCAACAAAGTGATGTCGTTGCCATATCCATCCAATACCTTGCCAGGGTATAGAACATCCCATCAGTGGATCCAAAATCAGTAACATCAAGTCCTTATTTTGGGACAATAGGGAACATCTGATTGTACGGTTCAATCCTCTACTACACCGATTAAATAGTTATTGAGTTCGAGTTGGACTTTCTCTTACTCAATTCGATGCTAAATACTCATGCTAAGACTCAATATGCTTATAATATATCAACCCTATGGTTAACTCATTCATCTAGTCTCGTTGGACATTTGTCAACTCAGTCCTCCTTTACATGTTTCTTTCTGCCCTTTTACATACTCGTACATTTCATGTATTAATGTTCATTTGGGCCTACATTTTTCATGATGCAGAGACAGGTGCTACTGGTCATCAACAGGTACCCGTTGAGGATGTAATTGCTTTCAGCTGATTGGTGAGACCTCCCCAACTTTCAGAGGACATTATGTTTCTTTTTCTAGCTTTGAGTTTAGGCTTATTTTATTCTATTTTTGAGGTAGCCATGAGTCTGTCGTTGGCACCATTTAGTCAGATCTTTAGAGGCTTCATAGACTAGATTGTTGAGTTGTTATTGGATGTTATTATTGACTAGTTTCTTTCACACTAGTCCGACTTAGTTTATTAATAGACTCTTTAGACTTTGGCCTTTGATTTTCATTTTATCATTACCTTCTATTTGCATATTTCTAATTTGTTGATGTCTTCTACTATTATAATGTGGTTGAACAAATGTGATGAAGTTGAGTGATTTGCTTAGGAGCTAGCAATAGTCACTAAGTGCCAGCCACATCGACGGTACCCTCTCGGGGCGTGAATAAATCCCCCTCAAGGTGATGCCGGTGGATCAAAAAGCATCAATTTGCCTACTAGAAATCGATGGCGTTTTCATGCCATTGACTTGGTAAACACATCAGCTATCTGAAGATCACTGGATACATTTGGAAGGGTAATAACTCTTTTATCGACAACTTCTTTAATAGAATGATAGTCTACTTCAATATGTTTGATTCTTTCATGATAAACCAGATTTGTAGTAATCTGAATTGTGCTTGTGTTATCAGCGTGAAGAGGAGTAGGACTAGATTGAAGAAATCGACTTTCTGTCAACAAATCATGAAGCCAAATAATCTCGGAGAAAGTTGCGGACATCGCTTGATATTCAGACTCTGTTGAGGATCTTGAAACATGATCTTGCTTCTTGCTCTTCTATGATATCACGAAACCTTTGAGAAACATGTAGCAGCCTATGACAGAGCAACAAGTATCAGGACAACCAGCCCAATCAGAATCACAAAATACATTAAGTTGAATAGGAGAACTAGTAGGAAAAAAAATCCACGAGTAGATGTTCCTAGGAGATATCAAATGATACGACGAACAACCACCAAATGTAGATGACGAGGAGCTTGAACGAACTAGCTGACTTGTTGAACTACAAAAGAGATATCAAGTTGAGTAATAGTAAGATAATTTATGCTCCCAACCAATTTTCGATACAAAGTTGGATCAGGCATAAGATCTCTTTTTCCTCAACGATTTTTCACGTTCAATTCCAATGGAGCATCTACGGAAGAATATTCTTGAACACCAACCAAAGCAATCAAGTCCTGCGTATATTTGTGTTGGTTTAAGAACACACCTAAATAATCACAATGAGCTTCCAAACCCAAAAAATATGTAAGAGTACTAAGATCTTTTATATGAAAAGAATCCTTAAGCTGCTGCTGGAGGTTAGAAATTAATGAAGAATCAGTTTCTGTAATAATAATGTCACCTATATATACCAAAAGAAGAACACAACATATAGATGTTTTCCAAAGAAACGAAGATGATTCATATTTACTCTGTTCAAAAGAGAACTGGAGCTAAGTAGACTGAAACTTATCAAACCAAGCTCGGGGAGTTTGCTTTAATTCATACAAATATCGCTTCGACTTGCAAACATCTAATGTAGGTGATGAAAACAAACTAGGTAGAGGTTTTATGTAAATATCTTCTTTGAGATCACTATGGAGAAAAACACATTTTAGATCCAGTTGATGAAGTGACCAATTTTATGACGTAGCAATGGCAATAACTATTCACACCGCACTCATTTTTACTACTAGTGCAAAGGTCTCCTCATAGTACACATCATACTCCTATTTGTTACCATTTAATGTATTTTTTGACATCTATGTAGAAAGAGCCATAATCAACACCAAGTATTTTCAAGTATCCAAAGGTAGTGCGATTCGGCTGAGTGGTTGCCTTAGCGCAATCACATCAAATTCACCATCATCTACCCTCTGTTGCAGCAAGATCAGGGAGCAAAAGCCTTGCCTCTGCAATCATCTCAAGAGCCCAAATTTTAGGAACTTATCTCTACTCTCCTGGTGTTCCTTATCCCAGGTACTAAATACTATCTTTGAAGAATTATCTGCTTCTTTCTAGGTGTTGTATGTGAGAAGTGAAAATAATATGTTTGGTGCACTCTATATCTTGAGAGACACTATGTGTGGCATGCTGTGGTCTACACTCCTTTTAGTTATTATATGTCTTTGCTTGCTTTATTTATGCATAAGAGCTAAAATAATGTTATGTCAACATATGTACAAGTTACTCGTACAAGATGTGTCATAAATATTGATGCAGCAACATTTATTTTGGTTCTCTGGCTATTGAATTTTCTACCAATGTTTATTCCCATTCTTCCATAACTTTTGAAAGATTGGTTATCCAAATTTCCTTGCCATAACCTACTTCAGATTTTATTTGAGAATTTTGAATTAATTGACTCAAAAAGGAAAACTCTATCTTATTTGCTACCTTATTTTGATTATGTGTATCTCCTTGATGTTTTGGTCGTTATTTAAAGGATTTTAATGGATAACGAGGATAAAAATTAGATGAACTGTCTAAGATGGACCGATGAGTATATTCATGGAGTGAAAAATTTCCTTAACAGGCATTTGAACGAGCTTCTCAACGAAATGAGATATTATGCCCTTGCAAAAATTGCATGAATCGCTATTAGCATTATAGAAATGTGGTCGAGGATCACTTAGTTGCTATTAGATTTGTTACTAGTTACACTAGCATTATAGAAATATGGTCGAGGATCACTTAGTTATTATAAGATTTGTTACTGGTTACACTAAATGGGATTTTCACGCTGAAAGATCTTCCTCAAGAAATACACCTCAGTAGATCAATAATGATGATGGTTCTAATTTGCATAATGAAATTGATGGACTACTTCATGTTACATTTATAAATGTAGCAGCGGACTAGGGGATGCAGAAGGAGTAAGAGAGGGACTATAAGAAGATGAAAAGAATTTTTTTAAATTATTGGAGGAAGGAAAACAAGAACTATATCCGGGTTGTGAAAATTTTCACTAAATTAAGTTTCACCATTCAGTTATACTTGTTTAAATCCTTGCATGAGTTGAGCAATGTAGCATTTCAAACTTGCTAGTGTTGATAAAAGAGGCATTTCCCTTTGCGCAGATACCAGAGTATATCGATAAGGCTAGAAATATAATTAAAAAATTGGGTCTTCATTATGAAAAAATACATGCATGCCCTAATGATTGCATGCTATTCTGGAAGGATAATGAAAATGTTGATAATTGCTCTATTTGTGGGTGTTCTAGATGGAGGAGTGTTGATGATGCCTTAACAAATACAAGCTCTAAAATTCCTGCAAAGGTTTTAAGGTACTTCCTTTTAAAGCCTAGGCTTTGGAGATTACTCATGTGTCGTGAAACTGTTGTTGCAATGAGATGGAATGCTAATGAATATCCAATGATGGAAATTTAAGGCATCCTGATGATGGGGAAGCATGGAAGAGTGTTGACCGTTTACACCCACTTTTCTCTAACAATCCTCGTAATGTTCGGTTGGGACTCTCAAGTGTCCGTTTCAATCCATTTCAAACCATTAGTATTTCTCATAGCACGTGGCCTGTTATGTTGATGAATTATAATTTATCACAATGGATTTGCATGAAGCCAGAATATATCATGTTGTCTATGAGATTCCAGGTCCAACATCTTCAAGAAATGATATGGATGTGTACCTACAACCACTGATTGAAGAATTGAAGGAATTATGGGAACCTGGGGTAGAAACATATGATGTTGTGACCAAGCAAACATTCCAAACGCGGGCAACCTTAATGTGGACAGTTAGTGACTTTCCTACATTAGCAATTCTTTCGGGATGGAGCACTAGGGAAAATTGGCATGTCCAACTTGTAATTATGACACATGCTCTAAGTATCTCAAACGTATTCGTAAAATGTGTTACTTGGGTCATCAAAGATTTTTGCCTCATGGTCATCTATTGCGAAAAGATAAGAAGTCATCTGATGGAAAAGAAGAACATAGACCCACACCTACTACTTTGTCAGGTATCGAAGTGCTTGAAGAGCTTAATGAATTCAATAATACTTTTGGAAAGGGACAAAAAAAAAGGCATCGAGATAATAATGGTCTGTGAAAAAAAAGATCAATCTTTTTTTAATTGCCATACTGGGTACATAACAAATTGAGGCATAATCTTGATGTGATGTACATAGAGAAGAATATATGTGATAGTTTGCTTGAAACTTTATTTGAAATAGATGGAAAGTCAAAGGATCATATTTCTTCGCGATATGACTTACAATAAATGGGAATACATACGGAGCTACATCCAATAGAAGATGATGATGGAAATGTCAGTTTTGGTCAATCTTCTTTCTTTATGAATCCCCCAAAAAAGTTATTTTGCAGCGTCTTCAAAAAGGCCAACTTACCTATAGGATGTGCTTCAAATATTTTAAATCGTGTGCATGTGAAGGAGATGAAGATATGTGGGTACAAGAGTCATGATGCTCATTTTATGATGCATCACCTACTTCAGATTGTTGTTAGGAAAGTCCTGCCTAAAAATGTTGCATTGACATTAATTAGGTTAGGAAATTTCTGTAAATCCATATGTAGTAAGGTAATAAGGCAAAGAGATCTTGTAAAACTTGAGCCTGAAATTGGTGAAATATTATCCAACCTTGAGATGATTGTTCATCCATCTTTTTTTGATATAATGGTACATTTAAGTGTTCATTTAGTGAATGGGATAAAGCTTGGGGGCCTGACTCATCTTCGTGGTATGTATTCCATTGAGAGAGAGCTATGTGACTTGAAGGGGCTTGTTCGTAATCAGTAATGTCCAGAAGCATCAATTGTAGAAGGTTTTGTAAGTGGAGAGCGGTTGACTTTTTCTTCGAGATACTTACATTATGGTGTGAAGACAAGATTTAGTAGATATTAAATAAAGGATGAGGAACCTGATCAAAATCATTCACCTATATTTCCTAGGATAGGTCATCCAATTGGACGTGAGAAGAGAAAGGATTGTACTTTTTAGATAGATTCAAAATTACGTTATGAGGCACATGGATATGCCCTTTTCAATACGGGAGATGCCCAAGTGGAAAATTTTATTGAGTAAGATAAATTATACAATAATTATATATATTTTAAGCGTTATTCATTTATAAATGTCTAATAATTAAATTTTGTCATATGCATCATTGTAGGGAACATAAGACTTTGGTGGATAATCATATTCGATCTAATGCATGGGCAAGAGCAAGGAGCCACAGTCGTGAATTCAGCAATTGGTTTGAAGAAAAAGTTCAAAATGTTGAAGTACCTCATTATATAAGATGGTTATCTAAAAGGCCTAATGTGGTAGCCAAGAGATATACCACATACTTTATTAATGGATATCGTTTTCTACAAAAAGTCGTGATGCTCCACTTAAGACTCAAATAGTGGAGTGACTTTATCAGCAACAACTGATAGTTTTGCGAGTGTTAGGGACCAAAATCCCATCGATCAAGAGGTTGTTTATTGTGGAGTTCTTCAAGATATCATAATGATTGATTATTATGGTTGTTTTAGTGTTATATTATTTAGATGTGATTTGTTTTAAAGTGAAGTTGATGAGTATGGGTTGACCCGGGTATACTTCAACAAGTTATATAGTAAAGGTGATCCGTTTATGTTGGCATCACAGATTTATCAAGTTTTTTATGTCGCGGATCCAATTGAGGAAGATATTTATTATGCAAGAAATAAAGTTCCAATTGATTTGTATCATCTTGAAGAAGAGAATTGTCCTCATATAAGAGACATATTTTAGAGGGAGTCTAATGATAACATTGGTACTTCAGCTAGATTTGTTGAGGGTGACTTTAGATGCTCAAGAGAAGATGTGGCCGTTGATGTTGTTGATCTTCCATATAATGAACAACATTAGAAGACATAGTTGTGGAAACATCGGAAGAAGGGAATGTGCTTGATGGTACTGAATGGGATTGGATGGAGGAAGACGATTAGTCAAGGATGTTCTGAAGTTCTTTTAAATATATGCACATCGTCATTTTGAGTTTCAATTTTGTGAGTGAGGATAGCCTGTTACAGACATATTTTATATTCATGCTTGTTCATATCGTATCAATCATTTCATTTGGATTTTTAATCTAAAATTCTACATTTTTTTGCATTTTTATAATCTAATTGAAGAAAGACAGTGAATCACTAAAGAGCATCACAACTTCACTGGTAAAATTCTGATTTTTCTTCTATTTTTGTTTTGATAATTGTAACTCCTCTTCATACCAATAGAATCAACAAAAAACTCCTAAGTGTTCCTAGAAAAGTGCCCAGTAACAAAAATGTGGGAAGCTTGCCCCTTGTAGCCCTCCACAGCAGAAATGAGCATTTGAAAGGGATCAATTTATTCCAAGTTGAGTGATTGTCTCTATATTCAGATGACACAATGAAGAGATCCTAGACCTATATAAAGAGTTCTGATGCCTTATAAAGGACATAGTTCATGTTTTTTTAGATAGCAACAATTAGAAATAAAGAGATTATATTGTATTTTTTTCTTCCAAATCCTTGTTCATTCCAAACAAAGTGGTGATAGTCCTTATCTTGTTCTCAAATGTGTGTGAGGTTTCTTAATCACGTTAATTGATTTCAAGCAGTTACTTTAGGAACCACGAATCATTTGATCATTCAAGAATGCATCTTATCTAAAATCAGATCATAGATTAACTTATTCTGAAGTCATTACTTCTTTTAGAACAAGTGAGTAGTTATTTCACAGGTCAGAATCTCATCTTTAAGCTTGTCTTAGAAACACTTGATTTCATGTTCTACATCATAAAATACATCAGTTTTTTTATATCAAACTTTCAACCATTGTTTTTTCTTTAAAGTTCAACATCATGATTCCTGGTTGACAAGTTCTTTGTAAACTCGGAGAATCACATCATGTACACAAGGGAACTGATTTTCTCTATATTTAGATGAGAAAAACTAAAAGAAATTGACATTCACTTCATTGTGTTTCTTTATATTGTTCTAGAACTCAAATATCTACATTCTCCCGGCTGAGGTGGAGCAACTTGAGTGACTTTCTCCACATTCCACTGTCCTATATTTTAAAAGTTTGTTGACAGTAAGAAATAGGCTAAGTGCAAGTATAAGTTGTGCAGGACAAATTAAAATCATGAAGTTTAATTCTATTTGAAGTCTTCTGCCTATATTATAATAGTTTACATGCTAGGAGTTAACTATTTTTTCACTTTATGGTTTCGTATGAGGTTTAATTCTTATTTCATTTCTACAGACAGTGAGTTAATCATTATGAGTCAAGCTGAGTGTTCAAGAAGCAGCAAGAGAATTACCAACAAAAAGTATGTTCTAGCTAGATCACTTGTATCTTTGAGAAACAAAAAGATGTCAAGTCACCAGCAAAAGGTACCTCAAACAGCTTTCCCGACATTCACAACCTCAATTTAAATGAAAACCATGACAAGCTCAAGTAGAACTTAGACTACATTCGGGCTAGATCTCAAATACAGCACATATCTGTGAATTCTACTTCTTCTGAGGGACAAACAATCTCCACTATTCCCCTATAACAAGTAGTACATGAACAAGTACAACAAGAGTCAGTAAATCCCGCCACTCTTGCATCGCAAGCAATTCAGGAACAAATATAACAAGATCATGTACAGAATTCTACCAATCTTGATAAAAATGCCCAATCTGAGGAGCAAGGCAAGTGTATTTAAAAGTAAGTTCTTATTATTCAAGAAATTTTCTATGTAACTATAAAATATTTTGATCATATTATTGTAGGCCATTCCACAAATAAAAGAAAAAAAGGCGATACATAAATGTCAGTTGTACATGGACATAGCGAGCACAAACTAATCGTGCTAAATGAGTTGCACTAGCCTATTGGTCCTACTGAAGCGGTGGTAAAGGAGTTAGGTAGCTTCCTTGGCACATTGGTAAGGAATGGGACATTTTTCCCTCTTAATATACTTAACTGGAAAAAGTTAAAGATGCACGATGATATGTGGAACTATATCAAGGTTAGAAGTTCTCAATGTTTTTAATGTTAGTTGAAACTATTTCTTATTTTTTGCATTAACCCAATTGCACAATTTGTAGGAGAAATATGGCATTCCTAATGTTGGAAACGAATGGGCTTTGAATGCAATTGAACTTGCTTAGAGAGGGTATAAGAGTGGGATTAAGAAAAAAAATACTTTTTTGCCTATGACAATGACAAAATTCGAATGACTAATAGACCTAAAAATGTTCCAGAATTTGTATTTAATGATCTCCTTCGATATTAGAATTCTGATGAAACTAAGGTAAGACAATTTTGTATATCTGATCTTGTAAATATTTCTCAACATATATACTTTATTCTCTATATAATTACTTTAAGTGACAGTTATTAGGCTTTTGGTGAGTATGCTTGAAACATCAACTTTATTTTTTTTTTTTGCAGAATATGTCAAAAACTAACAAGGAGAATTGCAAAAAGCTGGGGCATCCGTACACTGTTGGCAAATCAAGTTTTGCCATAATTCGCGAGGTTTGATATTTTGTTTTAATCTAACTATGAACTTATACTTTCTTGTGAAGATATTGATGTCTATTTTTGTATAACTAGAATAAAAAGAAGGAAAGTCCGGATGGTGTTTTCAGTAAAGAATTTTTTGTGGCTACTAGAAGAAGAAAATCTGGCCGAGTATACAAGGAATCATATGAGGATACAACCAGCATAATAGTATAAAGTTTTCTTGTTCAAAGTTTCTCTTGATCATTTATTTATTTTTATATGTTACATCAGTTTTATATATTTTAACTCTTTTTCTCTACTCTTAAATCTTATTTGTAGGTTGAAATAGAAATGATAGAAACTCAAGAAAGTGAAGATGGTCGCCAATCAGTTGATGCATATTCAAAAGTTATGGCACCTGAATATCCTTGTCGAGTAAGGTTGTATGGACGTGGAGTTACCAAGACTCGTTTGAAATGCAAAGCAGCACATTCTGAAACTTTGTCAAGTGTTGCTGATGATGAAAGGATGCAAAAAAAATGGAGGAGCTAGAAGAGAGGATTCAACAAAAAATGCAAGAAAAGTTCAAAGTGCAAAAAGATAACATCGAACACGATAATACAATGAACGTTATTACTCAACTTCAGAATCTTAATCCAGGTTAACAATTGATTTGAATATGCTAAGATTCAATGTTCATCCATCGAGAGAAGAGGCTGCTAATCAACTTATCAATCGTCCTCTGCTGGCAATAATGATAAAGGTCATACTTAATCTAATCTATTTTTTATTCTTCATCTTCATCTTCTTCTTTCTTCTTTCTTATTCTTCTTCTACCTTCATTTTCTTCTCTCTACGGATGACTTTTGAGATGAAAATAATTTTGGGAATCTTCCTTCTCTAATTTGTTCAGTTATGGAAAGAATTTTGGGAATCTTCCTGCAAATAATTTTTGGAATTCTCCTTGTATCTTGTTAAATATTGGGAATTCTTGCTAATGAGCTACTTTAGTACTCTTGCCCCCTACTGTTGGCATCATGCTGATGAGTTTCTTTACTCATCAGCATGATGTCATTTCTTGCTAAATATTGTTGGTATCATGTCATTAAATATGTTGACGACTAATGTACTCTTGCCCTTTGTTGCACTCATCAGCAAGAATTTACCTGTTAAATATGCGGGCATCATGTTAAATTCAGCATCATTTGTATCTGTTGGCACAACTTTTTTTATTCTTGTATGGTTCATCGTAAATGGGGGTAATTAGGGGGTTGACTTGTCGTCATTATGAACCAGTTCAATAAATGGAGTTCTAGTCCGCATAGGTCACATAATGAACTTAATTAAAATAAGGAACTGAAGCAATTCATTGGTCTATGGTGTTGTTAGTTATACTTGTTGTCGTCTACACTAGTGATTACTGGTTGTACAATTGAAAAAACTGTTCATTCTATTTACTTGTTTTTTGTTGCCTAAATTCTGGTTGACTTGAGCTAAGAAGACGATAGTATGAAATATGGATCATGAATTGTTTCTTTAAAATTTGTGGTTGTTAAGTGATTGGTCTGTCATGACCTCTTTGTTTGTCCTATTTCTATATGCTGATTCGGTAGGCTGGTTTAATACTTTGAGATTCTCTTTATTGTTGCTGAACTTTTCCACAGTGCACTTTGACATACAACTAGATTTTCTCCTCCTTTGGCTGGGTTGTTACTTTCAATGGGGGTTTCCATGTAAATGTTAGTGTAGTTTATCTAACTCTCTAATATTCGTATTCATCTGCTTTGGGGTTTTTGTTGATAAAACTGAGCATTGAGCTTTTGATTTCACAATTTTTTTTCTTTTTATGAGATGATGAATGACATTATTTATTCTCTTTTGTAGGTGTCGAAAATGAAGAAAGGGATAAAGGCAGTGACAATGATGATCTTGATCTTACTTATGATGATTTTTCATTTGTTGATGAAAATTCTATTTTTTCTTATCAAATACTTTGATACTTATTGAAGCATGTAAAACTACTTATCTTTTGGGTTTTAAGATTTTGCTATATGTATATTAAAAATGTGGTGTGTATATATATATATTATAATTAGTTAATCATTAAGCCTATGCATGTTGTCTACATGTTGGATATATATATATATATATATATATATATATATAAATTTGTGTTGTCGTTTATTTTTAGAACACAAAAAGATCAGCATTTTACAAATGTAATTTCCTTTTATAATACAAATACTAATTATTGTTAGATTAATATTATAACACTATTGCAATAAACTATTAATGCCTATGGCAACGGCTATAAAGCATTGCCATCGATTATGAATGCCTATGACAACCACTATAAAGCGTTGCCATTCCCACATTCCCACATATTCTCGTCGTCGCCATAAGATGGTCTATGCCAACACTTTGTGACAACTGTTGCACAAACCATTGCTATAGCTCTGTAGCCACGAGAACTAATGCAACGACTGATCAACCATTGCCATAGGTCTATGGCAACAGTCTTTTTATCTATAGCAACGGTTTTCCTTGTGTTGTCATAGGCCTAATTTTCAGTAGTGTCCGGAATATTGAAAGTAAATTATAGGAAGTTGCAAAACTAAATTTGGAGTTAAAATATGTTTTTTTTAGGACCAAAGTTGTGATTTTAGGTGTTTCTGGAACCAAAGTTTGATTTTGGTCAACACTTCGAGTTTGAAAGCTCAGATCAAAATTTTGATAGTTCCAATAGTTCTGAATAGTGAAACTAGTGCTAAAAATAGTCTCGTCACAATTTTTGGAGTTTTCGAGGGTTGTTTTGGTATTTTAAGTTTCAAACTAGTTTTATTGGCTTGCATTGATAAATGTGTCATGGAGACCTAGGAATCAAATTCAGATGATTTCATTGAGTCCGAATTGCTGTTTCTAGTATAGAAACATATAAAGTCTGTGGAAATTTTGATTTCGGATGAGTTTTGAAAACCTATTCTGAGTTTGGTTGAGTTGTGAGTTTGTTGGTGCAGGGATTTGTCTACTATGCGTTCACGGAGGTCTTAGGAGTTTTAAACTCCATGATCGCGGGATGGACTCCACGTTCAAGGAGCACTCTTTGTACCTGAATAGCTTTTAATTCGGCAAATACCATTTTTAATCAATTTTCGAACCTCTAAGCTTTTGGGGGTGATTTTGAGGAAGGGTTTTCGAGGATTTGTGTTGGGTAAATGTTTTTAACACTAAACTAAGCATTTTCCATGAGTTTTATCTTGTTTTTGAGCTTTGATTTCATGAATTTAATCACCCAAAATTGGGGGGAGGGGGGATTTGCACTATGTTTTCCAAATTTTAACCATTCATTTCTCATTTAATTTAAGCTTGATTTTAATGGGATTTCACCCATGAACTCTATTTTTTGAGTAGATCATAATTTTGAAATCAATTTCTAGATTTAAAACTTTGGAATTTTAGCCCTAATTTTGATCATTTTACCCTTAGCCTAAAATATGCTAATATGGGTATTAAAATGCACCTTTGATGTGTAGTATCCATTTTTGATAGTGGTTGATCGATCTGTGGATCATTTGGAGGCTTGAGTTGATTGAAAGTTTGTCCAAGTGCGGTCTTGGCATCGAGGTAGGTTCGGCTAACCCTTTTGGGACTGGATTTGAGTTATTGAGCATGCTTATATTATAATTACGAGATGTAGATTGATTTATGATCATATATTATGATATGATTGAATTTCACGAGAAAATGAGGTTGATTATGCCGAGTATTAAGTAAATAGTGATCCTATTAACTAATTGAGATGAAATCTTATATTTTGAGATAATTGGGATATCATTAATCTAATATGACAGTTGAAATATTTCTTGGTTAATGTTGTGACTAATCGATGATGAGTGCGATCCGTGTAAGAGTTATGAGCCCATTTGGGGTATGTGTGGAGCTTGTTTCAATGACATATGGTTATTTGTGAGTGGAGATGAGATGAGACATGGTATAGCCATATAGTGCTAATACTCTATTGCTGCGTTGGTATTCACCTATCTTATATTGACTAGTTGCACTGGTATGCACAGATCTTATGTTCCATTGTTGCATTTTTATGCACATACCTTATACTAGGCTGGATGCATTGGTATGCACGGATCATATTTCTGATTGGGTTGCATAGATGTACACACATGTATATATAATTGATTGCATTGATATCTACACATTTAATACATGATTAAATGCATTGTTATGCACATTTATCACTACATTTACTTCATTTGAGATATTATGATGCATATTGAGACAATGGTTGTGGCCTGCGATGCCTCGAGATACTTTTGATTATGGCCTATGACGACTTTTTATATACATCTTAGTACATAGCCTGCAATGCCCCCCGATTATATCTTGTAACTTCGGCTCGATAGATGTGTACATCTACCCCATGATGGTCGTGATATTACCTCATACATGGCCTGCGATGCCATCAAATTCTTGCATTTGCATTCAATTACATCCTTGGATCAGTTTATCATCTATAATTGCCATTATTCATGATTTTATTGTATTGTGTACAAATTATTTTGATGCAGGTCATAAGATTCTTCGTTATTACTTAATTGATCAATTTCTCTTACCAGTCGATTGAACCTGCTGGGTATATTTTGGTGTACTCACCCGTACTTTGTCTCCTCCCTGCAGATTGAGCACAGGGTTCCGGACAAGGTAGTTGATCAAGTATTATCGATATCATCCAGATCTCAGTAGTGAGGCTCAGACTTTGAGTCATCACGGATCTTTGGGACTCTTTTTATTGCTTTCTTTCAGATTTTGTATCAGATGTTATGAGATAGTCTAGTATCCCATTTTGAGACAATTGTATTTACCTTCGACACTATTTAGATGCTTTTGTACTCATGACTCTAGGTTCTAGGAAATTTCTTATATCTTATAAGTTGTTTCCGCATTATTTATCTTTCCTTAGTTGTGATCTGTTTTGGATTGTGATAAAATGATTGTTCTTATGGTAATAGATTGGCTTATAAACTAACTCTAGATTCGTACCCTATGTGATCTTCTAAATCTTTTGATATTGATAGCGAGATGGTGCTTTTATTGAGGGATGATTGAGATATTGATACTATTGTTAATTTACATGATTCATATGGACATCTTGCATACTCTATTTCCTTGAACCTGATTAATGTGCTATTATTATATGCTTGCTTGATGATCCATTGATGAGGAAAAGTTGAAGGAAAATGGTTCCGCTAGTGGAAAACAAAGGAGAAAGAAAAGAAATGAAAAGCCGAAGGGAAATGGTTCCAGCTAGATATGAAAGTTAGTGCCGAAGGAAAATGGTTCCAGTGGATACATGGTCCATGTGTGTCCCCCATGGGCTCCGATTGAGGCATATATATGGTCACCAGATGTGTATTGTAGGGTAGACATGCATCATGATTATTTTACATTACATTGCATTGTATACATCTCATGGCATCCATTTCATCTCATATCTTATCTGATTGATGTAGTTGTATATTGTTTATGAGATTGTGCTCTTATTGTACCCCTAATCTTGTTGCAAGTGTTGGATCTATCTACATATCGATATGTTGAGATACTATTCTAGAAGATGAGTATATCTATATTACTGTGATCTATATATTATATTGTTCTAAGACTTTTTCTGAGTATAAGGTTGCAGTTCGACTGATTGTGGTTGGGATTTAAGGAGTTGCTTGTGTTCTTCATTGTTTTACCTTAGCTTAGTTTCATTTGTTGAGTACCCCATTGTTTGGTGCTCATCTGTTGCTACATTTTTGTAGGTTGTAAGCCCGGTCCATCCTGCTAGACTTCCCTCTTCTTGGATCGAGCTTCCGGATTTTTTGTGAGGTAGCTGCTTATGTCTTCAGCAGGCCTTGAAGATTCCACTTTTATGTTTCGGTTCTATTTGAGGACTAGACATTATGCCTTGTAATTTAATTGAGTATTCTATACATAGAGGCTTGATGTGACACCAGACCTTGAGATAGTTGTAGTTTGTTTTCTTTCGCTTATCTATAATTTTAGACTGTTATGTTCCGCTTTTAATCTCTATTGTTAAGTTTTTTTGGGTTTTGAGCGACTCACCTTTGTGGGTTAGGTGAGTGCCATTACACCCGGATTTCGGGTTGTGACACTCGTACAGAAAAGTGAGAGCACTACAGAATTTTTATATTGTAATGTCTAGGTTAATTTTTGCGATTCCAAGTTCCTCGAGATTAAGGCATAATTGTTCTGTCTAAATTATTTTTTATTTGAATTAAAGTAAAAGCTAGCTAAAAATGAATGTTAGATAACATAAAGCACAATCTTTGATATTCGTAGAAAATGATTTCTCATGTGAAGAACAACCTGGATGCAAACAAAATACATTGATTTTGTCATAGATTACTTATATGCAGTCTCTTAGAAGGGTAAAATCCAACTCTGTTAACAGTTAACAACAACAACATAACATATCCAGTGAAATCTCACAAGTGAAGTCTGGAAGGGTAAAATATACGCAGACCTTACCACTACCTTATAGAGATAGAGAGTAAACTTGTGTATTTTCCTAGTATGGCATTTGACAAGCCAATGTGTAGAAGTGTTCATGGTTTGATTTGGACTGATTTTAATTATGATTAAAATCAAATCAATTTAGTTGGTTTTAAAATCAAATCAAACCAAACCAAACCAAATAAAATAAAAACCTTTGATTTGGTTGTGACGGGGTTGGATCAATCTTTTCTGTTTAGGGCTAGCTAATCGTAAATTTATGAAGTAAAACAATACAAATATGAGACAATGTTGGGGGGTTTCAAGGCATGAGCGAAAAATAGAAAAAGATAGTTTTTGAGCTTGTAGTAAAAAGGTACCTTCTGAATCGCACCTCTTCATCTCATGTTTTTATTGTTAAAAATTCAGAAATGTTATCTTGGATTTTGTATATTGATATATAAAAATTATTTTTCTGCTTCCCCTCAATGAACCTCTCTTGGATACTCTAAAAAAGAATTTATATATTTTTTCTGCTTCCCCTCAATGAACCTTTCTTGGATACTCTAGAAAAGAATTTTCATATATGAATTCATTTCTCTTTCCTCTTAGCTTGAACCTAATGATCAATGTATTTTAATTGTTAGATTTTCCTCACTCTTCTTCTGACAAAGTCTAACACTATCACCTGTGAAAATGTATATCTACACCTTTAATTTGTTTTTATTGTGTCTTGTCAATACATCAAAAATTGATGTGACACATAAATTTTGAAATTGTCTAGATGTTCATTTTGTAGGTTAGAGTATTCAACTGACATAGAGTGTAAATTCAGTGTTGCTAGATATGAAACAGATATTGAAGTGAAGCTTGTCACTCAACCTATTCCTAAAAGAGAAAGCTTTAAGTATCTTGGATCCATCATCAGAGTAGTGGCGATATCGATGATGATGTTACATATCGTATTAGGGCAGCATAGACGAAATGGAGGCTTGCCTCAGGAGTATTGTGTGATAAAAAGATACCATATAAGCTTAAAGGCAAGTTTTACGGAATGATGGTTAGATCATCTTTGTTATATGGGGTGGAGTGTTGGCCAATTAAAAACTCACATGTTCAGAAGATGCAAGTTGTGGAGATGAGAATGTTGAGATAGATGTGTGGGCATATAAGGAGTGATAGGATTAGGAATGAGATTATCTAGGAGAAGCTGGAGGTGGCCCCTGTTCCTAATAAGATGAGGGAAGCGAGACTGCATTGGTTTGGACATGTGCAGAGAAGTAGCATCGATGCTCCTATTAGGAGGTGCGAGAGGTTGGATTTGCGAGATACGCGGAGGGGTCGAGGTAGACCGAAGAAGTATTGGGTGGAGGTGATCAGACAAGATATGACAAAGCTTCATCTCCCTGAGGACATGACTTTAGATAGAAAAGGTGGAGATTGTGTATTAGAGTAGAGGGCCAATAGGTTAGTAGGGGTAGGTCGATTAATGACTTTGTGATATAGTAGGTTAGTGGGAGTATTGATGCCTTTACGTCATATGTTTTCAATATTAGTCCTATATTTGTTTGCTTTTAGCATAATTACATTGCCTTTATATCTTGTGTTGTCATTTTCCGTCTTGATATGTTAATTTTATCGTATTTGCATACTATAATGTGCTTTTCCTTATTAGTCGATCTTTCTGTCCCCTTTTCTTTTCTTTTACCATATCTAGTTTATTCTGCTTATGGATTTTTGAGACGAGGGCTTCCAGAAAATATTTTCTCTACCTCTATAAGGCAGTGGTAAGGTCTGCGTACACTCTACCCTCTCCAAACCCCATTTGTGGGATCTCACTGGATATGTTGTTGTAATTGTCAATAGAGGTCAAGTTAACATTCTTAGAAAGTGGTTGACTGACTTTGGTGGGCAGGTTCTAGAGAAAAGCCCTGTCCCTCTAAATGGAGACCAATATACTCGATAATTCTGACATAATTGAACGATGAATTCATCAATTTCACATTTGGTTTCAACATAAAAAAATCCCGATTTGGTAAAATTCACATACTAAACTAACCCTAGGGGAAAGTACTCAAACTTTGTCTTCTGAGCATATGTGATTAGTCCAAAAGAAGGGGAAGTCTTCGTAACTTATAACATATGCGGGCTAACGACGTAGATGCATACCATAAGAACAAATTTTTGAGAAAGTAAAAAAATTCCTTTCATTAAATTCTAAATTAGATATGTTAAAGTTGTATGACATCACTTTGCTTAAATTTGACCAAGTCTGCAGTAGGCTATTTTTTAGCTACAATTGTTAGGTTGTAAATTTATTTTTTTCACGGTATTGTTTTCCGAGTATTTAGAGCAGTAGATAGTGGTTCCTAAAGTTTAAGTGAGTTTGGTTAGTGCAACTTATTAGTGGTTTAGTAGGTTTATGAGTATATGGCTGCAAATTTATTTAAAAGGGCCATTAACAAAGAGTAAAAGAGAGTTGTCCAATTTTTTTCTCTGAAAAATTATCTTCCTCTTACTGCAAAACTTTTTATTTCTGAACTTATTCCTTGATTAAGTTCTTCATTTGGTATCCGAGGAAGGTTGTTCTTTTGAAAATCACTGATTGTAGCTTTTCCTTATTTGTTTTGGTTTTCCTCTCTTTTACTGTTGATTCAATGACAGACCTACAAGCTGTCGACGGTATGAAAAAGCTCAACAACAACTACATTACATGGTCCCCTTGCGTAATGTCTTATATGCAAGGGAAAGATCTGTGGGAGGTTGTGAATTGCAGTGACACGATCAGAAGCAGAAGATGCACATGACACATTGCGTAAGTGGAAAATAAAAGCAAGAAAGACTATGTTTGCTGTGAAGACAACAGCGCAAGAGGATGTGCAGAGCACATAGGAGATGCCACCACGCCAAAGCAGGCTTGTGATACATTCGCCAAGCTATTTTCAAAGAACAATGATACAAAGCTCCAGCTCTTAGAGAGAAAATTACTCTCAATAGGACAACACAACATGACAATTGCACAATACTTTCATAAGGTGAAGATGCAACATGACAATTGCAGAATATCCAGAGATTTCGGAATTAGATCCACAAGCTCCAATTGGAGAAATGAGGATGAAGTGGATCATTATCCATGGTCTGAAGCCTGAATATAGAGGCTTTATTGCTGCTGTACAGGGATGGCAAAATCAGTCGTCACTTGTGGAATTTGAGAATTTTCTAGCAGGTCCAGATTCCTTGGCAAAGCAAATGAGTTGAGTTTCACAAAAAGTTAAGGAGGAAGTGCTCTACATCAACAAAAGCAGAGGAAACTCCAAGAAGCACAATGCAGGTGGATCAAAAAGACATGATGATAAGGAAAAAAGTCATTAGGGAGAGGGAAGCTGTTGTCCAGAGGGATCTTCAAAGAATCAATGGGGAAAAAATAAGAGGTTTGAAGGGAAGTTCCATAACTGTGGAAAGAAGGACCATAAAGCAAAGTTTTGCTGGTTCAATAAAAGGTCTGTTGAGAGCAATGCTGCTGCCACTTCCGACCAAAAGAAAAATAGTGAAGATGACTGGGATGCTGAAGCACTCTTTGCTATTGAACAAGAGGACTTAGCTTTTATAGTAACAATCTCTAAACAGATTGACTATGAGAACGTTTGGATTGTTGATTCTGGATACTCAAACCATATGACTGGCAACAAAGAGAAGCTGGGAAATCTGTCCGAGTACATGGGAAGCTGTGAAGTGGTGACAGTCAATGACACAAAATAACCGATAGCTCACATTGATAAGGCTGTACGTAGTATCTCCAAATAATTGTTTTGATCTGATGTTGCTCCAAAATGTTTATCATGTACCAGGTATGAAGAAAAACCTTCTTTCACTAACACAATTGACATCTTTAGATAACTTTGTTCTATTTGGTCCGCAAGATGTAAGGATATTTCATGAATTGGAGGTCAAAGAAGAGCCAATAATGAAGGGACAAAGATTGAATTCTATCTATGTAATATCAACACAATCACACACATATATATAGACAAGACAAGGAAGAATGAAACTGCAGACTTACGGCATATACGGTTGAGTCACATTAGCTACTCAAAACTTAGTGTCATGATGGAAAAGTCAATGTTGAAGGGCCTTCCCCAACTTTCAGTAAGGACATATGTGATATGTGCAGGCTTCCAATACGGTGAAGTGCATCAGTTATCATATGAGGAGTCAAAATATAAAGCCAAAGAACCATTATAATTCATTCACTCTGATGTGTTCGGACCTGTCAAGCAAGAGTGTGTTGGTGGGATGAAATATATGGTGACATTCATTGATGATTTTTCCAGGTATGTGTGGATTTATTGTTTAAAGGAAACATCTGATTCTTTTTCAACGTTCAAAGAATTCAAAAAGGTTGCTGAAGGAGAAGTGGGTAAGAAAATTCTTTGTGTGCGAACTAACAATAGTGGGGAATATACTTCATATGAATTTTCTGACTTCCTTTTAGAGTGTCGAATATGTCATCAATTCATATGTCCAAACACGCCACAACAAAAAGGTGTAGCGGAAAGAAAGAAGAGACATCTAGCAGAAATTTGTCAAAGCATGCTTCACGCGAAAAATGTCTTGGGACAATTTTGGGCAGAAGCTATGAAGACTGCAGCTTATGTGATCAACAGACTTCCGCAGCAAAGGTTATATTTTCTCTCACCCTTCAAAAGATTATGCAACATGAAACCTTCAATGAGCTATTTTTGTGTTTTTGGGTGTATATGCTATGTATTTTTACCTAATCACTTATGTAGCAAGATGGACAAGAAGGATATTAGGTGTATCTTTGTAGGGTATGATAGTCAAAGAAGAGAGTGGTGTTGCTGTGATCCAACAACTGGGAAGTGTTACACCTCTCGGAATGTGATATTTGATGAAGCTTCTTCATGGTGGTCCTCAGATAAGGAACTTATGGCAGATTCAGATGCTCTCAAAGATGTATTGGACTCATCTCATATCCAGTTGATTATAGATGAAGCTGAAGATGAAGCTAATGTTGAAGAAGGCGTGACTCAAAATCCTTGGCAAGCTAGTTTGTACCAACAACCAAGTGAAGAAGGCGAGTTAAATGGAGCAAACAGACTACCTACACTTAAAAGGTCAACGAGGATCAGAAAGCAAAATCCCAAGTATGCCTATGCTGCCATTGTAGAAGAACAAGATGAAAGAGAACTAGAAACTTTTGAAGAAGCATTCCGAAATCCAAAATTGATTACAACTACGGGGAAGGAATATTGTTGCACTAGAATTAAATCAAACTTGGGAGCTCATGGCAAAGCCTTAGGATGTCAAGCCTACTTCTTGTAAATGGATTTACAAGATAATGAGTCACACAAATGGATCAACTGAAAGGCACAAAGCTCGTCTTATAGCCCAGGAATTTTCTCAGCAATATGGACGGAATTATGATGAGACGTTTAGTCTAGTGGCAAAGCTTACTACTATGCAGATTCTCCTTGCACTTGCAGCAAGTAAAGATTGGAACCTTTGGTAGATGGATGTAAAGAATGCATTTTTACATGGAGAGTTGGATCGGGAGAACTACACGTGTCAACCAATGGGTTTTCAAAGTCAAGATCATCCAGACTATGTTTGTAAGCTTCGAAAGGTGCTATATGGATTAAAGATCCAAGGGCTTGGTATGGTAAGACCTCTGAATTTCTTACTCATATTGGTTATTCAATAGCACCGATAGATTCCAGCTTATTTGTGAAAATTGCTGATAGAAAACTAGCTATTATGCTAGTGTATGTGGATGATCTAATCCTAGCAGGAGACTATGAAGAAGAAATTCTCTAAACAAAGAAGAATTTGTCAGTTTGCTTCCAGATGAAGGAACTCGGATAAGTTAATCATTTTCTTGGCTTGGAAGTTGATTGCAATGAAGAAGGAATTTGTTTGTATGAGCAAAAATATTCCAAAGATCTCTTGAAGAAGTTTGGGATGGTCAATTGCAAACCAATCTCAACACCACTAGATACAAATGCTAAGATGTTTTCTCACAAAGGGAAAGGCTTTGAAGATGCAGCAATGTATTGGCAACTGGTAGGTAGTTTGATCAACCTGACTTTAACAAGAGCCGACATCTTGTATCCAGTTAGTATTATGAGTCTTTACATGCAAAATCCAAAGAAGTCTCATTTGGAAGGAGTTCGTCGAATCTTGAGATATGTGAAAAGCACACTTGGCTATGGCATCTTGTACAGAAAAGGTGAAGATCGCATGTTATTTGGTTATTGTGATGTGGACTATGTAGGAGATCATGATACTCGACACTCAACTATTGGATATGTATTTATGCTTGCGTCCGGAGCAGTCTCATGGTTCAGCAAAAGGTAGCCAATTGTGTTTTTATCAACAACAGAAGCAGAATATTGGGCAACAGTAGTTGCAGCTTAAGAATGTACATGGCACATACCGTTGATGAAGGACTTACAACAATCTGTGGACTATGCAATGCCTTTATATGGTGATAATCAGTCAGTAATTTGCTTGTGATGTCACCCAAACTACACCTCCTTTTTGAAGGTATAAGCGATTGTTGTCAAAATATATAACCTAATCGAGGATAGGGTCGATCCCACAGGGAATATGGTCTAGACCTAAAGTAATTACAAGTAAGCCGAACGAATTAACCTACTTATTTCCCAAAAGTGGGGGATTTGTGTAGTTACATTAAGTAAATCTAAACTAGAAGCAGGTGTTGTGTAATCAGTGAGAGAAGTTACTAGGGTATTATGTTCCCCATAAATTCCTAACTTTGTATCACCAGATAAATGTAATGTTTTCTACTGTGTAGCATGAAGAACTGGTAAGTTAAGTTTACCAAACACTTTTCACACCGAATCCTGTTAATTAATCTCTTTTCTTACTCATTAATACCTTGATCCAGTCAGTATGAATTAGGCAGGTTCTAACGTTGCCCACCGTTAAAAATAATTCATAATGAAGAAAATTAATTAATATGTGCATACACACTTTTCAAGAATTACAGATTATCTGGCTATACCTTGTTAGTTCTTCATGGTTCCCACAACCCTAGTTGTGGATTTTAGCTATGGATACTCATTGTAGATGAAAAAAGTCATGTTATGAATCAACATAATTAAATACTTACAATGATGAAATTAAGAACAAAAAATCCAAAGTTCTTCACAAGAAATCACAATGTAATAATTTCAATTTAAAAATGACAAAAGATGAAGTCTCAAAATTGTTCATGTGCTCTCTCGTGTGTCTCTCTACTAAAAAGACCTAAAAACCCTATTTATAATTAGTAAAATACAAATCCAAAACTGAATAGGAAAACTAGATTCAGCAGCTTTTATGGATGGGGTTGTGGGCTGTATAAGAAACTACGGCCGGTCCTGGGGCTTCGTACTTTGCAATTTCTAAAAACAGACTTTAATTCCACAAGACCTTCTTATGGGCCATCTTCTGACTTATGGCCTGTGGAGGCTTTCGTTTGACTGTTTTTTTGAAACTCTTCAAAATCTGATCCTCCAGGCACGACACTATCCATGACTCGTGAATAAGTCTACGACTCGTTTGACAGTTCATGGATGCAACATTTGAAACATAATCCTTCATTGGATCGAACTCATAAAACCTCTTTACGGCTCGTGGATTGAACCACAGCCCATAGAGTTATCCATAAATCCTCAAAAACTTCAATTCTACAGAACTTTGCAAAATCACACTGAATCTTGTGATCCTGCAAAATAAACATAAAAACACATCAAACCTATTAACATCGTTTTGAGAACACACAAGATTCTAAGTTTTAAGCGTTAAAAGTGTTGTATTTTGGCAGCACATCAACACCCTCAACATAAAATTGTTGCTTATCCTCAAGCGATGGACTCTATCTACATAAGCAGTATTGCAATGTACAAACCTCAATATAATGGCATACAACATCTCTAAATCAATCACAAATACACAAACTAATACATAAGTGCTTATCATATAATCATCAAACTAACCAATGCAGATCAATATATGTGACAGTGCAACTATGACAAGCAAGGCCACCACAAATAAGCAACAATCACTAAAATAGCCTAAAATCAACAATGTAACTCAAGTTCCCTAACAAAGAGAATTCCCATATCTCAATCATGATAGTATTTTCAGATTTGATGCTTAGGACTGACAAAATAACTCACATTCCCAATAGATATTCAAACACCGCGTTCAAAACCATATGCTTGCCCCTATACTCATGACTCTGACCTCCGACTACTTGGACTAGGATGGCTTGTAACATAGGCTTAGGGGGATTTGGTATGATGTTTTAGGAACATAGTGACTAATGGCTCTCCTTGACACTGCGTTATTCTACTCTTTTGCCCTACCAACACTATTATTTTCAACTCATTCTTCCCTTCTCATATTTTAAACCTTTCTGGGTGCCTTAATCAAACTTCGAAGCTCATTGCATTACATTTTTCACATTCTTTTTTCTTTTTAGCTCATTATTTAGGCATCTATTCATTTTTCTTGCACCCATAGCACATTTTCTTTTTTTCATATATCATTAGCTTCCACCCCATTTAGTGTGATTTTCTTTACCAGCCACCCTCAGCTTTGCTTTTAGCCTGAGTTGAGGTGCACAACCTATGAACCAGGTCCACTTTTAGTAGCCAACTTATTTTAGGCTTTTTGCTTGAGTCAAGGTGCACAATGTTTAAAGGAGGACAAAGGTATTTACAAAGAAAGGGGCACATGTAAAGCTGAAATATTAGGACCAAGGGATACATCAGGCATTTTGTTGGTTATTTAGGTTAAGTGGGCTAATATGAACAATGACCTAAGATCCTTGCCTAACCAACTAACCTACAGTCCTTCCTAGTTAGAGTAACAGGACGTGTTCTGAATTGAAACATAGTATAAATTTTGTAAAGAAGCTCACACACACTTAGCACTGATTATACTATTAACATAGAGACTCTATTCATGCTTTTCATCACAATTAAACCTCACTTTATCAGAGAAAGCACTGTTAATCACTTCACATGGTTGTTATCAAAACTTCCTAACATAAAAATTCTGATGGGTATCACTTTTCCCCAAAACTAACATATGCCATAAACTTAAGTACAATATGCTACTAATACTACTTACACATCCTAAACGTGTCAGTTCGACACAAGATTAATGTACTTAGGGAAAGAACACAGGTAAGAAAACCCCTCGGACTTAAAATTTGGGATAGTTATAGGTCATTGTTACTTAGACTTCACCAAGGCCTATAACTACCTACACCTCATCGAAAAAGGTTTGCACTATCCTCAATGCAACAAAATATAACTAAATCAAAGCATAGAGGTCAAAAAGAACGTACCTGGATGCCTAAGCGCTAGTCTCTGGCCACCTTCAACATGCTTGGTGGTCTCCCAAGTGTCAACAACATGTTTGGAGGGTCCAGCACCCCTCATCCTCTCAAGCTCATGCCTGTCGATCTCTCTCATCTACAATGGAGCGTAATCTCACAATCTCAAACTGCTTCAGCTCTGACAACTCTGGCTCGCCCCTTAAAGCATCTGGATCATCACTCTCTAGGCGAGGCCTCTTCTCAAGGACGTGGAGTGGTGTCTCCTCAGGGGAGAACAAATCAATAATCACCTCAGAGGTGTCAAGTGGAGAAAGCACAAGCGGTGCTGATGCTGATGCCCTCATCTCAGTACCGAGCTGCTGGATCTCCTCTCAAATGGGTGTTAAGTCAGCGGGCTGGGTTGAACCGAGGCTCTACTCCACTCGCTTCTCAAATGTATCTATGTGGTTGTGTACTGGTGCAAGCCTCCTATCATGTGTGGCCACACAATGTGACTCTATGCATGCCTTAGCATCTAAAATATCCTGACAAACCCCAGGTCTAATCTGTTGTAGCAAATAAGTCGATTGGGACTTAGTGCGAGCCTGTCTCTACGCCAGGGCTTGGATCAATGCCGCAAACATGTATACCATGCCAGCGGAAGAATGTTGTGTGGGCATAACCTCTAGTGCAGGTGTAGAACTGGGAGTGGGCCTCCTCTGTCTCTCAGCCTTAGTTTGTGGGGGCCCCTCGATATCTAGAGGGACAGTAGTAGAAGAAGATGGAGGCTCAGATTGTGGTGTTGAAGCAAACATCTCTAGTAAGCATACTGGAAGCGGCGATGCTCATGGAAGGGCCACATGATTCTCATCAGCCTTTATCAGGCTGGCGTCCAGTGTCCTCTCAACCTCAATCATAGTGTCTGATGATGATGTAGAATCTCCACCCTCATCACTATACATAAGCAATAGACCAAGCACGAGAAAAGGATGGAGGTGGAACTCTTCAAGGTCGCCTCATGTATTTGATCTGCTATCAAGCGGGCCCAATAAATATCATAGCCAACAAGGATGCTGGCAACCAACATGTGTGATGCGGTGTCAAGGTGTTAGCAGCATGGGTCAGTCATATCTGCGATCGAACTATGGCCCACCAAAACTTACTGGTGAAGCTGAGTGATGCCTTCACTATCAGCGCTGATGTAGAAACCCAGTCAGGGTTGAGGCCTTGCTTTGCGATATGGTCGGTGGTCTATCTAATAAGTATGGCCTTTCAGGCTAGATCTCTCATCAAAACTTTGTCCCCTGTTTGCCCCAATGGTGATCATACTCAATTGTGGTCCTAGGGGTTTGATACTCAAGACTAAAAAAAAATGATGGATGGTGGTCTCAAATAAGTTGACCGGAACTCCCCTTACCATTGTCTATGTAATACGGGACTAAGAAAGGTATCTCTTCCCTTTTGGGGCCGACTCTATAACAGTGGCAGTGTATGAAGCATAGAACTCTTGAAGTATTATCCGGTAGTACTTCCCTGATGGAGTTGCCAACCATCCTAAGCTGTAGAGAGCTATGGTGTCCCGGAGTTTAGGGATATTGTCAAGCCCCAAACGTGATGATCTGGGACTCCTAAAATATGGTGCGAGCCTGTCATCCCCATTCATCATGTCAGAGGTTATCTCTGTAGATCTACTGCATACCCCACACACACCACCTACTCGTCATTAAATCTAGGGGTGAAGGTGGTGCTTGAGGTTCTAAGGTAGACTCAAAACTCTGACTCCTCTCCTAATTTGGACTTGGCCCCCTTTCTGGAGGAAGTCATCTAGATGGAGCTACTCTCCTTATCACCTCTCTCGTCAAACTAAGGAGGTCGGAGCACTATGGCTAGAGTCTGGGGTGGTATTATCTGTCTAGATGTCTCCAGTGTATATAGTCTTTTGACACCCATATCTAGCTAAACATCGAGATTCTCAATGGGCCCACTCTCCTCAGTATAGACTGGGGTAGCCGAAGACTCATCTCGTAATCGGGTCTGCATAGCCTGAATCTCACTCTTTCTAGATTTGGGATCCTATATCCATCGTACATATAATTCACACTATTAACCCAAATATTAGTCCCACTAGTATAGGAAAGAAAAGCAAAACGTTACAAATATAAGTGATAAAAGGACCTACGAAGGCTCGTTTATGAGCCATAGGAAAAACTATACAGGCCGTAGAAGGCCTTTGTAGGTGACAAGGTACAATAATTTAAGTTACTGGAAATACACTACAAGACCAAGTATGGCTCAATCGTAGATTTAAATATGGGTTGTAGACGAGTCATAGGTTTAATTCTAGACCAAAAATCTCAGGCATGGAACCTACGAAACTAGGTTATAAGTCGTAGTCTAAACTACGACCCGTAAGTGGTTTCGTCTAATGATATCTCAGAAAACACCAAGTTATTGAACTTACTTACGAGGGGAAACTACGGTCCGTGGATCAATCCACAGGTCGTAGAGGACCCTCGTGTTGTAAAAATACAACAACCTGGGTTTTCTAAGTCTACCAAATGGGTTCCATTATTAAATGTCAAACATAAAACCACACCCAACAACAAAGTATTAGAACTCTTAACAACATCAAAGCAAATTCGTGCTCTTAATTCATCCCATAACACATTTTCACCGAGTTATCTAACACCCCACATGTATGAATCATTAATCTACCTCATAAAATACCAGTACCACATAGAAATAGCTCTCCGACCACCATTGGAAAACAAATGTAACATGCTATAAACTAACTCCAATGACAAGTGACTACGTGAGTTCAAACAACAACATACCTACACTTTGTGGCCAATTAGATAGTTTCATTGTTCCAGCATATACATGGTTCGAGTTCAAAGGCAACCAAAAAATTAGTTCCTAGCATGTAATATTTTAGTTCCTAGCATGTAATATTTTTCACGTATAGGAAATACTTATATTATGATCATGACATCGGAATATTATTCCCCAACAATGCCCCAACCAATTGACACAATTTCCCATAAAATATAAAATTCAAGTTAATCACATCCCATAATTTTATCAAGTATTGAAATGCAGAGAAATTTGAGAAACTAGAACCCTAGGTGCACTGGCGAGTAGCCGAAAGTTGCCAAAAGTTTTGACCAAAGAAGATGGTGGTGGTCAGATGGTGATCAGACTCTTGGGGAAGAAAAGAGGATTAGGGTTGGAAAATATGGCAAGAATGAAGGGTGAATGAATTTACCTCTCTTTTAAATCCTTAGACAGGGTCAGGTTTAAGTGGGGTTTAGGTCCCACGAAAGCCCAACTACAAGCCATAGAAGGATCTACGGCCCGTAGGTCGCGATCTTGTGGTTTTCCTGAACCCTAGTTTAGGGAGATTAGAACTATGGATCCATCTATGAGGCGTACATAGACATACCACCCATATGTTGGATCGTAGATTCCCCCAACACTTAGCAAGTTTTAGAAATCATACCTATAATCCACGAGCTATATTCACGACCCATATTTTTACTTATAGGCCGTAAAGTTGGCTTGTGGACTTGAGTGAACAAAACTTTGCTTACTAGAAGTGATTCTACGAGTCAGTGTACGAGTCATGGTGTGAACCATGGCTCATAAAATTTGTCGTAGAGTTACTTCTCTCACTTTTCAGCACTAGTCTGTCGACTTGGCCTTGTTCCTGCATGTCCTTTATAGAACAAACTGTTACCCTATAAGTCACCAGTCCTTGAGTCCAAAATTACAATAAAAAATAAGAAAATTAAACTACCGACAAGTCTAGAAAGTGAAAAATAGAACAAAAATAAAATTGTTAAATCAGATATCTTAGATTGCCTCCCAAGTAGCACCTGATTTATTGTCGCTGCACGACTTGGACAACTTGGTTACTTAAATTTCACCAAGTGCCTAAACATCCTTCTTTAGATCATCCGGCCTCTTCTTAGACTAAAAAATATTAAAGATGACTTCTTCATCATTCAAGCGAAACTTAAGTTACCCTGATTCCATGTCCACCGGTGCTCATCTAGTGGCTAGAAAGGACCTTCCCAAGATGATTGGGACTTCAAAGTCAACTTTGCAATCCAAGATCACAAAGTTTGTGGGGAATATGAATTCTTCCACTTTGACAAGAACGTCATACAACATCCCTACAGGCTTTTTCACTACCTTGTCAGCCATCAACAGCCGCATGCTTGTTGGAGTAGGGGCTCCACACCTAACTTCTTGAATACTAAAAGAGGCATTAAATTAATGTTGGTGCCAAAGTCACACAATGCCTTTGCAAATTCCATATCTCCAATGGTGCAGGATATGATGAATTTTCTGAGATCTTCTTGTTTTTGCACCAAGGACCTTGTTGATATTGCACAGTATTGCTGAAGCTCTTGAGAGAACTGTTGGCTCACAGTCCTCTTTTTCGTCACCAAGTCTTCATGAATCTTGCATACCCAGGCATTTTCTCCGATGCCTCAATGAGGGGGATGTTGATGGAAAGCTACTTCAACATGGAGATAAAGTACTGAAACTTTCCTTCCTCCTCCTTCTTTTGAGTGTCTGTTGGAAAGGATGGGGAGGTCTTGGTATGGCTTTCAACTTTTGTGGCGTCACTACCTCATCGCTCACCCAATCTTTAGCACTAGCATCTTCGATCTCTGTATCTTTGCCATCAATGATCTCCTCACGAACCTCACCATCATTAATTGGAATCGGTGGGTCAATAGTCTGCTCATCACCATGTGTCGTTACTCCATACATTTCCCCTTATTCTTTGAATTTTGCACCTTATTACTGGGCAATGTACCTTTTTAATGGTGGTTTAACTAAGTCGACATCTGAGCCAATTGTTGCTTCAGCCACTTGATAGAAATAGAATGAGACTCAATTTTCTAATTAATGTTGGAGATGTCAAATTTCATCCCCTTTAAGGTCTCATCTTGAGTGTCAACCTTCTTCAACAGTCGGTCGAATATCTCCTTGATTTATGGACTACCAGCCCCAGAGTCACGATTATGTGATGGCACATATAACCATTTTTGTAACCATCTCTACATCCCCAATTAGCATATCTATCTTGGCTCCTGTTCCTTTCAAAGTAGCTACCTCGGTTACTGTCTCTAAAAGAACCATCTCTATTGAACTTTTTGACCTTGATTTCCTTGACCTTCGTGCCAACAGTCTTGATTGGACCCTTGGGTGTTAGTCTGAAAACCCCCATCTGATCAGTGACAAAGTAAGTGTCCTCCTCTTGTAATGCTCTTTATACATGGTTTTTCTTTTAGATTGATGATTTACTGCATTCACGCGCTCCCAGCTTTGCTTCTTTAACAACCTCACATTAGTACTAATTCGAGCCAATTGTTTCATTATCTCCTCATTTATCATTGTCTACACAGAGTTTGTACTAACTGAGAAAGAGCTTTTAGTCATGGACTTGTCTCTTGTCCCCCATGCATAGTTTTTCTTAACCACCTTCTCCAACTATTTAGTTATAATCGGGAATGGACAATCTAAAAATGAGCCTCCTATGATAGTGTCAGCAATAGCTTGGTTATCTTCATCGAGGGCTCAAAAAAAGATTTGCACCAAGGCGTCATCAATGATCTTATGGTCAGGGACACTCCTTAAGCACTTTGTAAACCCTTTCCATGTAGTGCTGATCGAATCACTAGGCAATTGCTCGAAGTTGTTGATGTGCTCCTTCAACTTCATCTTCTTCGACCTAGGAAAGAACCTTTCCAAAAAGGCTTCTGCATTTCCACCTAGCTGGTGATTGAACTTTGTGGAAACTTAGATAACCATAGTGTCTCTTTGCCTGTTAGAGACAATGGGAAGACACAGAGCCCAAGGACATCCATGGAAAGATTCTGACTCCCCATCATACTCTTGTAGACGAAGACGACATTGTGTAGATGGTTATGAGGATCCTCTGATGGTAAGCTTGTGAACAACATTCTATTATGCAACATTTGAAGTAACCCACTCAAAATGACAAATTTTGTGTCATCCGGTTATATAAGTAACACAATAGCTCTGATGACATCTATCGCCATAGGGTCAAGCTTGTATTGATTCTATGTGTTGGTCGTGGCTTAAAGATCCTGTGGTGGTAGATTCACATCCTCAAGTGATGATAGGTCATTATTATTCTGATTTAGTGCTACATTTATGGCATCATTTGCAATGTTGTTCGCATTGGTTTGGGCCATTCTTCTTAGTATCATTTGGATCTGAAGGTCAATGGAGTCAAGGGATTGTCTCGACTACGAGTGTTGTGCATACACTACACCAGTACACTGGAAAACAAAACTAAGCAACAAAAACGTAAAATAAGGAAAATAAGGATTAATTCACGAATTAACCAAACTGAGCTAGTCAAAAGCTGTATTCCCCGGAAATGGTGCCAAAATTTTGATGTCTTCCAAATTACACCTCTGTAAGATATAAGCAGTTGTTGTTAAAATACATAACCTAACCGAGGTTAGGATCAATCCCACCGGGAATATGGTCTAGACTTGGAGTAATTACGAGCAAGTCGAACGAATTAACCTACTTATTTTCTGAAATGGAGATTTGTGTAATTGTAGTAAGTAAACCTAAACTAGAAGCAGGTGTTGTGAAATCAGTGAGAGAAGTAACTAGGGTATTGTGTTTTCTATGAATTCCTAACTTAGTATCACTATATAATTGTAATCTTTTCTAGTGTGTAGCATGCAGAACTGGTAAGTTAAGTTTACCAAACCCTTTGATCCAGGCGAGAAGTAAATTTCACTGTGTGAATTTGATCCATCCCCGCTGTGTGACATTACTAAACCTTACCTTTTATTCTAGTACAACCGCCCCTTGATTCAGTTAGGTTCACTAGACGGGAGGGATCACATCGAATCTTATTAATTAATATCTTTTCCTATTCATTAATACCTTGATCTAGTAGATAAGAATTAGGCTGGTTCTAATGTTAGCCACCATTGAAAATCATTCATAACAAAGAGAATTAATTAAGATATGCATGCACACTTTCCAAGAATTATAGATTACTCAGTTTTACTTTGTTAGTTCTCTATGGTTCCCACAACCCTACTTGTGGATTTTAGCTATGCATACTCATTGTAGATAAAAAATTCATGTTATGGAATAACATAATTAAATACTTACAATGATGAAATTAAGAACAAGAAATCTAAAGTTCTCCACGGGAAATCATAATGTAATAATTTCAATGTAAAAATCACAAACGATGAAGTCTCAAAAGTGTTCCTGTCCTCTTTCTTGCATCGCTATACTAAAAAGACCTAAAGAAACTATTTCTAATAAGTAAATTACAAATCCAAAATGAAATAGAAAAACTAGATTCGACAGCTTCTATGAACGGGATTATGGGTTGTAAAAGAAACCACGGCCTGTACCTGGGCTTCATACTCTGCAATTTCTAAAAATAGACTTTTATTCCACGAGACCTTCTTATGGTCCGTCTTCTGACTTACGGCTCATGGAGGATTTTTCTGACAGCTTTTTTGAAACTCTTCAAAACCTGATACTCCAGGCACAACACTATCCACGACTCGGGAAGTACTCTATGGCTCGTCTGACAGATCGTGGATGCAACATCTGAAACTTATCCCTTCATTAGATCTAGATAATGAAACCTCTTTATGGCTCGTGGATTGAACCACGACCTGTAGAGTCATTCATAAATCCTCAAAAATTTCAATTCTGCAGAACTTTGCCAAAAATCATACGGAATCCTTTAATCCTACATAATAAACATAAAAACACATCAAACCCACTAACATCGCTTTGAGAACACACAAAATTCCAAGTTTTAATAATCAAAAGTATTGTATTTTTGTAGTACATCAGCTTGACTGAAAATTCAGTATTTCACGCAAGAACTAAACATGTGGAAATACATTACCATTTTATCAGGGAAAAAGTTTTGCAAGGAGAGATTACTTTGGAGCACACTAAAACAGAACGTTGAATTGCAGACTTGTTCACAAAAGGTCTAACTGCCAACAAGTTGGGAAGTTCCTGCCAGCAGCTAGGCATGGTTAAGACTGGGAGTTGATGTCGAGAAGGGGTGTTAAAGTTGTACGACATCACTTTGTTTAAATTTGACCAAGTTTGCAGTAGACTATTTTTTAGCTACAGTTGTTAGGTTGTTAATATTTTTTATGTTATTGTTTTCTAGTATTTAGAGTAGCAGATAGTTGTTCCTAAAGTTTAGGAGAGTTTGGCAAGTGCAACTTGTTAGTGGTTTAGTTGGTTTATGAGTCTATGTCTCAAATTTTATTTAAAAGGGCCATTAACAGAGAATAAAGAGCGTTGTCCAATTTTTTTCTCTGAAAACAATATCTTCCTCTTACAGCAAATCTTTTTATTTCTGGACTTATTCCTTGATAAGGTTCTTCATTACCCAGTAAATAAAACAATCTACAAAATTAACATCATGAATAAATATACTAGATTTGACTATGAAACCTCTGACATATCATGATAAACTGTTTTATTGAGAAAAAGGCTCTGACATACCTATAACACTGCATATATGCCTATAAAATGAGCCCTATTTTATTAAGGGAAAGGGTAAAAAATGTCCTTGAACTATTTGAAATGAAACAGAAATATTCCTCCATTACGTTTTGGTTCAAAAATGTCCCTCCATTGAATTTTTGGCTCAAAAATATCCCTCGTCCTAAAATAAATAAAAAAGGGCCAAAAATACCCCTTAACTATTAAAAATGGAGCAAAAACATCTTTCATTAGTTTTCGACTAAAAAAGACCCCCTCCATTAATATTTTAAAGTTATTATTTAAAATATCTCTCTTACATTTGAAATCCAAACTCAATCCATCTTCAAATCAATTTTTGTCAAACTTTGAGTAGTCCAGATTCTTACTACATTAAAAAAAAATTATTTCTGTTGCAACTAAATCATCTCTTAAAACAATAACTTATATTATCGTGTTATATTGCTGACAAGAGCACAATAGTTTCTATACAAGCTTTGTAGGTTTAAATTTTTTGAATAATTGGATCTTAGTGAACTCGAGTGAAGGAGGAGCAACAATTATAACAAGGATGAATCAATGTTACATTTAGAGGTCGACTTTTTGAGACATTTGCAATTGAAATGACAATTACTTTTCACATCAAAAGGCTAGTCTCAGACCTAATATTCAGAAAAAAAAACTCACGTGGACATATCATGTGGTGCTTTTTGTCCACATAGCATGCATGGTGTCATTTCCATCAGAGGGAGAAGTATTTATTTTTTGCAAAATTTTAAGAGAGGGATATTTTTTAACTTAAATCTTATCAAGGATTATTTTTGCTCCATTTCTAATAGTTCGGGGGGGGTACTTTTAACCCTTTTATATTCGTTAAAAAGAGACATTTTTTAGCCAAAATTTTAATTGAGGAGCATTTTTTAGTGCAAATGTAATAGAGGGATATTTTTGCTCCATTTCAAATAATTCAGGGGTATTTTTGACCCTTTTCTCTTTTACTAATGGTCCCAATCTGCTATTACGATTCGATTTCTTGATTCATGATGACACCTACAGGTACTCTTCGATTCAGTATGGACAAGAAAACGTGACATACTATGATCACATATGGATGTCGTGCTCATACCATTGTATTGAATGCCTTTTGATCTGTCATTATACCTCGAGAAGTAGAAATAATTACAAAAAATACAAAATTTAACTTTATGAAAATAACTCACCGGCAAGTAAGCTAACCCATAACCTATAGTTGCAAGCAATGGATTTAAAGGCAGAAACCAAACCAGGATTAACAAACTAGAAACTTGTAATGACTCGAAATTTTGTACAACCTCAATGGAGCATGAAAATTTTTAGTTCCGGAGATGTTTTTGATGAAGGTAACGCTTCATAGGAGCCCTCATGGTCCGTGTGATGTCACACGGCAGGTGTGGAGCCTCCACGGAGTGGCCCTTGACCTTTGGAGGATGTTTAGCCCTTAAATGTGGTGTTTTAAACTAAGGCACACCATACTTGGACCCCTCTCGTTCCGTGTGACACTTCACAGACCGTATGGTCGGCCGTGTGGTGGCCTTGGCTTGAAATCCCATAGTTTTGGGACCAAGTATGGTCACACAACCAAGTTAACAACCCGTGTGGGGTGTCACGGCCCGTGTGGCCATCCATAAGGCTTTTGGAGTGAAATATTTCTAAGTATGGAATCATTGTCTCGTAACTTGATCATAGAATTTTTCTAATGAGAGAGGTACGGGCAGTGTCACGGCCCGTGTGACACTACACGACCCGTGTGACCTCCCGTGAAGGTGACTTCGTTGAAAAATTCTAAGTATGAGATTTTAAAGCTCAAGCTAAATTAACTTTCAAGCCTTCAATTCAAGCTTATTTATGATTGTTTAAGGCCATCATGGGTCTTGTATGCTAAGTTGCTCACAAGTACCGATAGAAGGGTCAACTTTATGTGGGAATATCTCTTAGCACAAAAGAAATTGGGTGGCCCACGACCTATCAAATTGAAGCTCTTTGAATTATCTTTCCAACGCATTTTGTTTCACCTCATTCCGAGTTTGGCTTAAGAAGTTATGCTCGTTTTTGTAAAACCTGTCGGTGTAGGGAACCTATGCGAATTTTTAATTCCCTGTCATTAATGTCACTTACATAATTTTGGGTTATTCTAACGGTGTTTTATGATCTTTTCTCCTATCCTAGACCCCTAAATCAGCTTATATCCTTTCATTTTAGTTCATTCTCGTTAGAAACACTCTCACTAAAATCAATTCCTAAAAATCCTCTCTAAGTTCTTCTCTCAAGACTCAAGCTAGGGATTCGATTGGGGTTTCAACTTCAAGCTAAATTCTTCTCAAATTCACCTTTCTAATCAAGGTATGTGGGATTGATTTTTTGTCCCTTTCAACCAAGAAGAACTAAACTCTTTTCAATTGATTTTCATGAAATTAAGCTTACTTTAAATGTGATTTTCATTATTTGATTTTATTAAATTCAATTGTTGTATGAGTTGTACTTTATTTATGATTTTAAGTTATTTTAATCCCTAGTATGATGATTTACATTGAGGTTGTGAAGTTATGAAGATGCATGTCCCCTTTAAAGCGTGAGTTATGCATGGGTGATTTATATTATGATTTAAATGTGAATTGCATCATGGATTTACTTCAGTTTTATATTATAATGTTGATTTTAGATTAAATCTCAATTACCCATGCTATTCTCATATCACTCATGGCATGTGCATTCATGGACATTGGTTTTTATGGAAATTATGAAGTGGGTTAAGCCCAATTATGTTTTATGAAATGACTTTGATATGATTTTGATAAGGCATTGATTATGACAAGAATGTGATCACATATATGTCAATGATTATGGCTCTTTGAGCATTTTTTGGATGCTTGTAACTTTCCACATAGGTAGATGAGCTATTCCTTTCATAAGCATCATGATTATGATTTATGGTTTGTCATTTGAGCCTAATTGTGCATTGGACGAATTTGAAATGAATATCATATCTCTTGAAAGCATGTATATGTATAAGTATTCTCGTGGGATTTTTTGACTTAGCACCGATGGATTGGGGGATTCATGGCTATCCCTAAGGATCCTCTCCCTTTCCTCGACCTATATGCCAACATAGTAATAGAAGCCATTACCAAAATGACCGGGTCGTAAGGAATGGTTGTTCGTTTTACTTTGATATGATATGATTTTGGAAAATCTTTCTGAAATGGTGTGTTCTGTAAGAAAGGTGACCATCCACCGAAATAAGGGTCTCGTAAAGTGTGATGTAGATTACCTTTGGAAAGTAATCTTCTCCCTACCGATGGGAGGTCTCAATCGGACTAACTCATGTGATAGCTCGCATGGGTTTGATTTGTCGGTTATAGTCCATCCCCACTATATATGAGCATTATTGCATTTCATGCATCATGAATTTCATGGCATATTGTATACTACTCTTCTTTGGATATATGATTCTTTCCATATTATGTGCCCTTGCCATCTAACATTGAATGCAAGTTTCATAAGTCATATGCATTGCATGCCCGCATAGTTAGTATATTTAAACATACTAATGCATACTCTATGCCTATATGATATTACCATGTAGGAACTGTGTATTACGATCATCCACCACTTGATGGGTAGCTCGAATTTGGAGGTTGATATTATGGTGACTCTTACCTTCCAAGGACAAACCACCATCCTTCTACCTATGTTGCTTTCTATTTATCTTCTTAATTGAGAATGAGCCCGGGACATGTCTTGGCCCCCGTTCCATCATATGACTAGAGGCATTGTTGGACATCTTGTAGACTCTCGTAGATTCTATATGTTATATGTTGTATTTGAAGCTTATGATTTCGGTTATCTATTAGATATGGCTATCATGGATCAACTATGGGAATTATGATATATATGTATGTTTGAGGTGAAAATGTGGAAGATCCTAAGCCCCGTATTTCCCCCATAGAGTGAGTCATACTTACCCGCCCCTTAGTTTTTATGTGCTATGTGCTATGTGAATCCATGTAAATCCTTTCCCTTCGATATCCCATAGCGTGAGTCCTGCTTATCCATCCCTTAAAACTATGTATTTACTATTTGAATGTGCTTCCGAACTGGTGATGGGAATTTGGATACTTTGAGGCTTGTTTGGGGATTCTCGGGTTCCCATTCGTCGTGTCACTTCTAGGCCCTAGGTCTGGGTCGTGATGAAACTAGGGTCATATAGTAAGAGAAAGAAATAACCAATATAAGACAAATACAATAAGATCCCTCCCGTGAACTGGAATCACAAGTACAAAGCTACTACAAACTAAATACAATCCCCAAAAATAGGTCGATAATAAATATATACAATAGGCTAGTCTAAAAAAAACTAAAGACGAGCCACAAAAGCTGAAGGAGACTTAATGATTCAAAGTGCAGGTGCTCACCCTCATCTCCAAATAAAACTGTTATAAGATCGAATGATCAATGCTAGTAACTAGTGCTTGGGCCTGCATCACAAAAATAAATGCAAAGTACAGTATGAGTACTAGAAAAAAAGGTACTCAATAGGCATCATAGGCAGATTGAGTAAGAATAGTAATAATAATATGAAGTGCTAGATAAATCACAAACAAGTCAAGAATAGCAAGCTAAATAGGTATGCACACGGGTGTATAGATTTAGGAACTTAAGGCCCTAACTAGCTAAACCCTGATAAGCCCAAAATGTGCACTCGTGCGCATTATGAAATAAAAAACTCAAGCAAACCCCTATAAGCCAGACAAGTACATTGAAAAGATAAATCTAGGAAGAACTTAATTTGAGAGCAAAGATTTATATCACAGAACTAGGACTTTTGTACAAAACTCACGCACTGGGGAAATGACAAGGTCAGAGCGTAAATCCAAAAGCACGCCAAAGGATTTTTTAGAAACAATGTTGTAACATAAATCTGAATGCACACTCAAAGTACCTCTAAAGTCAAGGTCTGAGCATAAATTCGGATACTTTCTAGAAGTTCTAAGGCTAGAGCATAATATGGATGCTCACTGAAAGGTGTGAACAAAGTACCACGGTCAAACCTTGAATTCAGACTCTCATTGAGAAGTGAAAGGTGACTGTTGAGGGTGGATAAGTCAATTGTATACCAAAGCTCCATCAATATGGTCCGAATCCAACATCCCAAACTAAAATCATAGAACGAGGTCCATTCCCACCAATATTCTAAATGAAATCGTGAAAATAGGGATTTACGAATCAAAAGTAATAGGAGCAATGTTATCGCTTAACTAAGGCCCAACACTATCAGTCCCAAGTCTGCTATATCAGTCTACAAGGATCTAAGTCGTCCAATAGAACGTCATAGATAGAAAATAATGCCTACCAATTCTAGTAACTGTAACTCTAAAGCTTCCACTAGTCCAAGTCTAGATAAGGCCAAACATGATCAAATATACATATGGATCACAACACGCCAAGTCACCATGCACAAAAAATCAACAGCAACAAAGGAAGTTCCCACTTGTCACGACCCAAGTTAGGCCCTAGGTATGACACAACAACTGAGATCCCTGAAGAAACCCCAAACAAGTCTTATTAGCATATCATAAACATTCATAGGTAATAAACAATAATCATAACTTAAAACATAAGAATATGAGATAAAGGATCATAGTATAAGATAATATGATGATACCAATCACATAAGACTCAAAATCATGTCTAACAATGACTCTAAGTACTTGACTAGGCAAGGGTCAAGACATATCCCTAGCTCATTCTCAATAAAAATATAAGATGATAGTCTTAAAGTTTTGGACACGGGAATAAGCTATATAGAAAGTAGGCTCGGCCCTGAAGAACGAGGGCTCACCAAAATGGTCCTCAATAGCTAGTCAATTCAATCACCAGAATGGTGTGGAGGATAGTCGCCCATCCATACATTGTTAGATAATGTAAGAAAAATTATGCATTAGTACTTGGAATGTACTAATTATGTAGGCATGCAATGCGACAATAATTGTACGTTCAAATGACAAAGTAAAACATATTATATGATAGTTAGGTGTAAACATAAGCTATAGTAGATGATCGATGCACTAAAATATTCATGAGAAGTGTCATGTAGAATAACATAAAAATGATACATTTGTGGGAAACAACCCAAGCCCAATAAGACCATGTGAACTATAACATGAAATTCAATGTAACCTTTACATTGAAAAAGAGAGAGGCTAGTTGTCAAGATAGACTTTGTTATTGTATGTTCATTCATTCATTTAAAGTTGAGGGCTATATGAGGATCCACAAGCCTAGCCTATAAGGCAACCTATTATGGTACATAATTTTTGACAAGAGGTTGCTACCAAAATCCCCTTAACGAATTCACCTCAAGTCTTCTCGGTGCTAAGTCAAATTCCAAAAAATAATAGTGCATTAAAGTAATAAGTCATAAGCTTTAAGTTTCATTAAACCATCAATGATGTACATAAAATATCTCATTAATTAACCTTAGTGATTCAACTATATGAGAATGATCTTTACCACAAGTAGAATCCACGATTAGGTGATAAAAATGTTTCACCAACATTCAATTATTCACTAAAGGAATTTTATGATCATAATCAATAGCTTTTATAAAACCTTTGGTTGAAACCTTTATAATTCAAGTCATGATTCATCAATAATTTGGGTAGACTAGGTGGATTCAATATCAGTTTGTCTTTAAAATATGCAGTTCAAAGAGATTATATGTATAAGCACAATGAAACTGATGAGTTGAATAGTAATTAAAGCAACCCACCATGAAGTCTCAAAACCCTAAATAGCTTGATATAGAATTACTTTGTAAATCATCAATTTAGTACAATTGGATATCAATTTATAACTAAATAAGTCAATTAACATAAAATAGGTCATGAATGAAATTGAAATAAAATCATAAAATTACAAAAATTTGAAATTGAGAGATTTAATTAAAAATACTTGGACTCCGTAGGTGGATGGTACTCATAGATAAAACACACATACTTAAGATAAAATCTATGGATCAAATCTTGACTAGGGATGAAGAGATTGAAATCTTAGTTGAAACCTTCAATGGGAGCCTTAGGAATATTTTTAGAGATGAGGGTGAACTTTAGCTACTTAAAATTTGTGAATGAAGTGTAATTGGGGTGAACTTGGTAGTAATAGACTATTAAGTTTTAGGACAAAACAACGTAGTTTAGGAATTAAATGGGTAGAAAAGGTCAAGATTGCGCTTCATTAGTAGAAAACGTCAAGAATGCGCTTTCATTAAAGCTATCGCTCAAGAACTACTAGCAACTTTATGAGTCGTAGAACTGTCTAAGACTCATGCAATGCTTTTATGGAAATAAGAGCAAAATTGAAGGTTACAGATCATGAAATATGAATCACCTTTTACTGACCGTGGTTCTATCTACGGTCCATAAACACCCTCGTAAATAATCCATATACTTAGTCAAATCCTAGTTCCTTAGAGTCCAAACCCTAATATCCGACAAGTGTGAATCTTAAAATCCTAGTTCCTTAGAGTCCAAACCCTAATATCCGACAAGTGTGAATCTTAATAAGAATGCTTGCATGAGGCTTAGCATGGAGAATTGCTTTTCCTCGATAGTCCTGGCAGTCATCTTGTCGATGAGGATCTGTGCACTTTATGTGATTGACCTTAAGGATCGTTGGGGCTACTTTTGCCATCATCGAGAGTTTTCTACTATCCCAGCTACTATTCCAATGTCTTGACATTATTATTAAAGGCCGTATAAACTTGAGTGTAGCATTTGGTGGTTGGTCACCTAATTATTACCTTCCTTGGATTAGATTTATTAGGCTCTCTCATGACTGTTCATCGTCTAAAGATCATATTTGTGTAGCTTAAACCTTAGGGGAGAACTATATTACAAGAAATAAAGATGACTAAGGTTGTGGGGTATGTACATTGCGAGTGTGTGGTGGCTGGTTCGGATTCCCTGTTGGTGTTGTCAGGTATTAGTTCAGTATTGCTTTGAGGATTATGAGAAGAAGAGGTTCGTTAGGGATCCATATTGTGTTTTAGAGAATTTTGATTTTGATTTGCCGATGAGCTAGTTCATTATTTGGTGATCACCCTTTTTTTATGGTTTGGTTGGATTGCGATGGATACTCTAGACAGTGATTTGCTTGAAGATGCCATAGAGTGAGTGTGATTGATTTAAAGTTAGTTGTTGACAACCCTATTAGAAGATTTATATTGATAAGAAGGTTTGATCCTTAGAGTTCATGGAGGGCGATCGTGTATGATTGAAGATTTCTCCATGAAGGATGTCCTGGGGTTCAGGAAGAAGGGCAAGTTCGACCCTAGGTATATTGGCCCTTTTGAAATCTTAGAGTGAGTGGGAGAGGTAGCCAATAGACTTGCTTTGCCACCTCGTCCATCTTTTGGACATCCTGTTTCATGTTTTGATACTATGACGTTACATCCCAGATGAATCTCATATGATTTCTCTTGATTCGGTGGAGTTGGGTCTAGATTTGACCTATGAGGAGGTGCTTTTGGACATTTTAGAAAAACAATTCAGGGAGTTGAGGACTAAGGATATAGTTTCAGTTAAGGTTTCAGTGGCAGCATCGACCCATGATAGACTCTAGTTGGGAGACTGAGTCTGATGTGTACCCGCTATCCTCATCTTTTTGAGACTTCAAGTATGTCTCTTGCCTTATGTTTGAGGATGAACATGAATTTTAGTAGTGAATGATGTAATGATCAAAAAAGTCATTTTTAGTATTTTTGGCGATATTATTACCGCTCCCTACAATGGCCCTTGAGTCATATTTGATTGATTTTCAAAGTCAATTTTTGAGAATCATGTAAAAAGTTGCGATTTTTTCTAAAAAATTAAAATTTGAAGGCTTAAGTGACCTAATTTTGAAATTTTGAGTCATTCATAGATTCGAGTCTTGAAACAAAATTTCATCGATTTCAATAGTTTTGAAATATGGAAATTGGTCTAGGAGAATTGTCGGAATCAGATATGGAGTCGTTATGTGAATTTTAGGTTCGAAGTTGAAAATTCCATTAAAGATTGACTTAGGTTTGACTTTGGTCAACATTTTGAGTTATTGAACTCCGATTAGATTTTTGATTGTTCCATTAATTCGAGAGGTAATTTTAGTACCGGCATGAGTTTCTCTTAATTTTTGAGTATTCCAAGAGTTTTTGATATTTCAAGTGTCCTATGTTAGTATAGTTGCACCTTATCAGATTTTATATTAAGGGGACCTCAAATTTGATTTTCGATGATTCTATTGAGTTTGCAATGTCAATTTCAGTAGGATTGCATATATGGTTTATGTGCACGGAGTTCTGAAAAATTTTGAGAGATGATTTCGAGCTTTGGATGTAAGTATAAATTTGTTGCGGTTTGGTGCCTCAGGCGTCGCTTTAGCGACAGCTTGCTCTACAAGACAATAAGTCTTTAACAAGGGGAAATTCAGTCGCTAAAATTATAAATACAGTTGTTTTTAGTCAATAACAACTGGTAAAAATCTCGCTGTCACCGGTCGTTAAAAGTTAATGACCGAGTTAATTCGGTCGTTGAAAAATGTATAATGACGATAATAATTTGGTTGTTATACATCTTTTCAGCAACTAGATTTTCTTTTTACTAATTAATATTTTAGTTAGTAAAAAGAGGCAAGCCCGGTGCACTTCTGGGGAAGGGCCTGACCATAAGGATCTATTGTTACCTTGCATTTTTATAAGAGGATGTTACAAAGGTTTGAACCCATGAGCTTCTGATCACATGGCTAAAACTTTATCAGTTACTCCAAGGCTCTCCTTCAATTCTAGTTATTAAAATCTTAATTATAACCACAAATCAAATCAACAAAAGTGCATATACACACACACACAAAGACGCGTACATGTGAAAACATACAAATTGATTATATTCATATAAAATTTCATAGTTAACTATAAAGAATGATATTGTGTAACGTTACAGAAATATAAATATACAAATTGTATGATATTATATTTTTTAACTCCTAGTAAAATAAAAACTAGAATATCTTGAAATAATTTCTAAAATATGAAATGCATTCTTCCTATGCTTCAATATTTTTCGTTGCATATACTTCATTACTATAACACCCCCAAATTTCTTTTTACCTGATCTGGAGTGAATGGGCAGAGGTTGCTGAGAAAAGACTGAGAAAAATTACAGAGAAAGGTTCACGAGAACTATTTACAACTTGTAATAAGTTTACGACTCGCTGAATGGGTCTCGTGAAACCCAGATGACTTGGTGAAATTTTCTAAGTCTAAGGCCTATACACAAAATGGTAAACGACTCGTATAATATTTCACGACTCGTAGAGGAGGTTTCGTGATAAATTCTAGTAACTCAAGCTTTAGGACCCCCTCTTTACGAGAGGAGTTTACGATCCGTAGAATGTTTTACGGATCGTAGAGAGGTGTTTCGTGCCAACTTCTAGTAACTCAGATTTCCAGGCACCTAGTTTACTAAGTGTGGTCTACGGCTCATAGAATGGTCTACGACTTGTTGACAGTGTCTTGTAGACCCAGATGATAGTTTTTAGGAAGGGTAATTTTGTCTATTCCTACCCTTTTTAATTTAACCCTTAGACATTTTGGACTTAATTTAAGTCCTGGATGAGACCCTAAATGTATTTTTCACCATTCATCACACTTAGGGCTTTCTTGAAGAACCTTAGAAGGAGGAGAAGAGCAAGAAGTCTTGATTCTAGCATGAGATTTCATTCGAATCTAATTGTTTCTTCCATTCTCATGTATGTAAGGCTTAGTAAAGTGCAGAACCATGTTCGTTCACATGCCCCTTTCACTTATTTGAGTCGAAATTAAGGACAAGAATTGAGTTTTTGAAAAATTCCATCATCCAATTACTAAATCCTTGCATTTATTATGAGTTCGTATTATGTTACATGAGAAACTTTTTGTATTGTATGATCAGAGATATGAGATTTACATATGTATTTTACACTTGGTAGCTTGAACCCTAAATTGCATAATTCTATGAAATTCCATGCATGGATTGAGTGGAGGTTGTGCTTGATGTTGAGTTGATGAGTTGAGAAAATTGAGCATCATAGAGCATGAAAAGCATATCGAACAAAATCATTTATACTATCATGAACTTACTTGCATTGCATGATGAATCAATTTAAGTGAGTCTAAATGACCATTTGAGTCGAGTTTGATTGTTTGCACTGGTTGATTGAGTTGATGAGTAACTGAGACGAGTTGAGATGAGGTAACCCAATGAGGTTGAGATTTTGATGTGATTAAGGTGATTGATTGAGCATTTGAGGATTGAGTTGATTGATTGAGTTGAGCATGTTTTAGTCTTGGGATGAGTATAGAGCACCAAGTTGGGAGCGAGTAAACATGTATTTTAACTTACAGAATTATGTCACCAACGTAGAATAGTTATACAGCTCGTTCGGGTGACTCTTATCCCGTAAGTGGACATTTATTATGGATCCAAGAGAGAGGTCGATCGTCCTTTACTGTGGCAAGTTTAGGACGAGTGTGGCAACGACGCTTCATTGTGCATCACCAAACTAAAGATAATGGGATTGGATGTCGGTTAGGAGAAACTCCTAAGCAATATTGATTGAGCATGACATTTTAAACGGAGTCTAATGTTTACTAGCATATTTTTAAAAGAGAATGAATCACTTTGAACTTGCATGTACTGAGTTGAGCATGAGTTCTTTAGTCGAGATGAGTGAGTTGAGCCTTATTTCTTGAGATGTTTTACATACCAGTATATTCCATATACTAACGTCCATTTGGACCTGCATCAATTTATGATGCAGATACTAGTGATAGAGGACTTCAGCCCGTGCAATGTTGAGGTCCAGATCAGTACACTTCAAGAGTTGGTGAGTCCTCTTTACTTTCCGAGGGAGCTCTTTTATCTTATAAGTTGACGTAGTATATTTTTTTTCTCTTTCTTCTTTGATTTAGGGTATCCATGGCCTGTCATGGCCCTATCTAGATTGTTGAGTAGAGGATTCATAGACAGTGAGTAGAGGATTTGTTGAGCATTTGGTATTTCCAAACTTGTTCATTGGAGTTTATGAGTTAATAGATTTATGTTATCTCGATGATGTTGTATTCACTTTGAGTTATTTCTTCCGCTATTGAGATGATGTAACGATGAAGTTTAGTGATTCTCTTAGAGAATTAGAAATGGTTATTCAAGTGTCAGCCACGCTAAGGGTACACTCCCGGGGCGTGGCAAACTTGGTATCAGAACATAGAGTTCAAGTGTCCTAGGGAGTCTATGAAGCCGTGTCTAGTGCAGTCTTGTTTATGGGTGTGTTATGCTGTAAGAACCAACATTTTCAAGTGGCTTTGCTGGACCTCATAGTATAGTCCCCAGCAAAAAATTCGCCAAGCGTCACTTCATGGAAGGCCTACATGGGCCATGTGAAGCAACACGGACCATTTGGCCTCCCGTGGAAGGGTACTTAGCCAAGATTTTGATGGAGTGAAATACGACCGAGGAATTTGGACCAAGTGAGGCACACAGTCACCCACACGGTCCGTGTAAGGTGTCATGGGCCGTGTGGCCCACTGTATGGCTCGCTACGTAAAATTTTTCTATGTACGAAATTACTGTCTCGTAACTTTTTAGTGCGAAAATTTTCTAAGGGATGTTTCACGGTCCTTGACACAACCCGTGTAGCGTCACACGGGTTGTGTATTCATCCATATGGTACCCCTTAGCTTCGGATAGATTCCAAGTATTGGCACCACGAAATTTGTCTAAGTGCATGTTCACGGGCACTGTTCACAGTCCATGTAATGACTCACGGACCGTGTAGGGGGCTGTATAGACCTGACGATTCAAATTTTACCAGTGTCATTATTGGCGTTTATGTAATTATGGTTCATTTTAATTATGAATTGTGACCTTTTACCTATCCAAAACCCCTAAACTCAGCTGATATCCCTCCCCTCTTTATTCATTCTCTTTAAACCTCTCACCCTAAGATCAACTCCCAAATACTCTCTACTCTCCCTCTCAAGACTCAAAGCTAGCGCTTAATTGGAGATCAACTTCAAGTTAGGTTCTTCCTCAAATTTCAGCTCCTAAATCAAGGTATTTGGGATTGATTCTTGGCCCCTTTCAACCAAGAAAACCCAAAATTCCTTTTAATTGATTTCATGAATTTTAATTAACTTTAAATATGGGCTTTCATTATCTGATTTTATTAAATCCAATTGATGTATGGGCTATACTTTACCTATGATTTTAATCTGCTTTGATCACTATTATGATGATTTACATTGAGTTATGAGATTATGAACATGCATGTCCCCTTTAATGTTGATTTATGCATGAGTGATTTATATTATGATTTAGATGTTGACTTAATTATGGATTTATTCAATTTCATATTATGATGTTGATTTTAACTTGAACCTATATTACCCATGCTATTCTCACATCATGCATTGCATTTGTATTCATAAACATTGGTATATGGAAATAATGAAATGGGTTAAGCTCAATTATGTTTTATGAAATGATTTTGATATGATTATGATAAGGCATTGGTTATGACAAGAATGTGGTCACATACATCTCTTATGATTATGTCTCTTTGAGCATCTCGGGTACTTGCACCATCTTGTATATGTGAATGAGCTCTTCCTTGCATGAGTATCACGATTATGACTTATGATTTGGCATTTGAGCCTAAATGTGCATTGAACGATTTTGAAATGAATTACGGATTTGAAATGAATATTGTATATCTTGAAAGCGCATATATATATAAGTATTTTTGTGGGATGCGACTTAGCACCAATGGATTAGGGGCATCAGGGCGTCCACAATGGCTCTCTCCCTTTCCTCGAACAATGTGCCTAATATATATTATGAGAATCCTATACGAAATGGTACATATTCCTGTAAGGAAGGTTTCTTCTTACGAAATGGGATATGTTCTCATAAGGTGAAGTATTATTATGATATGATATGAAAAATCCATACCAAAATGGGATATGTTCCCGTAAGGGGGTTGCTTCATACGAAATGGGATATATTTCGGTAAGGTGAAGTATGGTTTACCTTTGGCAAGTAGACTACCTCTGTACCGATGAGGGGTATTCATCAGGATTTCAAGTTATAGCTCGCTTGGTCTTACTTATGTCGGTTGAGGTAACATCCCCGTTATATATGAGCATCATTTCATTCATTCATCATAAATTTCATGGCGTCTTGTATATATTCCTACCTTGATTATATGATTCTTTCTATACTATGCGCCCTTGTCATCTAACACTTAAGTATAGGTTTAACAAGTCATATGCATTGCATTCCCGCATACTTAGTACATTCAAATGTACTAACGCATATTCTATGCCTACATGATTTTACCATGTAGGGGACGAGCATTTTGATTACCAACCGTTTGACGAGTATTCCGATCTAGAAGAGTACTTGTGGTGAGTCCTATCCTCCAAGGACAAGCCATCTTCCCTCTACTTATGCTATCTCAGATTTCCTTTCTTATTTGAGGGTGAGCCTGGAACATGTCCTGCCCCTCGTTCCATCTTAATTAGTGGCATTTGTCGGACAACTTGTAAACTCTCTAAAATCTTTATGCTATGTGTGGCATTTGGTTTATGTATTCATATGGATTGATTTATGGAAATGTTGTATTTGGTTATATGCATATTTGGTGCGGAAATGTAGGAAATCCCATGCCCCAAATTGCCCCTATAGCGTGAATCATATTCTCCCATCCCGTTAGAACTATATGTTACTATTTGAATGTTCTTTCCAAACCGATGATGTGGATTTGGATACTTGAGGCTTGTTTGGGGACTCTCGGGTTCCCATTCACCGTGTGACACCTAGGCCCTAGTCCCGGGTCGTGACAAAAGATGGTATTGGAGCGCTAGGTTTATAAATGGTCCTCGGAGTCCAACATGCCACGTCAAGAGTCCTATTCATGGGTGTGAAATGCACCATGCCTATGAGTGGGAGGCTATGGGGACATTCCAGGAATTGCCTCACTTCTTAATGACCTATGTAGTGTTAAGACTTATGTAATTTTCTTTCTTATCTTCTCGGCATCGTTGTTATATTTCAGGAGATGCCTCGAGGAAGACCCTACCCAAGGCCGACTCTGGCTAATGAGGATCAGGCTCCTCAAGAGCCTATGGATGAACCCATCTCAAATGGTGAATTCCGTACAACCTTTGCCATGCATGCCCAGGTGGTGACATCTCAGACAAGACATGCTAATTTGCCACGGGATCCTACGCCAGCTTCTAGGGTGAGGGATTTCACCTGGATGAATCCTCCGGAGTTCTGTGGGTCGAAGGATAATGAAGATGCACAGGAGTTCATTGATGAGCTCACCAAGATATTGGACATTATAGGTGTTACTTCTGAGGAGAAGGTAGAATTGGATGCTTACGAACTAGAAGGTGTAGCTCAGGTGTGGTATACCTAATGGTCTATGGAGAGGGTTTGTGATGGTGATGTCAATTGGGAAGAGTTCAGATTTGCATTCCTGGATCGCTTCTCCCCACTTGAGCTTAGGGAGGCAAGATGACTGAATTTATCAACCTCAAGCAAGGAGATATGAGTGTGAGCGACTATGCCCTCAAATTCACAAAGCTCTCCAAGTATGCTCCGCCACGTGTGGTTGACTCCCATGCAAGGATGCACAAGTTCATTTCTGGTATCCCTGATTTGCTTGTAAAGGAATGTTGTACTGCTATGCTCATACTGGATATGGATATTTCTAGACTCATGGTGTATGCTGAACAGATTTAAGGGGAGAAACTCAAGAAGAGAAGGGTACACGATCCTAAGAGGTCCCGTTTTGATTGTGGATTCTCTGGTTCTCGAAGTGCTGATTTCGATCTCTTCTACTAAAGAGTACTTATGGTGAGTCCCATCATCCAAGGACAAGCCATCTTCCCCTCTACTTATGCTGTCTCAAATTTAATTTCCTATTTGAGGGAGAGCCCGGAATATGTCATGGCCTCCGTTCCATCTTGATTAGAGGCATTTGTTGGACAACATGTAGACTCTCTGAAATATTTATGCTATGCGTGGTATTTGGTTTATATAATCGTATGGATTCATTTATGGAAATGTCATATTTGGTTATATGTATATTTGGTGTGGAAATATGGAAAGTCCCAAGCCCCGTATTGCCCCAATAGCGTGAGTCCTATTCTCCCGTCCCTTAGAACTATGTGTTACTATTTGAATGTTCTTTCTGAACGGATGATGTGCATTTTGATACTTGAGGCTTGTTTGGGGACTCTCAGGTTCCCATTCTCCATGTCACACCAAGGCCTTAGTCCAGGGTCGGGACATATGCATCACACTTCATAAGCAGGAGGCTATGAGACATTAGGAATTGTTACCCTTTTCTTGTGTTCTGGATTCGGGCGATAGAGTGAAAACTGTACAAGCTTTTTTTTAATTCGTGCATTTTGTGCTTGCAGATCATGCCTCCTAGACGCACTACAACCCAGAGGAATGCCTCAACTAGCCATGCTGAGAACCCTACTTCAGAGGTGCCTCTTCAAATGGAAACGAGGGCTCGAGTTCGATCGGCTAGAATTTCTGGTGTCTCTGTGACACCTACCACTCCATCTGCTCCAACTACAGAGGCCGACTTCAGAGCTATCACTTATCTCACATAGTTGGTGGTTTTCTAGAGCGGGAACCATCGCTCACAGATCCCTAGTTCTTGCTCTCATGAGCCGACGGCTGCCTCTAGACTGAGAGACTTTCTGAGGATGAACCCACCTGTCTACACTGGGTCAAAGGTTAAGGATGACCCTCAGAACTTCTTTGATGAGATATGGAAGGTGCTGAAGTCTATCATGAGACTGAGACTGAGGGAGTTAGGCTTGCTGCCTACCAGCCCAAGGATGTGGCCAATGTTTGGTACAACCAGTGGAAAGAAAGTCGAGGTGATGATGTTGTGCCTGCTGCTTGGGACAACTTCGAGAGTGCCTTCGCCGATCACTTCTTTCCTCAGGAGTTGAGAGAGGAAAAGGTTGAGGAGTTCGTATATCTGAAACAAGAAGGTCTAACTGTTAAGTAGCACAGTCTTAAATTTTTCCAATTATCCAGGTATGCCACAGAGATGGTCCAGGATATGAGAGCGAGGATGAGGAAATTCATATCTAGGTTGGGTAGACAAGTGAAGAGGGAGTGCAAGGCAGCATTGTTGATCCTAGCTATGGATATATCCAGAATGATTGTTTATGCCTAGCAGATTGAGGAAGATGAAAAGAAGGTAAGAGAGGAGCATCTGAGTAAGAAAGTCACGTCAGCAGGGCCTAAGCCCAGTCGGATCAAGTTGGGTAATGGAGATAAGTCCTTATTTAGAAGAGGCCCTCTAGCTATACACCATCTGCAGCCAGTGCACCAACCCTGAGCCATATTTATGATCACAAGTCCCAAGGTCAGACAAAATTTAGGGCATAGGGTGCAAAGTCTCAAGCTAGTGTGACTCTTGGCTCTAAGGGGAAGCCACCTTGTGGGAAATGTGGTAGGATGCATCTAGGAGAATGTAGAGAGGGTTTTTAGAGGGAGTGTTTGATGTGAGGCAATAAGGCCAAGTCTTCTACCACAGCACCACCAGCGAGGGGTAACCAGAGAGGTGCTACACTGGGGGTAGGCGGTGGGACAAACCCTCTATATGCGATGGTGAACTGGCAGGACCACGAGGTTGCACCAGATGTTATGACGGGTATGTTTTGAGTCTTTACCTTTCCTTGCTATGCTTTACTTGATCCAAGTGCAACTTGTTCTTTTTTGACACCATATGTACTGAGTAGATTTGAGATTCTTCCTGAGTTCCTGCTTGAGCCATTTTCTGTTTCCACTGTTGTTGGTGACTTCATTCAAGCTGAGAGAATCTATAGAGATGATGTGGTATCCATTTATCATAGGAATACTGTAAGGACCCAAAATTTTCAAATGGCATTGCCAAAGTGTCCTAAAACCTTCCCAGGTGAACTACCAGGCACCCCTCCATGGTTGAGCCTACATGGCCCGTGTGGTGCCACACGGACCGTGTGGCCTCCCGTGAAGAGGCACTAGGCCCATTTCATAGTTGGGGACAATATTGGGACAAGGGAAAGTTTGACGGGCACTCACACGGTTCGTGTGATGCCACACGGCCCGTGTGGCCCTCCATATGACTCACTACGTAGAAATTATTCTAAGTATCAAATCACCATCCCATAATTTTATCGTGCGAATATTATTTCAAGTACCATTACATGATCGACATCACGACCCGTGTGGTATCACACGGACCGTGTAGTCGCCCGTGTGATATCACTTAGCTTTGAGAATTTTTCCTCTGTGAGAGCCTAAGTGGGGAATCACGACCACTACTCATGGTGCGTGTGACGTTTCACGAAACGTGTAGTGAGCCGTGCTAGCCAGACGGGACTAAGTAAGGTTCGTTTCATTAATGGCATTTATGTAAATTTGGTTTGTTCTAAACATGACTTTTGACCTTTTACCTATTCTAAACCCCTAATTCAGCTGAAACCCCTCCTCTCCTCATTCATTCACCAAAGTTATTCTACCCCTCTCAAGATCACCTCCCTATTCCTCCCAATTCTCCCCTCTCAAGGATTAAGCTAGTGTCTCAATTGAAGTTCAATTCAAGCCCAATATCTGCTCCTCAATCAAGGCATGTGGGATTGATCCTTTGTCCCTTTCAACCAAGGAGATCCAAAATTCCTTTCAATCCATTTCATGAATTTTTAGTCACTTTAAATATGAAATTTCAATATTTGATTTTATTAAATCTAATTAATGTATGGGCTGTATTTTACCTGTTAATTTAATTTATTTTGACTGCCATTATGATGATTTACATTGAGTTATAAAATTATGAACATATATGTCCCCTTTAAAATTGATTTATGCATGGGTGACTATTACTATGATTTAGATATTGATATAAATTATGAATTGGCCAAATACATAAAGAGACACCTAAACTTGTCCTCATTTTTCACTTAGATACCTAAACTAAGACAAGTTCCTAATAGACACCTCAACTGCTAAGATTTGATCCCATTAAACACTTTTATCCTACTTGGCACTCTCCGGTACTTTTTTTAAAATTTTCAGCCAAAAATAAATAGTTGCGGTCCAAAAAAAATTTTTTCATAAAAGTAGATTCTCAAAATTCTCAGTTAACCATGTGCAAAAAATTTTTATTTAAAATTGTAATAATCTTTTTTCGCATATGGTTAACGGAGAATTTTGAGAATCTACTTTTATGGAATTCTTTTTTTTTATAACTGAGAATTTTGAGAACCTACTTTTAGAAAAAAAAAATTTTTTTGGACCGCAACTATTTATTTTTGGCTGACAAATTAAAAAAAAGTACCGGAGAGTGCCAAGTAGGATAAAAGTGTTTAATGGGATCAAATCTGAGCAGTTGAGGCGTCTATTAGGAACTTGTCTTAGTTTAGGTGTCTAAGTGAAAAATGAGGACAAGTTTAGGTGTCTCTTTATGAGTTAAGCCTTATGAATTTATTCAATTTCATATTATGGTGTTCATTTTCACTTGAATCTATGTTACCCATGTTATCCTCACATCATGCATTGCATTACATTCATGAGCATTGATATATGGAAATTATGAAGTGGATTAAGCCCAATTTTGTTTTATGAAATGATTATGATATGATTTTGGTAAGGCATTGGTTATGACAAAAAGGTGATCGCCGGGTATGTTTATGATTCTGGCTCATTGAGCATTCTGGGTGCTTGCACCATTCTGATTATGAAATGAGTTATCCTCTGCATGAGCATTACAAGTATGAACTATGATTTTGGCATTTGAGCCTAAACGTATGTTCAATAGTTTGATATGAACATTAACATATATATATAAGTATTCAAGTGGGATTTTATTGACTTAGCACCGATAGATTGGGGGTGTTAGGGCTATCCCCAAGGGCCCTCTCCCTCTTCTTGAACTATGTGCCAACATAGGAACGTTATACCTCTATGATTCTAAAACCCTTCCGAAAAAGTGATTCCCATAAGGAAGGTAACCATCCATCGAAATAGTGAGTTATGTAAGGTGTGATGTAGATTACCTTTGGCAAGTAATCTTCTCTCTACCGGTGGGAGGTCCCAATCGGTTTAATTCATGTAATATCTCGCATAAATTTGATTTGTTGATTATAGTCCAGCCCAGCTATATAGGAGAATTATCACATTGCATGCATCTTGGATTTCATGGCATCTTGTATACTACTCTTCCTTGGATATATATGATTCTTTCTATATTATGCGCCCTTGTTATCTAACATTGAAATGCAGGTTAATAAGTCATAAGCATTGCATGCCCGCATAGTTAGTACATTCAAATGTACTAACACATACTCTATGCCTACATGATATTACCATGTAGGGGCCGAGTAATTTAAGTACCAGCCTTTTGACGAATAGCCTGATCTAGAAGTTATTGTGGTGAGTCCCGTCTTCCGAGGGCAAGATAGTTATCTTTCTTATTGTTGTTATGGATGTTCTTGTTATTGAGGGTGGGCCTGGAACTTGTCTAGGCCCCGCTCCTTAACTAGAGGCATTGTTGGACACTATGTGAACTCTTCTTAGATACGGTTACTTTAATTGTTGTACCGCTTTCCTATTAATAGAATGATTCCTGAGATTTGATTTGGTATATAGTTACATGTGTTTTAGATGCTATTCTTGAATTGATAATGTGGGTATTGATATCTGAGGCTTGTTTGGGGACTCTCGGCTTTCCATTCAGCGAGTCACATCTAGACCCTAACCTCGGGTCGTGACAAAAGATGGTATCAAAGCCTCAGGTTTATAAATGATCCTCACAGTCCAATATGCCGCGTTGAATAGAGTCCTATTCATGGGTGTGAAGTGCACCATTCCTATGAGTGGGAGGTTACAAAGATGTTTACGGAATTTTCTCACTTCTTCATGTCTTGTGTCGTGCTATGACTAGTGTATGTAGTTTTCTTATTTAATGGTGTCGTTGATCTATTTCAGAAGATGCCTCGAGGAAGACCCCCTCTACCAAGGCCGACTCTAGCTAATGAAGGACAGGCTCCCCATGAGCATGTGGATGACCCCATCTCAAATGGGGAATTCCGAACGGCCTTCGCCATGCTTGCTCAAGTGGTGACTTCTCAGGCAAGGTAGGCTAACTTTCCACGGGATCCTACACCTGCTTCTAGGGTGAGGGATTTCACCCAAATGAATCCTCCAAATTTCCATGGGTCGAAGGCTGAAGATGCTCAAGAGTTCATTGATGAGCTCACAAAGATACTGAATATTATGGGTGTCACTTCTGATGAGAAAGCTGAACTGGCCGCTTACCAGCTGAAGGACGTGGCTTAAGTTTGGTACACTCAGTGGTCTTTGGAAAGGGTCTGTGGTGGTGATGTCAATTGGGAAGAGTTCAAATTTGCTTTCCTTGATCGTTTCTTTCCGCTTGAACTTTGGGAGGCCAGAATGACTGAGTTCATCAATCTCAAGCAAGGGAGTATGAGTGTGAGGGACTACGTCCTTAAATTCACGAAGCTTTCCAAACATGCTCTGTCACTTGTGGCTAACCCCCGTGCAAGGATGCACAAATTTGTTTCGGGTATCTCTGATTTGCTTGTGAAGGAATGTTGTATTGCTATTCTTATACGAGACATGGATATTGCCATACTCATGGTGTATGCTGAACAGATCGAAGGAGAGAAACTCAAGGAGAAAAAGGGTTCACAATCCCAAGAGAGCCCATTTTGACGATAGATTCTCTAGTTCTCAGAATGCTAGTTTTGGTCGCTTTCAGCAGGACCAAGGTTCGGGTGCTTGGGTAACTAATGCTCGAGTACCTCCTCCTAGGGCACCAGTTAGTGACGGTCAAGGTTATCCTCTATGCGACAAGTGTGGGAAGCCCCACACATGAGTTTGCTAGAGAGATCTGTGCCTTTGCTTCAGATGTGGGGGTTAGGATCATAAGGTTGTTGATTGCCCTAAGAATGTCCATAGGGGCCAAGGTCAGGTGGCCCAAGGTGGGAAAGGTCAACAAAAATCTCCCCTAAGTTTCACCCCAAGGAACAACACGTTCTATGCACTCCATGCCCGCTAGGATATCAAGGAGGCTCCGGACGTCGTGACTAGTATGTTAAAAGTCTTTGATTTTGATGCTTATGTTTTGCTTAATCTGGGTGCAAATTTGTCTTTTGTGACTCCTCTGTTGGTTGTTAACTTTGGTTTGAGCCCCCAGATATTGTGGGATCCTTTCTCTATCTATACTCCCGTGGGTGAATCTGTTATTGCACGTAGAGTCTATTATGGTTTCCCTGTTTCTATGTTGCATAAAGTTTTCTCGTGTGATCTTGTGGAGCTTGAGATGTTTGACTTTGATGTGATTCTTGGGATGGATTGGTTGCATGCATCATATGCCTCGATAGATTGTAGGACTTAGAAGGTCAAGTTCCAACCTCCCGGTGAACTCATTCTGGAATGGATGGGTGGTGACTCTTCTATTAAAGGTCGGTTTATTTCCTACCTCAAGGTGTGGAGAATGATTTCTAAGGGGTGGATTTATCATATTGTGAGGGTCAAGAATACGGATTCCGAAGTGCCTACTCTTGTATCGGTCCCTGTGGTGAATGAGTTTTTGGATGTGTTTCCCGAAGACTGACCAGGTATTCCTCCGGAGAGGGAACTAGACTTTGGCATAGATATTCTCCCGGATACTCAGCCTATTTCTATACCCCCTTATCGCATGGCATCGACATAGTTGAAAGAGTTAAAGGAGCAATTGAAGGACCTCTTAGAAAAAGGTTTCATTTGGCCCAATATTTTGCTGTGGGCTACTCCCATGTTATTTGTAAGAAAGAAGGATGGTTCTCTTCGGATGTGCATTGATTAGAGGCAACTGAATAAACTGACCGTTAAAAACAAGTACCCATTGCCGAGAATTGATTACTTGTTTGATAAGCTTCAAGGGGCTACTCATTTCTCAAAGATTGATCTTCGTTTCGGGTATCATCAGTTGAAGGTTAAGGAATGTCACATTCCCAAAATTGCTTTTCGAACAAGGTATGGGCACTTTGAGTTTGCGGTGATGTCGTTTGGCCTAACCAATGCACTAGCTGTGTTTATGGATCTAATGAATAGGGTGTTTAATCCATTCCTTGACAATTTCGTGGTGGTTTTCTTTGATGATATTCTCATTTACTCCCGAAGTGGGAAGGAGCACGGGAATCACTTAAGAATGGTTCTCCAAACTTTGAGGGAAAAGAAATTGTATACCAAGTTTAGCAAGTGTGAATTTTGGTTGGGCGAAGTGGCTTTCCTTGGTCATGTGGTGTCCGATGATGGTATCAAGGTGGATCAGAAGAAAATCAAGGCTGTGAAAAATTGGCCCAGACTGTTGACTCCTTCGGATATTCACAGTTCCTTGGGTTGGATGGGTATTACACAAGGTTTGTTGAAGTGTTCTCATCTATTGCATCTCCATTGACCAAGTTGACCCAAAAGCAGGCTAAGTTTATATGGTCAGATGAATGCGAGATGAGTTTTCAAACTTTGAAGGATCAGTTTACATCGGCTCCTGTCTTAACCTTACCAAATGGGTTGGAGGAATTTGTGGTGTATTGTGATGCCTCGCGGATTGGTTTGGGATGTGTGCTTATGCAAAATGGTAAGGTGATATTGTATGCAGGTGATATTGTATGCATCAAGGCAATTGAAGGTGCATGAACGTAATTACCCCATGTACAACCTTGAATTGGCAACGGTGGTTTTTGCTTTGAAGATTTGGAGACATTATTTGTATGGGGTGCACATTGATTTGTTCACCGATCACAAGAGTTTGCAATATGTTTTCACTTAGAGGGATCTCAATATAAGGCAAAGGAGGTGGTTGGAGCTCCTAAAGGACTACGACATGAGTGTTCTACATCATCCTAGTAAGGCGAATGTTGTAGTTGATGCTCTCAGCAGGTTGTCTATGGGGAGTGTGGCGCATGTTGGGGAAGAAAAGAAGGAGTTGGAAAGAGATATTCACCGGTTAGCTAGGTTGGGTGTTAGGTTAGCAGATTCGAGCGATGGTGGTATTCATGTTTAAAGCGGGGCAGAATTTTCCATGGTAAATGATGTAAAGGCCAATCAAGATTTAGACCCATCGCTACTTGAATTAAAGAAGTTGGTTGCTGAGAAGGAGGTCGAGGTATTCTCCTAAGGGGGAGATGGTGTACTCTGGTACCAAGACTGACTTTGTGTTCCGGATGTGGATGATCTTAGAAGGGGGATTATGAGTTAGGCTCACAACTCACATTATTCTATTCACCCGAGGTCTACCAAAATATATCAAGATTTGAAGGAAGTGTAGCATGGTATGAAGAAAGACATCGCTAGGTTCATATCTGAATGCCCGAGTTGTCAACAGGCGAAGGTACAACACCAAAGGCCTGGTGGGTTAGCCCAAGACATTGAAACTCCCACATGGAAATGGGAATATGTGAACATGGATTTTGTAGTTGGGTTGCCTCGGAACCGAAGGCAATTTGATTCCATTTGGGTTGTTGTGGATCGGATGATGAAGTCAGCTCATTTTCTACTGGTTACGACTACTTTCAGCACCGAGGATTACGCAAGGTTGTATATCCAAGAGTTGGTAAGGTTGCATGGTGTACCTAGGTCCATCATATCATATAGGGGTACCCAATTCACCTCCCACTTTTGGAGGTCTTTTCAGAAAGGACTTGGAACTAAGATTAAGTTGAGCACCATTTTCCACCCTCAAACCGATGGCCAAGCGGAGAGGACTATTCAAACCTTGGAGGATACGTTGAGGGCTTGTGTGTTAGAGTTCAAGGGAAATTGGGATGACCATCTTCCACTCATTGAGTTTGCTTATAATAATAGCTTCCATGCTAGCATCAGCATGGCACCGTTTGAAGCCTTGTATGGGAGAAGTTGTAGATTGTCGGTGGGGTGGTTTGAGTTGGGAGAGATGGCACTAGTTGGTTCGGATTTGGTGGTGAAGGCCATGGAGAAGGTGAAGGTGATTAGGGAGAGGTTGAAAACAACCCAAAGTCGTCAAAAGTTTTATTCAGATGTTAGGAGGAGGGACCTTGAATTTCATATCGGTGATTTGGTGTATGTGAAGGTTTCGTGTATGAAGGGTGTAATGCTTTTTGGTAAGAAGGGAAAGCTAAGCCCCTGGTATGTTTGCCCTTATGAGATTGTTGAGCGAATTGGAGGTGTAGCTTATAGGATGAATTACATCCGGATTTGAGTTCCATTCATCCGGTCTTCCATGTGTCTATATTGAGGAAGCTAATTGGTGATCCTAGAACCATTGTACCTTTGGAGAGAATTGAGGTTAGAGAAAATTTGTCCTACTAGGAGGTGCCGGTGGAAATCTTGGATAGGCAAGTAAAACGGCTTCGTAACAAGGAGGTAGCTTTGGTGAAGGTGCTTTGGAGAAATCAACAAGCAGAGAGTGCTACTTGGGAGGTGGAGCTGGACATGGTGAAGCGATACCCTCATCTTTTCCAATATACTCAAGCCTAAGTTAATAGGATTCTTCCTTACTTAATGGTGCCATTTCTTGCCCTCTTAAGTATCATGACATGATGCGCATACATGTGCACAAAAATATTTCTTTTACATGTTTTGAGTGACTTGAATACTATTTTGATATGAGCTTAAAGGTCTTGAACAATGGTTTTGAATAATGCTTTGGTACGATTTTTAGTAACGAATTATGCATTATATCTTGTTTTGGATGTTTCATGCTCTAATTAAAGCCTTTCAAGCCTTGTTTTTGCACGTTCGGAGATGAATGTTCCCAAGGGAGAGATAATGTAAGGACCCAAATTTTTCAAATGGCATTGCCAAAGTGTCCTGAAATCTTCCCAGGTGAACTGCTAGACACCCCTCCACGGAGGAGCCTACACGGCCAGTGTGGTGCCACACGGACCATGTGGCCTCCCGTGAAAAGGCACCAGGCCCAGTTCTCGATTGGGGGACAACTTTGGGAGAAGGGAAAATTTGGCCAAGTGAGGGCACACGGGCACTCACACGGTCCATGTGATGCCACACGGCCCGTGTGGCCCTCCGTATCACTCACTACGTGGAAATTATTCTAAGTATAAAATCACCATCTTGTAACTTTATCGTGGGAAAATTGTTTCAAGTACCGTTACACAGTTGATGTCATGGCCCGTGTGGTTCCACACGGACCATGTAGTCATTTGTGTGATATCACTTAGCTTTGAGAATTTTTCCTCCGTGAGAGCCTAAGTATGGGATCACAGTCACTATTCATGGTCCGTGTGATGTTTCATGGACCGTGTAGTGAGTCATCTGAGCCTGACGAGACTAAGTTAGGTCCGTTTCATTAATTGCATTTACATAAATTCGATTTGTTCAAAACCTGACTTTTGACCTTTTACCTATTCTAAACCCCTAATTCAACTGATACACCTCCTCTCCTTATAAATTCACCTAAGTCATTCTACCCCTCTCAAGATCACCTCTCTATTCTTCCCAATTCTCCCCTCTCAAGGATTAAGTTAGGGTCTCAATTGAAGTTCAATTCAAGCCCAATCTCTACTCATCAATCAAGGTATGTGAGATTGATCCTTTGTCCCTTTCAACCAAGGAGACCCAAAATTCCTTTCAATCCATTTCATGAATTTTTAGTCACTATAAATATGAAATTTCATTATTTGTTTTTATTAAATCAAATTAGTGTATGGGCTGTATTTTACCTATTAATTTATTTCATTTTAACTACCATTATGATGATTTACATTGAGTTATGAAATTATGAACATGTATGTCCCCTTTAAAATTGACTTATGCATGGATGACTATAACTATGATTTAGATATTGATCAAAATTATGGATTTATTTAATTTCATATTATGGTGTTCATTTTAACTTGAATCTATGTTACCCATGTTATCCTCACATCATGCATTGCATTACATTCATGAGCATTGATATATGAAAATTATGAAGTAAGTTAAGCCCAATTCTATTTTATGAAATGATTATGATATGATTTTGGTAAGATATTGGTTATGACAAGAAGGTGATCACCGATATGCCTATAATTCTGGCTCATTGATAATTCTGGGTGCTTTAACCATTCTGATTATGTGAATAAGCTATTCCCTACATGAGCATTACAAGTATGAACTATGATTTGGCATTTGAGCCTAAACGTATGTTGAATAGTTTGATACGAACATTGCACCTTTTGAAAGCACTATATATACAAGTATTCAAGTAAGATGTTATTGACTTAGCACCGATGGATTGGGGGTTTTAGGCCTATCCCCAAGGGCCCTCTCTCTGACCTTGAACTATGTGCCAACACATAGATGTTATACGTCTATGATTCTGAAAACCCTTCCGAAAAAGTGATTCCCGTAAAGAAGGTGACCATCCACCGAAATAGTGAGTTCTGTAAGGTGTCACATAGATTACCTTTGGCAAGTAATTTTCTCCTTACTGGTGGGAGGTCCCAATCAGGTTAATTCATGTAATAGCTCACATGGATTTGATTTGTCAGTTATAGTCCATCCCCGCTATATAGGAGAATTATCACATTGCATGCATCATGGATTTCACGATATCTTGTATACTACTGTTCCTTGGATAGATATAATTCGTTCTTATTTTGTGCCCTTCTCATCTAACATTAAAATGCAGGTTAATAAGTAATAAGTATTGCATGCCCACATTTCAAACGTACTAACGCATACTCTATGCCTATATGATTTTTCCATGTAGGGACCGAGCAATTTGAGTACCAGCCTTTTGACGAATATCCCGATCATGAAGTTATTATGGTGAGTCCCGTCTTTCGAGGGCAAGCAAGTTATCTTTCTTATTGTTGTTATGGATGTTCTTGTTATTGAGGGTTGGCTCGGAACTTGTCCTTGCCCCTGTTCCTTAACTAGAGGTATTGTTGGACACTATGTGAACTCTTCTTAGATGTGGTTACTTTAACCATCGTACCTCTTTCCTATTAATAGAATGATTCCTGAGATCTGATTTGGCTATATAGTTACATGTGTTTTAGATGCTATTCTTGAACCAATGATGTGGATATTGATATCTGAGGCTTGTTTGGGGACTCTCGGGTTCCCATTTGCCTTGTCACGTCTAGACCCTAACCCCGGGTCATGACAAATACTCTTGCTGATTTGTTGATTTCAACGTGATCCTTGGCATGGACTAGCTTCACACTTGCTATGCCCCTATTGATTGTTAAGCCCAGACTATCAAATTCCAGTTTCTGGATGAGCCTGTTATTGAGTGGAAGGGAGATTCTGTTGTGCAAAAGGGTAAGTTTATTTCTTACCTCAAGGACCAAAGACTTATCTCTAAGGGGTGTATTTACCACCTCATGTGAGTCAAGTTTGACGATGTAGAGCCCCCTACTCTTGAGTCTGTCCTGATCGTGAGTGAGTTTCCTAATGTATTTCTTGAGGATCTTCCCGGAGTCCCTCCTGATAGGGAGATCAACTTCGGAATTGATGTACTTCTTGACACCTAATTTATTTCTATTTCACCATATAGAATGGCTCCTGCGGAGTTGAAAGAGTTGAAGGAGTAGTTGAGGGATTTGTTAGAGAAAACTGCCAGTTGAATAAGGTGAAAATCAAGGAAAAGTATCCCCTTCCAAGGATTGATGACTTGTTTGACTAACTTTAGGGTGCCACTGTTTTCTACAAGATAGACCTCAGATCAGGCTATCACCAGTTGAAAGTGAGGGAATGTGACATCTCGAAGACAACTTTTCAAACATGATATGGTCACTTCAAATTCTTAGTGATGTGTTTTGGGTTGACAAACGCACCTATAGGCATTATGGACTTGATGAATAGAGTATTCAAACAGTATCTTGACATGCTTGTGATCTTGTTTATTGATGATATTTTGGTGCACTCCAGAGATGAGGAGGAACATTCCAATCAACTCAGAATCGTGTTGCAGACGCTCAGAGATAATGCGTTACAAAGTTTTCTAAGTGTGAGTTTTGGCTCAAATCGGTGGCTTTCTTGGGCCATATAATTTCAGGGTATGGCATTCGAGTAGATACTCAAAAGATTAAGACGGTCAAGAACTTGCCGATACCAACTTCACCAACCGAGAAAAGGTGTTTCCTAGGATTGGATGGCTATTACCGGATGTTTGTTGAGGGATTTTCTTCCATATCCGCACCGCTGACTAAATTGACTCGGAAGAAGGTCAAGTTTCAGTGGTCTGACTAGTGGGAGAAAATCTTCCAAGAGCTAAAGACAAGGTTAACCACTGCACCACTGTTGACCTTTCCTGATTGGATGGATGGACTTGTCATCATCTATGATTCTTCGAGAGTGGGATTAGGATGTGTGTTGATGCAGAGGGGGAAAGTTGTTTCTTACGCTTTTAGATAGCTTAAGGTCCATTAAAAGAACTATCCCACCCATGACTTGGAGTTAGCAGCAGTGGTGTTTGCTCTCATACTATGGCGCCACTATTTATATCGAGCACATGTGGATGTACTCACACACCACTAGATCTTGCAATAAGTTTTCACCTAGAAAGAGCTTAACTTGAGACAGAGGAGATGGGTTGAGCTGCTCAAAGACTACAACGTGAGCATCTTTTACCACCTAGGTAGAGCTAATGTGGTTGTTGATGCTCTTAGCAGGTTGTCCATGGGAAGCATCACCCATATGGAAGAGTAGAAGAGTGAGTCAGCCAAAGAGAATCATAGACTGGCATGATTTGGAATCCAATTAGATGAATTAGGTGAAAGGGGATTTCTTGTACATAATGGGTCGGAATCATCCCTAGTAGTGGAGGTGAGGAAAAACAAGATCAAGATCCTATTTTATTATAGTTGAAGGAGCATGTGCATAAGGAGAAGGTGATGGCTTTCGCCAAAGGGGAAGATGGAGTACTAAGATATCGAGGCAGATTGTGCGTTCTAGATATTGATGGTGTTCAAGAGAGAATCATGGATGAAGCCCATAGTTCCATCAAGGGTCTATGAAGATGTACCATGACTTGAGGGAAGTCTACTGGTAGAGTATAATGAAGAGAGATATTATTGAATTCGTTTCCAAGTGCCCCAATTGCCAACAAGTTAAAGTTGAGCACCAAAGTCCATGTGGAGTAGCTCAAAACTTTGAGATTCTAGGGTGGAAATGGGAGATGATTAACATGGACTTTTCCACAGGATTACTGAGGTCACATAGATAGCATGATTCGATTTGGGTGATAGTTAACAGGATGACTAAATTTGCTCAGTTCTTGGCAGTAAAGACGATTGACACAGCGGAGAATTATGCCAAACTTTACATAAAGGAGATTGTTAGATTACATGGATTCCTCTTGTCCATGATCTCAGATAGAGGATCTCAATTCACCCCCTAGTTTTGGAGATCTTTTCAGAAGGGTTTGGGTATGAACATGCACCTTAGCACTGTCTTTCACCCGCAGACGGATGGCCAAGTAAAACATACTATTCAGACGTTGGAGAATATGTTGAATGCCCATGCCATCGACTTTAAAGGTAATTAGGATGACCACTTGCCTTTGATCGAGTTTGCTTACAATAATAGCTTCCATTCAAGCATTCAAATGGCCCATATAAGGCACTTTATGCAAGGAGGTGTAGGTCGCCGATTGGATGGTTTGAGGCAAGTGAAGCAAAGTTGATTGGACAAGACTTGGTTCACCAAGCTATGGAGAAGGTGAAGATCATTCGAGAAAGGTTGAGGATTGTGCAGAGTCGACATAAAAATCCTACACAGACGTGAGAAGAAGAGACTTAGAGTTTGAGGTCAATGATTGAGTGCATTTGAAAGTGTCGCCCATGAAAGGAGTGATGAGGTTTGGAAAGAAAGGAAAGATAAGTCTGACGTACATTGGCCCTTATCAGATCATAAAAAAAGTGGGCAATATGGCATATAAGTTAGAGCTAACATCAGAGTTAGTGGTCATCCATCCAGTCCTCCACATTTCTATGCTCAAGAAGTATTTGTGGGATCCACAATTAGTTCTGCCTATCGAGAGTATTGGAGTGAAAGACAGCTTGAATTATGAGGACTATCCAAATCCTTGATCATCAGGTTTGCAAGGTAAAAACCAAAGAGATTGCATCTGTCAAAGTATTGTGCAGGAACTAATTTGTAGAAGAAGCTACTTGAGAGGCGGAAGACGACATGAAGGACAAATACCCTCATTTGTTCCTGCCTGTTGATGATGAGAGAGTTGATGGTAATGTATTTCCTATAAATTCTTGAATTTACATTCCTTGAGTTCTCCTATCATTCTCAATATAATAGACGATAGAGTTCTAGATTCCGAGTGAGGATTGATTTGATATGTTGACTATTTGTTTATTTTACTTGCTGAAAATTTCAGATTTGTTGATTACATGAGTGAGGTAAGAGCTGGTTGATTGTTTGAATCCATAGGGAGATTCCTGCCTTAGCCTAAATCCCTAGAATTCTCTTCATTTGAGGATGAATGATCACAAGGGTGAGATAATGTAACACCCCAAAAATTCTTTCTACCTAATCTGGAGTGAATGGGCAGAGGTTGTTGTGAAAAAACTGAGAAAAGCTACAAAGGAAGGTTCATGAGAACCATTTACGACTTGTAGATAGGTTTACGACTCATAGAATGGGTCTCATGAAACCCCAGATGACTTGGTGAAATTTTATAAGTCTGAGGCCTATATACGAAATGGTATACGTCTTGTAGAGGAGGCTCCATGACAAATTTCAGTAACTCAAGTTTCAAGACCCCCCCCCCCCCCCAATTTATGAGAGGACTTTATGACCCATAGAATGTTTTATGGATCGTAGAGAAAGGTTTCCTGCCAACTTCTAGTAACTCAGATTTTTCAGCACCTAGTTTATGAGGGGTGGTCTACAGCTTGTAGAATGGTCTACGACTCGTAGACGGGTCTCGTAGACTCAGGTGACGGTTTTTAGAAAGGGTAATTTTATCTATTTCTACACTTTTTAATTTAACCCTTGGATATTTCGGACATAATTTAAGTCCTGAATGAGACCCTAAACATTTTTTCCACCACTCATCACTTTTAGGGCTTTTTTGAAGAACCTTAAAAGAGGAGAAGAACAAGAAGTCTTGATTCTAGCACAAGGATTCATTCAAATCTGATTGTTTCTTCTATTCCCAGGTATGTAAGGCTTACTAAAGTGTGGAACCACGTTCGTTCACATGCCCCATTCACTTATTTGAGTTGAAATTAAGGACAAGAATTGAGTTTTGAAAAATTCTATCATCCAATTACTAAATTATTGCATTTATCATGAGGTCTTATTATGTTACATGAGAAAATTTCCATATTATGATCATTGCTATGAGATTTACACATGTACTTTATATTTGGTAGCTTGAACCCTAAATTGCACAATTCTATGAAATTCAATGCATGAATTGAGTTGTGGTTGAGTTTAATGTTGAGTTGATGAGTTGAGAATCATAGAGCATGAAAAGCATATTGAACAAAATCACTTATACTATCATGAACTTACTTGCATTGCATGATGAGTCAATTCAAGTGAGTCTAAATGACCGTCTGAGTCTGAGTTGAGTTTGCATGTCTACACTGATTGACTGCGTTGATGAGTAACTGAGACGAGTTGAGATGAGGTAACCCAATGAGGTTGAGATTTTGATCTGATTGAGGTGATTGATTGACCATTTGAGGATTGAGTTGATTGATTGAGTTGAACAAATTTTAGTCTTGGGATAAGTATCGAGCACCGAGCTGGGAGAAAGTAAACATATACTTTAACCCACAGAACTATATTTCCAGCATAGGATAGTCATACAACTCATTCTGGTATCTCTTGTCCCGCAAGTGGACATTTATTATGGATCCAAGAGAGAGGTTTATTGTCCTTTACCGTGGCAAGTTTAGGACGGGTGTGGCAACGACGTCGCCTTTGTTGTGCATCACCAAATTAAAGGTGATGGGATTGGATGTTGTTTAAGAGAAACTCCTAAGCAACATTATTGAGCATGACATTTTAAACTGAGTCTAATGTTTACTAAGCATATTTTTAAAAGAGCATGAATCATTTTAAACTTGCATATACTGAGTCGAGGTGCAAGTCATTTGAAATCACTTCAATGCATAATTGGGCATAAAAGCCAAACATCATTCATAATAATTCATACTTGGGCTCAAATGCCAAATCATAATTCATATCATACTTCTCGTGCATAGGAATAGCTCATTGACATATATCGGAATAGTGCAAGCACCCAAAATGCTCAAAGAGCTATATCATAGACATTTATGTGATCACATTCTTGTCATAACAAATATCTTATCAAAATCATATACATGAACATAATTGAGCTTAACACACTTCATAATTTTCATAAAACTCAATGCTCATGAATGAATATGCTATGAATGAGATGATAATAGAATGGGTAATTGAGATTCAAACTTAAATCAACAATACAATATAAAATTCAAGTAAAGACATAAGTAAAATTCACATTTAAATTATAATATAGATTACCCACGCACAAATCAAGCTATAAAGGGGACATGCACATTCATTACTTCAAAACTTCAATGTAATTCTTCATATTAGGGTTTAAATCACTTTAAAATCAATAAATAAACATAGCCTATACATCAATTGAATTTAATGAACAATAATATTGAAAATCCATATTTAAAGTAGCTAAAATTCCATGAAATTGAGTGTAAAAGAGTTTGGGTCTTCTTGGTTCAAAGGGACCAAGAATCAATCCCACACACCTTAGATAATGAAGAAGATTCAAGAAGAAATTTGAAGAAGAATGAGCCTTTCCTTGATCCCCAAGCTTAGATTCACAAGAGTCCTTTAAGAGAGTTGTTAAGTGTGAGGAATGAATTTGAACGAAGGAAATAGAGTTTAGGTCATTTGGAGGCCTTAGGATAGCATAGGTAGTCATAAAAGGCCTTAGGAGAAACCACAATTACAAAAAAAAACATTAATGAAGAAAAATAACATTTCTTGCTAGCGGTCCGGTGAGGAGGTCTCACGGTACGTACAAGGTCTCATGGACCATGATACCCTCCCGTGAGACCATACTTAGCAAATTCTCAGAAAATATGGCATCAACAGCTTTACAAAAATAGGCATAACTTCTTGATATGAACTCGGAATGAAGTGCCACTAGATGCAATAGAAAGCTAATTCAAAGAGCTTCAATTTGATATGTGGTGGAACACCCAGTTCTTTATTTGCTAAGAGATATGATTATTTTGAAGTTGACTATTCTCTCAGTTCTTGTGAAAAGCTTAGCCCATGGAATTCTTTTGAGCTTAACTTGATGAAAGAGGCCCATGATGACGCTAAAACACATAAATAAGCATGAATTGAGGGCTTGAAAGTGAACTTAGCTTGATCCTATAGATTCCATACTTACAAAAATTTTGGCGTAGGCATCTATACAACCGACTTCACGGTCCATACCACTCTACACGGACCGTATAGTCCTCTGTAGCACTTTACTTAGAAAATTTTTCACGACGAAGTTCCGAGATGGTGATCCAATACTTAGAAAATCTCCACTCTGGCACCTATACGGGAAGCTCACGGACTGTGAAGGGTCATACAGTCCGTGAGATGGTTCGTGTGACATGCTTGGCTTCAAAACTGTGAAGTTTCAAGGCTAAGGCTACCACACGGCCTATGAAGCATTGCACAACCCGTGTGGCATCCATGTGTGTATGTCATAGTCCCAAACATCATGTTAAAGCCCACATACACCACAAGGCCAAGGGCCACTCTTAGGAGGTTCCACATAGTCCGTATAGCCTCACCAGGATCGTGAAGGCTTCCATGGAGCGTCACTTTGGTTTAAAAGTTTCTAGATCCAAATTTTCGCGCTCCATTGAGGTCGTACAAAGTTCGGGTCCTTACAAACTGCATGATCTATCAAAAGAGAAGTATAAAAGCTCATGTAAGGTTATTAATAACACCCCTATAACTATTATCTTTTTTTGTCTTTTCCGCAAAATCAAAGATTGATCACAATGAATATAAAATTTATTTCTGTTCTCACAACCAAATAAAAAGAAAGTTGGATTTTATAGTTCTAGACATAAAGCCGTTTGTTTTGTATTTTGCACTTTAACTTATTGAGTTTTTGCACATTGTTTCATGAATAAAACCCCCCAACGTCTTTTAGTTTCTCTTTTTATACAAATGATATTCACCTAATATAAGTAATTCAATATCATTAAAATTATTATGAGATACAAATCAATTATATCATCTAAAATTTTAAATAATTAAAAAAATTATGATTTCTTAATTAATTAGTAGCTGATTATATGTCATGTAAAGCTTTTTAAAATTTTTGTTAGTAAAATTTCACTTAATTCTTTTCTAACTCAAACGAATGATTTTTCTTTGTATACACCTGTTAATTTCACAACCAATAATGAAAAAGAGTCAACACAACGTATATTTTTTATTAGAAGAAACATTATTATTGAATACTGATTTTTAAGTCCATTAATAGAGGTAATTTCCAAGTGAGGAAACATCTATCCTCTTGAGAAAATTACTTAGTGCCAAATTTATATAACTTTTCTACCTTAAATTAATCTCATAATTATATATTTTATATTATTACTTCTATTTTTAATTTTTTATTTCATTACAAATTTTTGTTTTGACCTACTTCATATAAATATGAATAAATTGTCTCTCAAAACATAAACATATATAGAAACTATATCAAGAAAATATTTAAGTTAAAAAAAATTGTGCCAAAAATTTGTAAGTAAATGCTTTTATAATATTTCAAAATGTTATATAATTGATTAAAATAAGAATGATGGATAGAGTTATTAGAAAATAATACTTAATATTTTTTTGTTTTTTATTAAACTTCTTTTGTATGAAATAAGCAAAATCATAAAAGATGGAGGGTTCTTATCAGGATTATGGAATGATTGACAAAATGTCACTTGTTATCGGGGGCGGCTCAATACTATCCATGGCCTAAAGCGAAACTTCAATGAGAGGCCTTAATTTTTTTAAAAAACAATTATATAATTTTTACTTAAAATCTATTTTTCTAGATTTTTGAGATTAAAAAATGTGAATAATTGTTTTATAATCAATTTCTCCTAATAAATCTTTTTCAATTGATAATATACTTAGTCCATTCAATCTCTCTTGAGACATTGTTGATCTTAAGTAAGATTTTTTTTTAATTAATTTTAATTTTGAATAACATCTTTTAGCTTAGGCAACTGTTGCGAAAATTGTTAACATTATTCTATAAGCAATGTAGGCACTCGGAAAAGAATCTAGTCTCTTTATTTGATTGAGGATGTCGATTAGAGTATTATCATCTATTTGTACTATTTCCCTTAACACTTTTAATTCAGAAAATAAGTCTAAACCATTAATATTAGAGTGACTATTATATTTTAAAAATCATTCAAGATTAAGACAATATTTTTTCAAAATCTCATCATTTAGCGATGGCAACTTTTTACCATTAAATAAAAAATAAAAAATATTTTCATAAGCTCCAAATTATTCAAATCTATTTTGAAGTGAAGTTATGGCTTGGTCTAATATATATAAAAAGTAATCAATTCTAAAAGATTCTTCAAGAGACCTTGTGAATGACCGGATTCATATTTCCTAGTTGACATATTTAAATTATAACAAAATAATTAAAAGAAACCCAAAATACAATAACAAAAATAACAGATAAAAGACAAAAATTGAAAAATAAAATTCAAAAGTTGAAATGATCAAACCTGATAAAATAATTGAAGACTAAATTTCAAGATGTTTTATAATTAATTCGTTGAAATACCTGCCTCAAATCTTGAAATTTGAGAAAGAGCAATAAATGGTACACAAACACTCACAATATTTTCTTACTCGCTTTTGTTAGAATGAAATAGAACTCAAATGATTTGTCTTTGATCAATGAAAATATGGAGGAAGGAAGAAAATTTTACCAACTTTGAATATTAAGTCTAAAGATGTCTTATGGAAGAGTTAAAAAGAAAACTTACTATTAAATAAATAAGAAAGTGTATTGGCAAAGTAAAAAGAAAAAGTAGACATTATAGAAAGGGTGAAAAATCTTCTAACAATTTCCAAGAAGTGAAAAAGGTCAAAAGTAAATATCTAATCTACCTTTTCAGTATGAATAGTAAAATGGTAATAATTTTTCCTATATAAATTATCTTTCTACCAAAAAATAAATAATACTTTTAAAGCTAAAAAATCTACTCTATGTATAGGTAATGATTGCTAAAAAGCCCTCCCCCCCCCCCCCTTAAACTAGGTGCCTAAAGCTATGGCTTTGTTCTAATGTCTTTGTGCTCATATTAATTAAAACATATTTTTACACTAACTAGTATGTTTTAACGATGGGATGTTATGCTTTTTAACTATCAAATATTATCCTCTTGTTAATGTTAGATTAAATTTGTCTTTAACGATCAGGAAAAAATTTGTGTCACCTTAAGTGTATTTATAACGACCAAGTTCATTTTCCTTCGTTTGGTAGTTAAAAGTCCTTTTTCTTTTGGTTGCTTAAGCAACCACCGCTAAAGTGAGGCAGGGCTCACCATTACTACATATAATCTCAAAATTGTCTCTTCATTACTCATGACTACACATAACTTCTTCATTACCCATTGATTATTTCTTGATTTTAACCTCAAAATTAGTGTTTTAAATTAAAAAACTTGGAGGATTTTCATGGACTTAGATTTTCTTTTTTTCACAAAAATGACAATCATGAGCTCATTTTAGCTCCATTTGCGAATTGATTTTTATCAATAGCTCCCTAATTACATGAAAAATATTTTCATCTTAATTTTTTTTTCATAATTTCCCCAGACCCCACTTGTGGGATTTCACTGGGTATGTTGTTGTTGTTTTTTTCATAATTTGGCCTCAATTTCTAGGATTGAATTTTGGATCATTTTGTCCTTTTCTTCAAATTACTTGATCTTGGTGTCATTATTCGTGAAATATAAATGTGAACTTATTTTTGACTAGGTTGTGGTGTGTAGGATTCAAATCAGAAATGAAATCCACTCTTGTGGGATTTATTGTTTGGCTTATTCGAGGCAAGTGAAATCCTAACCCTTAATGAGTTTAATTGAATCTTATATTGTCTTTCTTTGTGGATTGGGGAGTCACAAAGATGTGGAAGTGGGAGAATGATCCATGAAATGACTTAAAGGATGGTAATTATAGAGTTATAAGATAATGTGTGAAAACTTGACTTGTCACTTGATGTATAGGTGTTGCTGTCGCTTAAGTGCTTGAATAATGATAGTTGATGTCGTTGACTCATGCAATTGAGATAGTTGATTGAATTATGGCAATTTTCGTGTTTGAGAGTTGTATATTCCCTATATGGACTCAAGTGTTGATAAAAAATTGTATCATTGTTGAAAGTGTTTACTGTGACATCATAAGTGTGAAGTTGAAATGAATGTTGTATAATGTGATCAATCTTTCTTCTGGTGGGAGGGAGTGATATTGTGCTGGAATTTATTGAGGAACATTTGTGGGGATAGTGACTCTTTGATGAGTATGCTTGAATTGGGATGATAAATGGACTATGAAAAACCTTAAGAAATGATGTGGTAGTGTTTACCAATGATTTAATCGATGACGATGCTATAATTGGAATAATGATGAAATTGATTTGACGTGATCATTGAATTTATAGATAGTGTGAACTCCTTGCATGCTCTCATACCCCATATGAAATGTGATTATGTGTTGCATTGAAATATTGATTGAGTACTATTACTGAAGAAATGAAGGAAAATGGTTCCGGGAAAAAGAAAAGAAAAGAAAAGTCGAAGGGAAATGGTTCCGGCTAGATATGAAAGATAAATATCGAAAGAAAATGGTTCTGACGGATACATGGCTCATGTATGGCATCATGGGTTCTGCTTTGATTACTTCCGTTGATATGTACCATCGGATAGATATGCATCATGATTATTTGACATTGCATTGTGTTATTTGCATATTGTAGCATCCCATTCCATTTTTTTTTTTGCTTTAAATGTGTTGAATTGTATTAAATGTGATATGTTGATTGACTCTATTCTTGTGAGCTATTGAGATTGATCAGTTGAAATGTTGTGTACTGATACCGTGAATGTGTTTATCTATGTTGTGTGTGTGTGCTGACCTTTTTTGCATGCAAGTTTATAGTTTCGGAGGTATGTGGCTGGGATGGAAAGAGTACTTGAGTTCTTTATTCTCAACCTGCGTTTAAATCCTCTTATTGGGTACTTGTTGGTACTCACTGTTGTTTTTACACATGTGTGTAGATTGTGAGCCCGGATCCAGTTGACGTTTCTATTCCCTTACAGACCGTGCTTGTGATAGATTGAGAATAGTTGCTTGTCTATTCCAGCCCACTCTCAAGACTCTTAGACTTTATTGATTTTGTTTTATTCGAGATACAAAACTATTGCGACTTGTGTTTTTCTTCTTGATTTTATTGTAATAGAGGCTTGTATATGTGATACCAGTTCTGGGACTGTTTTAGTTTATTGTTATGTCCTTACGCCTAAATTCCTTTGCTATTTAGATTGTATTATCACTTTAGCTTCTGCATTATTTTGTTATTACCTATTTAGGCTGACTTGCCTCGGTGGATTAAACCCATGTGTCATCACACCTAACTTTGGATCGTGACACAATGCCAATGCGAAGATAAAATTTCTTCTCACAAAACAGAGCCTAGGAGAAGAATGAAATTCTGGCCTTAATGTTACATCACCTTTTTTTATGCTGTGAATTATATTGATATATAGGGATTGTTTTGATTATATTCTGCTACTTCCTTTATTTTAAAAAAAATGAGTTACTTTTTTCTTTAGTATATTTGAAAAATATAAATTTTTTTTGGTGATACTTTAACTTTAACTTTTCACGTAATATGTTTTAAGGTAAAAAAATTAAAGTGTAATTTGGTGCATTTGACATAACTTCAATTTAGAACAATAAGATTGAAAGGTGCTCTTTATTTTCTTAAAATTCATGCCAAGTCAAATTAGACTATTCTCTTTTTTAAACGGACAGAATATTATGTTACTATTTCATAAAGCTTTCGTAACTCTTCGAGATTAAGTAATTTTAAAATAACCAAATACATTGCAATATGATCTTTTCTCCTATTAAACAAACTTTTGAACTAAACTCAGTTAAATAATATGCAGAAAATGGGATGGAATCACAAAGCCAGACAAGATAATAGCCCTGTTCGTTGGTGTGAACATTTGATTTTTAAACTTAAACTCCACTTTCTATTTACCTTTTTGTCGTCTTAGTTTGATTGCCATCCTAATATGATTCCTTCGTCCAAAAATACTTGTCAATTTTTCGTCTGCATTTATATTACTTATTTCCTATTTTTGTTTTTTTTAAAAGAATGACACATATTAATATTTAGTACTAATTTAGCTTTATAACGTTAATCACACAAACATATATGACTTATTTTAAGCTATAAATTTTAAAAGTCCTTTTTTATTTCCTAAACACTGTGTCAAATCAAACTAGCTCATATAAATTGAACGGAGAGAGAGTAATATTTTACAATATATTATTTTATTATATTAATATGAGAAAAAGTGTAGTTTACAGTACTTTTACCTAGCATTTGGCCCATATTTTCAAACACTCTTAGCAAATATGCTTGGCAAATTTTAATGAAGTTTCACCATTCATTTGGCTCCAAATTTTTCAAAGAATATTTGATTATTTTAAAAAAATATGATTTATATCCGTAAATTTTAAAAATTATTTAAAATATACATAAGTTTATATTATCATTTTGTAATGAACACATTCCGTTAAAAAATGACCTTATAAATAATTGATAACAAACTGGGTATTCAAACTTGCTATTGATTCAGTTGGTATAATCCATTAAAAGCAAATTATTATTTTTTCAATCTTGTCGATCAAATTATAATTCAAACTTTTTCGGAAGAGGTAGATAAATATTAGTTAAAATAAATAAACAAATAATGTATGTTTTTATATAAAAATATAAAACTTTGAAGTAATTTTTAAATATTTAAAACTATCTAAATACTATCTCAAGTTACGAAATACTAGTGATTTTTCTATTATTTAAAAATTGGGAATTCTTCAAATATGCTTGCAAAGTTTAATGGTGAAACACCACTTCCCAAATTTTTTCTCGAAATATTTTCAAGGCCAAACAGCACCTTAATATATTTCAAGTTATCTCAATTTTAATATCTAAAATATTAAATTAATCTAATTTAGTTTAACTCTAAAATAGTGAAATTAACCCAAAAGAAAAAACATTTAGTAAGTAGTATTATTTTGGGAATAGAAGGTGCAACAAGTACTTTTGTTACTCTTTCTTATTTAATTACTTTGAAGGTTACGGGTTTGAATTTCTCTTTTCAAGAGTTGTTTTTTAGTTCATTTTTTCAACAATGGTTGTTAAGTTTCTTGTCTTTTTTTTCCCTCCTAAACAGAATATACTTCTTTGGCTCTTGCTTTCACATGCAGGACTCTGTTATTTGGTTAGCTCACAATTGTCAATATTTGTTATAGCTACATGCTATAAAATTGAGAGAGGTTACATATCTCTCTCTTAGTGTTGAGTGATGAAGATGAAACCTTTAGTGCTTTTCAAATTGTTAGAAATGGTGGCTTTTTTCCTTATGTTATATGGTGGTGGTGATTGCAAGGAGTGTACAAACACTTTAACTCCATTGTCATCACACACTTTTAGATATGAGTTACTGTCTTCAAAAAATGAAACATTTAAAAAAGAGATTTTTAGGCATTACCATTTGACTCCTACGGACGATTCAGCGTGGTCTAACTTGCTTCCTAGGAAGGTGTTGAGGGAAGAAGAAAAATTTGATTGGGCAATGATGTATAGAAAGATAAAGAATTATGGTGGTGTTAGGGAAATTGATGGTTTATTGAATGAGGTTTCACTTCATGATGTGAGATTGGAACCTAATTCAATATATGGAGTTGCTCAGCAAATTAATCTGGAATACTTGTTAATGTTAGATGTTGATAGATTAGTTTGGAGTTTTAGGAAAACAGCTGGTTTGAAGACTCATGGTAAGCCATATGGAGGTTGGGAGAAACCGGACGTTGAGGTTCGAGGTCATTTTGTTGGTTAGTTCTACTTTTTACCTTTCACCATTTCATTTTTCACATTCACAATTTCTCATAGCTTACCATTGTTTTTGGACAGTAAAGATTTGTTCACATTCTTACATTAAATTGTGATGGCCTCTTAATTCACAATTTCTCAACAAATTGATTTTTACCATTTACTGTTTAGCAGAATTCATGGACAATTTTTTTTAAAGTTGACACCAACTTTTATCTGGACACAATGTTTATTTTAAATACTTGTAATAGAAATTTGCTGTGTCGTTTTGACCTTTTTTTTTGTTTTATAATGAACGACAAACTTAAGAAGTGTGTGATACACTCGTTAATGACAGGGCAAATAACTAATTAAATATACATGTTCCATTTTAATTTTTATAAAAATAATCTTAAAATCTGTTTACTAAAAAAATAAAAATAATGTTCTAAAAAGAAATTAGTTTACACACCCTTGAAATTTTCTTCTCCACCACATCAAAAAATCTCTTTTGCCCAAATGAATCCACCACGATGTCCCATATCTCTGAACTCTTTAGCTCTAATAGAAAATCTTTTTATAATATATATTTTTCGGTGAACAACCTTTCTATCTCTTTGAGGTAGTGGTAAAATCTGCGTACATTTTACTCTCTTCGGACCCTACTTGTGGGATTCCACTGGGGTATGTTATTGTTGTATATTTTTTCGGTGAAATAGGTGGAGGATGGTGATGGTTTATCCAGAACAATAATATAATGAAGAATGAAACAAAGTAGTAATAATAAAAGAAAATTGGCTTGAGAATAAATTTGAGTTGAAAAATTCAATCTTCATTCAAGGAAGGAGTTTAAGCTTGGGAAAATGGTAGGAGATAATGACTTGCATTGAGAAATGGAGAAGAAGAAGAGAGAAAATGGCTAAATATGATTCTCTCATGTGCCACAATTGAGTACATCATACTCACTTTGTCATGTTAGTAAAAAGTGTCAAAACGACACAGCATAGCCCTACTGCAAGTGTTTTAAATGGACAAGGCCTACTCGAGGTGTCTAAGTAGAGTTGATGACAACTTTAAGGGGGTTGTGGATGAGTTCAGCCTCTACTGTTATACAGATGCATATCTTTGTTGTTGTTTGCATTAAATACTTCATGAATACGAGATATTGTGACCACTTTTTGTTGATATTTCAAATGTATAGTCTTTTATTATATTTCTTCTTTTTTTTCACATGATTCAGTAATCAGAATTACGAGTTTCTGAATTTTAGCTGATAGTTTTCTGTAACTTGAAGGTCATTACCTTAGTGCCTCAGCACAGATGTGGGCTAGCACCTACAATGACAGTCTTGGAGAGAAAATGTATGCTGTTGTTTCAGCACTAAATGAATGCCAGGAAAAGATGGGCACCGGGTACCTTTCTGCCTTTCCATCAGAGCATTTTGATCGCGTTGAAGCTATACAAACAGTCTGGGCACCATATTATACAATTCACAAGGTAGATATTCAATTCTGGCTTCTTAACACCATTTATGCTCCACTTTGCTAAATTGGACTTTGACAGATATTGGCAGGTCTTTTGGATCAGTATACTTTAGCAGGCAATCCTAAAGCTTTGAATATGACTACATGGATGGTTGAATACTTCTACAATCGGGTGCAAAATGTGATTTCCAAGTATACTATTCAAAGGCACTGGGATTCGTTAAATGAAGAAACTGGTGGCATGAATGATGTTCTTTATAGGCTGTACAGGATAACGGTGTGTATAATTTGGCCAATAAACAGTTAACCATTTCAGTGCTTGATTCTTCAAGCTTGAGCACCAAATTTTCTGTCTTCTAAAATCTGCGTTTTCTGCCTTAGCGTTGTTATTTCATCATTACAACAAACCTTCTTTCTTATATATCATGCTTTTCATTATATCATTTTGCAAATTTCAGCTTTTCTAGCACATATGATAAGTTATTAGACGTCTCACATTTTACTAGAGCAACAATATGCATATATCACGTGTTTGTGTTTATCTGTTTTGTCTCTTAATTATTATCTGAACAATCTTACCTTTTTAGTCCTCTAAATACTGTTGCAGGGTGATTCAAAGCACTTAGAGTTGGCTCACCTTTTTGACAAACCATGCTTTTTAGGGCGCTTAGCTGTAAAGGTATAAATCCCTGTTCTCCACACTCTCACATTGTAACACACTAAATATCAACTCGTATCTATTACCATTACAAGCTATAATTCAACTAATTGCTGTCTTGACTTTACATGAAGTGCCTCATTGGCACAAGATATGAAAAAAACCAAGTTCCTTACTGGGAAAGACGTTTGACTTGGCTTGTCTTGGGAAGACTTCAATATATTTTTTCAGATTTTGATGTCGAATTTCACATTCAGATGCTATTGTATGTTTATAGCTTAGCGTCAACCCTAATTGTAAATGTAATATGTCAGAGTGGTTGTAACTTGTAAATGTGGTTTCTTATTTTTATCTTTTCGGTTGTCTTGAGATATATATATATACACGTGCTTCTTTATTGCCATAGTTTCTTATGTAACTAAATAAGATTTTTAATGGGGTAATTTCTGTTTTCCTCGAAGTTTAGGCTGATCATATATGATCCATGATTACTAAAGTTGTTTGTGTGAAGAACATTAACTTTATTGCTGATATCTTTTTCCTTTCTTTTCTTTTAGGCTGATGACCTATCAGGTTTCCATGCAAATACACACATTCCAATTGTTATTGGATCACAACTTCGTTATGAGATTACTGGTGATCCAATTTCCAAGGTAAAAGCTTTTGGTTTTGGAAATCAGAATTGGAATGCTCTTCATGAGGTTACTATTACTGCGTTAAACTTTCTTTCTTTTTTCTTTAGGAAATTGGGATGTTCTTCATGGATATCATCAATTCTTCCCACAGCTATGCAACTGGAGGAACATCAGTTGGAGAACATTGGTAATACTGTCTAAAATATCTAATGGTGATAAACAGTTCTATTATTTGCTTATTAAGCATATCAATATGCACAAAGTTAATTCCTTTTGATCTCTTATGTGCTCCTTTCATTGGCTCACTTCATTTAAAGTTCTTTGTATCTCCCCCTCTTTTTGATACCAACCTGAGCAGGTCCGATCCAAAGAGGTTAGCAAGCACGTTAAGCGCAGAGAATGAGGAATCATGTACTACCTATAATATGCTGAAGGTGTCCTCATGGATTTATTTGTGTTGTTTCCTATTTTGCACCAATGAGTAGAGAGGTTGTAGCGCCTTATGTGTGTTCATTTATGCACAAATGTGAAACTTTTGTAGGTTTCCCGCCACCTGTTCAGATGGACGAAAGAAATAGCATATGCTGATTATTATGAGCGTGCGTTAACTAATGGAGTGCTCAGTATCCAACGGGGGAGAGATCCAGGAGTAATGATATATATGCTTCCACTTCAACCTGGTGCTTCCAAAGCACAGACCTACCATAAATGGGGATCACCGTTTAATGACTTTTGGTGTTGCTATGGAACAGGTATTGGAATCAATATTCACTCTGATCCTTCGCCCTTCTCTTCTTTCTTTGATAGTCGTGTTGTCCGCATTAGCTTGTGGATACCTCGATTAATTCAACATGGACTGTGTAAATCTGTCCATCAAAGATTGGACATATGAGAAGAAATTACTCAATATTTTCACCGTTCTTTTCTTGTAAAGAACAATATTCTCTCTGAAAATATCTGGAACAATTTTTTCTGACTTTCCCAACTTCACACCAAAGATCTATAGCTTATAAATACGGGATGAATTTAAGATGTATTTTCCCATTTTCCTCTATAGGGATTGAATCGTTCTCCAAATTGGGAGATTCTATTTATTTCGAAGAGAAAGGGAATCCTCCTGGGCTCTACATCATCCAGTATATATCTAGCTCTCTTGATTGGAAGTCTGGGCAAGTTGTGGTGAGTCAGAGCGTAGAGCCTGTTGTTTCATGGGACAATCGCCTTCGAGTGACAATAATGGTGTCCTCAAAGGGGGTATGCATTCTAAACTTATTTTGTTTCTTTATCCATTTGTTGGAACATTATTATTTGATAGAATGTACTACTGCTCCAATTTCCAAGTAATTGTACCTCAAAATGCCATTTTTTGCTTTAGCATTGATATGCTTGAGCCACCCGGTTTTTAAACATCTTATTATGATTAATAATCTTTCAGAAAGAAGCTAGTGCACCAACCACATTAAATCTGAGGATACCAAGTTGGACAGATTCAAGTAGCGCAAAAGCATCCTTCAACGGGAACAATTTATCTCTACCTCCACCAGGTAGGAACTTTCCTCCGTTTTGTGATGCCTTTCTATATTTTGTATCAAATCAATTTTCATGCGCAACTTACACCTTTTCTACAACGTAATGAAAACCACCGATGCAGGTAACTTCCTATCAATCACCAAAGGTTGGGGCTCAGGCGAAAAAATCACTATTGAGCTGCCGATGAACCTTAGAACAGAGGCCATTAAAGGTGATAATTAGGATATTTCTTTGTTCGGCCAATGTTAAATCTCTATTAAAAAAAGTAATGAATCATATAGTGTAGCAACTAACAAACTCTTGTAAATGGTTCTTCAGATGACCGTCAAGAATATGCATCGATACAGGCAATTCTTTATGGTCCATACCTTCTGGTAGGCCATTCTACTGGTGATTGGGACATTGAAAGAAAATCCACTCCTCTCTCAGATCTGATAACTCCAGTACCATCGGCCTTTAATTCTCATTTAATATCTCTTACACAAGAATCCAGTAATGCAACATTTGTTGTAACAAGCATGAATCACTCAATTCAAATGGAGAAGTATCCTGAAGCCGGAACAGATTCAGCTGTCAGTGCTACCTTTAGAGTTATCTCAAATGACAAAAAACCTTTCAAGCTTTCTGAACCAAAAGATTTTGTCGGGAAACTAGTCATGTTAGAGCCCATTGAGTTCCCTGGGATGTTCATAACTCATCTAGGAAATGACACAAATCTCGAGATCACACAGTCCTCAGATGGCGCTGGGACTTTGTTCCGTTTAGTTGCAGGATTGGATGGGAAGGACGGGGCAGTTTCATTAGAATCTGATAGTCAACGTGGGTGCTTCATGTATACTGACGTGATCTACAAAGGTATATCAAGTGTCAAGCTCAACTGCAATTCGAAGTCCATCGATGCTGGATTCAAACAGGCAGCGAGTTTTAAGTTGGGAAATGGGATTGCCCAGTATCATCCTATCAGCTTTGTGGCAAAAGGAGCTAAGAGAAACTTTCTTTTGGCACCATTATTGAGCTTCAAAGATGAATCTTATACTGTCTATTTCAACATTCAATCATAGTGGTTAGAGTTGTTTCTAATAATAATATAATAATAAAATAATGCTAATTAACTAAACTGGTCGTTTGGTTTATCTTATTAACAAAATTCCCAAGTCCAAACATAAGTTACACTATGTTTGGTCGTTCAAGAAAAAATTATCCTTGCAAATGGGTGGCCTTATTAAACTCTGCATAGCACTTCATTAGGTCGTTGAAAAATAATTTGAAATTTGAACACATGTATTAGCAAGACACGATTTAGAGTAGCTAAATGCAAAAAAGCCCCCAAAATAAGCAATTTCACATCATAATCTTTACATTAACTCTCCACATAACAATTAATGCTTCACATTATTCTTATTTATTGTATGAAAATTCCTTCAATAACATCTGGACTTTTCAGTCCTATAACAAGATTGAATCTTCCATGATGGAACTTAGTGTGGATTGAACTGAATTTGGGGTCACATTGGCGGAGTTAATAAGTGGGTAGGTCAATAGCTATTTGGACTGAGATGAGCTAAAATACAGCACACACAATCCTCTCTAAACCTACACGCCAAAAACCCTAAATCTGTTGCTTTTACAACACCATAATGGCAAGGATGGCCAGCAAACAACCTCCTATGGAGGCTGCTCCACCAGTTCTTACATCAAATCCAGTGCCTGTGACAAAACGTAATGCAAATATTTTACTACCGAAGATGTCCACGCGTATAGCAGTTCCAATGAAGCCTTTTGCGTACCTCAATGGAGAACCAAGGGCGATTTGGGAAGAAGAAGAGGTATCACAGATGATCGTTAATGAAGATCTGGAGTATACAATGGTAGGAAAGTTTTCATATGGATGGCCAGATATACAGGAGTGAGGAAGATAATTTCTAAACAATGTGAACCAAAAGTAGATGCTAATATAGATTTGTTATGCTAATAAGAGCTTCAAGGATGGAGGTCTACGTTAATCTACTATCAAATCTAGTTTTTCCATCCTCTATAGGAATTGGGATTATCCCATAAGGACTTTTAAATGGGGTCCTTTATTTGACCTAGAAGAGGAGACTTTGATTGCCATTGCTGGGATATCACTGCTTGCAGTATTGCCCAACTTCTTTGGAATCAATCTTTTCAATTGTTTCTGCAGTAGGAAAATCTTTTCAAAGTGAATCACAATAAAATATAATTATCTTCCTAAGTACTGCAAAGAAAAAAAAAAAAGAAAGCTTCAGGGGCATAATGACAAGGAATGGTTTTATCTACCCCCAGAGCTTTACCCTAAGGAGGAGGACCAAGTCGACAAAGATATAAGAAAGAAGGAACTGAAGCAGTGATGGAAGCTAAAAATCTGGTGGATAACGAAAAAAATGAACACAACTATCAGGATGCTAAAGAGAAATATAGTTGTTGACAAGGAGGATACCAACACATAGATGCAAGGAATCAATGATGGAATCCTAAAGAGAAGACTACTAACGGTAATAAAGTTTTCATTGAAAATAAATTTAATACTCTTAATGATGATAGTGAGGCTTCCGGGGAGGTTGTGGAGTAGATCAACAAGTGGATGAACTGACGGAAATAACACTTGACAGAGGAAAAAAAGGAAAGGTTAGCTAAGGAGTGGGTTGAGAAAATATTTGGTAAATAGAATGAAAGAATAGAACACACAAATACTAAAACAAACATAAGTGAAGAAAATAATCAAGAAGGAGGAAAGAAACAAATGTCTATAAAAAAAGAGCAGATAAGCAATGACGAGGGAGATAGTACAAGGTGGATGCCAACAACAAGGAATACGATAAATTTGCAAGATAGGACATTAAAGGTGAATATGAAATGCTAAGGAACCTCAACTTAAGGCCTAGAAAGTGCAGAAAAGTTGGGCTAAAAATGTACAGGGCGAAATACTAAAACAAACACAAGTGAAGAAAATAATCAAGAAGGAGGAAAAAAACAAGTGGCTATAAAACAAGAGCAGATAAGCAATGACGAGGGAGACAGTACAAGGTGGATGCCAACAACACAGAATAAGATAAATTTGCAATATGGGATAGAAAAGGTGAATATGAAACTGTAAGGAATCTCAAGTTAGGGCCTAGAAAGTGTAGAAAAGTTGCGCTGAAAATGTACAGGGCCATTTTATAAAGCCCAGTTTATGGCCCATGGTTCAAATCATGAGCCGTAGATCAAGCGCATCAATACGAACTTCAATGATTGGAAATTTTGTTAAGTGATGAAAGATCTACAATGACGATCTATAGCCCATAGACGGAAACACAAACTGTGGAATGAGTTGTAGGAATGAGTTCCAGACATTAAGAAAATTTAGAGTTTTTGGAAGGTACTCCATGACAAACAGGATGGCCCAGAGTCCTGTTTACGGTCTGTGGTTGCCCTCATGAATAGGATCCCTGAAAAGTGGAAATTTTACTAAGTGAGGAATGATTCCACGAGGCCATCCACGACTCATGGATCTGGTTACAACCCATAGAATGGTGTCATAGTTTAAAGGGTTGGTGACCATCTCTAAAGATAGAAAAGGAGAACAGGACAACATGAACCATGACTCATGGTTCAATCCACGATCCGTAATCGAGGTCTTGTGGTTTGTTTTCAGCAATTTCAATGAAGGGTATTTTCATCCTTTTCATAAATCCTAAACCTAAACTATGTTGTTTTTGTGATTCTTTAGGCCTCTAATCATACCTAAAACCCCTAAAGATTCCCATTCTTTTTCATTTTTCCACTTTCTCAAAATTCTAACGCAATTATTCTCTCCAAAAAGCAAGGCAAAAAGGCAAGGGTTTCAGGATTCCCTCCAAAGGCTTCAAGTTTCTTCTTTATAGGTTTCAACTAAGGTACATGAGCTCATTTGTGGGTTACTTTCACCCACAAAGCCCTTCCTTAAGTTTTTACACGTTTACTTAAGTTTCTTCAAATATTACCATGGATGCTAATGATGATATCATGATGTATTATGATGTATTTTGCCTTTAATGTTATCATGTAATGTTTTGCAAGTATTTCTATGAATTTTGAGTTGATGATGATGATACAAATGGTTAGGGTTTTAGATGATGATGTGTGGTCTGTTATTGCATGTTTTAAATGAGCATACTTTTACCATGTTCATGCATGGACCTCTTATTTCATGGGTTTTCCAATAAATAGTTAATCCCACTAAGTTAAAATCGATCTTTGCATCACATATTGATGGTGGATAGGGCATAAAAAGAAAGGGTTTAAGTTGATGTTCTGCCAAAGATATAAGCATGTCAATAATGTGCTAAATGATATTTATGATGGTCCCCAAAGTGAAAGGACAATTCTCACTTGGTGGTCCTTAAGTTTGAACTACTCTTTGAAATTTCTAATTATGATTCTTAGTGTTAATATTTGACTAAGTACATGTTTGAAGGATTTACGTGGGATGACTTAGCACCGAATGAGTAATTGAGGTAGGGTTTGGTAAGGGAACAATAGAAGTAACCCTTTGCCCCATTAACTATGTGCCACTATAGGAGTCCTTGTAGGCTAGGCTAGTGGATCCACATAGGCGATTTAGGATATATGATGATGCATACTATGTGACGAAGTTCCACCCAACAAATGGTCTCCCCGTGCCAACGTAGGGGGGGGTCATATTGGATTAAATGTAGTATCTCACATGGTCTTATATTTCGATTACAGTCCATTCCCGCAAAATGTCACATTTGATGTCTTCATTCCATCACATATGTTCTTATGTTGCATTACTTTTGACTTCATATATAGTATTACTCCTTGTGCATGCTTAAGCTCACAGAAATGATATTTTTACCTTTTTATTCATTAATGTCTTTAACTTTTGAATGATGATATTACAATTTCATCCTTACATTGCATCTCACATACTTATTACATTCTAATGTACTGACACACACTTTTGCCTATATGATAGCACCATGTAGGGATCATCACTTCTCTTCCTTCAGCACGTGGCTTGTCGACAATGTTCAAGACTAGTATTTGTGGTGATCCCTTAGTTCGTGACTCTACCTATTTTTCCTTCATGGCATGGATTAATCGGATGGTGTATATTTTTGGCTTTTTAAGAACTAGAGGCCTTTACTTTCTAATTTAACTTAGTATCTTGTCTATTTAAGTAAATCAAAATCGTGCACAAATTCTCGTTGGCTCATATTTAGATGGTATGATTTTGATAATGATGTATGTTTGGGATGTTTCTAGCACCTCGGGTGTCCTATTTGCCGTGTTTGACTAGGTCCTCGACTTAGGTCGTGACAAACTTGATATTAGAGCATGCAATTTTTTAAAACGTTCCTAGGATGTTCAAACATATTGCGTCAAGTAAAGTCTTGTTGAAGGTTTTGAAGTGCGCCACAACCATGAATGAGAGGCTATGAGATGTTTAGAAAAATTTTCCCTTCTTCATCACTCATGTTGTACCTTTAGAGTCAACTAAGGTTCCTCATAACTAACGACATTCTCTTTGCCCTTTCTAGATCATGCCACCAAGAAGAGCTCCTCAACCAAGGAACACACCTAAGCAATAAGTCCCTCCTTTGTACCATGATGATGGAGTATCTCATGCGGAGTTTAGAGCCGCCTTCAGTATGTTAGCCCAAGATTTTGCCAACCAAGCAAATAGGGAGACTATTATCCCTCCTCAAGTTCCCACTCTTGCTATAAGGGTATGAGATTTCATTATGATAAGCCCCTCGGAATTCCATGGCTCTAAGGTGGAAGAGGATCCCATTGACTTCATTGATGAGGCTTATCAAGTTGTTTCCATAATGGAATCCCCTTGGAGGGGAAGGCATCATTGGTGGCCTATCAACTTAAGGGAGTGGCAAAAATATTGTATGAGCAATGGGTGGAGGAGAGGGGCCAAGGGGCGGGTCAAATTGATTGGGAGGAGTTCAAGAGTGCTTTCTTGGACTGGTTTTGCCCAATATAGCTAAGGGAGGCCAAGGTACAAGAATTTATCAATCTTAAGCAAGGGCACGTGAGCATGAGAGAGTATTCTTTCAAGTTAACCAAACTCTCTAAAAATGCTCCATTCATGGTAGCAGACCCAAGAGCAAGGATGAGCAAGTTCATATCCGGCGTGAGGGAGAGTGTCAAAGGAATGCAAGAAGGCCATGCTTGTGAAAGGGATAGACATCTCCCATTTAATGACTTACGCCGAACAAATTGAGGAGGAATAGTTGAGGGAAAGAGCTAGAGAATCCAAGAGGGCTCGGGTGGATGGTGGAGGATATTCGTAACAAAAGAGTGGATGCCACAACAAACTCCAAGGTGGACAACAGCAAGGAGGCCAAGGGTCTATCAACACTTACCCTCACCGATTCAACAAGGATAAGGGAGACAACTCAAATCCCCAAGCTCCTAAGTGCCCAAAATATGGAGACCACACAAAGAGGAGTTCTTGGCCGAGTCAAATGTGTGCTTCAAGTATGGAAAGCTCGTGAACCATACAAGGGATTGTAGGCATGAAGGTAGTAGGCCCCAAGGCCAAGGTGGACTAGCCTAAGGTGCCTTTAGGACCAACCAGTTCTATGCTCTTCATGGCCGCCAAGAAGTAAAAGATGCTCTGGATGTTATCACTAGTATGTTAAAAGCTTATAATTTTGATGCATATGATTGTTAGATCTCAGAGCTAATTTATCTTATGTAACCCCTTTCCTTTCCAATAGATTTCAATCATGTCCTAAAGTCCTAAATGAGCCTTTTGAAGTAAGTACTCCTGTAAGAGGGTCCATAGTTGCACGAAGAGTCTACAAAGATTGAACATTTCCATCTTGCATAAAGTTGTCCCTTGTGACTTAGTAGAACTCTCTATTGTTGATTCTGTGTTAAACTTGGGATGGATTGATTGCATGCTTCTTATGCCTCAATAGATTATCAGACTTGTAGAGTCAACTTTCAATTCTCAAATGAGTCTGTTCTTAAGTGGGAGGGTAGAAATTCTTTATGTAGAGGTTAGTTCGTCTCATACCTAAAAATCCAGAAAATGATCTCTAGGGGGGTGCATATATAGTGGGTTAGAGATGTCACTTTCGAAGTTCCCTCTCTTGAGTCGGTTCCTATTGTAAATGAGTTTCCCTATATCTTTCTGAAAGAGTTACCAGGTGTTACTCTAGAAGGGGAAATTGATTTTGGCAAAGTTCTCCTACATAACACTTAACCTATCTCCAGTCCTTCTTATAAAATGGCTTTGGAGGAGTTGAAGGAGCTAAAAGAAGAATTGAAGGATTTGTTGGAAAAGGATATTAATATACCTAGTAGGTCTCCATAGGGTGCCCTAGTATTGTTTGTGAAGAAGAAAGATGGGTCGCTCCAAATGTGTATAGACTGCCGGCAACTCAGCAAGATCACCATCAAAAATAAATATCCACTCCCAAGAATAGATGACCTATTTGATCAACAAAAAGGAATCGAGCATTTCTCTAAGATTGATTTGAGGTTCAGATACCACCAACTAAGGGTAAGGGAAAGTGACATTCCTAAAATGGCTTTCCAGACTAGGTATGGTCATTTTAAATTTATGGTGATGTCTTTCAACCTCACTAATGCACCAACAATTGTCATGGATCTTATGAATTGGGTGTTCAAGCCCTACCTAGATATGTTTGTTGTGTTGTTCATTGATGATATCCTAATTTATTCCTGGAGTAAAGGAGAACACATGGAGAATTTGAGAGTGGTCTTACGAACCTTGAGAGATGAAAGACTTTTTGCAAAATTTGACAAGTGTGAATTTTGGATGAATGAGGTTGCATTCCTAGGATATGTGGTATCATGTGATGGGATCAAGGTTGATCATGAAAAGATGGAAGCAGTGAGAAATTTTCCAAGGCCATTGAACATTAGGAGTTTCTTGGGCCTAGCTGGGTATTATAGAAGATTTGTGGAAGGTTTCTCCTCCATTTCGTCCCCGTTAACCAAGTTGACTCAAAGAAAAGCAAAGTTTATATTCATAGATGAGTGTGAGAAGAGCTTCTGAACCTTGAAGGATCAGTTGACTTTAGCTTTAATTTTTTACTCTATCGGAGGGAAACAATGGATTTGTTTTCTATTGTGATGCCTCAAGATTTGGGTTGGGTTGTGTGTTATTGTAACATGATAAGGTGATTGCCTATGCTTCAAGGCAGTTGAAGGTACGTGAGAAGAACTACCCAACATATGATCTTGAGCTTATGGTTGTAGTGTTTGTATAAATATTTTGGCGTCACTATATAGGTTTTAGATGTCTTCACTGATCACAGAAGCCTTCAACATATGTTCACTCAAAGAGATCTCAATCTAAGGCAACGAAGGTGGTTAAAGCTCCTCAACAATTATCATATGAGCGTGAAGCATCACCAGAGCAATGTAATGTGGTGGTCGATGCCCTTAATAAAGTTTCCATGGTTAGTGTGTCTTATTTAGAAGATGATGAAAAAGGGAGTTGGCTAAGGAAGTTTATAGGTTGTCTAGATTAGGGGTGAGGTTGAATAAATCTGGTAGTGGTGGTGTGATATTGCTATCTGGCTCCGAGTCTTCATTAATTGAGGATGTCAAGTCTAAACAAGATCAAGATCCCACCTTGGTGAAAGGTAGAAGTCTTCTCACAAGGGGGAGATAGTGTGCTTCACTATCAAGGAAGATTATGTATGCCAAATGATGATGAGTTGAAGAGGTTGATATTGCAAGAAGCTCACAACTTTCCCTATTCCATTCATCCCAGTTATACCAAGATGTATAGGGATTTGAGGGAAATTTATTGATGGAGCGGAATGAAGAAGGACATTGCCAAATTTGTATCCGAGTGTTCCAATTACCAACAAGTGAAGGTTTAGCATCAAAGGTCGGGTGGCCTAGCTTAAGATATTGCTATTCCTACTTGAAAGTGGAAAGAATTCAATATGGACTTTATAGGGGGGTTACCTAAGACCAAGAAGCACTTTGATTTCATATGGGTGATAGTAGATAGAATGACAAAGTCGACTCACTTCTTATCGGTCAAAATGACATCTAGCGCCAAATAATTATATGTCCAAGAGTGGTGAGGTTACATGGGATTCGATTGTCCATCATATCAAATTGTGGATCCCAATTTACCTCTTACGTTTGGAAATCTTTCCAAATGCATCCTAGTACTAAGGTGAAATTGAGTACCGCCTTCCATTCTCAAACTGATGGGCAAGCGGACAGGATAGTTCAAACATTGGAAGATATGTTGAGAGCTTGCGTATTGGAGTTCAAGGGGGGGTTGGGATAATCACTTAACTTTCATCGAGTTTTCCTATAACAATAACTTTCATGAAAGTATTAAGATGACACCCTTTGAGGCATTGTATGGTAGATGGTGTAGATCATCTATTGGATGGTTTGAAGTTAGTGAGATGGCCTTTCTAGGGTTGGACTTAGTCGTGGATGCTATGGATAAGGTGAACCTCATAAGGGAAAAGTTGAAAATGGCCCAAAGTCGGCAAAAGTCATATCAAATGTGAGGAGGATAGATCTTGAGTTCAATGTTGGTGATTGGATCTATCTGAAGTATCTCCTGTCAATGGTGTGATTCGATTTGTTAAAAAGGGAAAGTTGAGCCCTAGGTATGTGGGGCCTTACAAGTTGGTGAGAAGAGTTGGCAAAGTGGCATATGAGTTGGAGTTGCCTATGGAAATGAGCACGATTCATCTGATTTTCCATGTATCGATGTTAAGGAAATACATGGATGATTCAAACTCTATAGTTCCACTGGAAAAGGTGAACAATGAAGAAAATATGACCTATGAGGAAGTTTCAGTTGAAATCCTAGATCGAAAAGTGAAGAGGCTAAGGAATAAGGAAGTTATATCTGTTAAAGTTCTTTGGAGGAATCATCATGTTTAAGGTGCAACATGGGAATCATAAGAGAACATGATGAAGCATTATCCCTATCTTTTCTACTTTGCTCAAGCGTAAGGTATTAAGCTATCCTTGCCCAAAACCTCAAGTTTCTTACATTTCAATTTTTACATGATGCATATGCTTATTTTCATGTTTATGGACTATTTTGAGACATTTTAAGTATGGATTTTGAAAATTTCATGAAAAGATGTTTAGATTGCATTATTGCATGCATGCTGGGTTATTAGCTGACGTTTGACTCTTTAGAACATATGATTAAGTACATTCAAGGATAAATGTTCTCAAGGGGAAGATATTGTAAGGATACACAAGCTAGGGCCTAGAAAGTGCAAAAATGTTGGGTTGCAAATGTACAGGGCCATTTTACGAAGCCTAGTTTATGGCCCATGGTTTAGACCATGAGCCATAAACTAGGCTCGCGAATACAGGCTTCAGAGAGTGGAAATTTTATTTAGTGATAAAACATCCATGATGACCATCTACCACCGGTGGATGGAAACACGGATTGTGGAATGAGTCATTGGAGTGAGTTCTAGACTTGAAGGAAATTTGAAGTTTCTAGAAGGTAACCCAAGACCAACTAGACAACCCATAGTCCTTTTTATGGCTTGTGGTTTACCCTCGTGAATGAGGTCCTTGAGAAGTGGAAATTTTACTTAGTGAGGAATGATTCCATGAGGCCATCCATGACTTGTGGATTTGGTTATGGCCCGTGGAATAATGTCGTGGTTTGAAGGGTTTGTAACCAGCCTCTGAAGATTGAAAAAGGAGAACATGAAAAAATGACCATAACATGTGGTTCAATTCATGGCCCGTAATTAGGGTCTTGCGGTTCATATTCGATAGTTTTAATGATGGGCATTTTCATCCTTTCCACAAATCCTGGACCTAAACTACATTTTTTTATAAATTTTTAGTCCCCTAAGGATACCCGTTCTCTTTTCATTTTTCCACTTTCTCAAAATTCTAAGGCAACTATTCTCTCCAAGAAACAAGGCAAAAAGGCTATGGTTTCAAGATTCTTTCCAAAAGCTTCAGGTTTCCTTCATAGATTTCAACCAAGATATGTGAATTGATTTGTGGGTTCCTTTCACCCACAAAGTCCTTCCTTAAAGTTTTCGCCTCCTTTTTAAGTTCCTTTCAATACTACCATGCATGCTAATGATAATTTCATGATGTACTATGATATACTTTTCCTTTAATGTTATCATCTAATGTTTTTCTAGCTATTTCTATGAATTTTTAGTTGATGATGATACCAATGATTAGGGTTTTATATGATGATGTGTTGATTTTTATTGTATGTTTTAAATGAGCATACATTTCCCATGTTCATGCACGACTCTCTTAGTTCATAAGTTTAACAATAAATAATTAAGCCAATTAAAGTTAAAGTTAATCTTTGCATGACATATTAATGGTGGATAGGACATAAAAACAAAGGGTTATGTTGATGTTTTGTCAATGATATAAGCATGTCAATAATTCCCTAAATGATTTTTATGATGGTCCCCAAAGTGAAAGGGCGATACTCACTTGGTGGTCCTTAATTTTCGAGCTTCTCTTTGAAATTGCTACTTATGATTCTAAGTGTCAATATTTGACTTGGGATGATGTGCTGCAAAAATACAACACTTTTGATACTTAAAACTTGCAATTTTGTGTGTTCTCAATGTGATGTTAGTTCGTTTTATGTGTTTTTGTGTTTATATTTGCAGGATTATAAGTTGTCCTTGATTTTGGGAAGAAGTGCAGAAGTTGCTGAGTTTTGTTGTTATACGAGACCCGCCTGTAGGGTGTTTTCGTGAAACATTCCAGCACGGGAATATTTTATGAAGTTTATTTTACGAACATACAGATGAGCCTTAAAAGGTTTTACAAGTCGTAGATGATGGTTCGTGTCCTGAGGATCAAAGATGGTCACATTCTGAAGTTCATTAGATGAAACACCCTTTATGAGTCATAGAGCGGTGTCTTAGAGTTGAAGTCCAAATTTCCAGTAACTGAGTATGCATGAGACCCCGATTACGGGCCGTGGAATGCAATATGACCCGTAAACCCCTTCCATATGGCGTACTGACCAGTTATCTTATTTTAGTTAGAACTTGTATTTTACTTATTATATATACGTTTTTAAGTTATTTTAAAAGGAGAGTCGACAACTTTTGCTAAATTTTCATCTAATATTGTAGAAAAAGAGAGAAAATTGTGAGATCAACTTAGAGATTCTTTAAGAACAGTTGTGCTTGAATTTCATCTTTAAGCTTGTGATTCTTATTGAAGTTGGATTTTTCTTGTTTTTAATTCTATTGTGTAAGTGCTCGATTATGTTTTTTCAATCCATTATTCTTGTATCTTCACAAAGCATGATCAACTAAATCCACAACTATGGTTGTGGGAACCCTGAAGAACTAATAAAGTAAAACTGGATAATTCATTATTCTTAATAGGTGTATATGCATTTATTAATTAACACTCTTCATTTTGCATATTTTCTGAGAGTGTGGCCAATGTTAGAACCTGCCTAGTGTTACTAACTGGACCAAGGTAGTCATTAACAGGAAAAAACATTAATTAATAGGATTCGGTTGATGTGTTCTCGTCTAATCAACCAAACTGGGCAAGGGGAGATTGCACTGGGACTAATAGGTAAGGGTTAGTAATGCACTCTATGGAGATAGACCAAGTCACATAGTGCAATTCACTTCTCTCCTTTGACCAAAAGGATTGCATGCTTTACACTAGAAAAAAAATTAGGTTATCCGGTGATACTGAGTTGGGGAATAATGGGTTACACAATACCCTAGTATCCCTCCATGTTGACTTCTCTCTTATGTTATTTAGTTTATTTGTAATTTTTATTGATTATTACAAAACCCCCCCGAGGAAGTAAGTTGATTAACTATTCAAATCACGATCATTGAATTCCCTTGAGTCTATGTATTCCCTCTGGGTTCGACCCTAACCTTTGTTAGGTTCTATTTCTTGATGACTACTTCTTTATCCTCTAAAAAGAAGGTGTAACTTGTGTGACATCAAGAGTTTGGCGCCGTTGCCAGGTAATACGGCTAGACTTAGTGAATTCATAAGTAATTCAGGTGTTAATCCTAAGTTCCCCTATTTTACTTTTGTTTGTTGTTTTCGTTCCTTTTCAGGTGTAGTATATGCCCAACACCCGGAGTCAAGTCAATCTCTTAACTCCGTTTGACCCAGAGATCCAAAGAACATTGAGGAGAATGGCCCAAGACAATGCCAATAACGCGACCAATGCAGCTCTGAACAGGAATAACAATGATATGCGGAGAATGAGAACCAACCTCTTTTGGAGGACATTGCTCCACAGCCTCAGGATTTCAATGCCAATGCTTACCAATGGAATCAATATAGGCTTAATCCCATGGTTATGTAGGTGACTGGAGCTGTTGTGTTGCTGCCACTACCGGCAGGCACAAAGTTCACAGTCTCGAGTTGGTTAGTTCAGATGCTGCAGAACCGTGGGCTATTTGCAGGCTTACTATTAGAGGATCCTCACATCCACCTACAATATGGCATTCATTTGCAAAGAGTGTAATGGGAAAACATAATCTATCTATGGATGCTTAGGGACTTCATGTCTTCCCATAGTCTCTTACAGGTAGTGAAGCATTATGGCTATCTGAGCTCTTATAGAGTTCGATCACCAGTTGGGTAGACTTGTAGAAGGGCTTTTTCGATAGGTACTTCCCTAAGTCAAAGAAGATCAAGTTGAAGGACCAGATCAACAATTTTGAGCAACTTCTTGGAGATTCAATCAGTACTATGTGGGAGCGGTTCACCAAATGTTTGAGGAGTGTCCCTGACCAGAAAATAGTTGATGATGCCTTAGTGGATATCTTCTACCGCGACCTTGATGAGAACAGTCAATCCTGTATTGACACTATCATGGAGGGCATATTCTTAGATCATCCATTTGCAAGGATCGCAGAGCGAATGGAAAGAGTGGTCAAGACTAATCGTGCATGGGGGTAGAGCGATTGAGCATCCACTAAAAGTTCATGTGCTGTCAGCGTGGGTTCAGAGCAAGCTAGAACCAATGAAGAAATCATGCAATAGCTTGCCCAAATTCGCATAGGTATGGAGGTGATAATGAAGCAGAACCAAGAGCGAGTGAATGCAGTGGTTCATCAACCTCCACATGCACTGATGGATGATGAGCCATATTATAATGAGGATGAGTGTTTTTTTTATTGATCAGATGGGGGGTTTCTAGACCAACTCCCAAGGGTCCAATCAGGACTATTAGTGCCAAGATCAAGGAAACCATGGTCGAAACTTTAATAGAGATGGAGTTTATCGAGAATACCGCGAAGGACACTATGACAGAAACAGGGGTCCAGAGAGAGATCCATATAGGGGCCATAGAGAAGGCTTCAGAAATGGTCCTTATGTGCCACAACTAACTGTGACATAGGTGGAAGCAGTTCCAGAATTGAGGATCTGTTTGATCGCCTGTTGAAGAAAGCTGAGACATAGGATGAGACTCTAAGGGGCACGAAATCAAAGATTTCTAGTATAAATGAGAATATTGAGTCTCACTCTGTGGCTGTTAAACAACTTGAAAAACAGTTCGGTCAAGTGTCAACTCAAGTCAATCAGCATCAGAGGAGTGCACCGCCTAGAAACACAGTATAAATTTGAAAATGAAGGGTAGCGTATGGAGGTTACTACTTGGGGTGGCAAGAGAACAATTGATCCTCCTGAGCCAACTAACAAGGAAGATGTTCGAGAGGATATGGTTGCGACCAAGGATGTGGATGAAGGAGATGATCGTGGCAAGGTGGGGTGAGTGAAGCTGCTGATGCACCAAAGAAGTTAAAGCCCATTCTGAGGCCTCCGCCTCCCTTCCCTCAAGGAATCAAAAAGAAGGAGGAGGAAGGAAAATTCAAGCATTTTCTCTCCATGCTTAAACAACTCTTTGTCAACATCCCTCTCATTGAGGCATTGAAGAAGATGTCAGGGTATGCGAAGTATATGAAGGACCTAGTCACTAGAAAATGCACTGTGAGTCAGGAGCTCTCCCAAAAGCTTCAACATTGCAGTGCTATAACTACAAGGTCCTTGGCTAAGAAGTGAGAAGATCCCAGTGCTTTCACCATACCATGCACTATTGGAGATGTGGAGTTCACAAGGGCACTATGTGATTTAGGTGCCAGCATTAACTTGGTGCCCTTTGCGGTCTACAAGAATCTAGGTTTGGGAGCCCCTACTCTGACGAGTATGCGATTGTTGATGGCGCATCGCACGGTGAAGAAGCTTGTGGGGATACTCTATGATGTGCTGGTCAAAGTTGAGAAGTTCATATTCCCACAGACTTTGTGATCCTAGATTGTGAAGTTGACTTCGACATCCCAATCATCTTAGAAAGACCATTCCTAGCCATTGGGCGAGTACTAGTGGATATGGAAGCCGGTCAACTCAAGTTTAGGTTGAACAATGAAGAAGTCATCTTTAATATCTGTTAATACATGAAACGTCCAAATGATCTGAAGAATGAGGTATGGGAAATTAATGGAGTCTGAGTAACTAATTTGTCCGAGTCGTGCCCCGACATTAAATCAGGCGCTGCTTGGGTGGGAACCTACGGTGTACACTAGCGCTTAGGTGCCCAGGTATGGTTTTTGACCCCTAAATATTTTACTTTTCTTTGATTTTGTGCATTGGGGATAATACACATCTTTTTCGATGGGGTGTGGGTAGTTATGGTCCTCAATGAAGTCTGAGTAGCTTGGATCCATAACTACCCCAATTTTTGATCCCGGGGTTTTCTTGCATGTTTCTTTTTCCCCGTGGATATTTAATTTATGTTGAACCGACACGTTTAGGATGTTCAGATAGTATTTATAGCATATAGTACCAATACTTGTAGCATATACAATGTTTGTTGTGTTTTGTTATAAAAATGATACCCACCCAAAATTAATTTTGATCAGTAGTTAGATAGAAACCATGCATGTTTAGGTGTGTGACAATGTTCATGCTGATAAGTGAGGATAAATTGGGATAAGAAGCATGATCTGAGAGTCTTTTGTTGATGATGTATGCAGTGCAATGTGAGTGTGAGCTTAACTTGTTAGATTCATATATTTTGTCCTAATTCAGAACTTGCCCTATTACTCTAAGATAGATGGTACATTAGTTGGATTAGAAAAGGATCTTAGGCCATTGTTCTTAATAATCCATTTATCCTAAAATGACCAACCAAACTATGATGTATCCCTTGTTCCTAATGTTTGAGCGTAACTTGTACCTATTCTTTGGAAAAAACCTCGTTAACCTAGCCTTGTTAGTTGTAAAATCCTGAAATTGGCCCTAGTCCTTCCTTGAACATTGTGCACATTGAATGAGGCAAAAAACCTAAGTTGAAGGTGGCTACCAAAAGTGGCCTTGGTTTTGAGGACAAATATTATGCACCTCAACACAGGCCAAAAGCCTAAGTTGAGGGCAGCTGGTGTAAGGGTGAAACAAAAAAATGAGGGGGTGAACTAGTGATATGGAGAAAACATGTAGTGGGTGCAAGAAAAACAAGCGATGTCTGAGTTGTGAGCTAAAAAGCAAAATGAAGTGTAGAAATAAGGCAAAAAGCTGAAAAATGAAAAGGAAACACACAGAAAAGCTTGGAAATAGAAAAAAGGGAGAATATGGTGAAAATAACAGAGTTGGTAGGGAAAAAGTGCAGAAAAGCTTAGTTTCAAGGAGGGCCTTTAGTCACTATGTTCCCATAATGTCATACCATTGCCCCCGAGCCTACGTTACAAGCCTAGAAAGTCCTAAAGTGATCCTAGTCTAGTTAGTTGAAAGTCTTAGTCATGAGTATAGTGGCAAGCCTATGGTATTAGGCATGATACATGAATATCTTTTGTGAGAATGAGTGATTTGGCATAGTCCAAAGGTTATACATGAAAATATCATTGAGTGTTAGATATGAGACTTCTTTTTGTGAGGGAACTTGCATAGCATTGTTAGCACTAGACTTGTTTAGTGATTGTAGATTGTTGATACCACCTCTCTTGTCATAGTTGTAATGTCACATGTACCAGTTTGTATTGGTTAGCTAGATAGCTATCTGATCATGTTTTGAAAAGTTGGTAGGGGTAATTGAGTATGAAACGTATGTGATGTAAGCCATGGGGTTGAGGACTATTTGTTACTGTATTATCTATCTTGATTGAGTTCGTCGCTTGAGGACAAGCAATAATTTTAAGTTGAGGGCGTTGATGTGCTATCAAAATACAACACTTTTGATGATTAAAACTTGGAATTTTGTGTGTTCTAAATGCGATGTTAGTTGGTTGTATGCGTTTTTGTGTTTATATTTGCAGGATTACATCTTGGCCTTGATTTTGGGAAAAAGTGCAGAACTTGCTGAGTTTTGCTGTAATACGAGACCCTTTACGAGTTATAGATCATTCCACAGGCCATAGGGTTGTTTCGTGAACAATTCCAGTGAGGGGCTATTTTCTAAAGTTTATCCTACGAACATGAAGATGAGTTGTAGAAGGTTTTACGAGTCGTAGATGATGGTTCGTGCCCTGAGGATCAGAGATTGGGACTTTCTGAAGTTAATCAGTTGAAACCCCCTTTACGGGTCGTAAATCACTCTACGAGTCGTAGAGGGGTGTCATAGAGTTGAAGTCCATTTCTAACAGCTGAGTACGAGACCCCGATAGCGGGTTGTGGAATGCAATATGGCTGTAAATCCCTTCTGTATGGCGTGTCAACCAGTTATCTTATTTTCAGTTAAGGCTTGGTTTACTTATTATAAATAGGTTTTTTAGGTTATTTTTAAAGGAGAGTCCACAGGTTTTGCTAAGTTTTCAACTAGTACTGTAGAAACAGAGAGAAAATTGTGAGATCAACTTGGAGATTCTTTAAGAAAACTTGTGTTTGAATTTCATCTTTACGCTTGTGATTCTTATTGAAGTTGGATTTCGCTTGTTCTTAATTCTATTATGTAAGTTTTCAATTATGTTTTCTCAATCCATAATTCTTGCATCTCCACAAAGCATGAGTAGCTAAATCTACAACTATGGTTGTGGGAACCATGAAGAACTAACGAAGTGAAACAGCCTAATTCATAATTCTGGAAAGGTGTATATACATGTATTAATTAACTCTCTTTGTTTTGCATGTATTCTGATGGTGGCCAACATTAGAACCCGCCTAGTGTTATTGACTGGACTAAGGTAGTAATGAATATGAAAATCGATTAATTAACAGGATTTGATTGATGTGTTCTCGTCTAATCAACCAAACTATGCCAAGGAGAGGTTGTACTGGGACTGATAGGTAAGGGTTAGTAATGCACACTATTGAGATTGTCCAAGTCACATAGTGAAATTCACCTCTCACCTTTGACTAAAGGCTTAGTAAACATAACTTACCGTCCTGCATGCTATACCCTAGAAAAGAATTAGGTTATCCAGTGATACTGAGTTGGGGAATCATGGGGAACACAATACCCTAGTTTCTCTCCATAGTGACTTCTCTCTTATGTTAGTTTATTTGTGATTTTTATTGATTATTGCAAAACCCCCCCTTTGGGAGAAGTAAGTCAGTTAACTATTCGTATCGCGATCATTGAATCCTCTTGAGTCTACGTATTCCCTGTGGGTTCGATCCTAACCTTTGTTAGGTTCTATTTCTTGACAATGACTGCTTTATTCTCTTAAAAGGAAGTGTAACTTGGGCGACATCATGGGGTTTGGTAAGGGGACCCTAGAAGCAACCCTTTGTCCCATTAACTTTGTGCCACCATAGTTTCCCTTGTAGGGTAGGCTAGTGGATCAAAGCAATCCATTTATCATATATGATGATGCATGCTATGTGATGGACTTCCACCCAACAATTGGACTTCCCATGACAACGTTAGGGGGTTATGTTGAATTTCATGTATTAGCTCATATGGTCTTATATGTCATTTATAGTCCACTCCCACAAAGTTTCAGATTTGATGTCTTCGTTCCATCACATGTGTTATCAAATTGTATTACTTTTACTTCATACTAAGCGTTACTCCTTGTGCATGATTAAGCTCATAGAAAATGATGATTCTACCTTTTCATTCATTGATGTCTTTAACTTATGAATGACGACATTACAATTTTATCCTCGCATTGCATCTTAAATACTTAGTACATTCCAATGTACTAACACATACTTTTGCCGACAAGTTGTCACCATGTAGGGTCTGACACTCCTTCTTCTTCGGCACGTGGCTAATTGTCAATATTTAAGACTAGTATGTGTGGTGAGTCCTTAGTTCGCGAATCTACCTATTGTTCCTTCATGCTATGTATTATTCAAATGATGTATAATTTTTTCTTTTTATGAACTGAAGGCTTTTACTTTCTAATTTATCTTAGTATATTTTTTATTTGAGGGAAACCAAAATCATGCATCGGTTCCCATTGACTCATGTTTAGATGGTAAGCTTTGGAAAATGACATATGTTTGGGATGTTTCTTTATATTTCAAAACGTTTTCCCTTAGCCCCATTCCTATTTACTTCCGCACTATAAATATATTTACCTATGAATGCTTGACATGCTAAGATGGCTTGGATGATTTGCCTAGGGGTGTCTCATTCACTGTGTTACGATTAGACCCTAGACTTAGGTTGTGATAGAAACAAATCAATTGGGTTAGCAAGGGAATTCAAGAAATATTACAAGATCAAAGAGGAGCAATATCAACTATTAATGAACAGAAAAGGTCATCGTCAACAAATCAAGGAGAACATAATAATTGGGACCATGATGAAGAACTCACTAAACAACAATAGAATATTAGGATGGATAGGATGGATGAGAAGGGTAAAGAGGATGGTGAATAAGACCTTAAAAAAATTAATGAGGTAAGAAAAGAATGGGACCTATTGGCAAGACACACCAAAGAATTAAGAATGTAAAAAAGAATAATAAAGCTCCTGCCAAGATTAGGAGCACAAGAAATAGTTCAACAAAGCTATCTCTGTCTAAATGATGATGGACAAAATATGTGCTAGAATGTTGGATCTATCTATAATCAAAATTCCTTTGAAAGATTTATTGATCTAACAAGAGAAACAAACTGGCATATATTGCTCTTATGAAACCTTTTGAAAGGCCTCATGAACTAGAAAACTATAGGTTTAAACATGGGATGACACATGTAGTGGTTAATTGTTCAGAAAATAATATTGGTTTTTTTGGAATGAACAATGATCAAGCAACATTATTAGGATAGTCATCAATAAATCATAATTCAGTTCACTCGTAACACTTATAATAAGATAATAGTGGTTATAGTTGTATATATATGCAAGGTGTTATGCATTAGACAAATTAGAATTGTGGGAAGACTTGGAGTCAAATAGCAACAACATATATGTCTCATGGATTGTAGGTGGGGACTTTCATGTAATTATGGATGCCTCAGAGAAGATGGGTGAGTTTCCTATCACCCAACATGTAATAATGGACTTTACTCAATATGTTAATAATTGTGCTCTATATGACAAAATCTACAAGGAGCAAGTATACATAGTGGAATAAGAGAATAGAGGAGGACTGCATCTTCAAGAGATTTGACAAAGTGTTGTGATGTAGAATTTATACAACCATTCCCAAATTTAGAAGTTCAACACCTTATAAGGGAAGGATCCGACGATGCACTTCTTTTGGTCAAGTGCAATTCCAATGTATAAGAACGTCGTAAGTCATTCAAATTTCTAATTTTTTGGTTAACCATCCACATTTCCATAAGGTAGTGAAGGAACACAGGGAAAGAGATATCCAAGGAAATCCCTTAGATATTATAAAGGGGATGATGAAAACCATATCAAATGCTGACAACTGGAGAAAAACTACATGTGGAGACATCTTTCAAAAACACTTAACCATGGAAAATGTGGTTAAGGTAAATTAAAGGAACTTTGATTCGAGATAAATAGATCAGATAAAAATAGGGATGAATTGATGAAAGCAAAGAAAAAGCTTTAGAATTTATGTCAACTAGAGAAGGACTACTAATATAGAAGGCAATGATGAAATTCTTTAACAAAGGTGATAGGAATACAAAGTTCTTTCATTACTATGTTAAAGGTAGGAAAAGAAAACTGAACACAAATGAGATTGAAGATGATGAAGGAAGGATGCCTAAAGATGATAATAGAATAGGGGATGAAGCAGTCCAGGTGTTTCAAGCGCATTATAAGGAGGCATGTGTAGATAGTGATGCAATGTTAAGCTATATTCCTAATCTATTGTCAAAAGAGCAGAAGAAAGGGATGGATAGACAATCAACTGGAGAGGAAGTGAGAAATATTGTGTTTTCATTAAATATTGAAAGTGCAAGTGGACCAGATGATTTTTCTAATAAGGATTTTCAATCTTGTTGAGACATTATAAAAAGTGATATTATCAATTTGGCGGTGAAATTCTTTTGTGGATGGAAGATCCCAAGATATATTATCCATGTGACTTTGATCCGTATTCCAAAGAAAAAGCAAGGGGATTTCGAGATTTGAGGTGAATCAGTATTGGCACTTATATATATAAGGAGATATCAAATCTGATTCATGGAAGATTAGTGGAGGTGCTATTAGGGATAATATCCAAAAATTAGATAATATTTATGAAAGTTAGAAGTATTACAGAGAATGTGCTTCTTTCTTCAAAGATTATCAGAGACATAACCAAGGAAGTAAGTATCACAATTTAGTGGTAAAGATAGATATGGCTAAGGGTTTTTCTACTAAAAGTGATGATAAGATTTGGCTGCACATAGAGATTAATGGACATGATTTGAAGACTTATATCCAAAAACTATTATTTTGTACTGATAAGGGAGAAGTTTATGTTTTTTTTCCTTTAAGCAAGATGTTTAAAGTAAGGAGACCCTTTATCACCAACCTTATTCATCATTGTTACTGAAGTATTGGCAAAGAGCCTGAACATTTTGAATTGGGAAGCTGATTTCATAGGTTATGGGTTAACTAAGTGGAGTGAGAAGATAAATCATCTCTTCTATGCTAATGACACTATAATATTTTGCTCAGGTCACAAGGGATCTATTAAGAGAATCATTACAAGAACTATGAGAAGATCTTAGGTCAACTTATCAACTTGAATAAAAGCTTTCTTTACGTATGTGACAAGGTTTCTATCATCGATAGAAATAACATGAGAGGGTGATAGGCATTGCTATTGCAACCTTTCCTTTCATATACCTAGGCTTTCCAATGTCTTACGGTAGAAAGAATAAGAGCCATTTCGATGAGCTAGTAGGGAAAGTTAGAAGAAGTTGATGTCTTGGCATAGCAAATTATTGACATATGGAGGTAGATCTAGTTGGTTAATAATATATTGCAATCATTACCAATTTATTTACTATCTTACTATAAATCCTCCATAGGGGTGTGACTGATGAATTGCATAACATAATGGAAAAATCTTTTTAGAGTAGGATTGGTGGAGTAAAAGGAAAACACTAGGTTGTCTGGAGATACCTGTGCTTTCCAAAAGAGGAAGGAGGGCTGGGATTCACAAACAGTAGTCGACGCACTTTTTGTCAGATTGTGGTGGAACATTAGAATATCATCTAAGTCTCTATAGGTTAACAATATGTGAAACAAATACTATAAGAAGCAAATTCTGTATTAGTGTAGAATAAAGTGGCATCTCAGGTTTGGATTAAAATAATCCAGATAAAAAAAGATGTGGAGCACAATATATAGTGGCAAATAAAGATAGTAGAAATTAGCTTCTGTTTGACAATTGGACATAGCATGGTGTATCATATTACGTGGAAGATTAGAATATGGGGAAGAAAGAAATTAATGTAAAGAAACCTATATAAAAAGGTGACTGGCACTGTGTTCGGTTGAAATAGTATATTTTAGAGGAAAATGTGGATTTCATTATGGGACACATTAGCCCTATATTAAAAGAAGAAAGAAGAGACAAAGCTTGGTAGATGGGGTAGACAAATGGGACTTCTATTATAAAGTCAGCATGGGACCATTTAAGACGCAAGAAGCAGAAAAATGATATCTTTCGGAGTACATGGAATAAGGGGATACCTTTTAAGACAAACTTTTTTCTATAGAGAATGTTGTGGGTAAAATACAAACTGATGATAATCTGCAAGAAATAAGGATCCATATGACATCTAGATACTGGTGTTGTGAATATATCACCAAGAGAACATGGAGAATGTTTTTCTAACAATCTTCAAAGCTTCTAAGTTATGGAGGTACTTTACTAATTTTGCAGGTATGAAGATGGAAAGCCTACAATTACAACATAGCCTAATGAAATGGTGTTACAATGAGGGGTTATGAAGATTGAAGTAGATATATCGAATGATTGCTGGAATTTTCATCTAAATTTTATGGAAAAGGAGAAATCGTAGGATGCATGATAAGGACATATCTTTGCAAAAACTTCTTTATCAGCTTAATCAAATCACTAAATATATGGCTAGGAGGAAGTTTCCAGGAATACAAACTTAGGAAAATGATCGGAGAGACATTTTCATGACCTTAGGTAAGATCAAACAAAAACTTTATCACCATTTGGTGAAATGGGAGTTCTCTCAACAAGGAGAGAGCAAATGCAATACGGATGGAGCTTGTAAAGATAATCCTGATATAGGTGTATATGGTTTTTTCTTGAGAAACAATAATGGTGGTGTAATTATTTAAAATTTATTAAATATAAATTTTAAAATGATTCGAATTATATTAAATTCATGAATATATTAGTCAAAATAAATGTTATGGATTAATATAATTGGATTAATCATTTCAATCTAATAAATATGAATTTAATTAAAACCCATGTAATTGATTTGAGCTACAATAAAAGAGTCCAATTCAATAGGCCCATCTTAGTGCCATGTGTCAAATGATGTGGGACGCCAAGTCAAATAAAAAAGCCAATAGGATCATGCCATGTGCCAAAATGACAAACCCATTTCATTAAAGCCCAATATGCCATGTCACTTAGATCTGATTGACTAAAGGAAAGTCTTTCCTAGTATAATTCCTTTATTATACAACTATAAATTGGGGTCTTCATAATTCAAAGAAAAATGAAGAATTCTAACAAAAAGCTAGAGAAAGCTCATGAATCAAAAACCACAAATTTCTCTACAAGTTCAAGAATTCAAGCATTCAAGTTCAAGAACAAGCTTAAAAGTTGTTGAACTAAAGATCAAACTCAAGAACAAATTCAAGTTTCAAGATCAAAATCAAGAACAAATTCAAGTTTCAAGAACAAGATCAAGAATAAATTAAAACTCTAAGATCGAGTTCAAGAACAAATTTTAGATTCAAGATCAAGCTAAAAAATCCTTGAATTTACTCTTGAAAAAGCAAATAAGAGGATTCATAGAGAGTCTACACTCACACATTGAAATCAAATACTATAATTGTTGTGATATTCTCATTTTTTATTATTATTTTCTCGATGCAAATTTTATCGTCTACAAATTCTGGCATGCTTGGCGGGACAATTTCTACCTCTAATCTCAACTTTCAAGCATCAAAGAACATTCAAATTGCTTCCAAGATGATTAACTCCCAATTAACTTTCTCCAAGACTGTTGACTCCAAGTTCTCTGTTGAAGTGGAGGAATTCCTTGGAGTTACCTTTAGGAGTTTTGGTGCTTTAACGATGAGAAAAGCTACCATGCTGGGATAACAAACACTTTATGTGTCATCCATATCAATTCATTTTTTTGGGGCTTCAACTCTAAGAGGAGTAAGATCCTTTACAAATGTTGCAAATGGAGGAAGCAGTATTTCTGAAAAGATCGAAAGAACTTTAGCTTCACTTGAGCTTTCTGGTGCTAAGAACTCCATCACAAAGAAAGGCTTGTAAAGATTGACTCGCACAAAATGCCATCGCCAATGGTCATGCAAGCAATGGTAACTGATGCTTCATCCATGGAGGAGCAACTTATGAATTTGGCAAAGATGATTGAAGGATTGACTAAGAATGTGCAATGTCTAGAATCTCGTATTGACAAGTTGATAGATAGGATGGATGGTTTACTAAATGGAGAATCTAGCCATGCACCTTGAAAGGGCATTGAAGTTCAATAGACTAAAAATCCTAAAAAGCAAGTATCACATATCAAGGAGATGCCACTCTCCTCTAAGGGAATGATCCCACTTGATCGATTGAAGGAATTCATTGAAGGAACTATCAAGGATAAGTATGAGGTCTCCACCAAGTCTTCCCACATGTATGTCAAGTCTTACACTGCAAGGATTGATAACCTCAAAATGCCTACCAATTATCAACCTTCAAAGTTCCAACAGTTCAAGGGCAAAGGAAATAAAAAGAAACATGTTGCGCACTTTGTAGAGACATATAACAATGGGGGGGGGGACCTATAGAGACTATCTTGTCAAGCAGTTCATCCATTCCGTAAAGGGAAACACATTTGACTGGTACACTGATCTTGAGCCTAATTCTATTGATAGTTGGGAGCAACTAGAACATGAGTTCCTTAATCGCTTCTACAACACAAGATGCTCTGTTAGCATGGTAGAGCTCACGAATACTCGCCAGAGAAAGGATGAACCAGTCATTGATTTCATAAATCAATGGAGAAATGTGAGTTTATATTATAAAGATAGGCTTAGTGAAGTTCTGCTATAGAAATGTGCATCCAAGGGATGCATTGGGGGCTTCTCTACACCTTACAATGAATCAAGCCTAAGTCTTTTGAAGATCTAGCTACTCGTGCCCACGATATGAAGTTGAGCATGTCTTCTGCTGGAAAGGATGGGATGCTTATTAATGATCCTCACAGAGGGAAGGACAAACGAGAACCCAAGAAATGGAGCAAATTTGTGCCCATGAATAACAACAAAGAATCCATGAATGTTAATATGGTGCCTGCGAAGTTTAGTATGAAAGAAAGTAAGAAGCAAAGTGTAAAGATAACTTTTCAAGAGCATCCGAATCAAAAGTTAACCTTGAGGGAGATGCGAGAAAAGGAATACCCTTTTCTAGATACTGATGTTCTTGAAATTTTTGATGAATTGTTTGAGCTAAAGTTCATTGAGTTGGTAGAGATAAAACGACCTGAAGAAGCTAGGAAGATGGATGACCAAAATTATTACAAGTATCATAGACTTTTAGGTCAACCTTTTGAAAAGTGTTATGTCTTCAAGGATAAAGTTATGCAATTGGCTAACAAAAAGAAGATTGTCATTGATGACAGAAAGGAAAGCTCTAATCAAGTTTCTATCATATTCGATTTGCTTGACCCAATCAAAATATATACATATGAAGAATAAGGAACATTAGAGCAAGAAAAGTCCCAAATTTATACAAATAATGACGGAGGCTGGATTCTTGTGACTAGGCGGAGACGCAACAAGACTAGTCCAGAGAAAGGATCATTCGAGCAAATAATCAGACAAAGGATAGTGAGGACATCAAAGAAGTAGAAGCCGGTCAAATATCCAAAGAGGTCAAAGGTAGAAATACATCACTACCAAAAACAACGATGTCTGGTGACTTTGGGGGAAATCTTACCAAATTAGTTCTGCATGGAGGCTACTCAAGAGAATGTTGAGGCATAATATTTCAGTTTTGGCAAGGGAGAAGCAATGAATGAAACTTTATCAAAGGTGTATCTTTCTAACAAAGAAGAAACAATAAGTGAAATCTCACCAAAGATGTCTCTTGTGGACAAGGAAGAAGCAATGGGTGAAATCCCATCGAAAGCATCCCCCTCATCTTCCGAAAAGTCTATGGAACACCTTCATCAAGAAGTACTTGCATGTGATACGAAGATCATATTTATAGACGATGATCTTTTATTTGGTGAAACTCTACACAGTCGTCCTTTATATATGGTCGATCATGTGCTAGAGAAGAAGATGAACAGAATCTTGATAGATGAAGGGTCTGGAGTCAACATTATGTCCATCCACACATTCAAAAATCTTGGTATCACAACTGAAGAACTTATCAAAAGTCACTTGACGATACAAGGATTCAATCTAGGGGGCAGAGGTCTATAGGCTCTATTAAGCTAGAAATTCTTATCGATGATTTGCGATCAAGTGCATGGATTCATGTGATTGATGCAAATATTTCGTACAATATATTGCTTGGAAGGCCTTGGGTGCATGCGAACAAAATTGTCTCATCTTCTTACTATCATTGATTGAAGTACCTCAAAGATGGAATTGAAAGAAAGATAGTTGCTGATAATAACCCTTTTACTGAATTTGAGTCATAGTTTGTCGATGCAAAGTTCTATTTGAAGAGTTATGTTGTAAAAGAGGCAAAGCTTGAGGGTGCCAAACCAACCAAGTCTAACAAGCTTAAAAGAGAAACAATTGATGTGGCTATTGATGGGGCCAAAGTCGATGTCAGGGAGCCTAGATCTTTTCCAAATTAAGGGAAGACTATGCCCTAAAAAAGAAGGCCTACCTTTACACTTTGTTATATCCCGAAAGCTAAGTAAGAGGAGGTCTGATCATCCGATATGCAAGGAAATGTATTAGGAGGGATAACTATTCCTATCAAATGGATTGATGCAATAAACTTGTCTTCAAAGTTGCTGGGAAGTTTTGTGGCTCACAATCCGCCATAAGATGTGCCACTCCCTACAAAGCGTATAGAAGGCTTTGATTTAAACGCTTACAAGTTATTTGAAAAGGCTGAGTATAACCCTAATGAGCTATCTAGGCTAGGTAATCTCCCATCAGAAGGCACAACTAGGCAAGTACACGAAGGCTTAGGCTGTAGCCATCCACCAACCAGTTCACATCTCCATAAGAAGGGCAAGCAATAACTACATAATCGTAAAAGATGACTATGCTTCTTCTAATAAAAGACCTTCTATCTTTGATCAACTCGGATAGCCTGTTAAGAGAACTTTTATGTTCGAAAGGTTGTTGAAGAAGAGGAATAACAAGCATCAGAAAAGTTACCTAAGAGTAACGATACTTGCTTCACCTATGTTCCAAAAAGATTTCAAAAGTGTAATCCCTTCTAGGATGAAACGATGAGTGGAACTCATGGTTTCATGTAAAGAGGTACTAAAGGTGAAGGATCACACTATGGCATACACCAAAGAGCGCGAGGAAGATGAAGAAAGCTTAGGCTCCTCATGTCATGTTACAACTCAGATTAAGAACAATGCCTCATGTCAACTGAAAATTGATGAAGAGTTGGGAGGTATTGTTTGGTGCTATCATATATTTATCAATGATAATGATCCATACAAATAGGAGGATGCTGGAGATGCTCCACCAGAATTTGAAAAAGGAGTGAAGACCACAAAGGATCCCTTAAAAGAAGTAAACCTTGGCACCAATGAAGACCGATGGCCAACCTACATGGGTGCTTTTCTAGAAACTGATGAAGAAATGGCTTATATGAACATACTCAAATAATATAGGGATGTATTTGCTGGAATCTATAAAGGAATGCTTGGTTTGAATCCCAAAATAACGGTCCATCAATTGGTAGTCAAGCACGACGCTTGTCACGCCCTAAGCCCCATTAAGGCGGACTGGCACCCGTTGCCGACAAGGCTCGGGAGAACCAACATATAACTATACACCTGCTATGAACATTTAAGAGGTTTCCATACTTAACATGCTGTCAAAAGAAGGTATCTGTACTAACAAACCAGAAGTAAATGCATAAGACTAGGCCGTTGGAGCCACGATGTCGACAATACGCTATTTGACCACACTTTAATTTACATAGTCTACAAAGCCTCTAAGTAAGGAACAATATCCAAATGGGTCGGGACAGGCCCCGCCTCATGACCAACTATACAATACAAAATATAAGTTCTAAACACATAAGCCCCGAAGCAACCTGGAGCTTAGTAATAGCAGCTGGAAGTCCTGTACTCTTACTGGGGAGATCTAGTAGCTCCTGTACCTGCAGCAGAAATGTAGGTCCCCCGTAAGGGACGTCAGTACGAGATAATGTACTGAATATGTAAGGCAGGAAATACTGTACATGAAATAAGAACTCAGATGAAATCACATGCTGGTGTGTAAGGATGAAAAGACCACCTTTAGTCATACTGTGGAATCATGTACTTTATGTCTTTTTATTTCTGTATCTTTACTGTATAATCTGTGCACAATATATCATGTAAATGACCAGCTGATCAGTGGTAAATCTATAATGGGATCGACCCTGGCTAGGTGATTCCTTCACCCCTCGGGCTACCACCCAAATGAGATCGACCCTGGCTAGGTGATTCTTCCACCCCTCGGGCTACCACTCATTTATAAGCAACTGTAAGTTATCTTTTATTTACTTTGAGATGGTTCTTTTGGTGGTCATAACCTTTAGAACTGTAGGAATATAGACATGTGACATATGAGCAACCATACAAGGTAATACTACAATGAAAAGAGAGATACACAACTAATGAACCGTATCGGAGATTAAACGTCACATAGACTTTGTTGGGTAAGAAGGAACTCAAGTATATTTGGTATCCAAGTACATATGCAGGTTGACAATGACTATGTATGGGTACATATGAACATAGTAAAGAGTGGGGACACGGTTAGCAGCCATGTCGGAGTTTGTACGTGCCTTTATATGCTAAGGAAGATTATAGATTTCATGCCAAGTAATAGGAAATCAAGTTGCCTTACATACCTCGCTGTACTATGTCGTTATTACCTCGGGGTAGTATCCTTTTCCTCCAAACACTTATCTACAACATATTAGGTGATAAAACTAGTGTTAGTAGCTAATAAACACGTCTTAGTAATCCAATTTCACCCAAAAACAACATCCGGGCAGCAAGCTCGGAATTAGCAACCAAGGAGTATTCTTTCAACATTTCCACTCCTAATCGTATTTTCTAACACACATTCCCATATACATGTCATATCCAGCTATGTTTAGTCCCATAATAGCATTACAACAACTCATACAATACAGCATACAACAACTTTACACAACACGTAAGTAGACAACGCAACATTGCGTCCTTCCGCTACATTTCGACGTCAACCATTCCAAATCCGTTCCAACCTTAACCAAACTGTCCTCAACATATTTACACACAATTACAGTCCTAAACCAGTCCCTAAGTAGATGAAAAACGTGGGACAATAATTCCCAAAAAACAGTCCACAAATTCTTACTAATGACCGGAATTAAGACATCATTTAAGAACTTGTTTTTGCGGAAGATACAAGTGGTCCAGCAGCCTTCTTACATCATTACAGACCCAAGACTTGTTAAGAATATACATATACTTCATAACTCAGCCAACCAACAAGTTAAAGGTCTCTTATTTAACAAGAAAAGTGAGCCACAAAATTGGAACACATGCTGTCCCAAAATTCCTGCACAATACAACCAACATATTCTTCATGTTTTTCATGGAAAAATTACACCAAACCATGGGTATATTTACTTACCTTAACTCTCAAGTATTAGGTTCTCTTCAAGAACCCTAGAAGTGTGTCTTGGCTGCTTTAGAAAATGAGAAGAGTGCAAGAAGAACTTAGAGAGAAAATCTGAAATTTGGCTTAAGAGAATGGCTAAAAGTTGCTGCTGGTTGCTCCCTTTTATAGGCCTCTTTTGGCCGACTTTCTTTTGGGGTTTTAGCCTTATTTTAATAAGGTTATGGGGCAGCAGCTTGGCCCTTTCATTTGGGCCTTATTGGGCTTCAAATGGATGGGCTTTGTTGCAAACATTTACTCCCTAAGCCCACTTAGTTTGGGATTTAGTTTTGAATTGGATTGTAATTGTAATTTAGCCCTTTTCTTATCCATCTTGGGATGCAAATATTGTCCTTTTATGATGCCAAACCATGGGCCCAAATGACATCCTTAACTCGGGGTTTATTCTTTATCGGACTTGAACAAATTCGGTGTTGGGCCTTGTCTCCGTTTACCGAGCTTATTTAAGCTAAGCGCGTAGGTGACTCACCTACTAGCTTGCTAAGTCCCTCAAGCACCTCAATTATTTTACTTCATTTAAGGTCACACTCTCCTTAACTTGACTTAAAAATTATATACGCTCGGTCATCTTAAGCGTTAGACGTGCATATAGCCCTTTAATCTAAAATTCACGCACCTTTAAAAATATGTGCGGATTTGACCCTGCCATATCATATTTCATCTATGTTGAACTAGTACATGTATGATGTGGGGTGTTACATCGCTCGTCTGGTCAAGCAGGCTCAAAGACTTCAGGCTAGACTTGGTTCCCTTAATTGAGAAAGAAGTTAACAAGATCATTGAGGCAAGCTTCATTCCTGACGTTAAGTACCCCACGAGGATTTCAAGAATTGTTCCAGTGAGGAAGAAGAATGGCCAAATTCAAGTTTGCATTGATTTCAGAGATCTCAACAATGCATGCTCTAAAGATGAATTCCCACTACGCATTCTAGAGCTAACGATTGATGCTACAACTGGTTATGAAGGAATGTCATTCATAGATTGCTATTCTGGCTATAATCAAATCCATATGTCAGTAAAGGATGAACAACTCATAGCATTTCATACACCTAAAGGCATCAATTGCTATAACATGACGCGCTTTGGTTTAAAGAATGCTCGTGCCACATATCAAAGGTCTATGCAAAATATGTTTGATGATTTAGTCCACAAAAATGTCAAGTGTTATGTTGATGACTTGGTGGTGAAGTCAAAAAGAAGGAGTGACCATTTGAAAGACTTGAGAATGGTGTTTGAGTTGCTTCGAAGGTATCAACTGAGGATGAATCCATTAAAATATGCGTTTAGGGTTACTTTTGGGAAGTTTCTTGGCTTCATTATGCGACATCAAGGAATTGAGATTGATCAAGCCAAAGTTGATGCGATTTTAAAGATGCCCAAGCCTCCAAACATTCATGAGTTGGAAAGTCTTCAAGGAAAATTAGCCTACTTATGGAGGTTCATCTCAAATCTAGCTGGAAGATGCCAACCATTCAGCCATCTCATGAAGAAAGGTGTCACTTTAAAGTAGAATCAAACATGTAGCAAAGCCTTTGAATGTAGCAAAGCGTATCTGGCGAAACCTCTAATCCTAGCATCTCCTATACTTGGAAAGCTATTGATACTTTACATTGCAGCACAAGAAAGGTCCATGGGAGCCTTACTAGCTTAAGAAAATAATGAAGGCAAAGAAATAGGTCCATGGGAGCCTTACTAGCTTAAGAAAATAATGAAGGCAAAGAAAATGTCCTTCATTACTTGACCAGAATGATGACACCAAATGAGTTGAATTATTCACTAATCGAGAAGTTGTGTTTGGCTCTGGACTTTTCGATCCAAAAGATGAAGCACTGTTTTAAAGCTCACATTGTTCATCGTATTTCTAGAGCAAATTCTATAAAATTTGTTATGTCAAAACCAGTCCTCAGTGACCGACTGGCAATGTGGTACCTTCAGTGCCAACAATTTGAGATTTTATATATCCTTCAAAAGGCTATGAAGGGACAAGCATTTGTGGACTTTTTGGCGAACCATCCTATACTAGATAATTGGGAATTAACTGATGAGCTCCCTCATGAAGATGCAATTGCCATCGAAATCCAACCTCCTAAGAAAATGTAATTTGACGGGGATGCACATCGTGGTGGAGTTGGTGCAGGTGTTGTGTTTGTCACTTCACAAGGAGAATTCCTACCTTTCTCCTTCACATTGAAACAACATTGCTCTAACAATGTTGCAGAATATCAAGTGCTAATACTTGGACTTGAGTTGGCTGTTGAAAAGAAGAAATTATAGTTGCAAGTTTTTGGCGATTTTCAATTAGTAATTGAACAACTCTTGGGAACCTATAAGGTCAAAACCTGAATTGCGCCCATATCACTGTGTTGCCCAAAGGTTGATAGGATGGTTTGGAGATTTGACCCTTCAACATGTGCCAGGAAAGGAAAATAAAACAACCAATGTGTTAGCTACTCTAGCCTTAACTTTGACTCTTCTTGATCAAACTTAAGTTACTATCTGCCAAATATAGGTAGTACTACCATTGGATGAAGACAAATATATGGAGAATATGCTCGGTCATATTGTCATAGTTTTTGAAGCCAACAAAGAGGATTGGTGACAAGTTATCATTGACTACTTGTGTTATGAGATATTCCTAGAAGATACAAGGAGAAGCACTGACATTCGTCATCGAGCACCTCGTTTTCTCTACTATAAGGATAAATTGTATAGGAGATTATTTGAGGGAATGCTGTTGTGGTGTTTGGGGGAGGAAGAAGCGGCTCAAGCTTTGAAAGAGGCACATTTAGAAGTATGTGGATCACATCAGTTTTGACCAAATCTCCATTTTCACATAAAAAGAATGGGGTATTATTGGCCAACCATGGTAAAAGATTTCTTGGATTATGCTCAAAGGCGCAAAACTTGTCAATTCCATGCAAACTTCATACATCAAGCACCTGAAGTTTTAAACCCAATTATCGCATCTTGGCCATTCGATGCTTGGGGGTTAGATGTTGTTGGACTACTACCAAAATCTTCTGGTAGGAACTTAAACATCTTGGATGCGATAGATTACTTCTCAAAATGGGCAAAAGTCATAGCTTTTAAGGATGTCAAGATGGAGAATGCTACAAACTTCATTCGAGTAAATGTTGTCTATCTATTTGGCATTACATGATATATAATAACGAACAATGGCAAGAGATTTGATAACAAGTTGATGAATAAGATCTGTGATCTCTTTGGCTACAAGCAACCTGAATCTTCCATATATAGTGCTTGCACCAATGGTCTAGCCAAAACATTCAATAGGACCCAAAGAAATCTTCTAAAGAAAGTGGTCTCTAAGTCCAAACAAGACTAGCATGAAGAATTGAAGAAGCCTTCTAGGCATATCAGGACGACATATCACTAACTAACTCAAGCAACCACATATTCGCTTACTTTTGGACTTGAAGCTTCCTTTTACTTGAGCGTCAAATATCATCCTTGAGACTCGCCATCCAAGAAGGGCTCACAGAGGAAGAAAATGCTCGACTACGTCTTGCTGCATGAGAAGCACTTAATGAAGAGAGGTTAGAAGCCTAATAAAATCTTGAATGTTATCAAGCTCGTTTGTCTCGTGCTTTCAATAAAGAGATTCACTTGAGGTGATTTCAAATTGGAGACCAAGTTCATGCAGTAAGAAGGCCCATTATCACTTTACATAAGACTGGGGGAAAGTTCACCTCAAAGTGGGATGGACCATATGTAGTACAAGAAGTATACTCAAATGGTGCTTACAAACATGTCGATGCAGATGGCATAAGGATCGGTCCTATAAATGCAAAATTTCTTAATAGGTACTACCCTTAAGGGAAATGACGTTCCTTGAAATTTGAGTATAAAAACGCATGATACTCCTAGCCCCTAAGAGTATAAACTGTGTATGACACTCTAAAAAAATGTCTTCTAGGTTGAAAGTCTCGAAAGAAGCGGCCTAGGCAAAAGTTAAGACAAAAAAAAAAACTCCCCCAAGAACTATGTTGTGACTTGATCCTCTTCATTGAGGTATGTACGTGCTTGGAATTATATTCTATTTTCAGTTGCATAAGTGTTAGAAAACTATATATCCCTACTTGATTCCTTATGGGTGCAAAACCCTATGGAATGTGAGCTTCTTCAATGGCACGCTTGAGATCTTCAAGTTTAATCAAGTTTGTAGGTTGAAGTTTTCATAATCCTCAAGTCTGGAAGTTAAAGTTCTTGAGTCTACAAGTTGGTTCTCAAATTAAGCAAGTTTGCAAATAATGGTCTTCAAGCTTTCAAGTTTATGTGTTGATACTCTTGAGATTATTTGATTGTCTAATATAAAGCATTAAGTTCCATAAAGTTTGCTAAGGCGAATGCACAAGCTTTAAAAGAGAGGAACTTTTATTATTTTTATTCTTATTAGCATGCCAAATATGAATTAAGTTTGAATTACTAATGCTTGCAGCAAAAGAAAGCATGTGAGAAAATTCAAGTTAAAACCACAAATGCAAGATATGAGACCAAAAAAACAGAGAAACTTTATTGCTATAAAATTGTCTAACATATTAATCTAAATCTAGAGAAAATAAAGAAAGGATGTAGAAAAAAAAGAGGGGGGAGGGAGCCTAATCTAAGCATAATTTGTAGTTGATCAAATTTTGATGACTAGCCTCCAAGTTCTTTCTCTTGTGCTCCAAACGATTCGAATCACCAGTTGTCAAGAAGTCCATGTTGTCATAAGAGAACACTCATCCTTGGAAAAAAATCTTTGGTTGAACCTATTCAATCTCCTTCTTGGAAGCATCTACAACAACTTCATGTTCTGCTCGCTCCACTTATAGAGTTGTTAACTTCCTTATGACTCTCTTTAATGATTTTCTTTTAGAAGAAGCATGTTTAGTCTTCTCACCCTCCTCTGCTCTAAGAGACTCAATTCCCTCCTTGGCCTTGGAAATCAACTCTAGCTTCTTATCTACATGCACCATATCTACATATTAGAGCGTTTGTTTTATCATAGAAGGTAGCAAGCCAAAAAAGAGAATCAACCAAATGCTCTAAGGATAAAAGATCTATGAAATGTGTCTCACTCATCACTTGGAGAATTTCATAAATATCTCCTTTGTAAGATGAAATTTAATCTAGAGAAGTTCTATAAAGTTTGCTACAAATCTCTTCCCAAAGGCCTAAGATATACTTCCTTTTGTGAGTTGAAACAAGGCTTTTTCCTTCAAAATAGACTTATCCCCATCTGGCTTTGAAAAGAGTGGAGGAGTACCATTCGAATCAAGGGTCAACCTTTTTAAAGCTTGATCATGAGAAGTGGATGTAATTTTCTGGCCTTGTTCAATAGCTAAAGTTGACCCTACCTCAGCTTTTGATGTTGCGATAGACTCATCACTAATCTGCAGCCTCTCTTGTAGCGATCCCTTTGGATGTTCAATAGCATTTGTCTACACGAAATGGGAGGTAAGAAAGTTTTAGAAAATTACTTAACCATAAATTAACAAAAAAAGAGATTCATGGTCAAAGGGAAAACCTCCTAACCTCCTCACTCAAAATGGATAATGCTTCTGAAGGACCATCAATGACTTTTTCTTCCATGATGTCTAACCTAACATCTTCAAGCTCAGTTGATTCATGCCTTTTCCTCTTCCAACATTGATCTTCAGTGCTACTTTTTCTTGTCTCTTGAGGGGCTTTCTTTCTAGATGGAATAATTAAGGGGCATCTCTCTACATCTGTAAGTGGGGTATCGAATTTCAAGAGCGCGTCTCCAATATCTTGACCTTTTTCTTCTAAAAGAGTAGTGAAGTCTGGCCTAACGTTTTACACCAAAGATTCCAAATTATCATCAGAAAACTTCCCATGGGATCTTTTCCACCAAGAGGGATATTGAGTGTTGTAAAGTTTCTTCGCAGAAGTAACCATAGGTGGAAATGTCTCTCTTGACATAGTACTACGTGAGACAGATTCACTAGTACCTAAGTCCCACATCAAGAGATTCAGCACAAATATCCTTTTCAAAATGTCCAAGAATATGTTGATAAAACTCAAATTGATGGCTAAATCGGTGGGGATTATATGGCTCAATGAGGAAGAAGGGTCCTCTCCTTAAGGTAAGATGATTAAAGCGGAGGCTCATAAAATAAGATGACTCCAACTTTGAAGCTTTGTTATCATCAACATAATAAGTTGGGTGAGGCCTATTAAGCATGGTTGCATTCCACACAAGGTTTTAACCCCGATGGACGCACTTTCATGCCTCATCTTTATCAAAATATTTTGCAGCACCCTTTCAAGAATATACCACCATTAGCGGGAGAGATGATACAGTAGTAAGAGGATAATGTGTCTTGAGGTAATAACCAAGCAAACCATAAACATAACGGACAGGGAAAGAAACATTAATATGATCAAGTTGTGAAGAATTTGAGATCTTGTTTAAGGAACGAGACGCTTGCTAAGACTTGGACTGTAAGGCTAACCCTTTGAAAACTCGCCATCAAGCTTTCCATCTTAAATGTTTCAGGATGAATAAGGTTCCGTTCCTCAAAGGGAAATACTAAGGCACATAACCAACATGACAAGAAAGTTGCCAAATAAGTCTCATAATTATGGTGTTTTGCTCCAAGCATAGAAAACACCATCTCTTGAGAGCTTAACTATGGTTCACCTTCGTTGATATTTCACCTATTGGGTTATGTGGAGATGATAGGCATGGAGTCTTCTTCTTTTTCTTTGGGGGAGGTAGCTCATAATTAATGTCTTGTTTACACCAAAATTGTATCCATTCACTAAAAGATGTCCCTGAGCTATCACCCTTCTCCTTTCTAAGATGATGAAAGGCAGGAAAATCTGTCCGTTTTGGAGTCATGACCTGTAAGCTCTATGGCATTAGATATCACTTCTTCATAAGGAAACCCACTAATCAGTAAACCATCAAAAGTATGCAAATCCTAAAGGGATATAGATTCTTTTCCAAGAGACATAAGTATTGTATTCGTTTGGGGACACCAAGCCTCACAAAAGCCTGCATAATATTAGAGTTCTGATTGTAGGTAAAAAGAGAAGCAAAGACAATATTTCGAAGGTTAGCATTGTTCAAACTTTGCCTAATCTTGCTAAGGACATCTTCTGTCCATTCGCAATATCCAGGGACGCAATAATATTCACCTTCAAACAAAATTTTATCTCCCTAATGTAACCCTTCTTGAATCATGCGATGCCCTAAATTTTGAAGGGTGCTTGCAAGATTTGTGCCTTGAAGATCGGTTTCTCAAGATATAATAATTTGGAAGCTTTATTAAATGTGTGGTCACGTTCTAAGGTCCAACATGCCTTATGAAGTGAGTTTCTCAATTGCGTCCACACATCAACATAACGATCGACCAAAGGATCTTGGACAAAATATTTGGTTTGTACGTTGCTATCTTGTGCCACGATTATAAGGTATTTGAGTTCAGAAGATAAGAAAGTATGGTCTTTGAAGAAAACCATTGTTCAAGCTGCATAACCCTTCATCAATAATAGCACAAAAAATGGGATAAGAATCAAAATAAGATAAAAATATGGCTAATTGGGTCATTTGGAACATTGTAAAGCCTTGGTGATCACTTATGTTTAAAAATTTGGAATATCATAAAGCCTCGAATTGGTGATCCCTTATGTTTAAACATTTAGAACATTGTAAAGCGTCGAATTGGTGATCCCTTATGTCTAAACATTGGGAACATTGTAAAGCCTCGAATTGGTGATCCCTTATGGGAACATTGTAAAGCCTTGAATTGGTGATCCCTTATGTTTAAACATTTGGGAACAGTGTAAAACCTCAAATTGCTAGTCCCTTATGGTTAACCATTTGGAGCATTGTAAAGCCTCGAATTGGTGATCTCATATGTTTAAACATTGGAAACATTGTAAAGACTCGAATTGGTGATCTCAAGGTGGCGGTATAGAACACATCCCTTCACACCTCGAGATCCAATTCTTGCGTTATAGAATCCGCAAAACGCAAATATTGGTCCCTTTGGCCTACAAAAATGGGACAAACAAAACGAAGTGAAAAAGAAAAGAAAAAGGAAGAGTCATACCTCAACAAAGATACCTAGGGTTGAACTTAGTTTTGATTGAAAAAATATGAAGAAACACACCCCTATTTTTAGGGTGCTGTCCAAGAAGAAAAAGGAAAAAAGGGATAAAAGGAAAGAAAGAAGAAGGAAAGAAAAAAAAGTGGTCATCTTACCACGTAAAAAGGAAAAAAAGGGAAAAGAAGAAAGAAGAAAGAAGAAAGAAGAAAGAAAGAAAATAAAAGAAAAAGAAAAGAAAGGAAAAAAAAGGGAAAATGAAAAGAAGGTCAAATTTCCTTTTTTTCAAAAAAGGTAAAGTTGGAAATAATATTTTTCTACATAATATTATAATAATAAGATTATAATATAATGTCAATGATTCTTCATAATATTATGATAACTATTATCATAATATTAAATTTATACTTCAAGTCTAGTCTTTAAATTATAAAATATTTCGACCAGACTTGAAGCAGGGCATTTGTAATCATTTAAATTTATTAAATATAAATTTTAAAATGATTCAAATTATATTGAATTCATGAATATGTTAGTCCAAATAAATGTTATGTATTAATATAACTGGGTTAATCATATAAATCCAATAAATATGGTTTAATTAAAACCCATGTTAATTGATTTGAGCTACAATAAAAGAGTCCAAATTAATAAGCCCAATATTATTTCATCCAAAAGGCCCATCTTGGCACCACGTGACAAATGATGTGGCACGCCAAAACAAAAAAATAAGCCAATAGGATCATAATGTGTCAAAATGACGAGCCCATTTTATTCAAGCCCAATATGTCATATCATTTAAATCTGATTGGCTGAAGGGAAGTCTTTCCTATTACAATTCTTCTATTCTACAACTATAAATAAGGGTCTGCATAATTCAAAGAAAAATGAAGAATTCTAACAAAAAGTTAGAGAAAGCTTGTAGATCAAACATCGCAAATTTCTCTACAAGTTCAAAAAATTCAAGCAGTCAAGTACAAGAACAAGCTTAAAAGCTCTTGAACTAATGATCAAACTCAAGACCAAATTCAAGTTTCAAGGTCAAAATGAAGAACAAATTCAAGTTTCAAGAAAAACATCAAGAACAAATTAAAATTTCAAGATCAAGTACAAGAACAAATTTTAGATTCAAAATCAAGCTCAAGAACCCTTGAATTTACAGTTGAAAAGGAGAATCAGCGGATTCATAGAGATTCTAGCACTCAAACATTTAAATCAAATAATACAACTGTTGCAATATTCTCGTTCTTGATTATTATTTTCTTGACGCGAATTTTATCGTCTACAAGTGGCTTTTTATATGGTGAGGTAGGATGCATGGATATCACAACCAAATTAGAAGAGGAGATAAGGGCCTTTCTAGAGGTAGGAAAATACTCTGTTGAGAAACAAGTTGGAAAGGTAGTGATTGAGTCTAAATCATCGCTAATAATCAATATCATTGAGGAGTTATGGAAAGTACGATGGAAATTAGAAAGATTCTATGATGAAATCAAGCAGTTACTAAGGAGGATATCGTATTATATCCGTCATACCTTCAAAGAGTGAAATAAAATGGCAAAGTATATAGCTAATCTTGTAATGAACTGGTTAGTCATTTTTGACCTTATCTGTGAGAATTACTATTTTATTCTTTTGTAAGTTGTTTTGTGCCTATTATTACTTATTTATATTGTTGGAATTGAAATCCCGAGTTTAAAAAATGGAGAATATGAGTTTTGACATTTTTGAAAGCTTAAGTTGTTGAAAGAGTGAGTTTTTATACCATTCCGAGTTTTGAGTGTCGGGTCAGAGATCCATTGATTCCATTAGCTACAAAACTGTCACGCCCTAAGTCCCATTAAGGAGAACTAGCACCCGTTGCCGACAAGGCTCGGGAGAACCAACATATAACTATGCACCTGCTATGAACATTTAGGAGGTTTCCATATTCAACAAGCTGTCAAAAGAAAGTAAACTGTATTAACAAGCCAAAAGTAAATGCATAAGACTAGGCCGTTGGAGCCACGATGTCTAAAGTATGCTACTTTACCACACTTTAATTTACATAGTCTACAAAGCCTCTAGGTAAGGAGCAATATCCATATGGGTCGGGACAGGCCCCGCCTCATGACCAACTATACAATACAAAATACAAGTTCTAAACACACAAGCCCCGAAGCAACCTAGAGCTTAGTAATATCAGCTGGAAAGTCCTGTACTCTTACTGGGGAGATCTAGTAACTCCTGTACCTGCAACATGAAATGCAGGTCCCCCGTTAGGGACGTCAGTACGAGATAATGTACTGAATATGTAAGGCAGGAAATACTGTATATGAGATAGAACTCAAATGATATCACACACTGGTGTGTAAGGATGAAAAGACCACCGTTAGTCATACTGTGGAATCATGTACTTTATGTCTTTTTATTACTTTACCTTTCTTTGCTATATAATCTGTGCATAATATATCATGTAAATGACCAGCTGATCAGTGATAAATCAATATCGGGATTGACCCATACTAGGCTTTCCTTTCACCCCTGGGATACCCCCCGAAATATGGGATCGACCTATGCTAGGTGATTCTTCCACCCTTGGGATACCACCCATTAATAAGCAACTTTGAGTTATCTTTTATTTACTTTCCAGATGATTCTTTGGTGGTCATAACATTTGGAGCTGTAGGAATATAGATGTGACATGTAAACAACCATACAAGATAGTATCACAATGAAAAGAGAGTTACACAACTAATGAAACGTATAGGAGATTAAACAACACATAGACTTTATTTGGCAAAAGGGAACTCATGTATCTTTGGTATCCGCAGATTTGACAATGACTATGTATGGGAACATATGAACATGGTAAGGAGTGGAGGCACAATTATTAGTTATGTCAGAGTTGGTAAGTGCCTTTATGTACCAAGGAAGAACCTAGATTTCATGCCAAGTAATAGGAAATCAAGTAGCCTTACATACCTCGCTGTACTATGTCGTTATTACCTCTGAGTAGTATCCTTTTCCTCCAAACACATATCTACAATATAGTAGTTGACAAAACTAGTATTAGCAGCTAATAAACACATCTTGGTAATCCAATTTCACCCAAAAATAATATCCGGGCAGCAAGCTTGGAATTAGCAGCCAAAGAGTATTCTTTCAACATAGGCACTCCTAATCGTATTTTCTAATACATGTTCTCATATACGTGTCTTATTCAGCTTGTTTCATTCCCATAACAGTGTTACAATATCTCATAAAGTACAACATACAACAAGTCTACACCACACGCAAGTAGGCAACACAACATTACATCCTTTCACTACATTTCGGCATCAACAATTCCAAATCTGTTTCAACCTCAACCAACATGTCCTCAACATATTTACACATAAATACAGTCCTAAAACAGCACAAAAACAGTCCCCCAAGTGGATGGAAAACATGAGACAACCATTCCCAATATTCAGTCCACAAATTCCTACGAAGAGCGCAATTTAGGTATCATATAAGAACTCATTTTCTCGGAAGCTTAAAATGGTGCAGCAGCCTTCTTACACCACACAAAACCAAAACATGTTAAAAACATACATATTACTTCATAATCCAGCCAACCAACAAGAGAAAATCCTCTTAATTAACAAGAAAAGTGGACAACAATCTTTGGAACACATGCTGTCCTGAATTCCTGCACAAGTACAACCAGCATACTCTTCATGTTTTTCATAGAAAAATTACACAAAACCATAGGTACTTTTACTTACCTTAGCCCTCAAGGATTAGTTTCTTTTCAAGAACCCTCGAGGTGAGCCTTGGCTGCTTTACAAAGTGAAGAAAGAGCAAGGAAAAACTTGGAGAAAAATCTGATTTTTGGCTTTAAGAAAATGACTAAAGGTTACTGGATTTTGCTCCCTTTTATAAGACCACTTTTGGCCGACTTTCTTTTGGATTTCCAGCCTTAATTTATTAAGGTTATGATGCAACAACTTGGCCTTTTCACTTGGGCCTTATTGGGCTTCAATTGGATGGGCTTTGCTGCAAATATTTCTCACTTTTTGGGCCCTATTTGAGAATTGGGTTGTGAATGTTTTAAATTTCCCTTTTCCTATTCATCTTGGGATGAAAATGTTGTCCTTTTGTGATGCTAAACCATGGGACCAAATGACATTCTTAACTCGGGGTTTATTCTTTATCGGACTTGAACAAATTCGGTGTTGGGCCTTGTCTCCGTTTACCTAGCCTATTTAAGCTAAGCACGTAGGTGACTCACCTGCTAGCTTCCTAAGTCTCACAAGCACCTCAATTATTTCACTTCATTTAAGGTCACAATCTCCTTAACTTGATCTAAAAATTATATACACTCGATCATCTTAAGCGTTAGACGTACATATACCCCTTTAATCTAAAATTTATGCACTTCTAAAAAGTGTGCGGATTTGACCCCGCCATATCATGTTTCATCTGCGTTGGACTAGTACATGTAAGATGTGGGGTGTTACATCCTCCCCTCCTTAGGAACATTCATCCCCGAATGTAAGCATAATTGAATAGGTTAAACAAGTTTGAACTTTCGTGTATACAGACTTTTGAAAACATAATAAGAATTCATATTCACGTACCTACTCATCCCTCAACTTTGTATCTTGGACTTCCTCTTTAGCTTCAAATAAATAAGGATATTTAGACCTCATTGCTTCCTCAACCTCCCACGTTATCTCTTCTACCTGCTGGTTCCTCCAAAGCACTTTTACTGAAGGTATTTCTTTATTCCTTAGCTTTCTAATTTGACGATCTAGGATAGCAATAGGTACCTCTTCATAGGTGAGGTCTTCCGTAACCTGCATATCTTAAATAAGAATAATACGAGATGGGTCACCTATGCATTTTCGGAACATTGAGACATGAAATGAACCATTGAAAGCTCCTGGGGTAGCTCTAAGTCATACGCAACCTGTCCAAACCTTTTAATAATCTTATATGGCCCTATGTAACGTGGGCTTAGTTTCCTTTCATACCAAATCTCATAACACCTTTCATTGGGGACACCTTTGAGAATACCCAATCTCCTACTGAGAATTCCAGTCCTCTTCTTCTAGCATCTGCATATGATTTGTGATGACTCTGGGCTGTTTCTAGCCGTTGTTGTATTACCTTGACTTTTTCCATGGCTTGTTAGACTAGATCTGGACCAAGAAAGGTGGTTTCACCTACTTCAAACCATCCTATTGGTGATCTACACTTCCTTCCATACAAAGCTTCATACGGTGCCATCTTGATGCTTGAATGGTAGCTATTATTATAGGCAAATTCAATAAGTGGCAAATGGTCCACCCAACTACCTTTGATGTCCAATGCATAAGCCCGCAACATATCTTCAAGTGTTTTAATGGTGCGTTCTGCTTGACCATCTGTCTGCGGGTGGAAAGCTGTGCTTAAATTCACTTGTGACCCTAAGCTTCTTTGGAAGGATTTCCAAAACTTTGCGGTGAATTGAGCTCCCCGATCAGATATAATGGATATTGGGAACCCATGTAGTCTAACTATCTCTTTGAGGTATAGCTTTGCATACACTTCAGCTGTATAATCACTCCTAACCGGCAAGAAGTATGTTGACTTTGTGAGTCTATCAACTATCACCCATATAGAGTCGAACTTCTGAAATGAGTGAGGCAACCCAGTAACAAAATCCATATTAATCATATCCCACTCCCATGCTGGAAGCTCTATACATTGCTTATAACCTCCCGGCTTTTGGTGCTCTACCTTAACTTGTTGGCAATTCGGATAGTGAGCCACAAATTCTGCAAGGTCCTTTTTCATCCCTTCCCACCAAAACATTCCCTTCAGGTCATGATACATCTTAGTTGATCCTAGATGGATAGAATATCTTGAATGATGGGCTTCTTCCACTATCCGGGTGGAAAGCTGTGCTTAAATTCACTTGTGACCCTAAGCTCCTTTGGAAGGATTTCTAAAACTTTGCGGTGAATTGAGCTCCCCGATCAGATATAATGGATATTGGGACCCCATGTAGTCTAACTATCTCTTTGAGGTATAGCTTTGCATACTCTTCAGCTGTATAATCACTCCTAACCGGCAAGAAGTATGTTGACTTTGTGAGTCTATCAACTATCACCCATATAGAGTCGAACTTCTGAAATGAGCGAGGCAACCCAGTAACAAAATCCATATTAATCATATCCCACTCCCATGCTGGAAGCTCTATACATTGCTTATAACCTCCCGGCTTTTGGTGCTCTACCTTAACTTGTTGGCAATTCGGATAGTGAGCCACAAATTCTGCAAGGTCCTTTTTCATGCCTTCCCACCAAAACATTCCCTTCAGGTCATGATACATCTTAGTTGATCCTAGATGGATAGAATATCTTGAATGATGGGCTTCTTCCATTATCCTCCTTCTTAATCCATTTATATTAGGAACACATAATCTATTTTGAAAATGAAGTACTCCATTTTGGGTAAGTTCAAAGCTCTTCATCGTGCTTTGACTCACCTTCTCCTTAAGTCGTCGTAGAACAGGATCTTTGAACTGTTTTTCTCTTACCTCTTTTACCAATGAAGACTCCGCAGCATTATGCACAATAACCCCTTCTTTTGGAGTTTCAATGAGGCGAACTCCTAAATTGGCTAGTTGATGTAGATCCTTAGCCACTCCTTGACGTACCACGGACTGCTCACCAATATTCATAATTGCTTTACGACTCAGAGCATCAGCTACCACATTTGCTTTCCCTAGATGGTATAGTATATCAACATCGTAATCACTTATTAACTCTAGCCTCCTCCACTGCCTTAAATTTAGGTCTTTCTGTTTAAAGATGTACTATAGGCTCTTATGATCAGTATATATGTCAACATGAACTCCATACAAATAATGGCACCATATTTTCAAGGCAAACACAACAGCTGCTAGCTCAAGGTCATGTGTTGGGTAGTTTTTCTCATGTGGCCGCAGTTGTCTTGAGGCATAAGCAATTACCCTACCATGTTGTATCAATACACACCCTAAGCCAACCCCCGAAGCATCACAATACACCGCATACCCCTCTGTGCCTTCTGGAAGCAATAATACAGGTGCAGAAGTTAGCCAGCTTTTCAACTCTTGAAAGCTCCTTTCACATGCATCATTCCATTGAAATTTGGTCGCCTTATGTGTCAACTTTGTTAGAGGTGCAGAAATAGAAGAAAAACCTTCAACAAATCTTCTGTAATAACCTGCCAACCCTAAGAAGCTTCGAACTTCTGTGGGTGTTGTTGGCCTTGGCCAATCTTTCACCGCCTCTATCTTTTATGAATCATCCCTTGTTCCTTCATCAAATACAATATGAGCCAAGAATGCCACTGATTTCAACCAAAATTCACATTTGGAAAACTTGGCATACAATTGCTGATCACAAAGAACTTGTAATACTTACTGTAACTGATTTGCATGGTCCTCTTCTGATCTTGAATACACCAAAATGTCATCTATAAATACTATCACAATGACATCCAAGAACGGCTTGAATACCCTGTTCATTTAGTCCATAAAAACTGCTGGTGCATTGGTTAGCCCAAATGACATAACAAGAAATTCAAAGTGACCATAGCATGTCCTAAAGGCTGTCTTGGGTATGTCTTTCTCCTTCACCCTCACTTGGTGATAACCTTACCTCAAATCAATTTTTGAAAAGCATTTGTCACCCTGTAACTGATCAAATAAATCATCAATCCTGGGGAGGCGGTATTTGTTTTTAATTGTCTCCCTATTCAATTGTCGGTAGTCAATACACATTCTCAAGGTGCCATCCTTTTTACGTACAAATAATACTGGTGCACCCCACGGGGACAAACTAGGTCTTATAAAACCCTTCTCTAGCAAATCTTTTTATTGCTCCTTTAATTCACGTAATTCTGCCAGGGCCATTCTATATGGAGGGATAGAAATAGGTTGAGTGCTTGGAAGTAAGTCAATGCCAAAATCTATTTCTCGTTCTGGAGGTAAACCTCGAACCTCTTCGGGAAATACATCAACAAATTCATTTACTACGGGAACAGATTGAAGAGTTGGTGATTCTGCTTCCATATCCCTTACTCTAACTAGATGACATACATATCCCTTTGACATCATCTTCCTTGCCTTAAAATAGGTAATAAACTTACCCTTTGGTGCCCCAACATTACCTTCCCATTCAAGGACCGCCTCATTTGGAAAGTGAAAATACACTCTCTTAGTTCGGCAATCTACAGTAGCATAGCAAGAAGCTTACCAATCCATACCCATTATAACGTCAAATTCCACCAAATCTAACTCAAAAAGGTCAGCCAATGTGTCATGGTCACAAACAGTTACTACGCAGTCATAATAGACCCTTCTAGCTATAATAGATTCACCGGTTGGTGTAGACACTTCAAATGGCTCATTCAATAATTTAGGTGTTCTTTTAAGCTTCCCAGCCACTAATGGAGTGATATATGATAATGTAGAACCAGGGTCAATTAATGTATACACATTATGTGAAAAGATGGACAATGTACCTGTGACCACATCGGGTGAAGCTTCTAAATTTTGCCGACTCCCCAAAGCATAAGTGCGATTCTGGGCTCTACTGGAGCTAGCTGCCCCTCTACCACCTCTACCACGACCTGCAGGCATTTGCTGACCGCTACCGAATGGAGGAACTGATGATGATGATGTAACATCTGACCTAGTAGGTTGTGCTATAGCACCCATACGTCTTTTTGAGCAATCTCTCATCATATGCCCTGGTACACAACACTAATAACAAGCATATGTCCCAACACAACATGTATCTAGATGACTCCTCCCATATTGTTTGCAAGCCTGCCTAGGAGGGATTTGCTGGCTGGCCGAATATCCAGTTGTTCGTGCACCTTGGCGCTCACTTCTTTGACTGAACTGATTACCTTTAGACCCTTGAAGTTATGGTGGAGCACTGACTACAGAGTAGGAGGATGATGGCCTAGGTGGTTTATTCAGAAATCTAGGCCGAAAGTCACCTTGGGATGGTACAAATTGCCCTGTAGATCTGTCCCTCTTGGACTGCCCCCTTTCTAACTCTTGTGTCCTTCTTCTTTGCCTCTGATCCTCTAGTTTTTGTGCAAATGCTTGCATCCTTGCTATATCCATGTCTTTATTCAAAGAAGCAATGGTGCAGTCTCTGACCAGATACAAATCCAACCTATCCACATATCGATGAACTCTATCTGCCATAGTAGCAACTACATTAGGAGCATACCTGGACAGGGAATTAAATAGAAGGCTATACTCCCTCACGCTCATATTCCTTTGGTGGAGATTCAGAAAGTGATCTGCCCGGGCCTCTCGGATCTCATATGGCAAGTAATGGTCAAAAAATGCCTCTTTGAACTCCTTCCAGGTAGTTGGAGGGGCATCTATACCCTTAGATTGCTTCCAAGCTTCATACCATAATATAGCCACACCCTTAAATCTATATGCGGCCAGTCCCACAGCTTCTGTGCCGCTGATGTGCATAATATCCAAAGTGCGTTGGATCTGATGGATGAAGTCTTGTGGATCTTCATTAGGATCTGACCCGGTGAAAGATGGGGGGTCCAAATTAAGGAAGTCACGTATCCTCGTGCTAGCTGCCCTATCTGCACCACCTGCACCTATAGCTGGACCTTCTTGTCTTTGACTCTGGCCAGCGACTATTCGAGTCAATAATTGGTCAGCATTTCTCAGATCCTGCACGGTAGCATCGGTAGGTGGTTGTGGGGGAGTTTCACTACTTCCTGGCTCATCAGGGGCTGGAGGAGTTGGAGAAGTTTGTGATAGAGACTCATCTTGGGCCTCATTTCGTCGTCTCACCCGACTAGGTGCACCAACTACCACTTCCACTTCCTTCCCTTTGCCTTTACTTTTCCTTGTTTCAGGCATACTTGCTTTACAAAACAATTTAGAGGTTAGAAACAATCAACCTACAACACTTGGCTCTATGGCACGATTTAAAGAATGAAAAGAAAGTGACAACTCCTAAATGTCACGTAGCCTCCTACTTATAAGTGTGGTGCACAACACATCCATAAACAAGACTCTACATAGACACGGCTTTGTAGACTCCATAGGACGACCCGCTTTGATACCACTTCTGTTACGCCCTAAGTCCCATTAAGGCGGACTGGCACCCGTTGCCGACAAGGCTTGGGAGAACCAACATATAACTATGCACCTGCTATGAATAGTTAGGAGGTTTCCATATTCAACATGCTGTCAAAAGAAAGTAAACTGTATTAACAAGCCAAAAGTAAATGCATAAGACTAGGTCGTTGGAGCCACGATGTCTATAGTATGCTACTTGACCACACTTTAATTTACATAGTCTACAAAACCTCTAGGTAAGGAGCAATATCCATATGGGCCGGGACAGTCCCCGCCTCATGACCAACTATACAATACAAAATACAAGTTTTAAACACACAAGCCCTGAAGCAACCTGGAGCTTAGTAATAGCAGCTGGAAAGTCCTGTACTCTTATTGGGGAGATCTAGTAACTCCTGTACCTGCAACATGAAATGCAGGTCCCCCGTAAGGGATGTCAATACGAGATACTGTACTGAATATGTAAGGCAGGAAATACTGTATATGAGATAGAACTTGAATGATATCACACACTGGTGTGTAAGGATGAAAAGACCATCGTTAGTCATACTGTGGAATCATGTACTTTATGTCTTCTTATTACTTTACCTTTCTTTACTGTATAATTTGTGCACAATATATCATGTAAATGACTAGCTTATCAGTGGTAAATCAATATCGAAATTGACCCATGCTAGGCTTTCTTTCACCCCTGGGATACCCCCCGAAATATGGGATCGACCCATGCAAGGTGATTCTTCCACCCCTGGGATACCACCCATTAATAAGCAACTTTGAGTTATCTTTTATTTACTTTCCAGATGATTCTTTGGTGGTTATAACATTTGGAGCTGTAGAAATATAGATATGACATGTAAATAACCATACAAGATAGTATCACAATGAAAAGAGAGTTACGCAACTAATGAAACGTATAGGAGATTAAACAACACATGGACTTTATTTGGCAAAAAGGAACTCATGTATCTTTGGTATCCAAGTACATATGCAGATTTGACAATGACTATGTATGGGAACATATGAACATGGTAAGGAGTGGAGGTACAGTTATTAGTTATGTCGGACTTGGTAAGTGCCTTTATGTACCAAGGAAGAACCTAGATTTCATGCCAAGTAATAGGAGATCAAGTAGCCTTACAGATCTCGCTGTACTATGTCGTTATTACCTCGGAGTAGTATCCTTTTCCTTCAAACACGTATCTACAATATAGTAGGTGATAAAACTAGTATTAGCAGTTAATAAAGACATCTTGGTAATCCAATTTCACCCAAAAATAATATCTGGGCAGCAAGCTCGGAATTAGCAACCAAAGAGTATTCTTTCAACATTTCCACTCATAATCGTATTTTCTAATACATGTTCTCATATACGTGTGTTATCCAGATTTTTTCATTCCCATAACAGTGTTACAACAGTCATAAAGTACAACATACAACAATTCTACACCACACGCAAGTAGGCAACACAATATTACATCCTTTCGCTACATTTCGGCGTCAACAATTCCAAATCTGTTTCAACCTCAACCAAACTGTCCTCAACATATTTACACACAAATACAGTCCTAAAATAGTGCAAACACAGTCCCCCAAGTGGATGGAAAACATGAGTCAACCATTCCCAATATTCAGTCCACAAATTCCTACTAAGAGCGCAATTTAGGTATCATATAAGAACTCATTTTCGCGGAAGATAAAAATGGTGCAATAGCCTTCTAACACCACTACAGAACCAAACCTTGTTAAAAACATACATATTACTTCATAATCCAGCCAACCAACAAGAGAAAATCCTCTTAATTAACAAGAAAAGTGGACAACAATCTTTGGAACACATGCTGTCCCGAATTCCTGCACAAGTACAACCAGCATACTCTTCATGTGTTTCATGGAAAAATTACACCAGACCATAGGTATTTTTACTTACCTCAGCCCTCGAGGATTATGTTCTCTTCAAGAACCCTAGAGGTGAGCCTTGGCTTCTTTACAAAGTGAAGAAAGAGCAAGGAGAAACTTGGAGAAAAATCTAATTTTGGGCTTTAAGAAAATGACTAAAAGTTGCTGGATTTTCCCCCCTTTCATAAGGCCACTTTTGGCCGACTTTCTTTTGGATTTCTAGCCTTAATATATTAAGGTTATGATGTAGCAACTTGGCCTTTTCACTTGGGCCTTATTGGGCTTCAATCGGATGGGCTATGTTTCAAATATTTCTCACTTTTTGGGCCCTATTTGTGAATTGGGTTATAAATGTAATTTGGCCCTTTTCCTATTCATCTTGGGCTGAAAATGTTGTCCTTTTATGATGATAAACCATGGGCCCAAATGACATCCTTAACTCGGGGTTTATTCTTTATCGGACTTGAACAAATTTGGTGTTGGGCCTTGTCTCCGTTTACCTAGACTATTTAAGCTAAGCACGTAGGTGACTCACCTGCTAGCTTCCTAAGTCTCACAAGCATCTCAATTATTTCACTTTATTTAAGGTCATAATCTTCTTAACTTGACCTAAAAATTATATACACTCGATCATCTTAAGCGTTAGACGTACATATACCCCTTTAATCTAAAATTCAAGCACTTTTAAAATGTGTGCGAATTTGACCCTGCCATATCATATTTCATTTGCATTGGACTAGTACATGTAAGATGTGGGGTGTTACAAAAACGTCAAAACTAGTCTATGAGAAATTACAAATTGAATCCAGAGTTAAAATGTGTTTTTAGGCCCAAATTTATGTATTTATGTTTTCCTGGAACCAAAGTTTGACTTTGGTCAACGTTATGAGTTCGGAAGCTTGGATCAAAATTCTGAAAGTTTCAGTAGTTTCAAATAGTAAAACTAACGCTAGAAATTGTCTCATCAAAATTTTTGGAGTTGCCAAGGGTAGTTTTGGTATTTTGAGTTTTAAACTAGTTTACACGAATCGCATTGACAAATGTGGTGAGGATTCCTTGAAATAAAGTTTTGATGATTCCATTGAGTTCGGATCATTGTTTTTGGTATGGATATATGTATGATTTGTATAATTCTGATTTTGGATGAGATTCGAGTGCCCATTTCGAGATTTAAGGATAACTGTGTTTGTTGTTAAGTTTTGTTTGTTGGTGTAGACACAATTCTTCTCCGCGTTCATGGAGAAGCCTCCGTGTTTGGAGATATCTTAGTGATTCTATTCCCCATGTTCGCGGAGTTGCACCTACGTAGGTTCCGTGTTCGCGGACCTTACTCCCGCGTTTGTGGAGTTTTAGATGGTGACCTCCTACTTATTCTCCACATTCACAGATTGGTCCCTGCATTTCAAGAGTGTGTTCTACCTAATCACTTTTTAAACTCGAGGAAACACCATTTTTATCATTTTTACGAACTTCAAGCTCTTTAGGGCAATTTTAGGTGAAGATGTTTTGAAAATTATTTTGGGTAAGTGTTTCTAACACCATTTTAATTAATTTTCATGATTTATATCTTGATTTTGTCTTGAATTTTGATGATTTCGAATTTTCAAAATTGGAGATTTTGTCTTTGATTTCAAAACTTTAAATGGTGATTTCTTCTTTGATTTGAACTAGATTTTTGTGGGATTCTCACCCACTAATGCCATTAAAAATCTTTGATTTCAAAACATTAAATGCTGATTTTTCCTTCGTTTTAAACTCAATTTTCATTGGATTCTCACCCACTGACTCCATTTCTTGTGTAGAACATGATTTTAAGGTCAATTTCCAAATTTGAAAACTTTGAATTATAGCTCTAATTTTAACCATTTTTCCCCTAAGCCTAATTCCTGCCATTATGGGTATCAAAATATACCTCTTATCATGTAGTATCTATTTTTGATACCGATTGATAAATTTGAGGATAGTTTTAAGGGTTGAGTGGACCGAAAGCTTGTTCGAGTGTGATTTCGGCATTAAGGTAGGTTTGACTAACCTTTTTTGAGTCTGGATATGAATTATCGGTCTTGTTTATGTGATAATTGTAAGATTTAAACTGATTCATGAGTAAATAGACTGATATGGTAGATATTTGATGATATTGTAGTTCCAGTTATGCCTTTAATTGAGTAAATTGCGATCCTATTGATAAATTAGGACGAAATATTGTGAAATAACATAATTTGGGATATTAATATGATAATATGAGACTTGTGATACTATTATGAGTAATTGATGGCAACTTGATTGTTTTTGAGATACTTTTGAGGATCATATGTATAATTCGGAATGAGTAAGGTCTGGTATTGTTGGCATACTTGTATATTATGGGATGAGTGAGGCCCGATATTGATGGTACTCTTAGTTATTGTTATAATTGTGATAATCTGAGAAATGTTGACTATCTGGGCCACTAGCTGTGACACTTGATATTATTCTCTATGATTATATGAGACTCATGTATCGGTATTCTTGTTCTGATGTTATTATGTATATATTTATATGAATATCTAGGTTGTATCACTGACATGCATTTATCCCACATTGCTTTGTTCATCCCTTGACCTGGTAGGTAGCAAGATTGAGATATTGTGATATTCCTTGACCACGGGCAGGTGGAAAGGTTGAGATATTATGAAACCATTTGACCATGGGATGGTGGCAAGGTTGAGAAACTATGAAACCCCTCGACCATGGGCAGGTGGCAATGTTGAGACACTATTATATACCTTGTCTAAAGGCAGGTTGCATGGTTGAAACATTGTAATATTCCTTGACCATGGGCAGGTGGCAGGGTTGTGATACACTTGTAAATGGCCTGGTGAGTTCATGTATTGTATTCACCTCTTTTATTGTATGATACCATGGGTTATTATAGATATCTTGAGTTACCATTGTGTATATTTTAATTATGCACTAAAATTTTTTATGTAGTTGGTAGGATTCTTTATTATCACATCTTCAATTTCTCTTACCCAGTCGGTTGAGCCTACTGGGTGTATTTTGGTATACTAACCCCTACTTTGTTTCCTCCCTTTAGATCGAGCACAGGGACTCGCACAGGATAGTTTATCAAGTTTTAGCTGAGTTATTCTTAACCTATCTAGATCATAGCGATAAGGCTTAGACTTCGAGTCGCGGTGGATCTTTCAAATTTCCTTGTGTTGTTTATATTTCAGATAGTGTATTAGATATTATGAGACAACCTTGTATTTTCATTTTGAGACAGTTGTATTTTTTTCTTTTGTACTACCGTAGATACTCTTGTACTCATGGCTCTAGGTATTGAGGATTTCTTATTGTGATGGTTTTCAACTTAATTTATCCTCCTTTAGTCACAACTAATAGACTATTACTTCACTGTATTCCCCAACAATGGCCTAGAATTTGATACGCTCAAATTTACACTCCAAAAAGAAGAGTAATGTAGTCATGATCAAATATAGAACTGTCACGCCCTAAGCCCCATTAAGGCGGACTGGCACCCGTTGCCGACAAGGCTCGGGAGAACCAATATATAACTATACCCCTGCTATGAACATTTAAGAGGTTTCCATACTAAATATGCTGGCAAAAGAAAGTAAACTGCATTAACAAACCAAAAGTAAATGCATAAGACTAGGCCATTGGAGCCCCGATGTCTATAATACACTAGTTGACCACACTTTAATTTACATTGTCTACAAAGCCTCTAAGTAAGGAACAATATCCAAATGGGTCAGGACAGGCCCCGCCTCATGACCAACTATACAATACAAAATACAAGTTCTAAACACACAAGCCCCGAAGCAACCTGGAGCTTTGTGATAGCAGCTGAAAGTCCTGTACTCTTACTGGGGAGATCTAGTAACTCCTGTACCTGCAGCATGAAATGCAGGTCCCCCGTAAGGGACGTCAGTACGAGATAATGTACTAAATATGTAAGGCAGGAAATACTGTACATGAAATAAGAACTCAGATGAAATCACATGCTGGTGTATAAGGATGAAAAGACCACCTTTAGTCATAATGTGGAATCATGTACTTTATGTTTTTTTTTAATTACTGTATCTTTCTTTACTGTATAATCTGTGCACAATATATCATGTAAATGACCAGCTGATCAGTGGTAAATCTGTAATGGGATCGACCCTGGCTAGGTGATTCCTTCACCCCTCGGGCTACCACCCGTAAATGAGATCGACCCTGGCTAGGTGATTCTTCCACCCCTCGGGCTACCACCCATTTATAAGCAACTGTAAGTTATCTTTTATTTACTTTGAGATGGTTCTTTTTGTTGTCATAACCTTTAGAACTGTAGGAATATAGACATGTGACATATGAACAACCATACAAGGTAATACCACAATGGAAAGAGAGATACACAACTAATGAACTGTATCGGAGATTAAACAACACATAGACTTTCTTTGGTAAGAAGGAACTCATGTATATTTAGTATTCAGGTACATATGTAGGTTGACAATGACTATGTATGGGTATATATGAACATGGTAAAAAGTGGGGACACGGTTAGCAGCCATGTCGGAGTTTTTACATGCCTTTATGTGCTAAGGAAGATTATAGATTTCATGCTAAGTAATAGGAAATCAAGTAGCCTTACATACCTCGCTGTACTATGTCGTTATTACCTCGGAGTAGTATCCTTTTCCTCCAAACACTTATCTACAATATATAAGGTGATAAAACTAGTGTTAGAAGTAAGTAAGCACATCTTAGTAATCCAATTTCACCCAAAAACCATATCCGGGCAGCAAGATCGGAATTAGCAACCAAAGAGTATTCTTTCAACATTTCCACTCCTAATCGTATTTTCTAACACACATTCCCATATACATGTCATATCCAGCTATGTTTAGTCCCATATCAGCATTACAATAACTCATACAGTACATCATACAACAACTCTACACAACATGCAAGTAGACAACACAACATTGCATCCTTCCGCTACACTTCGACGTCAACCATTACAAATCCGTTTCAACCTCAACCAAATTGTCCTCAACATATTTACACACAATTACAGTCCTAAAACAGTCCAAAAACAGTCCCTAAGTTGATGGAAAACATGAGACAACAATTCCCAAAAACAGTCCACGAATTCTTACTAATGAGCGGAACTAAGACATCATTTAAGAACTTATTTTTGCGGATGATAAAAGTGGTCCAGCAGCCTCCTCACATCATTCCAGACCCAGGACTTCTTAAAAACATACATATTACTTCATAACTCAGCCAACCAACAAGTTAAAAGTCTCTTATTTAACAAGAAAAGTGAACCACAATATTTGGAACACATGCTGTCCCAAAATTCCTGCACAATACAACCAACATACTCTTCATGTTTTTCATGGAAATATTACATCACACCATGGGTATTTTATCTTACATTAACCCTCAAGGATTAGGTTCTCTTCAAGAACCCTAGAAGTGTGTCTTGGCTGCTTTAGAAAATGAGAAGAGAGCAAGAAGTAACTTAGAGAGAAATCTGAAATTTTGGCTTGTGAAAATGACTAAAAGTTGCTGCTTGTTGCTCCCTTTTATAGGCCACTTTTGGCCGACTTTCTTTTGGGTTTTCAACCTTATTTTATTAAGGTTATGGGGCAGCAGCTTGACCCTTTCATTTGGGCCTTATTGGGCTTCAAATGGGATGGGCTTTGTTGCAAACATTTCTCCCCTAAGCCCACTTAGTTTGGGCCCTAGTTTTGAATTGGATTGTAATTGTAATTTGGCCCTTTTCCTATCCATATTGGGCTGCAAATGTTGTCCTTTTATGATGCTAAACCATGGGCCCAAATGACATCCTTAGCTCGGGGTTTATTCTTTATCGGACTTGAACAAATTTGGTGTTGGGCCTTGTCTCCGTTTACCGAGCTTATTTAAGCTAAGCATGTAGGTGACTCACCTACTAGCTTCCTAAGTCCCACAAGCACCTCAATTATTTTACTTCATTTAAGGTCACACTCTCCTTAACTTGACTTAAAAATTATATACGCTCGGTCATCTTAAACGTTAGACGTACATATAGCCCTTTAATCTAAAATTCACGCACTTTTAAAAATATGTGCGGATTTGACCCTGCCATATCATGTTTCATCTGCGTTGGACTAGTACATGTAAGATTTGGGGTGTTACATCGCCCCCCCTTAGGAACATTCGTCCCCGAATGTAAGCATAATTGAATAGGTTAAACAAGTTCGAACTTACGTGTAAACAGACTTTTGAAAACATAATAAGAGTTCATATTCACGTACCTACTAATCCCTCAACTCTGTATCTTAGACTTCCTCTTTAGCTTCAAATAAATAAGGATATTTAGACCTCATTGCTTCCTCAGCCTCCCACGTTATCTCTTCTACCTGTTGGTTCCTCCAAAGCACTTTTACTGAAGGTATTTCCTTATTCCTTAGCTTTCTAACTTGGCGATCTAGGATAGCAATAGGTACCTCTTCATAGGTGAGATCTTCCGTAACCTGCATATCTTCAATAGGAGTAATACGAGATGGGTCACCTATGCATTTTCGAAGCATTGAGACATGAAAAACTGGATGAACCATTGAAAGCTCCTGGGGTAACTCTAATTCATATGCAACCTGTCCAAACCTTTTAATAATCCTGTATGGCCCTATGTAACGTGGGCTTAGTTTCCCTTTCTTACCAAATCTCATAACACTTTTCATTGGAGACACCTTTAAGAATACCCAATCTCCTACTGAGAACTCCAGTCCTCTTCTTCTAGCATCTACATATGATTTGTGATGGCTTTGGGCTGTTTCTAGCCGTTGTCGTATTACCTTGACTTTTTCCATGGCTTGTTGGACTAGATCTGGACCAAGCAAGGTGGTTTCACCCACTTCAAACCATCCTATCGGTGATCTACATTTCCTTCCATATAAAGCTTCATACGGTGCCATCTTGATGCTTGAATGGTAGCTATTATTATAGGCAAATTCAATAAGTGGCAGATGGTCCACCCAACTATCTTTGAAGTCCAATGCACATGCCCGCAACATATCTTCAAGTGTTTGAATGGTGCGTTCTTCTTGACCATCTATCTGCGGGTGGAAAGCTATACTTAAATTTACTTGTGTCCCTAAGCTCCTCTGGAAGGATTTTCAAAACTTTGCGGTGAATTGAGCTCCCCGATCAGATATAATGGAGATTGGGACCCCATGTACACTAACTATCTCCTTAAGGTATAGCTTTGCATACTCTTCAGCCGTATAGTCACTCTTAACTGGCAAGAAGTGTGCTGACTTTGTAAGTCTATCAACTATTACCCATATGGAGTCAAACTTCTGAAACGAGTGAGGCAACCCAGTAACAAAATCCATATTAATAATATCCCACTTCCATGTTGGAAGCTCTATACGTTGCATATAACCTCCCGGCCTTTGGTGCTCTACCTTAACTTGTTGGCAATTCGGACATTGAGCCACAAATTCTGCAAGGTCCTTTTTCATGCCTTCCCACCAAAAAATTTCCTTCAGGTCATGATACATCTTAGTTGATCCTGGATGGATAGAATATCTTGAATGATGGGCTACTTCCATTATTCTCCTTCTTAGTCCATTTATATTAGGAACGCACAATCTGTTTTGACAGTAAAGTACTCCATTTTGGGTAAGTTCAAAGCCCTTCATTATGCCTTGACTCACCTTCTCCTTAAGTCGCCGTAGAATAGGATCTTTGAACTGTTTTTCTCTTACCTCTGTTACCAATGAAGACTCTGCAGCATTATGCACAACAACCCCTTCCTTTGAAGTTTCAATCAGGCGTACCCCCAAATTGGCTAGTTGACGTAGATCCTTAGCGACTCCTTGACTTACCACGGTCTGATCATCAATATTCACAATTGCCTTGCGGCTCAAAGCATCAGCTACCACATTTGCTTTCCCTAGATGGTATAGTATATCAACATCGTAATCCTTTATTAGCTCCAGCCACCTCCGCTGCCTTAAATTTAGGTCTTTCTGTTTAAATATGTACTGTAAGCTCTTATGATCAGTATATATGTCAACATGAACCCCATACAAATAATGGCGCCATATTTTCAAGGCAAACACAACAGCTGCTAGTTCAAGGTCATGTGTCGGGTAGTTTTTCTCATGTGGCCGCAGTTGTCTCGAGGCATAAGCAATTACCCTACCATGTTGTGTCAGTACACACCCTAAGCCAACCCCCGAAGCATCACAATATACCGCATACCCCTCTGTGCCTTCTGGAAGCACTAATACAGGTGCAGAAGTTAGCCTGCTTTTCAACTCTTGAAAGCTCCTTTCACATGCGTCATTCCATTGAAATTTGGTCGCCTTATGTGTCAACTTTGTTAGAGGTGCAGAAATAGAAGAAAAAACTTCAACAAATCTTCGAACTTCTGTGGGTGTATGGGTATATATGAACATGGTAAAAAGTGGGGACACGGTTAGCAGCCATGTGGGAGTTTTTACGTGCCTTTATATGCTAAGGAAGATTATAGATTTCATGCCAAGTAATAGGAAATCAAGTAGCCTTACATACCTCGCTGTACTATGTCGTTATTACCTCGGAGTAGTATCCTTTTCCTCCAAACACTTATCTACAATATATAAGGTGATAAAACTAGTGTGAGAAGTTAGTAAGCACATCTTAGTAATCCAATTTCACCCAAAAACCATATCCGGGCAGCAAGCTCGGAATTAGCAACCAAAGAGTATTCTTTCAACATTTCCACTCCTAATCGTATTTTCTAACACACATTCCCATATACATGTCATATCCAGCTATGTTTAGTCCCATAACAGCATTACAACAACTCATACAGTACATCATACAACAACTCTACACAACATGCAAGTAGACAACATAACATTGCATCCTTCCGCTACACTTCGACGTCAACCATTCCAAATCCGTTTCAACCTCAACCAAACTGTCCTCAACATATTTACACACAATTACAGTCCTAAAACAGTCAAAAAACAGTCCCTAAGTAGATGGAAAACATGAGACAACAATTCCCAAAAACAGTCCACTAATTCATACTAATGAGCGGAATTAAGACATCATTTAAGAACTTATTTTTGCGGAAGATAAAAGTGGTCCAGCAGCCTCCTCACATCATTCCAGACCCAAGACTTCTTAAACACATACATATTACTTCATAACTCAGCCAACCAACAAGTTAAAAGTCTCTTATTTAACAAGAAAAGTGAACCACAATATTTGGAACACATGCTGTCCCAAAATTCCTGCACAATACAACCAACATACTCTTCATGTTTTTCATGGAAAAATTACATCAAACCATGGGTATTTTATCTTAGCTTAACCCTCAAGGATTAGGTTCTCTTCAAGAACCCTAGAAGTGTGTCTTGGCTGCATTAGAAAATGAGAAGAGAGCAAGAAGTAACTTAGAGAGAAATCTGAAATTTTGGCTTGTGAAAATGACTAAAAGTTGCTGCTTGTTGCTCCCTTTTATAGGCCACTTTTGGTCGACTTTCTTTGGGTTTTAAACCTTATTTTATTAAGGTTATGGGGCAGAAGCTTGGCCCTTTCATTTGGGCCTTATTGGGCTTCAAATGGGATGGGCTTTGTTGCAAACATTTCTCCCCTAAGCCCACTTAGTTTGGGCCCTAGTTTTGAATTGGATTGTAATTGTAATTTGGCCCTTTTCCTATCCATATTGGGCTGCAAATGTTGTCCTTTTATGATGCTAAACCATGGGCCCAAATGACATCCTTAACTCGGGGTTTATTCTTTATCGGACTTGAACAAATTCGGTGTTGGGCCTTGTCTCCGTTTACCGAGCTTATTTAAGCTAAGCATGTAGGTGACTCACCTACTAGCTTCCTAAGTCCCACAAGCACCTCAATTATTTTACTTCATTTAAGGTCACACTCACCTTAACTTGACTTAAAAATTATATACGCTCGGTCATCTTAAACGTTAGACGTACATATAGCCCTTTAATCTAAAATTCACGCACTTTTAAAAATATGTGCGGATTTGACCCTGCCATATCATGTTTCATCTGCGTTGGACTAGTACATGTAAGATATGGGGTGTTAAAAGAACACAACAAGAGTTAAGGTTGATCCCACAAGGAATGCATGAGAATATATCTATTAGCACTCGTTTTCAGATGTAATGTCTGCTTCCATGAAAGAAAAGTGGATAAAATAAATTGGAGTTTTTAGAACAAGAGTATGCAAAATGTAGAACTATTTACTAACTGTCGGATTTAAGTAATTTAATTATGATGTTAGGATTGTGTTCCCCATGAAATTCAACTCGATAGCCTAATTTGATTTAAGAATTTGTCCATAGTTATGCATACAAGATCAAGAAATTTAATTAACACCTAATTCACCTCTTGGTCCTTCTTAGGTGTATTTCATTCTTCACTTCCTAGTCTTAGAATGTATAACTTCCTAACCCTTGCTATAGATCCAGAGTACTATCACCTTTCAATGTCAAGTCCTTAGATAAAGTTGTCACCTTTGAATTTCTGTTGTAAAATTCTTTTCCGAATCACTACCTCCCTCCAAGGCAAGCAATGAATATGGATATGCTCTTAATGTGTTGACTCATTAAGGAAGAAATTAAGATGAAGAAAATTACAATACATGCGATGACCAATCCCCAAAAAAATCTAATTTGTCTACTTTATTGAATTATGATGGTTCCCACAACCCTAGTTGTGGATTTAGCGTAGCATATTCAATGGAAATGTCACGCCTTGGGAGGGTACCGTAGGCATGGCTGGCACCCAGGTACTATTGCTAGTCCCCAAGCGAACCACTTAATCTCAAGGCAGTTATCCAACATCAAGCATAGCGGAAATAAATAAAATAAGGTAGTGAGCTACGTCAATAAGAAGGGCCATTGGCTAATAAACAAAGTCTCAACATCGATGATGAGTAAATAACATTATTAACTCAACTCTAAGAGGGAAAGACCTCACATCAAATCTCACTCATGTCTATGAAGCCTATAACTCAACTCAACTAGAGAGTCTACGAAGGTCCATGATAGGACATAGCTACCCAACTCAATAAAGATGAAATAGCTGGAAAAAAGGGCTCCTCTGGATAACAAGGAGGGCTCACCAATCACTGAACTCAGAATCTCGTAACCTCAATGATGCATCTGCTGAAGTCCTCTAATTCCTGTATCTGCATCATGAAACGATGCAGCGCTGAGTGACGTCAGTATGTGGAATGTACGGTATGTAAGATGGCTAAATGTAATAATACAAATATAACAATATAGGGATAACATCAACTCAACACCTCATCTATCAGAATGTCAATTGTCTATCTAAAGAAAAAATAAAGAGTAGACAAATGACTCATCAACGTCTCATCACAACATCATCAATACATCAGACTCATCTTAAGAAAACTCGACTAAACTCGAATGACCAATGACCATCTAGGACATGGATAAAAAGTAGACAGTAAATCGTCAACATCCATCAAGACTCATACCATCAAATCAACATCAGAGTCCTATCAATGAGGAACCTAACCGGGAGCTTCTCTAACCGACAACCATCACATATGAGCCGGTGATGATATAACGAAGCAATGTCATTGCCATATACATCCAGTTACCTACCGGGGTAAAGGACATCACCATCAATGGATCCACAAGAAAAATATCAGTTCTCTTTTGGGACAAGGAAACATCCGCATTGCGGTTCGATCTTCTCTTCTATGCGGGCCACGTAGTTAATGAGTTCGAGTGAGACTCATTCTCACCTATTTTGGTACTCAATACTTCTCCCAAAACTCGACATGCTCAAAAAACATCATCACCATCGGTCCCATAGGGACATAGTACATCAACATCAATATCATCATCATCGGTCCCATAGGGACATAGTACATCAACATCAACATCATGATCAACATCAACTCATCAAAATCAAGATCAACATCGTGGACTCGAAACATTCTTTTAGAATTTAGTTTCATGTTTTAAGACTCATGGACATCACTCTCATTAACATCATCATCAAGGCTCTCATCAATTTAGACCACAATCATAACATCACAAACATTATCATCGTCTAGGATCTAGACTCATCCCCCAAGCTCATTCTTGCATTCTTTAGTACAATAGACATAGAATTATGTAAAATCATTCATAAAAACAACTTAAGCAGTAAATCAAGCTTATGATGATCATCAATTTAAGAAAGATGCATGAATTAAGAAAAATCTTAGTAAAATACCCGAGGATTTTCACATATAACTCATCATCTTCAAGCATAGACTCAATTTACTAAAAGGGGGCAAATGGAAGAACAATCCCATGGTTTAGGTTAGCCCTACATACCAAGGATGATTGCTAACAACAATGCCTCGTAGAATCTCCTCTTGACTCTTCAACCTTAACTCTCCTCAAGCCCTAACTTGGTGAATTTTGTTAGGAAGAGGATTTAGAAAGAGGGTTTTAGACTCCATCGTGAAAACGACTTATACTGGTCACATATGGGTTTTAGAAGATGCTAGGAATAGACTAGAATGCCCCTAAAAATCTTATTAATTTTTCAAGCCATAAAATAACAAAGTCCGCGACACGGACTGGTCACGGCCTGTTCATTTTTGGCAAAAATTTTCCTAAACGAGTTTTAGCAATCCCATAAAATGTTTTTATCAATCCCATAAAATAATTAAGGAAAAACCTAAGTGCGTCTCCACGATGGGTCCGCGATGCGGCTCCATCGCGAACTCTCACCGTTTCTCATTTTGGAATAAAAAATTTTTTTTGACTCGGTCGCTCTAAAAATTGACCGAGAGCCTTCCCCCACTCAATTTTTTATGCTGATCATGAATAGGTGTGGGTATTTAGTTCTCATCTCTTGCTCAGCTTCCCACGTCGCTTCCTCAATAAATTAGCTCCTCCACAAAACTTCTACGGAGGCTACCTCTTTGTTTCTCAGTCTACGAACCTGTCGATCTAGGATTTGGACAGGAGTTTCCTCATTGGACAAGCTATCTTTGACTCTAGTGCTCTCATTAGGGATTACCAAGGCAGGGTCTCCCAAACATTTCTTCAGCATAGAGATGTGGAACGACAGATGGATTCCGTCTAACTCAGAAGGTAACTGTAGCTCATAAGCAACATCCCAATTCTCCTCGCAATTTGATAAGGGCTGATATAGCGAGAGCTTAATTTCCCCTTCTTCCCGAACCTCATGACATCCTTTATGGGCGATACCTTCAAGTATACCCAATCACTCACCTCGAACTCTATGTCTCTTCCCGTTACATTGGTTTAAGATTTCTGATGGCTTTGTGCAATCTTCAACCTCTCACTAATAATCTTCACCTTCTCCATGGACTGGTGGATAAGGTTAGGCCCAATCAACTCAGCTTCTCCAACCTCAAACCACCCAATGGGTGACCTACACCTCCTCCCATACAAGGCCTCATAAGGGACCATTTGAAGTCTTGCATGATAACTATTGTTATATGTAAATTCAATCAAAGGTAGATGGTAATGCTAATTTCCTTTGAAGTCAAGGACGCAGGCTTTCAATATATCTTCTGCTGTCTGAATAGTGTGGTCTGCCTGGCTACCCATCTATAGATGAAAGGTTGTACTCAACTTCACTTTGGTATCCAATCCTTTCTAGAACGACTTCAAGAAATGAGAGGTAAATTAGGCTCCTCCGTCAGAGATGATAGACAAGGGAACTCCATGCAACCTCACAATCTCTTGGATATACATCTTGGCATACTCCACCGTTGTATTAGTCGTTTTAACTGCTAAGAAGTGCACTAATTTAGTCATCCGATCTACAATCACCCATATAGAATCATGCTGCCTCTGGGATTTTTGTAGGCCAATGATGAAATCCATGTCAATCATCTCCCACTTCCACTCTGGAATCGTAAAGTTTTGAGCCAAGCCACTTGGCCTTCGATGCTTTACATTTACCTTCTGGCAATTAGGGCACTTTGAAACAAACTCATCAATGTCCCCCTTTATTCCACTCCACCAATAGACTTTTTCTCAAGTCGTGGTACATCTTGGTGGAGCCCGGATGAATGGAGTATCTAGCGTTGTGGGATTTAGCCATGATCCTCTCGTGGACACCATCAACATCAGGAGCACATAGCCTACTCTGGTATCTCAGCACCCCATCTCTCCCTTTGGAGAAGACCATCACTTTTTGTTTGTGTACAACCTTCTTTAATTGGAGTATGATAGGATCTTAGATCTTGCTTCTTTTTTACCTCTGCTACTAGGGATGATGTAGATCCATTTTGAACATTGACTCCTCCTATCATTCTCTTCGAGTTGGACTCCCAACCGAGCCAACCTACACACTTCCTTCACTAGTTCTTTCTTATCTTCCTCAATATGGGTTGTACTACTCATTGACAACCTGCTAAGGGCATCAACAACAATTTTAGCTTTACCTGGGTGGTATAGGTTTCTCATGTCATAATCCTTAGAAACTCCAACCATCTCCTCAGTCACAGGTTGAGCTCTATCTGATTGATGAAATACTGCAGGCTCTTGTGGTCAGTGAACACGTCCACATGGACTCCATGCAAGTAGTGGCACCAGATTTTAAGTGCAAACACCACTGCCGCAAACATAAGTTCATCGGTCGAATAGTTCTTCTCATGAACTTTAAGCTGCCTGGAAGTATAGTTTATCACCATCCCTCTCTGCAACAATACACATCCCAATCCAATTCTTGATGTGTCACAATATATCACAAAATCTTCCATCCCATCAAGAAAAGTCAAAACAAGTGCGGTGGTCAATCTAGTCTTCAACTCTTGGAATCACTTCTCACATTCCTCAGACCACTGAAACTTGACCTTTTTCTGAGTCAACTTGGTCATTGGTGCAGATAGGGAAGAAAATCCCTCAATAAATTTGCAGTAGTAGCCCGCCAACCACATGAAAATCCTTATGTCAGTTGGAGAGGTCGGTCTTGGCTAATTTTTAACCGCTTCAATCTTCTAGGCATCTACTCGAATTCCATCACCCAAAACAACATGGCTTAGGAAAGCCACTTACTTGAGCCAAAACTCACACTTTGAGAACATCGTATATAATTCATGGTCCTTAAGAGTTTGAAGGGAAACTCTAAGGTTTTTGGGATGCTTCTCATCCCTCGAATACACAAAACAATCATCAATGAACATGATTACAAACATGTCAAGGCACGGCCAGAGTACCCTATTCATCAAATCCGTGAAAGTTTTAGGTGCGTTCGTCGATCCAAAGGACATGACCAATAACTCAAAGTGGCCATATCTAGTCCTAAAGGCTGTCTTTGGAATGTCACATTCTCTCACTTTCAACTGATGGTAACCCGATCTGACGTTTATCTTTGAAGAGCATGAGGCACCCTGAAGTTGGTCAAACATATCATTTATCCTGGGGAGAGGATGTTTATTCTCGGTCGTGACCTTGTTCAGTTGCCTATAGTCTATTCACATCCTGAGAGACCCATCCCTCTTTCGTACAAACATAATGGGAGCACCCCAAGGAGAAACACTTGGCCTAATAAATCCCTTCTCTAACAAATACTTCAACTGTTCTTTCAACTCCTTCAACTCAGCGAGGGCCATCCTATATGGGGGAATTGAAATAGGCTGCATTTTGGGAAGAACATCGATACCAAAGTCGATCTCCCTATCAGGAGGGACTGCAGGTAAATCCTGAAAGAACACCTCAGGAAACTCATTCACGATTGGAACTGACTCAAGAGTAGGGGACTCAATATCATCAGATTTAACTCGCATGAGGTGGTAAATACAACCTTTAGAAATTAGCTTCCTGGCCTTTAGGTAGGAAATAAACTTACCTTTGGGTGCAACAGAATTTCCCTTCCACTGTAGGACTGGTTCATTCGAAAATTAGAATTTGATAACTAGGGTCTTACAATTTATGGAGGAATAGTAGGAAAGAAGCCAATACATACCAAGGATTACACAAAAGTCAACCATCTCCAACTCTACCAAATCAGCTAAAGTATCCCTATGATCGATGGATACTACACAATCTCTATAGATCCTCTCATCTAGAATAGATTCACTAGTAGGAGTAGAAACAATATAAGGCTCAAGTAAACACTTGTGAAAAATCTCAAACGTATTGGCCACATAGGGCATCACAAAAGATAACGTGGCACCTGGGTCAAGCAATGCATAACAATTATATGAAAAGACTCGGAGCATACCTGTAACAATATATGGTGCAACCTCTTGGTCCTGTCGATTACCCATTGCATACAAGCGGTTCGTCCCGCCTCCTGCACTTGCAATAGTAGCCTTTTGAATGCCGACAGGGGGTACTGTAGAAGACTATGCTTTGTTACTCCCATCACACCATCTCTTCGTCGGACAATCACCTTGAAAATGGCAAAGGTAAAGTTACCACACTGTGTTGTCCACACGAATAACAAGCATTTGTGCCCTAATGACACACCAAGGTAAAGTTTACCACATCTGCCACAAGGTTGCTTTCCTCTTGGGCCCTGGGTCACGCTAGCTTGGCACTAAGGACCTTGAGCTCTGAAATTTTGTGACCATAAGATTACTGGTCATACCTGTTTGGCTGAATAGATGCACTTGCCACCGATGGTGTTTAGCTAGAAGACCTCTTCTGAAAATAAGTTCTATCACCCTTATGCTGCATCTATTGTCTAGGCTCATGCCCTGCCGATTTGGCCTTCTTACTCTATTGCTCTTCCCTATCCTTCTTCTTATCCTCCTCAGTTTGCTGGGCATAGACCATAAGTCTAGAAATGTCCATGCCTGGAATCAGCAATGCTGCCTTACACTCCCTTTTTACTTACGTGCCCAATCCAAACACGAACTTTCTCATTCTGGCCCTTATATCCTGGACCATCTCCAGGGCATACCAGGATAGATGAATGAACTTGAGGTTGTACTCTTTGGCAGTCAACCTCTCTTACTTCATGCTCACGAACTCCTCCACCTTCGCCTCCCTCAACTCTTGCAGAAAGAAATGGTTGAGGAAAGCAGTCTTAACCTCTTCCCACTCAGCAAGTTCAGCATCCTCACCTCTACCATCTTCCAATTGATTATACAAGACGTTAGCAACATCCTTAATCTAATAAAGGACCAACTCAACTTTCTCAACCTCATTAGCATGCATAGCCCTCAAAATTTTGCATATCTCATCAATAAAATTTTATGGGTCCTCCTCAACCTTTAACCTCATATAGACTGGCGGGTTCATCCTCAGGAAATCTCTGAGCTTGGTTGCAGCCGTAGGCTCTTGGGAGCTGGAGCTGGGGGCCTGGGGACCTCAGCTATTACTCTGGGAGGCCGCCAACTGAGTCAGCATAACAATGGCTCCCATGAAGTTTGCTTCTGAAGAGGAGCTGACTGAGCAGGTGGTGCCTGTGGGATCTCAGTAGCTCTGGCAGGTCGACCCCGTCTCCTCATCTCATGCTGGATAGGGACCTTTGGTGGGGGATTCTCAGCATTTGGGGCTGAGGCATCTCTTTGGGCAGCAGTGCGCTTATGAGGCATGATCTGCAACTCTTAACACACGAATTAGAAAGGAGTTTCATCAAGTCAAACACTATCGCATGAACTCAGAATATCAAAGAAGTGCCACCATTCCTAATGTCCTATAGCCTCCTGTTTATGAAGTGTGGTGCACAACACACACATAAACAAGACTCTACTAGACACGGCTTCATAGACTCTCGAGGACACTTGAACTCTATGCTCTGATACCATGTTTGTCACACCCCAGGAGGGTACCCTAGGCATGGCTAGCACGCAGACACTATTGCTAGTCTCCAAGTGAATCACTCAATCTCAAGGCAATCGTCCAACATCAAACATAGTAGAAATGAATAAATAAGGTAGTGAGTTACATCAATAAGAAGGGCCAATGGCCAATAAACTCTGTCTCAACATCAGTGATAAGTAAATAGCACACTAACTCAACTCTAAGAGGGAAAGACATCACATCAAATCTCACTCATGTCTATGAAGCCTCTAACTCAACTAAACAACACAGTCTAAGAAGGTACCATGACAGGCAATGGCTACCCAACTCCATAAAGATGAAATAACTTGAAAAAAGGGCCCCTCTAAATAGCAGAGAGGGCTCACTAATCACTGAACTCAGAATCTCCAAACCTTAACGATGCGTCTGCTGAAGTCCTCTAACTCCTGTATCTGCATCATGAAACATTGCAGCACCCAGTGGCGTCAGTACGTGGAATGTACGGTATGTAAGATGGCTGAATGTAATAGTACAAATATAACAATATAAGGATAATTAAACTCAACACCTCGTCCATTTGAATGTCAATTGCCTATTTAAAGCAAGAATAAATAGTAGACAAATGACTCATAATGTCTCATCTCAACATCATCGATACATCAGACTCATCTCGAGGAAACTTTACTTAACTAATTCAACTCGAAGGAATAATAACCGTCTAGGACAAGGATAAATAGTAGACAGTAAATCGCCAACATCCTATGAGCTGGTGATGATACAACGAAGTGATGTCGTTGCCACATCCACTGCCCGGGGAATAGGACATCACCTTCAGTGGATCCATAAGAAAAACATCAGTCCTCTTTTGGGCCAAGGAAACATCCGCATTGCGGTTCGATCCTCTCTCCTACGCAGGCCACGTAGTTAATGAGTTCGATTGAGACTAACTCTCACACATTTCGATGTTCAATACTTCTCCCCGAACTCGATATGATCATAAACATCAACATCATCATCATCGATCCCATAGAGGCATAGTACATCAACATCATCATCATCGGTCCCATAGGTACATAGTTCATCAACATCAACATCATGATCAATATCAACTCTTCAAAATCAACATCAACATCGTGGACTCGAAATATTCTTTTAAAATTTCAAGTTGTATGACTCATGGACATCACTCTCATCAACATCATCATCAAGACTCTCATCAATTTAGACCACAATCACATCATCACAAACATCATCATCTTCAAGGCTTTAGACTCATCCCCTAAGCTCATTCTTACATTCTTTAGTACAATAGACATAGAATTTTGTAAAATTATTCATGAAAACAACTTATGCAGTAAATCAAGTTTATGATGATCATCAATTTAAGAAAAATGCATGAATTAAGAAGAATCTCAGTAAAATACTCGAGAATTTTCACATATAACTCATCATCTTCAATCATAGACTCAATTTACTCAAAGGGGGCACATGAAAGAACAATCTCAAGCTTTAGGTTAGCCTTAAATACCTGGGATGATTGCTAACAAAAATTCCTCATAGAATTTCCTCTTGACTCTTCAAACTCAACTCTCCTCAAGCCCTAACTTGGTGAATTTTGCTAGTAAGAGGATTTAGAAAGGGGGTTTTAGACTCTTTCATCGTTAAAATGACTTATATTGGTCGCATATGGGTTTTAGAATATGCTAGGAATGGACTAGAATGCTCCTTGAAAGTTTAGAAAATTTCCAGCCATAAAATAACACAGTTTGCGACGCGGATTGGTCGTGGCCAGTTCATTTTTGGCAAAGATTTTCCTGAATGAGTTTTCTCAATCCTATCAAAAAATTAAGGAAAAACATAAGTTCCGCAACCCGGCTCTGTTGCGAACTCTCACTATTTCTCAACTTGGAACAAAAAATTATCTTTTGACTCGGTCGCTTTAAAAATCTACCGAAAGCCTTCCCCCACTCAAATTTTCGTGCTGATCACGAATCCAGCCTCGATTTTTCATTTGAGCACCAGAAGATGCATTATACGCACATCTCTCCTCTAGGGGTATTTTGATAATATTACTGGGCGTTACAGGAAATAACCCACAACAAGATGAAAAAATCATGATTGAGAACTTACAACTGATAATAGAAGATATTATCGAATTAATATCTCAAGAAGAAGATCAAAACTCAATAATCTCAATGATGTTAAGCATAATGTTGTGTTCACTCATGTGTTCGTCACTCTAGCAGTAGAAAGGTAACAAGAACGGGTTATAAAAATACTATTAATACATGGCAAAAACCTAATCCTAATTAAAATAGGAAAATAAAAGTTATCTCGGACCATGTACAGTTCTATGGCTTGTGTAGCGTCATCAATCGTGTACCGGTCTGTGGTCCTTCACTTATGCTTTTCTCCTCTGAGCTTCCTTCCATGATGGGCCACATGAACTGTGGTGAGGTTTACGGCCAATGAAAGAACTCGTAAATATTGCCTTGAGAATTTTCCTTGCCCAAATCTGCTATCTTTAACTCCATGACCCTCTTCATGGTTCGTGATGTGCTTCACGGCCTTTGGAGGTTCACGTTGACTTCCACTTGCATAAATCTTCAAATTTTTAATGGGATTTTCCAAGTTAGGTAACTCTCCATGGGGACGTATACAGTCCGTATAAGGTTCCACAGTCTATGAAGGAGCCCATAGAACTCGCCTTGGCCTCAAGACTTGCTTCTTAGCCAATCAAAGTTCATGTAAGGGGTCATAATAGAACTCCACATATGCAAATGTTCTTGGTTTATGTGAGTGTCCATGGACCCTCACTTCATCATTTTGCTTGGTTCCTTCTCCATAGTAGGCCCAAACCTCCCATGGTTCATCAAGTGTTGCATGGGCCTTGGCAAGCAATGCATCCAAATTTCCATGCCTTCCTCGAATTTCTACAAATTAACACAACAAATATTAAACCAACAAAATTGCTTGAGAAATCGAAAGAATCCTATGTTTAAGGCATTGTAAAAGTCGTATTTTCATGCCTCATCAACAATTACTCAAACCAAAATCTCATGATGAAAGCCTATAATGATACAATTCTACCCCAAAGCACTAAATTCCACACACATAGGTGAATACAAGGTTCAATCATACACAACAGAAGGTTAGAAGTTCACTTGCCTTTGATAAAGTCTCAAATTAAGTCAAATCAATAACTTTTCCCCTTCCTCGTAATCTAAATCACCACATTCGATTTATATATAACATCACAATCACATAATGAATCTAATGACAATAAAATTAATCAACTCGGTTGAAAATCACAAAATGGTCAATAATCCCACACTGGAAAAAGTAACTGAATCTGAAAATTAATACGTGAAAACATTTCTCGAGGAATATGGATTCCAACGGTGAAAATCATTTCGAAAATGGAGATATAATGATGTAAAAAGCATCAATTTAGTATTAAGAATCAAGATTCGAAAAATCCCCAAATTCTTCAATTGAAAACCCCAATTAGTAAGTTAAAAACATAACTTAATTAATGAAAATCAAAGAAATAGGTTAAAAACCCAATACATTTTCCTTGAAAAACCTTGAAGAACTTTGAAGATTCTCTCAAAATAAAACTTGACATGTTTAAAATGGTGGAAAATGGCTAATCTTGATATTTTAAAAGATTTCACTATTTAGGCATATGTAACTCTCAATGAATGCGGATAAATACTTGCAAACACAGATAAACAACAAAAATTGTAGAGGTCACGTGGAATTTACCCTCCGCAAATACAGAGACCACATTCGTGAACTTGGAGGTCGGGGCCTCCATAATTCTAAGAATGCATACCCCTTATCCACGAACATGGAGGTCTAATTACTTGACCTCTGAAAACACGAAGAGAAGGGCGCGAATGCGCAGAACATTCTAGGTTGCACTAGATACAATAAAACACAACATAGACATAACACAACAAGGACTCTTGGGATTCATTCAGAACCCTCAAAACAAAATTCAATCATGTAACCCTATCAAAAATAACATTCTCAATGCAATGGAACCACCCAATTTTAATTTTGAGGTCTCCTCGACTTGAAACCTGAGAATGATCATTTAAACTAGTTAAGGACTCAAATGTCCAAAATAATTTTTGGAAGTCTAAAAGTTACTATGAGACTATTTCTAGTGTTAGTTCACAACTCAAAACTTCTAGAATTGTCGAAATTTTGATTCGAGCTTCCAAACGTCGAATGTTGACCAAAGTCAAACTTTAATCCAAAATCAACTAGAAATGCAAATTTGGGTCTAAATCTCCATCTTAACTCCGAATTCAGTTTTGCAAGTTCTAATAGACCAAATTTGGCATTCCTGAGTTGATGGAATTGATAGAATCGACTTTTGATGCTCAAAACTCAAGATATCACAAAACACATAATTTCAGACTTTAAGTTTTATAAAAACTCTTTCTTTGGCGTTACTCCAACCTTTTACAAGGTTTTCAAAATCCAACTTTTAGAATCAAACAAAAATGACCCAATGCAACTTTTGGGAAGGAAAAATGGTATTTTTGTCAGATATGCAAAAAATGACCTTCGAGGTCATTATAGGTTCATCCTATCAAGTCTGTTTCTCATACCTTTTGAATCTGAAACACGGTCTTGGCTGATATGCTATGAAAATACAACACTTTTTATGCTTAAATCATGGAATTTTATGTGTTCTCAAAGTGATATTGGTGGGTTTTTGATGTGTTTTTATGTTTATTTAACAAGATTATAGAATTCGGTATGATTTTGGGCAAAGTTCTGTAGAATTGAAATTTTTGGTAACTCTAGGGGTCGTGGTTCATTCCACGAGCCACAAGTTAGTTTCATGAGTCACATCTAATGAAGGGACAAGTTTCAGATGTAACATCCATGAATTGTCATATGAGTAGTAGAATACTTCATGGCCCGTAGGTGCTTTCGTAGGTAGGAGATAAGAAAATATGTCAGACGAAGCCACTTACGAGTCGCAAGTCTGAAGATGGGTCATAGATAAGGTCGTGCCTTGAGAATCAATGTTTTGTAGAGTTTTAGAGAAGTTAGTAGACAAAACCCTTTATGAGCTGTAATTCAGAAGATGACCTGTAAGTAGGTCTCGTAAGTTGTACCCTAATTTTGGAAAGTGCAGAGTATGAAACCCAGGTACGGGTCGTGAGTTCACATAGGACTCATAACCTCATCCATAGAAGTTGATGAATCTAGTTTTTCTATTATGTTTTGGATTTGTATTTTACATATTATAAATAAGTTTTTTAGGTTTTTCATTCTAAAGAGAAAAAACACGTGAGAGAACAGAAACAACTTGAGAACTCATACTTTATGATTTTCACATTGAGATTATTACATTTTGATTTCATGTGGAGAATTTTGGATTTCTTGTTCTTCAGTTCATCATTGTAAATGCTTAATTATGGTAATCCTTAAGATGATTTTCTCATCTACAATGATCATGCATAGCTAAATGCACAACTAGGGTTGTGGGAACCATGAAGAACTGACAAGGTAAAATTGAATAATCTGTAATTCTTGGAAAGTGTGCATGCATGTATAATTAATCCCTTCATTTAGAATGCTTTTTAGCGGTGGCCAACGTTAGAACTTGTCTCATTCTTACTTGCTGGATTGAGATGGTAATGAATCAGATAAAGGAATAATTTACTAGATTCGATATGATCCTCTCATCTAATCAACCCCACCGTATCAAGGGGTGGTTGTACTGGAAAATAGTGGTAAGGGTTAGTAATGTCACACTGTGGGGATTGATCAAATCATATAGTGAAATTTACCTCTCGTCTGGATTAAAGGGTTTGGTAAACTTAACTTCCAATTTTGCTTGCCACATACAAGGAAAGGTTACGATTATCTGGCTATAATAAGTTAGGAATTCACGGGAAACACATTACCCTAGTTAATTCTCTCACTAAATTTACAACACTTACTTCTAGTTTAGGTTTACTTACTGCAATTACAAAATTGCCCCTTTTGGGAGATAAGTAGGTTAATTTATCAGAATTACTTGTGATTACTCTAGGTCTAGACCATATTCCCTGTAGATTCGACCCTAACTTTAGTTAGATTATATATTTTGACAACGACTGATTATACCTTCAAACAGAGGTGTAGTTAAGACAACATCAAAATTTTAGCGTCGTTGTTGGGGAATACGACTTTTAGACTAGTTTAATGTGGGTAATTTGTGAATTAATCCTTATTTTCCTTGTTTTACATTTCTTGTAATTTTTCTTTATTTTAGCGTATGAGTGCAGTGTATGCACAACACTCATTGTCAAGGCCATCCCTTGACTTCATTTGACCCAGAGATTTGGTAAACACTGAGAAGAATGACCCAAAAAAATGTGAACAATGTTGCAAATGATGTTGCAAATGCAACACTGAACCGAAATGATGATAACCCACCACCAGCATTTGAGGATGCGAAACCATCACTATAGGATCTTCAAGACGTTACTAACACATGGAATCAATAGAGGCTTGACCTTATGGTGTTGGATGTCACTGGAGCTATATTGTTACCTCCTTTACCATACGAAATTTATTATTTTGAGTGGGTTACTTCAAATGCTACAGAATAGAGGGTTGTTCGCGAGCTTACCATCAGAGGATCCGCATAACCATCTACACATTGTTGTCTTCGTCAGCAAGAGTATGATGGGGAACCAAAATCTATCCGTGTATGTTGTTGGGCTCCATATCTTCCCATTGTCTCTAGCAGGCCATGATGAGGCACTATGGTTATCCGAGCTTCCATAGAGTTAAATCACCACTTGGGTTGGATGCAGAAGGCCTTTCTAGAGAGGTTCTTTCCTAGGTAAAGAAATTGACGTCGAAAGATCAGATCAACAACTTCGAACAGTTGCTTGGTGAGTCGATCAGCACCACTCAGGAGAGATTCATCAAGTGTTTGAGGAGTGTTCCAGACTACAAAATTGTTGATGATTCCTTGGTGGAGATCTTTTATCAGGCACTCGATGACAATTTCAAAGCGGTGGCCGACATAATCATTGGCAGCTCATTCTTAGATTATCCATTTTCTATTGTAGCTGAATGACTGGAAAAAGTTTCAAAGATAAACCATGCATAGGGTTCAAAATATAAGTCAACAACCAAAAACTCTTTCTTAGTTAGTACTAATTCAGAGAAGGCTAAGATAAATGATGAGATAAAGCAAGAGTTTGCCACAAATCATTACTAATGTGGGGTTTTTGATGAAGCAGAGTCAGGAGCTCGTCAATGCAGTCAATCATCAGACTCCATGAGCACCCATGTATGAGGAGCCTTACTATGAGGAGGACACTTTCTTTGTCACTGATTAGATGGGGGGTTTCTTGACCAACACTCAAGGGTCCAATTAGGAATATTGGCACCAAGTTCAAAGGAGTCAAAGTCGGAACTTCAATAGAAATAGTGCTTTCAAAGATAACAACCTAGGTGGCTACAATGACAGGAACATGGGAAAAGACAGAGATGCTGATTGGAGACGTAGAGATGGTTACAGGGATGGTCTGTATGTGCCACCAAACTTTCGTGACTCTGGGCTGGTAGTTTGAGGATTGAGGAGATTTTTGATAGATTGTTGAAGAAGACTAATGCTCTACACGAGACCTTAAAGGGGATGAAATCTAACATCTCCAACATTAATCACAAGATCAAGTCTCATTCTATTGCTATTTAGTGGCTAGAGCAATAATTTGGTCAGATGTCGACTCAGTTAAACCAGCGCAAAAAGTTACATTGCCAAGAAACATAGTGCTGAATCCAAAGAGTGAGGGGCAACGTGTGGCAGTGATGACATGTGTTTGCAAGCAAACTATTGATCTACCAATGCCAGTTGATGATTATGAAGTTCGTGGGGAGATGGGATGAGCGATGAGGTAGTGGCGCAAAAGAAGTTGAAACCCATACCTAGACCTCCCCCTCCTTTTTCTTAGAGACTCAAAAAGAAGGAAGAGGAACGCAAGTTTCAACACTTCATCTTCATTTTCATCTTGAAACAGCTATCGATCAACATCCCTCTCATTTAGGCATTGAAGAAAATGCGAGGTACGCAAAATTCGTGAAAAACTTGGTGACGAAAAAGAAGACTGTGAGCCAAGAGCTCTTTCAAGATATTAAGCATTGTAGTGAAATTACAATGAGGTCCTTGATGCAAAAGAAAAAAGATCCTGGAGCATTCACTATACCCTGCACCATCAGAGATGTTGAATTTGTGAAGACATTGTGTGATTTAGGAGTTAACATCACTTCAATGCCTCTTTCAATATTCAAAACATTTGGCCGAGGATCCCCTACACCAACAAGCATGCGGTTGTTGATGGCTGATAGGACAGTGAAAAAGACTGTGCAGATACTGTATGATGACATTTTCATCAAAGTGGAAAAGTTCATATTCCCCGTAGACTTTTTGATCCTTAATTGCGAAGTTGACTTCAAAGTTCTAATCATCTTGGGAAAACCCTTCCTAGCTAGTGGACGAGCACCGGTAGGCATGGAATCAAGCCAACCTAAGTTTCAATTGAATGATGAAAAAGTCATCTTCAATAGCTATTAGTCTATAAAGAGGCTTGATGATCAAAAGGAAGTTTGGGCACTTGGTGAAGCCTGAGTAACCAAGTTGTCCAAGTCATGTTGTGACAATAAATCAAGCACTACTTGGGAGGCAACTTAAGATATCTGATGTAACATTTATGTTTTTGTTTCATTTTAGCTTTTTAGACTTGTAGGCAGTTTAATTTTTTTTCTTGGTTGTAATTTTGGACTCATGGACTAGTGGCTTGTATGGTAACAATTTGTTTTATGGAGAATTTCCAGGAACTGCGTTAAGCAGCAAACTAGTGCTTGAAAAATAAGAGAAGATGATTATATGACCAGTTCTACAGGACGTGGTTCATACCATGACCCATACACTGACTCATAGAATCACTTCTAGTAAGTAGAATTTTGTGCACTCCAGTCCACAAGATAACATTACGGCCTGTAGATAAACTCACAGGTCGTGAATATGGTCGTGGACCACAAGTAAGATTTCTAAAACTTGCCAAATGTTTGGGGAACCTACGATCCAACATATGGGCTGTATGTCTATGTACGCCCCGTTAGTGGAGCCATAGTGCCATTATCTCAAAACTATGATTTAGGAAACCACCAGACTATGGCCTACGACACATAGATTCTCTTACAGCCCGTAATCGGGCTTTCATGGGACCTGAACACCATTTACACATTGATGTCGCCCAAGTTACACCTCCTTTATAGAGGATAAAGCGGTCATTGTCAAGAAATAGAACCTATCCAAGGTTAGGGTCGAACCCACAGAGAATCCATAGACTCAAGACGAATTCACAAACATGCAATCCGAGTAGTTAATCAACTCAATTCCAAAAGGGGGGTTTTGCAAAAATCAATGAGCAAAATAAACTAACTATCACGAGAGAAAGCTCAATAAAAGAGAGCAATTAGGGTACTGTGTTCCCTATGATTCCCCAACTCAGTATCACTGGATAAACTAATTCTTGTCTAGTGCATAGCATGTAGGACAGAAATTTAAGTTCACCAAGCCCTTTGGTCAAAGGTGAGAGGCGAATTTCACTATGTGAGTTGGCCCATCTCCAAAGTCTGCATTACTAACCATTACCTATAAGTCCCAGAACAACCTCCTCTTGTCCCATTTTGGTTGATTAGGCGAGAAAACATCAATCGAATCTTGTTAATTAACCTTTTTTCCTATTCATTACTACCTTGGTTTAGTTAGTAACACTAGGCGGGTTATAATGTTGGCCACCATTAGAAAACATGCAAAACGAATACATGCGTATACACCTTCAAAGAATCGTGAATTATCCGATTTTACTTTGTTAGTTCTTCATGGTTCCCGCAACCCTGATTATGGATTTAGTTACTCATGCTTAGTGTAGATGAAGAGATTATGAATTTAGAAGACATAATTAAACACTTACACAACTGAATTAAGAACAAGCAAATCCAATGTCAATGAACATCACAATCGTGAAGATTGAATTGAATAACAAGTGTTCTCAAAGACTCTCTCACAATTTTCTCTCTTAATAAATCGAGTTCTCTGAGAACTAACCTAAAATAAAGCTAAACCTATGTGAACTAACAAGAACTACGTGAATTGCCCAGAACTCGTGAAAAATAATCTAAAAAAATCTATTTATAATAATTAAAAACTAGTCCTAAACAAATTAGGAAGACTGGTCGACATACTCCACGAAAGCACTTTACAACCCGTATGGTCTTCTACGGCTTGTAATCGGGGTCTCATAATCAGCTACTAAAATTTTGGACTTCACTTCTATGGCACCCTTCTACTACATATAAGGTGTTTATGACTCGTAAAGAGGGTTTCGTTTGATAACTTTCCTGCAAGTCCACTCTTTGATCCTCAGGGTGCGGAAGGTATTCTACAACTCGTAAACTACTCCACGACTCATCTGCATGTTCATAAAATTCAACTTCAGCAAATAACACCTCATTGGAAATCCTCACGAAACCTATTCACGACTTGTAGAATGCTCTATAACTCGTAAACTATCTCGTACATTAGAAAAAACCAGCAACTTCTGCAATTTTTCCTCAAATCATAGCCAACCTGTAATCCTACAAATCTAAACACAAAAACACATAAATCCAGAAACTATCGCATTGAGAACTCACAAAATTCTATGTTTTAAGAATCAAAAGTGTTGTATTTTCGCAGCAGATCAACACCCTCAACTTAAAATTGTTGCTTGTCCTGAAGAGATGGACTCAGTCTATATAGGCTATGCAGTAACACATAGTCCTCAACTCAATTGCATACATCAAATACATCTTAGACTCAAATATCCACATCAACTTATCAAGATAAGATTACATAGATATTTAGAAAACCAAGGCAAACTGGTGCATGCGATAACACAACTATGACAACCAAGGGGTTATCAACAGTCCACGCTCACGAACAAGTCCAATGCTAACAATGCAACACAAGTTCCCTCACAGAAAGAAGTCCCATATTTGATACTCGACGATGTTTCCATGTTGTAGCATTGGGACTGTGTAAACTCACTCACTTTCACAAAAGATATTCATGCATAATGAATAATACCATAGGCTTGCCCCTATACTCATGACTTAGACCTTCAACTTATTAGACTAGGATCACTTTAGGACTTCTTGGCTTGTAACGTCGGCTCAGGGGCTTTGGTATGATATTTTGGAAAAATAGTGACTAAAGGTCCTCCTTGAAACTTCATTTTTATACACTTTCACCTTACCAACTTTGTTATTTTCAACTTATTCTCTCTTTTTCCTCTTTTAAGCTTTTTTAGGTGCTTTCCTTTCATTTTTTTAGCTTTTTGCCCTATTTTCATTTTTCATTTTGCTTTTTAACAATCAATTACGACATCTTTCATTTTTCGTGCACCCAGTACATGATTTTTTCCTTTTTCTTTGTATCCTTGACTTTCTTTCCTTATTTTTGTGCTTTACCCTTTAGCCACCCTTAACTTAGGCTTTTGGCCTGTGTTAAGGTGCACAATATCCATCCTCAGAACCAAGGCCACTTTGGGTAGCCACCCTCAACTTAAGCTTTTTGCCTCAATCAAGGTACACAATGTTCAAGGAAAGACCAGGGCCAAATTCAGGATTTTTCACTAGATAAGACTAGGTTAATTAGGTGTTTTGAAAGAATAGGTAAATGTTAGGCTCAAACTTTAGGAACAAGGGATATATCATTGATTTGGTTGGTTATTTTTTTGGCTAAAGTGTACTATTTAAGAACAATGGCCTAAGATCCTTTCCTAAACCAACTCATCTACAATCTAACTTAGAGTAACCGGTCAAGTTCTGAAGTAGCACAAAACACATGAATTTATCAAATTATGCTCACACTCACATGGCACAACATACATTATCAACGAAGGACTCACAAATCATGCTTCTTATCTCAATTTACCCTTACTTATCAGAACAAATAATGTTAAACACCTAAACATGCATGGTTACTATCTAATTACTAATAAAAAATTTATTTGTGGGTACCATTGTTTTTCAAACAAAACATAAAACATATTATATACAACAAATATTGGTACTATATGTTACAAAAAAGCTCTAAACATCCTAAACATACCGGTTCAATAGAAATTAAATATCCATAGGAAAAAAGAACACAGGCAAGAAAACCCCGGTATTATAAGCTACTTAGACTTCACTGAGGCCCATAACAACCCACGTTCCATTGAACAAGATGTGGATTGTCCCCAATGCACAAAATTAAAGAAAACTAGAACATAAAGGGTCAAAAATATATACCTGGACGCCTAAGCACCAGTGTTCCTTGGGTTGCCTCCCAAGTTTCAAATTTGGGTACTCAAACTTCCCCTAAATCTTGAAGAATAAAATTGACACAAAACAAAAAACAAAAGGACTATAAAAAAATAAGAAGTTACACCACCAGGTGGAGTTCTGCCACTTCTTCTTCCACCTTGAACTTATGAATTGTACCCCTAATTTCTTTTCCAATTTTCTATTATGTTTGAGGAGTGGTGGTATAAAAATATGGGAAGCAAAGAAATAGAGATCATATGTTGTACTTCTTGGCCTTTAAATAAGGAATGTAATTTTTGGATTTATGCCCAATAAATTCAAGAATATAACTATATTTTTTATCCTCCTTACATTCGTCTATATGCTCAGATGATTCGATTAATACCTCATAATCTTAATATAATGTAGAAAAATGATTAGAATGAGGTCCAATGCGTCCTAATTCATGAATTGTATTATTATTTACATCCTCATATTTACACGCACTAGAGTTTTTAAAGGTAATATGATCTACTTCTTCACATAACTCTCATGTACTTTTCTCAAGATTGACAACATCAATAATAGTATGATCAAGAAGTTGACTCTCCAATTTTAGCTATTCAAGTTGGCTTATAAGCATTTTTTCTTCCTCACACAATTCATAACTAGCTTGTTGAGCATCAAACATATCAACTTTTATGCTCAACTCACTACTTAAAATGTGGATATCAAAGCCAAATTGATGAATATCTGACAAAAGCACATAGTTGTCTAAGTCGAGGTTTTCTAATATTCTTAAGAAGTACACATTGTGATTCAAAAAATTATGTACAACCCCTCTCATCCTAACACTACAATCATCCAATATTTCTTCAACAGAGGGTGTCATATTAATAAGAAAAAAATGGAAAAGAACAAAAAAAAAACAAAACATAAAATATGGGAAATAAGGATTAACACTCTAATTACTCATTAATTCACTAAGTCTAGTAGTATTCCCCGTCAATGGTGCAAAAATCTTGGTGTCGCTCAAGTTACACCTCTTTTTTAGAGGATAAAACAGTCGCTGTCAAGAAATAGACCTAACAAAGGTTAGGGTCGAACCCAGAAGGAATACATAGACTCAAGAAATATTCACATACATGCAATTTGAGTAGTTAATCAACTTAATTCCCCAAATGGGGGTGGGGGGTTTGAAAAAGTGAATGAGAAAAATAAACTAACTAACTATCACGAGAGAAAGTTCAATAAAGGAGAGCAACTAGGATTTTTTTTCCCCATGATTCCCCAACTCCGTATCACTTGATAACCTAATTCTTGTCTAGTGTATAGCATGCAGGACGATAACTTAAGTTTACCAAATCCTTTGGTCAAAGGTGAGACGCGAATTTCACTATGCGACTTGGCCCATCTCCATAGTTTGCATAACTAACCATTACCTATAACCCCTAGTACAACCTCCCCTTGGCCTAGTTTTGTTGATTAGACGAGAAAACATCAATTGACTCTTATTAATTATTCTCTTTTCCTATTCATTACTATCTTTGTCCAGTCAGTAACACTAGGTGGATTCTAATGTTGGCCACCATTATAAAACATGCAAAACGAAGAGAGTTAATTAATACATGCATATACAACTTCCAAGAATTATGAATTATCTAGTTTTACTTTGTTAGTTCTTCATGGTTCCCGCATTCCTAGTTGTGGATTTTGCCACTCATGCTTTGTGTAGATGAAGAGATTATAAATTTAGAAGACATAATTAAACACTTACACAACTGAATTAGGAACAATCAAATCCAATGTCAATGATAGTCACGAGCTTTAATATTGAATTGAATCATAAGTGTTCTCAAATACTCTCATATAATTTTCTCTCTTAGAATATCAAGTTCTCTGAGAACTAACCTAAAACTAAGCTAAACCTACGTGAACTGAAGAGAACTACGTGAAGTGCTCAGAACTCGTGAGAAAATAACCTAAAATATTTATTTATAATAATTAAAAATAAGTCCTACAAAAACTAGGAAGACTGGTCGACAAACGCTACAAAAGCACTTTATGACCCGTATTGTTGTCTACGGCTCGTAGTCGGGCCCTCGTAATCAGCTGCTGAAATTTGGACCACTTCTACGAAACTTTTTTACTACTCATATGGTGGTTTATGACCCAGAAAGGGGGTTTCATCTGATAACTATCTTGCAACTCCACCACTCTGATCTTCATGGCTTGAAAGGTATTCTACGACTCTTAAACTACTCCACGACTCGTGTGCATGTTTGTAGACATCAACTTCAGCAAATAGCCCCTCACTGGAAATCATCACGAAACCTATTTACGACTCATAGAATGTTGTACGACCGGTTGACTATCTCGTACACCAACTTCTGCAATTTTTCCTCAAATCATGGCCAACCTGTAATCCTGCAAATCTAAATACACAAACATAAAATCCCACAACTATCACATTGAGGACACAAAAAATCCTATGTTAAAAAATAAAAAGTGTTGTATTATTGTCGCACATCACACATGACTCGACAAATCAATTAAAAAGGGGTAACAATTATTTATCCCTCATTTGTCCCATATATTTCAAATACCCTAAGCTATTTCTTCTCCTTAAAAAACTCCGAGCACTGTCCTGTCACACCCCGGTAGGGTACCCTTGGCGTGGCCGGCACCTAGAGACTATTGCTAGTCCCCAAGCGAACCACTTAGCCTTATCACATCATTCAATCAAATAAAACTCTATTGAACAATGGAAAGTAAAAGTAAGTAAATTGACACATCTCATCTAAAGTCTCAAAATTAATAGATAATGATATAGACTAGTAGAAAGAACTAGCTCAATATCTCAACATCAAAGCTCAACCATCGACTATGAAGCCTTTATCACTAATCATTTGGTGCCAATGACAGACCCATGGCTACCCAAATAAAAATTTAAAAAGCAGTCCAATAACTCTAGAGCATGATGAAATAAAAGTGGTGGATCATCCAGAATAGGGGAGGCTCACCAAATCAGCTGTGAGTCTCATATCTTCAACGGAGCGCCTATTGATGATCTCTAGTACCTACATCTGCATCATAAAATGATGCAATCCAAAAAGGACATTAGTACTTGGAATGTTTTAGTATGTAAACTAGCTGAGTGAAACAAAAACAGGTAGAATAAAATGGAAGCAAAATCAACTCTAAGTAATAATCAAATAACATCGAATCGCCAAATGTCTATCTAGGCAAGAATAAAGAGTAGACAAGGGACCCATTAACAACTCAAACTCTTCAATCATCTCAGACTCATCTCAAAGGAGCTCACCTCCTCTCATCTCATCTCGACTCGGAGTACTCAAGGTATGAAATTTATGGGAGTTTCTCTTATCCGAAAACAATCACTTATGAGCCAGTGAATGTACAAAAATCTTGTTGATGTTGCCACAGCCGTTCCAATCATGCCATGTAGGGAATGCTTTGAAACCATATCAGCTCACCCAATACGCAGTCAATACTCAATAGGGTTGTTATTGCTTTCAGGGACTATTACCCTCGAGGGAACCATAATATATGTGATGGTTCTATGCCTTACCTACACTTGGTTACATAGTTAATGAGTTCGAGTGGGACTCACTCATATCCATTTTGATGCTCGATACTCCTGCCATGAGTCAATGCTCATAAAACCTCTATCTTAGCCAATCTCATAGGGACTTGAACCCCGTCATAGATCTGTATCTCATAGGGACTTGAACCCCATCATCATTCAACTCATAGGGACTTTAACCCTCTCATAAATCAATCTCATCAACGATGCAAGAACAATCATCAACAATCAATTGAATAGACACATCAATAGAGTTCATTTATAGAGACTCATAAGACAATCAATTTCTATCAACTCATCATCATTCTCTCATCACAATCAACAATCTCAACTCAAGGCTCTGAACTCAATTCTTTAGTTCATTATGCATGCTTTTCAAATTTATCATGTAGGGTTATGCAAATTCTCATGAAAATTTTCAATTAAAAAAAATAGTATGATGATCATCAACATAGAAAAACATGTAATTTCAAATAAACTTTTATGAAAAATCGTCAAGGATTCATGTATGTAATCTCTTGAACCATCAACTCATCTATGACCATCTATAGGGCACATGAGAGAACAATCCAATGTTTTTAGTTTAGCCTTACATACCTGGGATGCAGCTATCAATCCATCACGACAAGATTTCTTCTCGATTCTCTAAAACTCAAGCTCTCCTCCTCTTTCCTCAAGCCCTAGCCTTGTTAGAATATTTTAATAGGACTTAGCATGAGGGTTTTAGATGTTTTTACGTCAAAACAACTTTATTAGATCGTGGATCGAGTTTAGGAGGGGTTGGGAATCGACCAGAATTACCCTCGTAATGATTTAGAAATTTTCAACTCGGAGAACACCCAGTCCACGACGTGGACTGATCGTGCACAGTGTATTTTTAGAAAACGTTTTCTAAATGAGTTTTCTCGATCCTGTAAAAAATTTCAAAAAAAATATAAGTGCTGGTCTGCCACAAGGTGCGACACACTCTTGTCGCGCACCAACATTGTTTTGCGCTTTGGATCAAAATATTTTCTTTTGATCGAATCGCTCTAAGAATCGGCCAAGACCATTTTCTCACTCAATTTTTCATGCTGATCACAAATCCGGCCTCAGATTTTCTATACGAGCATCGGAAGATGCGTTACGCACATACCCTCTCTCTAGGGGTATTTTGGTAGTTTTATCAAGCGTTACATTATTTCCGCCTTGGGACTATTCGTCCTCGAATGATGAGTATAGGTGGATTCAAGGCATGAATAGACTCAAAACTCATCTCAACACTCAACTCAATCAAACAAACTCTCGACTTAAGAATAGAAACTCACATCAAGGATAGATTCATCAATTTAGTAAAGGATAAGAAATTTACCTTCAACACTGTCATCATTTTGCACGAATAGGTGCAAATATTTGGCCTTTATCTCTTCCTCAGATTCCCATGTGGCTTCCTCAACGAATTGATTTCTCCATAGGACTTTGATTGAGGCTATCTCTTTGTTCCTCAACTTACGAATCTGACGATCAAGGATGTGAACCGGAACCTCTTCATAAGATAGGCTATATTTCACTCTAATGCTATCAATAGGGGTTACCAAGATAGGGTCTCCCAAGCATTTCTTCAACTTTGACACATGGAATACCAGATGGACTCCATCTAACTCGGAAGGCAACTTTAACTTATAAGCAACCTTCCCAATCCTCTTTACAATCTTATACGGTCCAACATAGTGTGGACTCAACTTCCCCTTTTTCCCAAATCTTAGGACACCTTTCATAGGTGACACTTTTACACCCGAACATCTACCTCAAACTCTAAGTCTATTTTCCTCAAGTCAGTATATGTTTTTTGGCGACTCTGGGTAGTGTTTAATATCTCTCTAATAACCTTGACCTTCTCCATTGATTGGTGGATAAGATTAGGCCCAATCAACTCCGCTTCACCAACCTCAAATCACCCAATTGGTGATCTACATCTCCTCCCATACAAGGCTTCGTAGGGATCCATTTGAATGCTTTCATGGTATCTATTGTTAAATGCAAATTCAAACAATGGTAGGTGATCATCCCAATTCTCCTTGAAATCAAGAACACAAACTCTTAACATATCCTTTAATGTTTGAATTGTACGCTCTGCCTGGCCATCTGTCTGTGGATTAAAGGTTATGCTCAGGTTCACCTTAGTACCTAATCCTTTTTAGAGCGATCTCCAAAGTTAGGAGATAAATTGAGCTCCTCTGTCCAAGATGATGGACAAGGGAACTCCATGTAACCTCAGAATCTCTTGGATGTAAAACTTAGTGTACTCCTCTGTAGTGTTTGTTGTCTTAACTGCCAAGAAGTGACCTGATTTACTCATCCTATCCATAATCACCCACACCGAATCATGTTATTTTTGAGACCTTGGTAGACCAGTAATAAAGTCCATATTAATCATCTTCTACTTCCATTCAAGAATGTCAAAGTTCTGAGCCAGTCCACATGGCCTTTGATGCTCAACCTTCACTTGTTGGCAATTCGGGCATTTAGAAACGAACTCAACAATATCCCTCTTTATTCCACTCCACCCATAGACCTCTCTCAAGTCGTGGTACATCTTGGTAGGGCTAGGATGAATGGAATATCTAGTGTTATGGGCTTCTGCCATGATTCTATCTCGAATGCCATGAACACACAATCTACTTTGGTACCTCAACACTCCATCTCCCCCTTTGGAGAGGACTATCACTTTTTTTTTGTGGACAACCATCTTGAATTAGAGTATGATAGGATCTTGATCTTGTTTTTATTTCACCTCTGCCACTAAGGATGAAGCAGACCCATTTTAAACATTAACTCCTCCTTCATCATTCTTCTCAAGTTGAACTCCCAATTGAGCCAATCGATGCACTTCCTTGGCTGATTCCTTCTTTCCTTCTTCCACATGGGTTGTGCTACCCATTAACAATCTGCTAAGAGCGTAAAAAACAATGTTAGCTTTACCTGAGTGGTAGTGAATGCTCATGTCATAATCCTTGAGTAACTCCAACCATCTCATTTGTCGCAGGTTAATCTCTTTCTGACTAAAAACATACTGCAGACTCTTGTGGTCAGTGAACACATCCACATGCACTCCATACAAGTAGGGCGCCAGATTTTAAGTGCAAATACCACTGTTGCCAACTCGAGATCATGGGTTTGATAGTCCCTCTCATAAACCTTGAGTTTCCTGAAAGCATAGGCTATCACCTTCCCTCTTTGCATCAGTACACCTCCCAACCTAACCCTCAAAGCATCACAATAAATTCCTAAGTCCTCCGTCCCATCGGGTAAGATTAGGACTGGTGCAGTAGTCAACCTCATTTTCAACTCTTGCAAATTCTTCTCACATTCCTCGGACCACTGAAATTTGACCTTTTTCTGAGTCAATTTAGTCAATGGTGCAAATAGGGAAGAAACTCCATCCACAAATCTGCGGTAGTCACATGCCAACCCCAAGAAACTTCTAATGTCAGTCGGAGTGGTAAGCCGGGGCCAGTTCTTAACCGTTTCAATATTTTGGGCTTCCACTCGAATACCATCATTAGAAACGACATGGCCTAGGAGAGCCGCTGACATAAGCCAGAACTCATACTTTGAGAATTTTTCATGCAACTCATGGTCCTTAAGAGTTTGGAGGACAACTCTTAGATGAGTAACATGCTCCTCCTCACTTCTCGAATAGACCAAAATGTCGTCAATGAACACAATAACAAATATATCCAGATATTGTCTAAATACTCTATTCATCAAGTCCATAAAGGCTGCAGGTGCGTTCGTCAATCCAAAGGAAATGACCAAGAACTCAAAATGGCCAAATCTTGTCCTAATGGTTGTCTTTGACATTCCCTCACCTTCAACTGGTGGTAGCCAGATCTAATGTCTATCTTGGAGAAACAAGAGACGCCCCGAAGTTGGTCCAATAAATCATCTATCCTTGGGAGAGGATATGTATTCTTTATCATGACCTTGTTCAGTTGCCTATAGTCGATATACATTCTGATGGACCCATCTTTCTTTCGCACAAATAGGACAGGAGCGCCCCGAGGTGAAACACTTTTCCTAATGAAGGCTTTCTCTAGCAAATATTTCAATTGCTCTTTCAACTCTATCAACTTAGTACGGGCCATCCTATAAGATAGAATTAAAATAGGCTGGGTATTGGGAAGAACATCAATCCCAAGGAAATACATCCGGAAACTCATTAACAATCGGGACAGACTCAAGAGTTGGGGACTCAACATCATCAGATTTAACTCGCACGAGGTGATAGATACAACTTTTGGAGATCAACTTTCTGGATCTAAGATATGAGATAAACTTTCCTCTAGGTGCAACAGAATCGCCCTTCCACTCAAGAACCGGTTCATTAGGAAATTGGAACTTAACGGTTCAGGATCTACAATGAACAGTGGCATAACAGGCGTGAATCCAATCCATGCCAAGAATCATATCAAAATCAACCATCTCCAACTCAACCAAATAAACAAGAGTATCCATATGATTGATGGACACCACACAAGCTCTATAGATTCTCTCAGCTCGAATAGACTCACCAACTGGAGTAGAAACATCAAAGGGTTCAAGAAGACTCTTAGGCGTTTTATCAAATCTACTGTCCGTATAAGGAGTTACAAATGACAATGTGGCACCCAGATCCATCAAAACATAAAAATCAAAAGTAAAGACTCGAATCATACCTATCACAACATTTGGAGGGTTCCCTTGATCTTGGCGACTACCCATGGCATACAAGCGGTTTGTTGCCTCACCTGCGCCTGATGTAGTGGTCCTCTGGTTTCCTCTAACTGGTGGGGCTAGTGTAGTAGACTGAGCCTGGTCAGCCCGCTTTAGACAATCCCTTTTGTAGTTACCCGTTTGGAAACATCTATAGCACATATCATTCCCGTCATGACATCTCTCTTAGTGTATTTTTCCACCCTTATCACACGGTGGCTTACCCTGCGAACCTGGAGCCATACTAGCTTGTAACTGGGATAAATAGGTTCCAACATTCTGAAACCTTTGATCATACCTGCCTCTAGGCACATGTGCACTAGCATATGATGGCGCTGGAAATCGGTTGCCATTGCCTTTCCTTCCAACCTCATGACTTGATGTCTTAGCTTTCTTATGCTTGAACTGTTCCTTGTCATGTTGTCTCTCCTTATCAGCTTGTTGCATAAATGTCATCAGTCGCCAGATGACCATATCACTCACGAGAATTACTCCCGTGCCATCTCTCTTGGGTCCTCTATTCAACCCATCAACATACATCCCCATCCTTCCCCTCATGTCAGCAACCATGTCCGGAGCATAGAGAGATAGTTGCCTGAACTTCAAACCGTACTCTTGCATTGTAATAGAGCCTCGTTTTCGATTTAGGAACTTTCTCACCTTAGCTTCTTTTTTCTCTCTTGGGAAGAAGCGCCCAAAAAGGCTTCCTTGAACACTACTCAAGTCAAACATGGAGCATTATCCCTTCTACCTTTCTTCTATTGGCCGAACCACAGTCTGGCCACACCCTTGAGTTGGTAAGCAGCCAGCTCAACCCTATCAACATCAACCACATGCATCACTTAGAACACCTTCAAAAGTTCCTCCATGTAGTTCTAAGGATCTTTAGTGGATACAGACCCCATGAATTCAGGCAGATTCATCCTCAGAAATTCTCAAACTCTAGAGGTGTCATGAGAATCAGGTCTACCGGCTCCTTGTCTCATAGCAAGTGCTGCGACAGCCTAGGCTAGAGCTTGAATAGCCAGAGTAGCTCAAATTCGGAGACCTCATCCTAAGGGGGTTGTTCAACAGGGACAACTTGATCCACAGACTCCTCAGGTACTTGAGGCTCAGGTGGATTAACACCTTGCCTAGTAGGACGTCCTCTTCCTCTGACGGCTCTACTGGGAGGCATGTTATCAATTCCGCACTCGTAGAGAATGAATTAGAAAAGAGCTTTCATAGAGCTTAACTTTATCTCATGAATTGGAATGAGATTAAAAGTGTAACAATTCGTAATGTCCTATAGCATCTTGCTTATGAAATGTGGTCGACAATAGACCCATAAACAAGACTCTACTAGACATAGCTTCATAGACTCCCTAAGACACTTGAACTCTGTGCTCTGATACCAAGCTTGTCACGCCCCGGGAGGGTACCCTTGGTGTGGCCGGCACCTAGAGGCTATTGTTAGTCCCCAAGAGAACCAATTAGCCTCATTACATCATCCAATGAAATAAAACTCTACTGAACAGCGAAAAGTAAAAGTTAGTAAATAGGCACATCTCATTTAAAGTCTCAAAATAAATAGATAATAATAAAGACTAGTAGAAAGAACTAGCCCACAATCTCAACATCAACGCGTAACCATCGTCTATGAAGCCTCTATCACTAATCATGTGGTGCCGATGACAGACCCATGGTTACCCAAATCAAAACAAAAGAAATAGTCCAATAGGGGAGTGTCACCAAATCAGGTGTGAGTCTCAGATCTTCAACGATTGCTTATTGACGAACTTTAGTACCTGCCTCTACATCGTAAAATGATGCAGTCCAAGAGGGACATCAATACTTGGAATGTACTAGTACGTAAAATAGTTGAGTGAAACTGAAACCTGTCGAATAATATGGAAGTAACATCAACTCAAAGTAATCATCAAATAACATCAAATCGTCAAATTTCTATCTACGCAAGAATAAAGAGTAGACAAGTTACCTGTCAATAAATCAAACTCATCAATCATCTCAGACTCATCTCAAAGGAGTTCACCTCCTCTCCTCTCATCGCATCTCATCTCAACTCAGAGTACTCAAGGTAGGAAATTTATGGGAGTTTCTCTTACTTGACAACAATCACTTATGAGCCAGTGAATGTACAACAATCTCATTGATGTTGCCACAACCATTCCAAACTTGCAAGGTAGGGAACGCTTCGAAACCATATCTGCTTACCCAATATGGAGTCAATACTCAACAAGTCAGTTATTGCTTTCACGGACTGTTACTCTCGAGGAAACCATAATATATGTGATGGTTCTATGCCTCACCTACATTTGGCAACGTAGTTAAAAAGTTTAAGTGGGACTAGCACTTACCCATTTCGGTGCTCAATACTCCTCCCGTGACTCAATGCTTATAAAACCTCCATCTTAACCAATCTTACAGGCACTCAAACCTCGTCAATGATCGGTATTTCATAGGGACTCGAACCTCATCATCATTCAACTCATAGGAACTTTAACCCTCTCATCAACCAATCTTATCAACGACTCAAGATTTAGAATAATCATTAGGAACCAATTGAGTAGACATATCGGTAGAGTTTATTTATAGAGACTCATAAGACAATTAAATTCTACCAACTCACCATCATTCTCTCATCACTATCAATAATCTCAACTCAAGGTTCTAGACTCAATTCTTAAGTTCAATATGAATGCTTTTAAAATTTATCATCTAGGGTCATGCAAATTCTCATGGAAATGTTCAATTCAAGAAAAAACAAATTGTATGATGATCATCAACATAGAAAAACATGTAATTCCAAATAAAATTTTATGAAAAACCATCAATGATTCATGTATGTAAACTCTTGAACTATCAACTCATCTATGACCATCTATGGGGCACATGAGAGAACAATCCCATGTTTTTAGTTTAGCCTTAAATACCTGGGATGCAGCTATCAATCCATCATATCAAGATTTCTTCTCTATTTTCTAAAGCTCAAACTCTTCTCCTCTTTCCTCAAGACCTATCCTTGTTAGAATATTGAAATAGGACTTAGAATGGGGTTATAGACCCTTTTTACGTCAAAACGATCTTATTAGATCGTGTAATCATAATCTTGGCTAAGCCTCTACTATCAGCTAGTGTCATAACCTTGGCTAATCCTCTACTATCGGCTAGCATCATTTCATATCCCTCTACTAATGGGTCATCATAGTCTCATGATCATAGCTAGGTGGTGACTCATATTTCTTTTATTCATTGGTTCCTGACTTCAATTATTCTAGTCCCAAATAACATATAGAAAAGAGTATAGTCATTCCATGTATAACTTATGAATCATAACATCATAAAGAAGACCTTTCAATAATACATAGCTTTCATATAACCTCAGTGTGCTTCATATCATGCTTTGCAAACCCCATCATTCATAATATCCGTGACATATAAAGAAATGAATTCATGATTTTACATAAAGTTTCATAATATTCTTATCAAGCCATGAGATAAATATTGACTCTTAACATTTAGGACCTTTATGTTATTATATATCATGGATTGGAATTTCCTTTATTCATAAAGCATCTTCTTCATATATGTTAAGTCCAAAAGAAGGAATTCACATGCTTAAAAACTCAAAAACATGAAATTCATTTATATCATGCATACATAAAATAAGATGTAATCATTTGGAACCATTCAAATCAATCCAACTTGGTCCTTGAAGAATGCTAACTAGAAAATCATGAATTTCAACTCAATATGCATAATAGGTCATAAAATAATACTAGTACACTTCACATAACAAAGAATGCATCACAAACTACATGATTAAGTCAACTTTCAAAAACTTCACGACATACATAAACTTTGAACCACAAATATAATAGGAAACTTGAGCTTTGTGAAGGAAAGGGCTTCATAAATCAAACCCACATACCTTAGTCGAAGATTTTTGGAGAAATCACGGGCTTTGATAGAAGAATCTAGAAACCCTAGCTTTTGCCTTTAATGGGAGACCTTAGGGAGGTTAAGCGATTCTAGATTTAGGTTTTGGGAAGATCATTTAGGAATATGGTCATTTTGGGGGAGTTTTAGACTGATATAGGGTATGTAGGAAGCCAAAATGGCATAGTATTGGACTTAGGTTGTGAGGAAAGGACAAAATAACCCTTTTTAAAATGGGCCAGATAGTTGCCATGAAATCCTATTTTTGGGTCGTAAGGCAATCACTGCAAATAGGGTGGGTCGTATAAGCTGACAACTTGATTGTGCTTCACTAAAATGGGTGTAACCTTTGGTCCTAACTTTGAATGAGGTGAACTCAGTTACGTTGGAAAGATATTCATGGAGCTTTCATTTGGGAGGCCGCCTAGGATGCGATCATTTAAAGTAGACATATATACAAACTCATGCTAGAAAAAAAGATGATTGGAATCGTTTGCACTCGATTTGATAGAAGAGGGGTCATGGAAGGGCTAGATAAGGGTTTTAAGGGTTTAAGGAAATTGGAAAGGTAGAAAATATCTTTAATGAATCCGACTGTCCAAACCACAAGAGCCCAATGTACAGGTCGTTAAAAGAGGCACATCCCATATTGTTGTTCATAAGAATAATTCCAAAAACCATTGTTTCTTTTCCCCAAATCACGAACATCTTACGAGCCATATATGGACCTACAAGCCATGGTTGGTCTCATAGAGTCCTTTCACACTTAGCTATTTTTCTCATCCATTTGGTCACTATCCACGAAGGGATTCTATGGGTCATATAATGATTTATAGATCGTGTTGTTCGTTTGTAGATTACTTTCCTAAAACTCCAATTTCCTTCAAGTCAAGGCCCTCAATCTACAGACCTCTCTCTGGGCCGTAACTCCTTTCATGGGCAGTATGTTGCCCTTATCTAATTACTCTAGGTCATTTTCAAGCCAACCTTTCTGCACTCTTAGGCTCCTAAATGAGGGTCATTACAATATGCCTCCTTCTGAAAATTTGTCTCTGAAAGTTGATCAAGCCAACAAAATAAGATTGAAATGAACATACATACATAGCAACCCATCGTGAATCAAACTGCACCAGTGCAACATCATTTTCATGCAAGGTTTATAAATCTTTAACATCAAACATCATTTTAACAATATGCATATCATGTTTCATATTTTCACGTAAGATTTTAATTAATAATCAACTGCATGAATATGCATGTACTAAAATCAACAAGTCATAGGTATCATAAATGATTGATTAGGAGGGACATGAAAACTACTACCTTACCAATACCTTAACGCAACCACTTGCACCGAAACATCAACATTAGCATTATAATCATGAAACCATCTATCATCAATCATTACAAAATTTGGGAAGAACATATACTTAGTGGGCAAGGCATTGCGAGCTCTTTCTCTTCCCTTCCTTGCTGCCACTGCGAAATCCCTTCTTTTATATCCCAACTCGCCACATTCAAAGCAACGTTTTTGTCCCATCAAACACTCCCCCAAGTGAATTTTACCACACCTATCACAAATAGTATAGGGGTTTCTCTGTCTCTTACTTCTAGGCTCCAAAGCCCTAGTGGAAGATGATCTACCCTCCTCAAAACATGCCCTCATTAATTCTATCGCACACTTCCATGCCCTTTCCTCCTCAATTTGTTCTATATATGTCATAAGCCTTGAAATATCCATCATCTCTACTAATATGAAAATATGGCATTCTTGGACAAGTGAATCAGATAACCCGACGAACTTGCTCATTCTAGCACGGGGGTCGGCAAACAATGATGGGGTATATTTGGAGAGTTGGGTAAAGTTGAGGGAATACTCCCTCACATGTATACTCCCTTGTTTAAGGTTGATTAATTCTTGCATCTTAGCTTCCCTCAATTCTAAGGGAAAAAAGCGATCTTTGAATGCATCTTTTAACTTTCCCTGAGATATAGGGCCCCAGTCTTCATTTCTATTCGCGGACTTGTCGCTCAATAGTGTAAAAATGGCCTAAACTCATTCCTAGGACAAAACAAGAAAGAAAAATTGAACTTTGTATGAAAATGCATTAAACCGTAACAAGTCTGCTCATGGACTTGACGTGCTTTAAGTAAAAAAGTTCTTTAATTTCTAGTTTCACATAAGGTCAATGGAGTAATAACCCAGTTTTCAGTTGTACAATCCCTTTTTGTTACGATTGTATTTTGAGGGTGAAGTTGAACATGTCTTAGCCCTCGCCAAGTTATGTTAGGGGTATTTTTGGACACATATTTCATGGTTGTATTATATTCTCATTTCTGGATGGTTTACTTCTAAGTTGTGGCCTTTAGCACCGTTTTCCCTAGTTTTATATTTCAACTTAGCGTTTTATGCCTATGAATGCTTATGATATTTATGATGGCTTAGGTGAGGTACCTTCGAGTGTATCATGCACCGTGTGATGACTTGGCCCCTAGGCCGAGTCGTTACAATTATGATATGGGCTATGTCCCAATTATGATAATACCTATGATTTCAAGACAAGTATGGTTATGAGATGACATTTGATTACATAATGTCCCTGATATGGCTCTTTGAGAAATTACGAGTGCCTACACTTACATGTACAAGTATGAATGAGCTATTCCTATGCATGAAAGTATGAATATGAAGTATGATTTTTCTTTTAAGCCCAAGTATGCATGAATATGAAGTATCATTTGGCTCTTTAACCCAAGTATGCATGATTATGAAATATGTTTGGATTTTGATCCTATGTATGCATGAAAATGATTTGAAAGGACTTATTCCTCTTTTTGAAAGCATGTATATTTAAATGTATATGTATTCTCGTGGGATGCTGACTTAGCACCGAGTGGAATAGTATGTGTGTCTGTGGAGGGGGGGGGGAGGGGGGTTACCTCCAAGGGCTCTTATATAAATCCTCAAGTCCAATAACTATGTGCCAAACATAGGTTCATGTTTATGCCCCTTTGTGGATGATTATGTTATGTATGAAAATTCCTTAGTAAAATGGTAGGCCTGTAAGGTAAGGTTTCTTCTCTGAAATGGGAGGCAATAATGAAAAGTATGGTCTACATTTCGCAAGTAAATCACCTTTTTTCCGGTGTAGGTTGAACATTGCAATCCTATGTAATAGCTCGCATAGTCAAGATGTCGGTTGAGGTCTCATCCCATATATTGAAGTATTATGGCATTTGATGCATCATAGATTTCATGACATATGGGTACATTACTCTTCCTTGTATGTATACCTATTTCTATATATGTGCCCTTGTCATCAAATATTGAATGCAGGTTCAATAAGTTCATATGCATTGCATGCCCGCATAATTACTATACTCAAATTTACTAACCCATACTCTTTGACTATATGATCTAACCATGCAAGGACCAGAGACTATCTTCATCCACTTCTTGATGGTTAGCTTAGATCGTGAGAGTTTCTTTTGGTGAACACTATCATTCAAGGACCAACAAACTTCTATCTACCTATTATGTTATTTCCATTTATTTCTTTACTTTGAGGGTGAGCATGGGACATGTCTTGGCCCCCATCCTAATCTATGATTTAGAGGCATTGTTGCGCATCATCTAAACAATAAGCATGGGATTGTGATGTGCTATGTTGTTTGCATATGAAGAGTATGATCATGGCTATTTCTTGATGTTGATGATATGATGACATGATCATGATGAGTTATGAAAATGTTGAATGTCCTAAGTCCCTTCTATTCCTATAACGTGACTCATAATTACCCGCCCTTTAGTTTCTATGTGCTATGCGCTATGTCAATCCATGCAAATCCCTATTCCTATGAAATCCCCATAGTATGAGTCATACCTTCTCATCCCTTTGAACTATGTGTTTATTTCGTTATTATGCGCTTCCAAATTAATCGTATGTACATATTTGCTATGATGCTTGTTTAGGGACTCTTAAGTTCCCATTTCCATATCCCTCCTAGGCCCTAGGCCCTAGGTCGTGACAACTAAATCCTTAGGTTGGGTCATTACAGACTCTTTGATTGTTAAGGAACATATCCGGCCTCAACGTCTATGCCTAACAAAGGGCTAATTTTGCTATGAACTGAAACCTGGGTAGTATATTTTGATGTTTTATCCACATCCATTGAAAAGCTCGTGTTATCTACTTATGGAGGAATGAATTTTAAGAAAGTAGTTTGAGACTGATCAAAGAAATCTCACATGATAATGATAAAATAATGGAATTATGAGACCCCACGTTTATCGTCTTTCATAATATGTATAGTGTGACATGTTGTATAAGGCATATATGATTTTGTATAGTACCTAGGAATAATAATATTTTAAATAAATTGTAATTGAAGGACTTAAAGCTTTAGGCCAAAGGAACCCCTTGAACACATATTCAAGATTAAGGAAATGGCCCGAGTAGCACCCCACCCTTTTCGGAAGGTTTAAATTAAGTTTCACCTTTTTAATGGTACTAAGAGTGTATAATATGCTAATAATATATTTCTAAGAGGCATTTTAATAGCACAATGGTCATATATAACGTTTTGAAGTCAAGAAAGTTGTGAGACAAAGGTTGGCCAAAGTTACCGTAAGTTTCTTTAAGAAATCTTTTATTACGTTGGGGCAAATGTCTCAAACCATATATACCAAAATATAAGGAGTTAAAGGATCCAAAACCTATAAAAACTATGGTCTATGAGTCTAGTTTTCAACTCATAAAACCACTATTATGCGCTTCCAAATTAATAGTCTGTACATATTTGCTATGATGCTTGTTTAGGGACTTTTAAGTTCCCATTTCCATATCCCTCCTAGGCCCTAGGCCCTAGGGCGTGACAACTAAATCCTTAGGTTGGGTCATTACAGACTCTTTGATTGTTAAGGAACATATCCGGCCTGAACGTCTATGCCTAACAAAGGGCTAATTTTGCTATGAACTGAAACCTGGGTAGTATATTTTGATATTTTATCCACATCCATTGAAAAGCTCGTGTTATCTATTTATGGAGGAATGAATTTTAAGAAAGTAGTTTGAGACTGATCAAAGAAATCTCACATGATAATGATAAAATAATGGAATTGTGAGACCCCACGTTTATCATCTTTCATAATATGTATAGTGTGACATGTTATATAAGGCATATATGATTTTGTATAGTACCTAAGAATAATAATAATTTAAATGAATTGTAATTCAAGGACTTAAAGCTTTAGGCCAAAGGAACCCCTTGAACACATATTCAAGATTAAGGAAATGGCCTGAGTAGTACCCCACCCTTTTCGGAAGGTTTAAATTAAGTTTCACCTTTTTAATGGTACTAAGAGTGTATAATATGCTAATAATATATTTTTAAGAGGTATTTTAATAGTACAATGGTTATATAATGTTTTGGAGTCAAGAAAGTTGTGAGACAAAGGTTGGCCAAAGTTACCGTAAGTTTCTTTAAGAAATCTTTTATTACGTTGGGTCGAATGTCTCAAACCATATATCCCAAAATATAAGGAGTTAAAGGATCCAAAACCTATAAAAACTATGGTCTATGAGTCTAGTTTTCAACTCATAAAACCACACATCAAATTGACTTCGACGTAAAACGTTATGACTATTTACTGTGGACTGTCCGAGCAGAAAATTTAGTTGCGAACTAGATCGAGTCAAGACAACTTATAAGTCTGACAATCCGACATTTTAAGGCCCCAAATATTTTATTTATGTTCTGAAACAGTGAAGAACTGAAGAGAGGATTCCCATGAGGTCCTTGAGCGATTTAGGTATATATTTTGCGATTTGTATCGTCAAAGTTCGTCCCCTTACCTAGAAATGCATGCCTCACACTTTGTAATTATTTTTCCCTCTAATTAGATGTGCTTTGAGTTGTTTTTGGAACGTAGAAAATTGATGTTCTTTCTGGTTATTCTATCTTTACAACTTGTTTGTTCAGGTAATAATCAAGGGGCTTTTTTATAATCAATTTTATGAAGTTATAAGAGCGTTTCATCCTATTAAGGCTATATGGAAAACTTGCAAATTTGTGCTCAATTATGGACTATTTATACATGTGTATAACTGGCATGTGTATAGTAGTTGTGAAGCTTAGGACATAGGGAACAACTTCCATAAAGAAACTTCAGGCATTTAGACATTTGTTGGAGAGGTATATTAAGGCTAATCTCCATCCCTCCTTTTTCCATGAAATCTGAAAATTCTCAAAACGTCAAATGCAATATTTACTATTCTATTTCTAGATTGACCTTCTGTAAAAGGCATTTCAGCTAAATTATTTTTATGATGATATTATATTGATATTGCATTTATTAAATTATATTGGACATTTCGTATGTATATATGAATTTATCGATTTCCCCTTACTACCTATCTATATGTCTAAGGTGTTACTCTTCTTTTGGTGTTGTTACTAAAAATGAAGGAAGATTACAAGGGAAATTTAGTTGCCATAATAAGTCCTTCTTCCCCGCTAAAATTGTATTTGAAAAACATAAAAAGTAACACGTTGATTTCCAATAATCTCAAATATAATACACTTATTTAAACTACTATGGCACATAATTTTTTTAAATACATTCTTTCACTAATTGACAAGGAACCAAGATAAACATTGTGTGAAGCACCTTAAGCTCCATATGGACATTTTCAAATTTAAGGTATTCATTCTATATATTGAATTAAGTTTTCAAACTTATTCAAAAAGAACATATAAGATTCTACAATTCATGTGTATATCCTATGACGCTAATTATAAAATATGAGAATAAGAGTACCAATGAACCATGATCGGCTAGAATCTTCCTATGGCCTACAATCTATAATCAATATTCATATCATACATGGTACATTATGCATTGACTTCGAGCAATAATCGGAGGTTAGGGGCTAATTTGCCCAAATGATTATATATGTGTGTATATATTATACAAATAGATGCAGGTTGGCAAATCTGATGCTGATTTGCTATAAAAAAGGACCATCATTGCTAGCATGTGGTTGTGGTATGTTATGTATTTACATCCACAACATGTGATCACTTGAGCATACCATGTTATTTGATAACTAGGAGGTCGAGTATTGGCCGTGATGGTTATTTGAGTTCGAGTTATAGGTAGTATCTATATTACCTTTTTTACTATAGTCATTTTTTATTTTACTTTCTATATGACTTACCATTACATTTTTATTGGTACTGAATGAAGGGAATTTTTGACATTTTCCACATTCTAAGCCCAATACTACATTTTTTATGTTTATTTTCCTCCCATAAGAACTCTAACACACCCATTCCACTTTTACTCTCTCCTATTCCCAAATTCTCTCTAAAATTCTCCTAATACAATTCCTCTCAAGGCTCAAGAAGGCAAGCTAGAATTTCAAGTCTTCTTCCCCAATTCTTAAGCTTTTCTTTCATTTTTCTAATTAAGATATGTGGGTTTTGATTTGTGGGTTCCTTTCTTCCATTAAGATCAAGTATTCTTTCTATTTTCATTAGCTTTCAAGTTATGGTAACTTTATGAGTTGAATGAAATCTCTTCAAATGTTGATATTAAGATGTCAGTATGATGAGCTATATATTTGTGTAGTGTTGTGATATGTTATGAGATTGACGATTTACAAGATGAATGTTATGTTTTCCTGTCTAGGGTTGTGAATGATTATGATGGGTCATTTAAGAATGAATTTTAATTGATAAGTTTTATTATATTTATGGTACAGCTTACTTGCATTAGCCCATCAATTTTAAATAAATCTTCTCTAGTGAAGGTTACTATGATTGATAAGGGCCTTCAATAAGATATTTATGAAAGTTTATGAAAGTTATAAAGTGTGATATAAAGCTCTTTTTATGATGTTACTAAAGATGGTAAAATGACGATTCTAACAAAAGATAGACCCTTTCATAAAAGGACAATTCTCATATGAAGAGATTCCTAAGTTAAAGGAGCTACTCCTATTTAAGATGAAGTTATGTTTTAATCCTTATGAATGTATGATTATAGTTGTGTTTTAAAGTATCTCATGATACTTCACTTATCACTAAATGGGGCTTGAGGAAGGGTTTGGTAAGAGAATCGTAGTAGCAACCTCTTATCTTATTAACTATGTGCCACCTTAGGAGCCCTTGTAGGCTAAAGCTAGTGGATCCACAACGACAAATGCTAACGTTAAAGATGTACATGCATAAGTTGACTGAGTTCCACCTGGGTAGTAGCCTCACCGTGCCAATATAGGGAGTTATGTCGGATTCCATATAGTAGTTCGCGTGGTTTTAAATGTCTATTATGGGTTCCTACAACATAGATATATATGATGAGTCATGATGATTATGCTACTTCAAATCATGTTTTGAATGATCCATTGATCATCATCTCTTAAGATTAATTTCCTTGTTAGGATTATTGTTATTGTCTATTATGTAATCATAATTCCTTGTTTGCATTGCATTTCACATACTTAGTATATTCAATGTAATAATACATATTTTTCCTACATGATATAACCATGTAGGGACCGATGCTCCTCATCCTTTTACACGTGCCTAATGGTGGACGTTAAAAGACTAATTGATTGGTGAGTCCTTTAGTTGGGGGCAACACCTATTTACTTTCTATCTTGATTTATTAACATACTTGATTATTAAGTTGTATCCTTTTTGCTACTTTTAACTTGTTGGTGATCCTTGAACATATCTTAGCCCGCGCTAAGTCTTTTATTAGAAGGTATTGTTGGACAAATATATTTGAAGGTTTATGATTTGATCTCCCTTAATCCTATATTCCCCCATTGAAATTCTACTTCATTTATGCTCAATACCTATGAATGTGTGATAAATGATATGAGGCTTAAGTGAGTTGCCTTTGGGTTCCTTATTTGCCATGTTATGACTAGGCCCTAGTCTTAGATTATGACATCTAATATTTCTTGACTTTACCTAATAGCTTGGAGTTAGTATAATATGTTGTAATGGCCTAGTTGGCTATTTTTGACCTTATTCATGAAAATTACTATTTTGCCCTACCGTAAGTTGCTTTGGGCCTAATTTGAACTATTTTAATGGTTGGAATAGGAATCCTGAGTTCTAAAAGTTGAAAATATGAGTTTTGATCTTTCTGAAAGCTTAAGTTGTTGAAAAACTGAGTTTTCTTGTCACTCTGAGTTTCAGAGGTTGGATCAGGGATCCATCGATTTCATTAGCTCCAGAATATTGAAATTACACTCCTGGAAGCTGCAGAACTAAATTTGGAGTTAAAATGAGGTTTTTAAGCCCAAAGTTGTGATTTTAGTAGTTTCTAGAACCAAAGTTTGACTTTGGACCACATTCAAAGTTCAGAAGCTTGGATTGAAATTCTGACAGTTCCAGTAGTTTTTAATGGTGAAACTAATACTAAAAATAGCTTCGTCATAATATTTGGAGTTTCTGAAAGCAGTTTTGGTATTTTTGAGTTTTAAAATAGTTTATTTGACTTGCATTGGTAAATTTGTCATGGAGACCACATAATTGAATATTAATTACCTTGTTGAGTCCAGATCACTGTTTCTGGTATGGATACATAAAAAGTTTGTGAAATTCTGAGTTTGGATGAGTTCAGGGGGTTCGTTTTGAGTTCCAGGGGTATTTTGTGCAGCCCATTTTCGTTCTCTTCCATCATGGAGGTATAGGGCTTTTCCTTCTCCACGATCATGGATAATTCTCCACCTTCACAGAGTACATTTTGGCTGAATCAGTTGTAAAGACGTAAAATCATCATTTTTACTCCATTTTCAACATTTCAGACATGATTTTTGAAGATAGTTTTCAGAGAAATATTTTGAGTAAGTGTTTCTAACATCATTTTGATCAATTTTCATGGTTTCTATCTTGATTTTGGCTTAATTTCTTGATTTTGAATGTCCAAAATTGTGGATTTTTCATCTATGATCTTGAAACATTAAATGATGATTTCATTATCGATTTGAACTCAATTTTAGTGGAAATTTCACTTGCAAAAATCAGTTTTTGTGTAAAACCGGTTTTGAAGTCAATTATCAGATTTGAGACTTTCAAATTTAAGCCCTAATCTTGACCATTTTGCCCTTAATCCTAAATTATACCAATATGGGTATCAAAATGCACCTCTTGATGCGTACTATCCATTTTTATAGTGGTTGATCGATCCATCGATCATTTCAAGGCTTGAGTTGATTGAGAGCTTATCCAAGTGTGGTTTCGGCCTTGATGTAGGTTTAGGTAACCTTTATGGGTCTTGATTTAAGTTATTGAGTATGGTTATATGATAATTATAAGATGTAGATTGAATTATAATCTAATATCAAGATATGATTGAAATTGATGGTAATATGAGGTTCGTTTTGCTAAATATTGTGTAAATGCCGATCATATTGATCTATTTAGATAAAATCATGTGTTTAGAGATAATTGCGATATCATTATGATAATATGACTCTTGAGATAGTTCTTGATTCATGTTCTGACTAATTGATAATGAGTGTGATCAGGTTAAGAGTTATAAGCCCATTTGGGGTATTTGTGGCATTTGTTTTAATGATATCTCATTATTTGAGAGTTAATGATGAGATGTGACATGGTATAGTCATATAATGTCATGCTCCATTGTTGCATTGATATGCACACATCTTATATTGACTAACTTTATTGGTATGTACAGATCTTATGCTCTATTATTGCATTGTTATGAACATACTTATATTGAACTAGGTGCATTAGTATGCATGGATCTTATTTACGATTGGGTTGCCTTGATATGCACATATGTTATATATAACTGATTGCATTGGTATGCACATGCTTGATACATGATTAGATACATTGATATGCATATTCCTCATTACATTTGCATCATTTGAGTCATTAATATTCATGATAATACATTGTTTATGGATTGCTACAGTTCGAGATACTTCTGATTATGGCCCGCGATGCCTTATTTTATATTTTAGTACATGGCCTACGACGCCCCCAAGTTCTATCTTATATCTTTGTCTCGATAGATGTGTACATCCGCCCTGCGACAGTCATAATTTCAGGACAGGGTAGTTGATCATTCCATACGAGAATTATCGTTACCATCAAGAACTTAATGGTGAGGCTCAAACTTTGAGTCGTTGTGGATCTTTGGGTCTGCTTTTAATTTTCTTATCTCTCAGACTATGTATCAGATACTATGAGAAAGTATTGTATTTTCTTTTGTGATAGTTGTAATTATCCTTCAATACCGTTTTAGATGCTTTTGTACACATGACTCCAGGATTTGGGAGATCTCTTATATCTTTTGAGTTTGTTTCAGCGTTATTTATCTTTCTTTAGTTGTGATCCATTTTGGGTCGCGACAAGTTTTTTATTAGAGCACTAGGTTTGTTGGGCTCATAAGTCAAGAGTAGGGTGTCTAGTGATATCCCGCGGAATGATGTGTAGACATCCATACCCATCTTCAAAATGCTACGGGATGCTTGTTAGTTTTCACAACTTGCTTCTATTCGTGCGTTCCTTTGTATTACCCATTTTGAAAGTGCCTAATCTACTCCTATTAAGCAGATGTCAACTACCAAATCTCGTCGATTAGTGGAAGAGCCCGAGGTAGCTGATGTGGCTCTCACCTGAGGTTGAGGTAGAGTTTGGGGCAGGACCAGGGGCAGATGACATGTTAGAGGGGCAACTCCACCTCAAGAATAGATTATATCGGCTTTTCCAAAGCCTATTCATGAGCCAGAGGGGCCTGTAGGTCCTATTCCATAGCCTTCAGCCCCAGAGACGACACCCTCGATTTAGGAGTTACTTTTGAGGGTATTTGCCAGATTAGAGGGAGCTTTTCCAGCCCCAGCTACTGTTGAGATACCATTTTCTACCACACCAATTGATCCTTCTAGTGCTCCACCGGAGCCCGCTAGAATTCATGTGGGTCCTTTTTCAACTCTAGCAGGCCCTCCTGCGACTATTATTACTCAACTTTAGGCTTCTAGACCAAGTTCAGGTACTTAGATTTAGAGTTTGGTTGTTGTTCCATTATTGCACCTCCCTTGTTTATGATGCCACCATCTTCTGCTAGTCCAGCTATGTTTATAGTAGAGCCAAAGAGTTTTGAGGGGTTTGTGAAGTTGGCTCCACCGCACTTTGATGACACTCTAGGCGATAGAGCTTATTATTTTTTGTCATAGTACCAGGACCGGTTATGTAACCTTGCTATTCTTGAATCGCATGGGGTTTCCTACACTTCACATTAGTTTTACCGACCTTGCCAAGGAGTTGTGGAGGTAAGTCGTAGCTCGTCCACCTATTGGATCTCCAGCTATGACCTAGGGACAGTTTACCAAGATATTTTTGGAGAGGTTCGTGCCCTACATCCTTCGAGATAACCATTAAAATGAGTTTGATAGGCTACAATGGGGATCTATGTCTATTTTCTACTACGAGGTAAGATTTCATGCCTTATTCAGATATGCCTTGTTTAGCATTCCTATTGAAATAGAGAGGATTTGGCGATTTTCCAAGGCCTTGGCAAGGTAGGCCTTGGCAAGGTATCTTAAGGAGGGTATCTTAAGGAGGGTACAGCTTCCTAGGTGTTGGCTGGAGGTACATTCTAGAGTGTTGTGTATCACTCTCATATGATAAAGCGTATCAAGCAGGATAGATAAGGTGGCGAGAAGAGATTCCATCGACATGGATAGTTTAGTGGACACCCACCACAGGATCGAGAGATTCAAAGGCAGGGCCATCAGGGTCAGGATGTTTAGGTGTCATTTACAATATCTGATAGTGTTGATAGATCAAAATCTACTTAGGTGGGTGGTGCACCCAAGCGTTGTGTCTTTTCTGGGTAGCCATCTCAAAGATAGGAGAACAGGGCTTGTTATCATTGTGATGAGATTGGGCACTTGGCTTCAGTTGTCCTTACCGAATAGTTCCAACCCAGACTTCATGTTCTCAGCCAGCTTGTCCAAATCAAGTACCGGTACCTAGGGACACACCTCAGACTAAGAGAGGTGGTGCCAGAGGAGGTCGTGGTATAGTGAGAGGTGAGACTCGTGGTTGTCCATAGGTTAATGGTTGGCATAGAGTTTGCTATGTCATTCTAGATAGTGCTGAGGCAGAGGCTTCTGATGTAGTTATCACAAATATGGTCCTAGTGTATCACTGTTTTGCTTTAGTTTTATTTGATCCAGGCTCTAGTTAATCTAATGTGTCGGCCTATTTTCATCTGATATATATATATATATATATATATATATATATATATTAAGAGTGAGCCACTCGTCGAGCCTTTTTGTGTTTCCAAGCTGGCAGGTGAATCTTTAGTGGTGAATCAAGTATATCGGGGTTATATCATGACTTTTATAGGGAGAGATACTATTATTGATCTAACATTGTTATATATGGTTTATATCGATGTGATTTTTAGTGTAGATTGGTCGCCACCTTATCTTGTTATTCTTGACGGTCATGTAAAGATAGTGACCCTATCTTGCCCCGATTTGCCTCAGTAGACGTGGACTAGAGCACCTAGTTCTTATCCTAAGGGTTTTATTTCTTATATGTGTGCTTATCGACTGATGAGGAAGAGGTGTTTGGCATATTTAGGTCATGTTCAGACTATATCTCAAGAGCCTCCATCATTGGAGACTACAAGGGTTTCTGGAGAGTTTATAATTGTATATCCGACTTTTTTACCTAGTGTTCCTCTTGATCATAATATTGACTTTTCTATTGATGTAGAGCAGGGAACTAAGCCCATGTCTATTGCTCCTTATCGGATGGCTCTGGCTAGATTGAAGGAGTTGAAGGAATAGTTGGAAGATTTATTGAAGAATGGCTTTATCCGTTCAAGTGTATCTCCCTGGGTGCTCCTATATTATTTGTGAAGAAGAAGGATGGCACTATGCGTATGTGCATTGACTATCACCACCTTAAGAAAGTTGCCATCAAGAACAAATATCCTTTGCCTCGCATTGATGACCATTTTGACCAGTTACACGGTGCCTCGGTATTCTCCAAGATTGGCTTGAGGTTTGATTATCATCCATTTAGGGTTCGATAGTCTAATATCTATAAAATAGCCTTTAGGACCAGTTATGGGCATTATGAGTTCGTGGTCATGTCATTTGGGTTGACTAATGCCCTAACTGCTTTTATAAATTTGATGAACCGAGTGTTCAAACACTATTTTTACATATTGGTGATTGTGTTAATAGATGATATCTTTGTTTATTCCAAGAGTGAGGCCTATCATGTTTAGGACTTGAGGACTATACTCTAGAGATTGGCAGAAGAAAAGTTGTTTGCTAAGTTTTCAAAGTGTGAGTTTTAGGTTGAGTATGTTGTATTTCTTTGCCATATTCTGTTAAAAGTGGGTATTATTCACGATGCGGCCAAGGTAGCAGATGTTTGTGAGTGGGCTAGGCCTACATCCGTGACTGAGATTAGGAGTTTCCTTGGTCTAAGTAGGGTATTATTAACATTTTTTAGGGTTTTTTTAATCTAAAGCAGCCCCATTTACTAGATTGACTCAAAATGTTGTGGCATTTTAGTGGTCACATAATTATTAGGTTAGTTTCCAAAAGCTCAAGGATTTGTTAACTTCAACACCTATTCTTGCTTTACCTAATGAAGAAGTTCCATTTATGGTAGATTGAGATGCTTTCAGTGTTGGTTTGGGTGGTGTATTGATGTAGAAGGAGAAAGTTATAGCCTATGTTTCTCGACAACTAAAGGTGTGTGAGAAGAGCAACCTTACCCATAACTTGGACTTAGCTGCGGTTTCATTTATGTTGAAATCGTGATGATATTATCTTTATGGGGTGCATTGTGAGATCTTTATTAATCGCCAGAGTCTCAGATACATCTTTACTCAACCAAATCTAAACATGAGATAGAAGTAGGTGGTTAGAGTTGCTTAACGACTATGATATCTCTAATTTATATCACCTCAGGAAGGCCAATGTGGTGGTTGATGCTCTGAGCTAGAAAAGACTAGTGTGGGCAGATTGGCATTCTCAAGGGGTAAGGAGAGGCCCTTAGCTTTACAGGTTCTGTCACTTTCTAGACAGGTGAGGCCGAAGTGGCTATTATTGATTCTGATGGTGTTTTGAGGGTTAATGGTAAACTTTATCTCCCTAAAGTTGGGGATAGGGAGGGATTTATATTAGAAGAGGCCCATTGTGCTAGATATTCCATTCATCTAGGTGTGGCTAAGATGTATCATGATCTTAAATAGCATTATTGGTTGTTTGGCATGAGGAGAGACATAGCCAAGTTCATGGCAAAGTGTTTGAACTGCCAATAGGTGAAGTATGAGCATCAAAAGCCTGGTGGATCGATGCAAAAGATGCCCATTCCCGAGTGGAAGTGGGAGAGAGTAATTATGGGCCTTTTTTTTACAGGTTTACCCATGGACTTGGCAAGTTTTATTTAGTTTGGGTGGTTGTTTATTGATTGACTAAGTCGATACACTTTATACACGTGAAGACTAACTATAGTGTAGAGAAGTTGGCTAGATTGTATATCAGAGACATTTTCAGATTGCATGGTGTGCTAGTGTCTGTAGTATCAGACAGAGGGTATGTGTTTACTTCTCACTTTTGGCGGGTTCTACAGTGTGGTTTGGGTATTAGAGTGGATTTGGGATCAACTTTTCACCCTCACACTGATGGTCAGTCCGAGTGTGCCACTCTTATATTGGAGGCCAACATATCGGGGTCTTAGCTTGCCCTTCTTACCGAAATGCATCACACCCTTCATAGGCAAAACTTTCACATACACCCTAATCCCCGATATTAAATTCAAGGTCCCTTCCCCTAACATCCGAATAGGACTTTTGGCGACTTTGGGCCGCTTTCAATCCCTCCCTAATCACCTTTACCTTCTCCATAGCATCCAATACCAAATCCGGGCCAACTAAAGCCATCTCACCTAGCTCAAACAATCCCACTGGTGACCTAGACCTTCTCCCATACAATGCTTCAAGCAGCGCCGTACCAATGCTAGCATGGAAGCTATTATAGTAAGCAAACTCAATGAGTGGAAGATGGTCATCCCAATTACCCTTAAACTCCAACACACATGCCCTCAACATATCCTCTAAGGTTTGAATAGTCCTCTCTACTTGGCTATCGGTTTGAGGGTGAAAAGCAGAGCTTAACTTAATTTTAGTCCCAAGCCCCTTCAGAAAAGACCTCCAATAGTGGGAAGTCAATTGAGCACCACCATCCGATATGATGGATCTAGGTACACCATGCAACCTTACCAACTCCTGGATATACAACCTCGTATAGTCCTTGGCACTGAAAGTAGCCTTGACCGGGAGAAAATGAGCCGATTTCGTCATTCAATCCACAATACCCAGATGGAGTCAAATTGCTTTTGGGTCCGAGGCAATCCAACCACAAAGTCCATATTCACATCCTCCCATTTCTATGTGGGAATTTCAATGTCTTGGGCCAAACCACCAGGACTTTGGTTTTCTACCTTCACCTGCTGACAACTCGGGCATTCAAACACGAACTTAGCAATATCCCTCTTCATACCATGCCACTAATACACCTCCTTCATATCCCGATACATCTTGGTAGACCCCGGGTGAATAGAGTAACGAGAGTTGTGAGCCTCACTCATAATCGCTCTTCTAAGGTTATCTACATCAGGCACACAAAGCCGATCTTGGTAATGGAGCACACCATCTCCCCCTTGGGAGAATACCTCGATCTTCTTTGCAGCAAACAACTTTTTCAACTCAAGTAACGATGGATCTAGATCTTGCTTAGCTCTTACCACATTTACCACGAAAGATTCTGCCTCATTCTAAACCTGAATACCACGCTCACTGGAATCAACTTGGCACCTAACCTAGCCAACCGATGAACTTCCCTCGCCAATCCTTCTTTTCATCACCAACATGCGCCACACTTCCCACAACTAATCTACTGAGAGCGTCTGCCACAACATTGGCTTTGCCCGGATGATATAGCATACTCATATCATAATCTTTCAGAAGTTCCAACCACCTCCTTTGTCTTAGGTTAAGATCCCTTTGGGTGAAAACATATTGCAAACTCTTGTGATCGGTGAACACATCAACATGGACCCCGTACAAATAATGTCTCCAAATCTTCAAAGCAAAGACCACCACTGCCAATTCAAGGTCATGCGTGGAGTAGTTTCATTCACGCTCCTTCAACTGTCTTGATGCATACACTATCACCTTACCATTCTGTATGTAGATTTTCTTTAGGATGCCATGGAGCAGGTCCGATTTATTCCGAATAGACCTCTAATTTCCTAGAGTCACTAGAAGAGTTATGTTGTTAAGAGAGTTAGGCTTCTTGAGTTCTCTGTTGGTGATACTATTTCGCTAAAAGTATCATCTATGACGGGTGATGAGATTTGGAAAGAGGGGCAAGCTTAATCACAGATTCATTGGCTCATTTAAGATTTTGAGGAGTTGGTGAGGTAAGCCTATGAGTTAGCTTTACCACCGAGACTATCTTGTGTTCATCCTATTTTACATGTTTCTATGCTCTGTCAGCACATTCTATATGAGTACCATGAGATTTCTTATGATTTTGTTGAGTTGGGTCCAGATTTGTCCTTTGAAGAGGAACCTATAGCTATACTGGATGGGAAGATCCAGAGATTAAGATCCAATGATATACCTTCTGTGAAGTTACATTGGCGTCACCATTCTGTTGATGAGGTTACTTTGGAGTTAGAGTCTGACATGCATGCAAGATATCATAACCTTTTTCAGGCTTCAGGTACTCCTCTTTTCCTTGTGTTCGAGGACAAACATTCTTTTTAGCGGTGAATGCTGTAATGACATGGTTGGTCATGTTTGGCCTTATCTGTGAAAATTACTATTTTACCCTTTCGTAAGGTGCTTTTGGCCTAATTCTAACCATTTGAATGGTTGGAATTCGAATTTTGAGTTTTAAAAGTTAAAAATATGAGTTTTGATATTTTCGAAAGATTATGTTTTTTAAAAAGTGAGTTTTCATGTCATTCTGAATTTTGGAGGTCAGATTAGGGATCCATCAATTCCATTAGCTTCAGAATGTCGAAACTGAACTACAAGAAGTTGCATAATATAATTTGGAGCTAAAATGAGGTTTTTAGGTCCAAAGTTGTGCTTCTAGTCGTTTTAAGAATCAAAGTTTGACTTCAGTTAACACTCGAAGTTTGGAAGCTAAAATTAAAATTCTAATGATTCAAGTAGTTTCGAACGGTGAAACTAACGCTATAAATGGTCTTATCATAATTTCTGCAGTCTTCAAGGGCAGTTTTGGTCTTCAAGGGCAGTTTTGGTATTTTGAATTTTAAACTAGTTTATTTGACTTGCATTGGTAAATGTGTCGTGAAGACCTCAAAATTGAATTTCGATTATTTCATTGAGCCTGGATCATTGTCTCTGGTATGGATACATATAAAGTTTGTGAAAATCTGCATTTTGGGGGTCCGTTTTAAGTTTTGGCAATTGCCGGTGTAGAGTATCTAGTGTAGCCCCATTTTTGTTCTCCGTCTATAGACAAACCTGCGCCTTCGTGGAGGTATAGGGCTTTTCCTTTTCTTCATGATCGTGGATAATTCTCTGCCTTCGTAGAGTACATTTTGGCTGAATCAGTTTTAAGGATATAAAATCACCATTTTTACTCCATTTTCAAAATTTCAAGCTTTGAGAGGCGATTTTTGAAGAGAGTTTTTGGAAATATCTTTTGGCTAAGTATTTCTAAAATTGTTTTGATTAATTTTCATGGTTTCTTTCTTGATTTTGGCCTAAATTTCTTGATTTCGAATGTCCAAAATTGGAGATTTATTGCTTTATAATCTTGAAACTTTAAATGATGATTTTTTTATTGATTTGAACTCGATTTTAGTGGGATTTTAACTTACGAACTCCACTCTTTGTGTCGAATCCAATTTTGAAGTGAATTTACATATTTAAGACTTTTAAATTTTTGCACTAGTTTTGACCAATTTGCCCCTAAACTAAAATTATGCCAATTGGGGTATCAAAATGCACCTCTTTATATGTAATATCTCTTTTTTATAGTGGTTGATTGTTGCATGGATCATTTGTAGGCTTGAGTTTAATGAGAGCTTGTCCAAGTGCGATTTCAACATCAAGGTAGGTTTGACTAACCTTTATGGGATTGGATTTGAGTTATTAAGCATGCTTATTTGATAATTGTGAGATGTAGATTGAATTATAATCTGATATCATGATATGATTGAAATTGATGGGAACATGAGGTTGGTTATGCTGAATATTGAGTAAATGACGATCCTCTTGAGTTATTTAGATGAAATCATGTGACTTGATATAATTGGGATATCATTATTATAATGTGAGATTTAAGATAGTTCTTTGTTCATGTTGTGACTAATTGATGGTGAGTGTGATCGGCTTAAGAGTTATTATCCCATTTGGGGTATTTGTGGAGTTTGTTTCAATGACATCTGGTTATTTGAGAGTTAATGATGAGATGAGACACGGTATACTCGTATAATGTTATGCTCCATTGTTACATTGGTGTGCACATATCTTATAATGACTAGTTGCGTATGCACAAATCTTATGCTCTGTTGTTTCAATGTTATGCACATATCTTATCCTAGAGTGGGTGCATTGGTATGCACAGATCTCATTTCGGATTGGGTCACATTGATATGCATAACTGTTATATATAACTAATTGCATTGATATGCACATGCTACATAAATATATGTATTGATATGCATATTCTTCATTACATTTGCATCATTTGAGACATTATGATTCATGATAATACTTTGGTTACGGCTTGTGATGCCTCAAGATACTTATGATTAATGCCGATGATGCCTTATTATATATTTTAGTACATGGCCTACATTGCCCTCGGGTTCTATCTTGTATCTTCGACTCGATAGATGTGAATATCAATCCCGCACGATAATGATTCAACCTCATTCATAGCCTGCAAAGCCATTACATTCATACATAGTATTGCATTGCATCATTGGATTGGTTAACCATCTATAATTCTCGTTATTCATGACTTTACTGTATTGTGTACTAGTCCTTTTGATACAGGTGATAGGATTCTTCGTTATTGCATACTTGTTCAATTTTTCTTACCTAGTCGATTGAACCTACTAGGTACATTTGAGTGTACTCACCCATATTTTGTTTCCTCCCTGCAAATCATGCAATAGGTTCAGGATAGGGTAGTTGATCATTCTAACCGAGTATTATCGATACCATCCAGATCTTAGCGCGCAGTGAGGCTTAGAATTCGAGTCGCTAAGGATCTGTGAGTCCTCTTTTTATTTTCTTTTCTCTTAAACTATGTATCAGATATTATGAGATTATATTGTATTTGCTTTTGAGACAGTTGTAATTATGCTTAAGTACTTTTTTAGATGCTCTTATACTCATGACTCTAGGTTTTGGGAGATTTCTTATATATGTTCAGGTTGTTTCCTCTTTATTTATCTTTTTTATGTTGCGATCCATTTTTGGTCGTGACATATTTAAGGAGTGTGGATGTACATGTTTAATACGAGACATTAAGGTTGAATTTTAGAAGAGCATTATGAAAAGAAAAGGATAGTAGTATGAGAGTGATTGTGTAGTTTTGAGGTTTGCTCTAGCAGGCTTGACATAGTATAAGTGAGAAGTCAAGATGCTGACTTGAAAGAAGTGTGATGTTATAAATATGGTGTATGTGACCCTTATATTAAAATTGTGAATTGAGGCTAAGTCATTAGATAAGAGGAGACTTAAGAAGTGTACTTGAGATAGTATTGTAATGACCCCCAATTTAGGAACCTAAGAGCACAAAAAAGTTGGTCTAAAAAATGACTTTGAGTTATTGTACGATACGACACGTAGAAAGAGTTATGGCTCGTAATTAGGTCCATAGATTGGGGGCCTTCACTTGAAGAAAATTGGACTGTAAGGAAAGTGATCTACGAACTAATAACACGACCCATAAACCATTATACAACCCGGTAGAATCCCTTCATGGATAGGGACCAAGAGGATGAGAAAAATTGCTAAGTGAGAAAGGACTTTAGGAGTCAAGCCACGAATTGTAAGTCCATATATGGATCGTAAGTCCATATATCCCTTCGTGGTTTGGACTGCCAGATTCATATCCCTTAAAAGCCTTATTTACCCCCTCCATGATCCCTCTTGCCATTCCAAGGCCCTCTACCATCAAGTCGAGTGCAAATGATTTCAATCGTCTATGTTTTAGTGGGAGTTCTTATATCTAACTACTTTAAATTATCATACCTCTTAATAGCCGAGAAATTAGATGCTGGAAGACCTACCAATGAAGTTTCTTTCAATTATCTTTCCAATGCAACTGATTTAGCCTCAATCAGGTTTTGAACAAAAAAGTTATGCCTATTTTAGTGAAGCACTGTCATGCTGCTAGTTTATACGATCCACCCTACGGGCTGTGGATTGACTTATGGCCCGTAAATGGGCTTTCGTGGAAATTGTCCGGCAAGTTTTAAAAAGGGTTTTTTTATCCTTTCCTCACATCCTAAGCCCAATGCCACATCGTTTTGGCTTCTTACATGTCCTATATCAGTCTAAAACTCCACCAAATGATCCTATTCCTAAACAATGCTCAAAAAACCTAAATCCCTAATCCTCTCAACCTCCCCAAAGTCCCCCATTGAAGGAAAAATCTAGGGTTTCAGGATTCCTCCATCAAAGTCCATCATTTCTTCTAAAGAACTCCGAAAAAGGTATATGGGTTTGATTTTGTGAATCTCTTTCCTTCACAAAGTTCAAGTTTCCCATTCTATTTTGGGTTTAGTGTTTATGTGTGTTGTGATGTTTTGGAAAGTTGGTTTAATCATGTAATTGATGATGCATTCTTAGTTATATGAATTATATTAGTATTATGTTATGATCTTTGATGCATATTGAGTTAAGATTCATGATTTTCTAGTTAGGGTTTTACAAGGACCGTGTTGGATGGATTTGAATGATTCCAAATGATTACATCCTATTTTGTGTAAGCATGATATATATGAATTTCATATTGATAAGTCCTTAAGGATAAAAATGGAATGTTTTGAACCTAACCTATATGAAATGGATGTTTTATGAATGAGGAGGGTTTTAATCCATATTAAATATGAATATGAAGGTTTTAAATGCAAAGAGTAATTAATCACATTATGGCTTTAAGAGATTTCTATGAAGCTTTATGTATACTTATGAATCCCTTCCTTTACACGTCACAGATACTATGAATGATGAGGGTTGCCAAGTATGCTATGAAACCCATTGAAGCTAAAAGAAAGCTATGCATTATTGAAATATCTTCTTTATAATGTTATGGTGTACAAATTTATGCATGTCTTGACTGTGCTCTTGTCTATATGTTATTTGGGAGTAGACTCTTTGGAGTCAAGAATAAATGAATGAAAGAAATGTCATACTCCATCTAGCTATGATCCTAGGACTACAATGACCTGTTAGTAGAGGGATATAAAATCATGGTAGCCGATAGTAGAGGCTTAGCCAAGATGTAGGAGCTATCCTTATGATAATGACTAATGTTCTAAATATTTATGGGATGGGTTAGTAGAATTCTAGTCCATTGCTTTAAAATGTTTATGGGACCTATTAGTAGAATTCCTCTCAATTGTTTTAAAAGTTTTATGGGTTAGGTTAGTAGAATACCTCCCCAGTGATGATTCAATGTTTTATACTCATGATTATTCCGTGAGAGTTTGCTTAGCACTGAGTGGACCTTGGGATGAATGCGAAAGTTCCCTATTAGAAGAGCTATGAGATCGTTAGTAGAATCCCATTGTCCCATAATTACGTGCCAACCAAGGAAATAAGAGTCACCATCTAGTAAAGGTTGATTTCAAGACAAACTGATAGTACAGGTTGCTCACTAGTAGGCTTTACTGGATCCATTTAGGCATCTAAGTAGGTCACCTGGTAAGTGGTCTCCCTCTTACATCAGGTGTTAGGTAAACCTCAGGACTACGTGGTTGGATCACATTGTTTATGCCGATTAAAGGGTGCTCTCACATATGTTCTAAGTTATCCTTTTGACCCCAAGATGTCCCCTTATGATAAATTATAATTGTTCTGTCGTATTATGTCCAAAGGTGTTTTGAAATTCCTATGACTTATTGTTTCAAGTTCAAATGGTATTTTTCCTTAGGGTATCTGATTATGCCTTCAAGTATGTAAAGTGGTCTCCATTGTGATTATTAATATTCCTTTTATAATAAAATAGTCTTTTATATAACATGATGTATTTTTCACACAAAGATATTAATATGTTGATTTTTCATAAAGACGTGTGTTTTATCATTAACCTATGTCTATGTGCCTCATATGTATTATTTCAAGTCCTATGGCTAAAGTAGAAATGACTAAATGATCGCCCACATGCATGTTCCAAGTTTATATGATTTCCTTATTCATGACTATGCTCATCAATGGATCTTACTAAGTTCTTTCTGAAGTTGCCTCTTTATGTTTAAATGGTATTGGCTAGATTATTATTTACTAATGCCATTGTAAATGTATGATCTTAACATGAGACAAGTATGAACTATTTCATCATTTATTTCCATGTCATGTATTTCATACCTACATACTTGTACATTTAAAGTACTGATGTATACTCCTATGCCTACATGATTTAACTATGTAAGGATCGGTGTTCATCAATACCATAAATGTGGCTAGCATTAGAATGTCGCAGCGGAAGTTGATGATTCCTATAGTTTGGGGACGACATCCTAGTGTTATTTCTAGTTTGATGTATTGAGACATTTCAGTTTTCTGTTATATAATCACTCTTTTCTATGATTGTATTTTGAGGGTGAGTTTGAACATGTCTTACCTCACTTTTCATAATCACTATTCCTAAACCATACTCGAAAATCCTAAATAAAAAAGGCACCCAACCTCCCCAAGGTCCCCCATTGAAGGAAAAAGCCAGGGTTTTGGGATTCCTTCATCAAAGCCCGTGATTTCTTTAAAAGATTTTCGGAAAAGGTATGTGGGTTTGATTTGTGAAGCCCTATCCTTCACAAAGCTTAAGTTCCCTGTTCTATTTTGGGTTCAAAGTTTATGTATGTTGTGAAGTTTTGGAAAGTTGGTTTAACTATGTAATTGGTGATGCATTCTTAGTTTTATGAAGTATATTAGTATTATGTTATGGCCTATGATACATATTGAGTTGAAATTAATGATTTTCTTGTTAGGGTTCTACAAGGACCATGTTGTGTTTATTTGAATGATTACATCCTATTTTGCGTATGCATGATATATATGAATTTCATATTTATATGTCTATAAGGATTCAAATCATATTCTTTGAACTTATCCTATATGAAATGGATGTTTATTGAATAGGGAGAGTTTTAATCCATGCTATATATTATTATGAAGGTTCTAAATGTTAAGAGTCATTAATTACATTGTGGCTTCGTGAGGATACGATGAAACTTTATGTAAAATCATGAATGCCTTCCGTTACACGTCACATATATTATAAATAGTGAGGGTTGCCAAGTATTCTATGAAACCCATTGAAGTTACAAGAAAGCTATGCATTATTGAAACATCTTCTTTATGATGTTATGTTGTACAAGTTTATGCATGTCATGACTATATTCTTGTCCATATGTTATTTGGGTCTACACTTATTGGAGTCAAGAATGAATGAACGAAAGAAATGTGAGTCCCCACCTAGCTATGATCATGAGACTATGATGACCCGCTAGTAGAGGGATATGAAATGATGCTAGCCGACAGTAGAGGCTTAGCGGAGATTATGATGCTAGCCAATGGTAGAAGCTTAGCCAAGACATATGATTTATCCTTATGATGATGATGAATGTTATAAATGTTTATGAGACGGGCTAGTAGAATTCCTCTCCATTGCTTTAAAATGTTTATGGGATGGGTTAGTAGAATTCCTCTCCAATACATTAAAAAGGCTTATGGGTCGGGTTAGTAGAATACATCCCCAATGATGAGTCCATGTTTTATACTTATGATTATTCTGTAAGAGTTTACTTAGCACCAAGTTGACCATGGGATCAATGCGGAACCTCCCCATTAGAAGAGCCATGAGACCATTAGTAAAATCTGTTTGTCCCATAATTACTTGCCACTAAAGGGAATAGAAGTCACCAACTAGTAAAGGTTGATTTCTAGACTAATTGATAGTAGAGGTTGCTCAACAGTAGTCTTAGTGGATCCATTTAGGCATCTAAGTACGTCACTTGGTAATTGGTGTCACCCTTTCTTCCAGTGTGGGGGAAACATCGGGACTACATGGTTAGATCACATGGTTTATATCGATTAAAAAGTGCTCTCACATATGTTCATAATTCTCCTTATGACCCTAACATATCCCCTTATGATAGTTTATAATGGTCCTGTCGTATTATGTCCAAAGGTGTTCTGAAATTCCTATAACTCATCGTTTCAAGTTCAAATGGTATTGGTCCTAAAGGTATATGACTATGCCTTCAAGTTTGTAAAGTGGTCTCCATTGTGATTACTAATGCTTCTTTCATAATAAAATAGTCTTTTATATAAAGTGATGTATTTTCACCCAAGGATATTAATATTTTAATTCTTCATAAAGACATGTGTTCTCTCATTAACCTATGTCTATGTGCCTCATATGCATTATTTCATGTTCTATAGCTAAAGTAGAAATGATTAATGGATCACCCACATGTATGTTCCAAGTTTATATGATTTCATTATTCATGACTATGCTCATCCGTGTATCTTAATAAGTTCTTTCTAAAGTCGCCTCTTTATGTTCAAATGGTATTGGCTTGATTATGATTTACTAATGCCATTGAAAATGTATGATCTTAACATGAGATTTGTAACTATATCATCATTTATTTTCATGTTGTGCATTGCATACCTACATACCAGTATATTGAAAATACTGATACATACTTCTACTCCTACATGATTAAACTATGTAGGAACCAATATTACATAGTACCCTCAATGTTCCTACCATCAATGTGTTGCAGCGGAAGTTGGTGAGTCCTTAAGTTCAGGGACGACATCCTAGTGTTATTTCTAGTTTGATGTATTAAGACATTTCAATTTTTAGTTATATAATCACTCTTTGCTATGATTGTATTTTGCAGTGAGCTTAAACATGTCTTAGCCCTCGCCAAGTTATGTGACAACTATTGTTGGACACATATGTCATGGTTGTATCATATTCTCATTTTTGGATGATTTACTTTTAAGTTATGGCTCTTTGCCCTATTTCCCATAGTTTTATATTTCACCTTAGCTTTTTATGCCTATGAATGCTTATGATATGCAAGATGTCTTGGTGAGGTACCTTGGGGTTTCTAATTCGTTGTGTGGCGCCTAGGCCCCTAGGTGGGGTCGTTACAAGTATATAATTGAATGAGACTCTAAGTTAATGTTTCTATGGGTTTCCAGATAGCATATTTGAGTTGTCAATATCGAGTAGGCTAATGTAAGCACTCTTTATCACCCTTAGGAGTTTGATTGAAGGGGGTTAGGTATAAATGATGATGAGTCTCCCATTATAGCCCAAGTTTTCTTTAGTTAGGTATATGTGAACTTAGAAGTCGAGTGTAGACAAAAAAGAAGAGGTTAACCATAAGATTTATACAAAGTGGCCATGTATGCCAATAAGAGTTTAAAGTAAAAGAATATGCGGATAAATAAAGAAGGAAGTTAAGTGTAACATCTCAAAAGAAACTCTTAGTAACAGTTTAGCATCTTCGACTATAATATTATAAGAGATTTTATATATTCTTGTGTATAGTGATGCCCCGACCATGTGTTATGTTGTGCTTATAGATTAGTAAATATAATTGATTCGTGGATTTAAGGGGGTGACCTTTGAGCTAAGGGAGAGATGATGAGTGCCAGGAACCAAACCTAGGGCCTAGCCGTGACACATCAAATAGGACACTTAGAGTTGCCCAATCCAAGCCTCTTGTTCATATCACAAGAATGTAAAGCCCCAGATTTTCTCTCATCGGCGTCGTCTTGAGGCTTGGAATTTATCCCCTGGAAAGCTGCGGGGAATCACTTCACGGAGGAGCCTACACGGCCCGTGTGACGCCACATGATCCATATGGCCTCTTGTGGAGTGACACTTAATCAGCTCTACGTTGGGAAATTTTCCAAGTAAAGGTACACGAACCTTCACACGGTCCGTGTGACTCTACACGGACCATGTGGCCTTCTGTTTGGTTTACTGTGTGGAAAGTCACCTCTACACGAACCAAGTGCACAACCCGTGTGGGGTGGCACAGCCCATGAGGTCATCTGTATAGATTCCGGAGTGAAAAGTTCTAAGGATGAGATCTTCATGTTTAAGCTAAGTTCACTTTCAAGCCTTCAATTCAAGCTTACTTATGTTTTTAAGATCATCAGGGGTCTCCTACATTAAGTAAGTTCAAAGGAATTACATTGGCTAAGTTCTTCACAAGTACCGATAGAAGGGCTGACTTTAAATGGACATATCTCTAAGCAAAAACTGAACTGGGTGGACCACGACCTATTACATTGAAGCTCTTTGAATTATCTTTCCAACGCATCTGGTCTCACCTAATTCCAAGTTCGAACCAAGGAGTTATGCTTATTTTCGTTAAGTTTGTTCGTGCAGGCAAGCCACATGGCCACCTACACGGACCGAGTGGCAGCAAACGGTCCATGAGGCTGAAATCACATACGATTTCGTTTGCCAAATTGTGTTCTAAGTGTGTCTCCTTCCTTGGTACCTTCATACGGACCCTTGTACAGCCCGTGAAGCATCACACGGTCCGTACGACCTTCTGTTGGAAGACATTGGCTTGAAACAATTTGCTGAACATTCCAAGTATAGTCACACGGTTACAGTTCACTGACCATGTCACTGTTCACTGTCCGTGAACAATGCCGTGAGATCCTACTTAATTTTGATCACCCATTTTGTTTTTGGTTTTTTATGTAAATATAAATTGGTTTGAGGGAGTTTTGGGATTTTTCCACCCCTCCTAAGTACCTAAATTAACCAAACTCCCTCAGTTTTCAGCCATTCTCCATTTCACTCTCACTCTCTCTAAAATTCCTCCTACAAGATTCTCCAACTTTTCTCTAGGATCTTCAAGTCAAGGCTTTCAATTTGGAGTCCATTTTATCCTCAAGTTCATCCTCAAGATATAGGTATGTGGGATTGATTCTTGGTTTCTTTCAACCAAGAAGACCAAAAATTCTTTTCAAGCTACCTCATGAATTTTAGTTACTTTAAAAGTGAATTTTACTATTTGATCTTGTTAATTTTGATCAATGCATGGATGGTACATTATTCCGGATATTTAGTTATGTTAAGCTCTATTATTAAGAATCATCATGAATTATGCAATTATGGACAAGCATGGTCCCTTAAAGATGGTTTTATGCATGGGTGAACTATACTACGATTCTCATATGGATTTTATGGTGGATTTTCTAGATTTCATACTATATTTTCGATATACTCTACATTACCCATGTCATCCCTACATCATGCATTGCATTACATCCATAGCATTGATACATGGAATTTTGAATGTGGGTTAAGCCCAATTACGTTTTGAAAAGAATTATGATATGAATATGGTAAGGCATTGGTTATGAGAAGAAGGTGATCACCGGTATGTCTATGATTATGTCTCTTTGAGCGTTATGGGTGCTTGCACCATTTTGTATATGTGTAGATGAGTTATTCCTTGCATGAGCATTATGATTATGACCTTATAATTTGGCATTTGAGCCTAAATGTGCATTTGACTTTTGAAAAGGATATTAACTCTCTTTAAAGCACGTATATGTATAAGTATTCATGTGGGATGTTGTTGGCTTAGCACCGATGGATTGGAGGTATTAGGGATATCCCCAAGGTCCCTCCCCCTTTCCTTCAACTATGTGCCAATATAGGAACATTTGCTATTACCAAAATGATCGGGTCATAAGGAATGGTTATTCGTTTATTATGTTTATGATATGATTATGAAAAATCCTTCCAAAAAAGTGATTCCCGTAAGGTGTGGTGTAGATTACCCTTGGCAAGTAATCTTCTCCCTACCGATTGGAGGTCCCAATAGGTCCAATCGTGTAATAGCTCGCATCAATTTGGTTTGTCGGTTTTAGTCCATCCCAGTTATTTAGGAGCATTATCGCATTACACGCATCATGAATTCCATGGCATCTTGTATACTAAATTCCATTGCTTATATGATCTTTGTATATTCTATGCTCTTGTTATCTAACATTGGTATGTAGGTTCGGTAAGTCACATGCATTGCATGCCCGCATACTTAGTTCATTCAAAAGTACTAACGCATACTTTATGCCTACATGATTTTACCATGTAGGGACCGAGCAGTTTGGGTACCAGCCACTGGATGAATAATCCGTCCTTGAAGATCTTTTTCGGTGAGCCCCGACTTCCGAGGGCAAGCTAGTTATTTTTCTCAGCTTTACCGTGTATGCTTTTTTGTTGAGGGTGAGCCCGAAACTTATCATGGCCCCCGTTCCTTGACTAGAGGCAAATGTTGGGCACTTTGTAAAACTTTCTTTTTTTTGCTTATCTATAAATGAATGGATTCCTAAGATTTGATTTACATCATTTAATTATATGTGCTTAGATGCTATTTGAACCAATGATGTGGATTCGGATAATTGAGGCTTGTTTGAGGTCTCTCGGGTCCCCATTCGTCGTGTCACAACTAGGCCCTAACACCGGGTCATGACAAATGATAGTATGAAAGTCGTAGGTTTATAATGGTCCTTAGAGCCTAACATGCCGTGTTGAGTAGAGTCCTATTCATGGGTGTGAAGTGCACCATACCTATGAGTGGGCTACGGAGACGTATTAGGAAATTCCTCACTTTTTCATGTCTTATGTCGTGTTGTAACTAGTTTATGAAATTCCCTTACTTACGGATGTCGTTGATCCATTTTAGCAGATGCCTCGAGGAAGACCCCCTCTACCTAGGCCAGCTCCGGCTGATGAAGATCAAGCCCCTCATGAGACTATGGAGGAGCCTATCTCTAATGGTGAATTCTGCACCGCTTTTGCCATGCTTGCACAGGTGGTGAATACTCAGGCAAGGCAAGCTAACTTGTCACAAGACCCTACACCATTATCCAGGGTGAGGAATTTCACCCGGATGAATCCTTCGGAGTTCTATGGGTCCAGGGCTGATGAGGATGCTTAGGAGTTCATTGATGAGCTCTCAATGATACTAAATATTATGGGTGTCTCTTCTAAGGAAACATCTGGACTGGTTGCTTACTAGCTAAAGTATGTAGCTCAGGTGTGGTATACTCAGTGGGCTTTGGAGAGGGTCGACAGTGGTGATGTTACATGGGGAGAGTTCAAATCTACCTTCCTTGATCGCTTCTTCCCACTTGAGTTGAGAGACGCCAAAATGACTGAGTTTATCAACCTCAAGCAGGGGAGCATGAATGTAAGGGATTATTCCCTCAAGTTCACCAAGCTTTCAAAATATGCTCTGTCCCTGGTGGCCAATCCCTGTGCAAGGATTGTACAAGGATGCACAAATTTATTTAGAGTATTTCTGACTTGCTAGTGAAAGAATGTCGTACTACTATGTTGTTATGGGACATGCATATTGCCAGACTCATGGTGTATGTTGAGCAGATCGAAGGAGAGAAACTCAAAGAGAAAAGGGCACACGATCCCAAGAGAGCCCGCTTTGACGGTAGGTTCTCCGATGCTAGAAATGTTGGTTTTGGTCACTTTTAGCAAGGCCAAGGTTCGGGAGCTCGGGTGGCCAATGCTCGGGCACCCCATCCCGGGGTACCGGTGGGTGGCGGACTAGGATATCCTATGCGTGAAAAGTGTGGGAAGCCCCACCCAGGTGCTTGTTGAAGGGATTTAGGACTTTGCTTCGGATGTCGAAGCAAGGATCATAAAGTTGTTGATTGCCCTAGGAGTGCACGCGGAGGCCGAGGTCAGGTAGCCCAAGACGGGTAGGGTCCACAAAGGGGTCCCCAATGTATTGCCCCAAAGAACAATAGGTTCTATGCACTCCATGCCCGTAAGGATGTCGAGGAAGCTCCAGATGTCGTGACTTGTATATTGAAAGTCTTTGATTTTGATGTTTATGTTTTGTTTGACCCGGTGCAAATTTGTCTTTTGTGACTCCGTTGTTGGTCGTTAAGTTCGATTTAAGCCCCCAGGTTTTATGGGAGCCTTTCTCGGTCTATACCCCCGGGGGTGAATCTATTGTTGCTTGTAGAGTCTATCACGGATGCCCTGTTGCATAAAATTTTTCCATGTGATCTTTTGGAACTTGAGATGTTTGATTTTGATGTGATTCTTGGAATGGAGTGGCTACATGCTTCTTATGCTTGCATAGATTGTAGAACCCGGAAAGTCCAGTTCCAACCTCCCGGTGAGACAGTTCTTGAATATAAGGGTGGTGACTCCTCTATAAAAGGTCGGTTTATTTCCTAAAGGCACGGAAAATGATTTCTAAGGGGTGCATCTATCATATTGTGAGGGTCAAGGATACAGATTCCAAAGTGCCTACTCTCGAGTCTGTCCTTGTGGTGAATGAATCTTCGGATGTGTTTCCCGATGACTTACCGGACATTCCTCCGGATAGAGAGATAGACTTCAGCATAAATCTCCTTCCAGATGCTCAGCCTATTTTTGTTTCTCCGTATCAGATGGCACCGGCAAAATTGAATGAGTTAAAAGAGCAGTTAAAGGACCTATTGGAGAAGGGTTTTATTTGGCCCAGTAATCACCGTGGGGTTCTCCCGTGTTGTTTGTAAGGAAGAAGGACAGGTCCCTGCATATGTGTATTGACTACAGGCAGCTGAATAAAGTAACTGTTAAGAACAAGTACCCGTTGCCGGAAATTGATGGCTTGTTTGATCAGCTTCAAGGTGCCACTCACTTCTAAAAAATTGATCTCCGTATCGGGTACCATATATAGAAGGTTAGGGAATGTGACATCCCAAAACAATTTTTCGAACAAGGTATGGGCATTTCGAATTTGTCGTGATGTCGTTTGGCCTAACTAATGCTCCGGTCGTATTTATGGACTTAATGAACTGAGTTTTTAAACCATTCTTAGACAGATTTGTGGAGGTCTTCATTGACGATATTCTCATTTACTCCCGAAGTGAACAAGAGCACAAGAATCATTTAAGGATGGCCCTCCAAACTCTAATGGAAAAGAAATTTTATGTCATGTTTAGCAAGTGTGAATTGTGGTTGGGGGAAGTGGTCATCCTCGGTCATGTGGTGCCTGGAGACGGTATCAAGGTGGACCCGAGGAAAATAGAGGCCGTGAGAAATTGGCCTAGACCGTTGACTCCTTCAGATATCCGCAGTTTCCTTGGGTTGGCCGGGTTCTATAAAAGGTTGTGGAAGGTTTTTCATCTATTGCATCTCCGTTGACCAAGTTGACCCATAAGCGGGCTAAATTTATATGGTTGGATGAATGCGAGATAAGTTTTCAAACTTTAAAGGATCGACTTACGTCGGCTCCTGTCTTGACCTTGCTTACGAAATTGTGAGCAGATTGGATGTGCGCCTTACAAGTTGGAGTTATCTCCGAATTTGAGTTCCATTTATCCGGTCATCCATGTATCTATGTTGAGGAAGCTACTTGGTGATCCTAGCACCATTGTGCCTTTGGAAGGTATTGAGGTTGAAGAAAATTTGTGTTATGAGGAAGTTGCGGTGGCAATCTTGGATAGGCAAGTAAAGCGGCTTCGTAACAAGGATGTGGCTTCGGTAAAGGTACTTTGGAGAAATCAACAAGTGGAGAGTTCTACTTGGGAGGCGTAGCTGGACATGATGAAACGATACCCTCATCTTTTCCAATCTACTCAAGCCTAAGGTACTAGGAATCTTCCTTATCTATTGGTTCCATTCCTTGCCTTTTTGATTCTCATGACATGACATGCATATGTGTGCACTAAAAGATCTTTTCTTTTTTCAAGTGATGTGGATGCAATCTTGATATGAGTTTAAGGGTCTTTAACTATAGTTTTTTATGATGCTTTTGGTACAAAACCTTTTTATTTTTATTTGAATTATGCATTTTGTCTTGTGTTTGGTGTATCTTGCCCTACTCTAGCCTTTCAAGCCTTGTTATTGCACATTCGGGGACGAATGTTCCCAAGGGAGAGATGATGTAAAGCCCCAGATTTACCCTCACCGGCGTCGTCTTGAGGCCTTGAATATTTCCCCGGGAAAGCCGCCAGGAATCACTTCACGGAGGAGCCCACATGGCTCATGTGACGCCACAGGGTCCGTATGGCCTCCCGTGGAGTGACACTTGATCAGCTCCCCATTGGAAAATTTTCCAAGTAAAGGTACACGAACCTTCACACGGTCCGTGTGACTCCACACGGTCCGTGTGGCCTTCCGTTTGGTTTACTGTGTGGAAAGTCACCTTTACATGGACCAAGTGCACGACCCGTATGGGGTGGCACGGCCCGTGAGTTCATCCATATAGCTTCCGGAGTAAAACGTTCTAAGTATGGGATCTTCATGATTAAGCTAAGTTCACTTTCAAGCCTTTAATTCAAGCTTATTTATGTTGTTTAAGATCATCAGGGGTCTCCTACATCAAGTCAAGTTCAAAGGAATTCCATTGGCTAAGTTCTTCACAGGTACCGATAGAAGGGCTGAATTTAAATGGACATATCTCTTAGCACAAAATGAACTGGGCAGCCCACGGCCTATCAAATTTAAGCTCTTTGAATTATGTTTTCAACGCATCTGGTCTCACCTGATTCCAAGTTCGACTAAGGAGTTATGCTTATTTTCATTAAGTTTGTTCGTGCAGGCATGCCACATGGCCACCTACACTGACTGTGTGGCAGAAAACGGTCCGTGAGGCTGAAGTCACATACGATTTTGTTTGCCAAATTATGTTCTAAGTGTGTCTTCTTCCTTGGTACCTTCATACGGACCCTTGTACGGCCCGTGAAGCACCACACGATCCGTACGACCTTCCATTGGAAGCCCTTGGCTTGACACAATTTGCTAGAAATTCCAAGTATAGTCACATGATTACTGTTCAATCACCATGTCACTGTTCACTGGCCGTGAACAGTGCCGTGATTTTCGTTTAATATGTAAATATTACTCAATATTTTCACCCGTTTTGATTTTTGTTTTTCATGTAAATATAAATTGGTTTGAGGGTGTTTTGGGTATTTTTCCACCCCTCCTAAGTACCTAAATTAACCAAACTCCCTCAGTTTTCAGCCATTCTCCATTTCACTCTCACTTTCTCTAAAATTCCTCCTAGAAGATTCTCCAACTTCCCTCTAGGATCTTCAAGTCAAGGCTTTCAATTTGGAGTCTATTTTGTCCTCAAGTTCATCCTCAAGATATAGGTATGTGGGATTGATTCTTTTTTTCTTTCAACCAAGAAGAGCCAAAATTCTTTTCAAGCTACCTCATGAATTTTAGTTACTTTAAAAGTGAATTTTTCTATTTGATCTTGTTAACTTTGATCAATGCATGGATGGTACATTATTTCGGAATTTTAGTTATGTTAAGTTCTATTATGAAGAATCATCATGAATTATGCAATTATGGACATGCATGGTCCCTTAAAGATGGTGTTATGCATGGGTGAACTATACTACAATTCTCATATGGATTTTATGGTGGATTTTCTAGATTTTATACTATATTCTAGATATACTCTACATTACTCATGTCATCCCTACATCATGCATTGCAACACATCCATAGCATTGATACATGGAATTTTTAATGTGGGTTAAGCCCAATTACGTTTTGAAAAGAATTATGATATGAATTTGGTAAGGCATTGGTTATGACAAGAAGGTGATCACCGGTATGTCAATGATTATGGCTCTTTGAGCGTTGTGGGTGCTTGCACCATTTTGTATATGTGTAGATGAGTTATTCCTTGCATGAGCATTATGATTATGACCTTATGATTTGGCATTTGAGCCTAAATGTGCATTTGACTTTTGAAAAGGATATTGACTCTCTTGGAAGCACGTATATATATAAGTATTCATGTGGGATATTGTTGACTTAGCACCGATATATTAGGGGCGTTAGGGATATCCCTAAGGTCCCTCCCTCTTTCCTTGAACTATGTGCCTACATAGGAATGTTTGCCATTACGGAATTGACCTGGTCATAAGGTTGGTTATTCATTTATTATGTTTATGATATGATTATGAAAAACTCCTTCTGAAAAAGTGATTCCCATAAGGAAGGTGACCATCCCTGAAATGGTGTTTTTCGTAAGGTGTGATATAGATTACCATTGGCAAGTAATCTTTTCCCTACTGGTGGGAGGTCCCAATCAGTACAATTCGTGTAATAGCTCGCATGGATTTGGTTTGTCGGTTATAGTCCATCCCCGTCATATAGGAGCATTATCGCATTGCACGCATTATGAATTTCATGGCATCTTGTATACTAAATTATTTTGCTTATACGATCATTGTATATTATGTGCCCTTGTCATCTAACATTGGTATGCAGGTTTGGTAAGTCACATACATTGCATGCCCGCATACTTAATACATTCAAAAGTGCTAACGCATACTCTATGCCTACATGATTTTACCATGTAGGGACCGAGAAGTTTGGGTAACAGCCACTGGATGAATAGTCCGTCCTTGAAGATCTTTTGTGGTGAGTCCCGTCTTCCGAGGGAAAGCTAGTTATTTTCCTCAGCTTTACCGTGTATGCTCTTTTGTTGAGGGTGAGCCCGGAACTTGTCCTGGCCCCCATTCCTTGATTAGAGGCAAATGTTGGGCACTTTGTAAAACTTTCTTGTTTTCTTATCTATAAATGAATGGATTCCTGAGATTTGATTTACTTCATTTAATTATGTGTGCTTAGATGCTATTTGAACCAATGATGTGGATTCTTATAATTGAGGCTTGTTTGGGGACTCTTGGGTCCCTATTTGCCGTGTTATATCTAGGCCCTAACCCTGGGTCGTGACAATAAGCATAGATAAGGTACAAAAGCAATTCATAAGAGAGTAAGCAAGCGTAACATATGATTATAAGAGGCATAGAGTCCCTAAGGGGAATTACAACATCTTTAGTCCGAGGTATGCCTTTTTATCATAGGATCAAGGCAGGTCTAGAACATACTACTAGCTCATCCTCAAGATAGAATAACAATGAAATCATAAAGTCTAACCATGAAGGTATAACATGAACAAGGCTTGTTCCCAATGCATGGGAACTCACCAAAAATCTTCAAAGCACATATCTAATCTAGCCACGACACGAAGGGATAGTCTCATCGTTGCCCGTCCTTACATTGTTATATCATGAAGGCAAATGAGTATCCGTTAGTACGTTCAATGTACTATGTACGTAAGCCATATATTATGGAACATCACAACATAATAGCAGTATGCATATTCATAATCAATAGAATAAGGAAAAGATATGAATGATCAATGCACATTTAAAACCATGAGTAGAAGCATCATAAAACCTTTTATCACCTAACATACATATGTGGTAATAAGACCATAACAAATTACAATATCGTGTAAACTTTACATGAAATCCCAATGTTCTCTCTACATCAAGTGAAAGAGAAGTCTACTTTGCCAAGGTTGACTTGACCCTCACTGTATAGGCTCTATCCTAGAACGCTGAAAATCCCATGTACGTAAAGACCGCACCCTTTAGGCAACATAATGTTTAATGGATCTATTAGCTAGTCTTATAGGGATATGATCATCAACCTTTTGTTGGCACGTAGTTATGAGAATTGAGGATTTATATAAGGACCCTTGGGGATGTCCCCCTCACACAAGCTCATTCGATGCTAAGTCATATCCCACAGAATACATAATCATGCATATACAAAGCTTTCAACAAAATTCATATTTTATCAAAATCATCTCTTTGTAGCTGGTAAAATAGGAATCATAGCTTCATGAAAATATCTCATATCAAACGAATAATCTATCTAAACAACTTTTATATACTCCCATCTTATCATCATTTCATAAACATTAGGGTCTTAAGTCATCCTCATCATTGTATCATCGTCATCATCATTATTAAAACATACTTTTCATACTTAGAATCATAATTCATAAAATCATAACTATGTCATAAAAAGATAGGGCCATGTGTGGATTAATGAACAATTGAGCTAAAATCATGAAATTGTATGAAAATAATATAGGAATTATACAATTGAAATAAATTTGGATCACTAATAAAGGAATCCACATCAAATCAACAAGCCCTAATCATCACATAATTGAAATCACATTAATTCACTTGAAAAACATACAAATCATGTAATTCTTCTTAATTCATGGATAAAATAGGCATAATAACCATGTAATAATCATAATTCAACCACTTGCAATGACATCATAAAAACCCATTGAATTCCATGCTAACACTTTGACAAAAAGGAGAATGGAGTTGGGCTTCATGAATAAATCTAGTCCATGAATGAAAGCCTACATACCTCAAGAGAAGAACCTTAGAAATTAGGGATAAAAAACCTAGAAATCCTTAGTAAAAGATGAAACCCTAGCTTCAGTGGCGTCCTTTACTTAGAGAGAGAAACTTTTGAATTTTGGGAGAAATTTTGAGAGTGAATGAGTTAGAATGAATTAGGAATAGGTTTTATATAATTTTAGTCGGTTAAGCTAGTTAGAAGGGTCTAAATGATGTAGTTTAGGATCTAAATGGATTGGAAATGACCAAAAATTCCGTAGTTAAAACGTTATCGGACCAATCTATGAAACCATGTTTACAGCCCATAATCCACTCTACGGTTAGTGCTTTAGCTCGTACTAGGCATGGTCCAAAAAATTGTGCTACTGGAAATTGCACTTGAGAACCACAAAATGACATGTATTATTTGTAGTATCATTTATGGACTGTAGATCCCTTCTATAAAACTCTGCCAAACTTAGAAAAATATTGCATTCTTATGGTCCTTTTCACATTCAAGTCAACGAGCCATAGTACCATGCTCGACTTGTAAAGCCCTCCATAGAGTGATTCTAATAACCAAAACTTTTCACCATGTTTTGGACCTCAACCACAACACCTTTCTATGATCTATGGTTCAACCCACGAGCCGTAGATTTACTCGTCACACCAGCTCTGCTCAAAATTTTTGAAACATTCCTATTTTACAGAATTTTAACATGCAGGGTGTTATAATATCTCCCCCTTCTTCAAACTCAAGATCTCTTCCTCTAACATCGGCATATGACCTTTGATGACTTTGGGCAGTCTTCAACTTTCTCATAGCATCTAGTACCATATTCGGTCCAATCAAGGATATTTCTCAAACTTCAAACCACTCTACTGGCCTATCAGGGACCTACACTTTATAATATACAAAGCATCAAATGGTGCCATCTCAATACTCAAATAGAAACTATTGTTATAAGAAAACTCAATAAGAGGTGTGTGGTCATCCCAACCAGCTATGAAATCAAGCACACATGCCCTCAACATATCCTCCAAAATTTAGATTGTCCTTTCGTCTTGTCCATTAAGATACACCTTTATATTAAGGCAATTTTTGAAACACCTTAAAAAATGAGAAGTAAGTTGAGAACCACGAACCGATAATATAGACAATACTACCCCATGCAACCTTACCAACTCTTAGATGTAGACCATAGCATAATCTTAGGCACCATAAGAAGTGTTCATCGGTGAAATGTGGGTTGTTTTTTGTCATTCTATCAACAACCACCCATATTGATTCAAATTGTTCCCTAGACTTTCGAAAACACATAATGAAGTCCATATTCACTTCCTCCGATTTCCAAGTAGGTATTTCAATTTCTTGGGGAAAAACCACCTGCTCATTGGTGTTCCACCTTCACTTGTTAGAATTGCACACCTCATTACACACTATGCTCTGTATTTCATCATATTGTTCCAACAATACACCTCTCTCAAATCTCTATACATTTTGGTGGATCCCAGATGAATGGAATACTTAGAGTTGTTAGCCTTATCAAGTATCCTTTCCCTTAAGCCATCTACATTAGGGACACACAACCGCCCTAGGTAATGAAGCACTCCATCTCCTCATTATGAGAAGACCTCAATATTCTTATGAACCACCAACTTCTTCGAATCGGCCAAAGTTGGATCCATGTCTAATTTTGTCTTAAGTTTCACTATCAAAGATGATTCTACCCAATTTTACACCAATACACCACCGTTGTTCAGGCCATTTAACCCTACAAAAAAAGAGCCGAACAGTGCACTTCTTTAACTAGCTCGTTATTTCTATTCTCAACATATACATCACACTCATGTCACAGTAATTTAAAAGCTCCAACCACCTCCTTTGTCTTAGGTTCATACCCTTTTGGCTAAACACATATTGCAAACTCTTCTTGTCGATGAATATATCAACATGCACCCTATAGAGATAAGGTTGCCAAATATTTAATAAAAATACGAAGGCCAATAACTTAAGATCATAATCAGATAGTTCCTTTCATGCTTCAATTTCCTTGAGGCATAGGCAATGACTTTCCATGTTGCATCAGCACACAACCCAAGCCCATATACAAGGCATCACAATAAACAAGAAAATCATCCGGACCTTCGGGTAATGTCAAAATAGTGGCTGAAGTAAGATTGTCTTTCAACATGTCGAAACATTTCTCACATTCATTAAACTATTGAAATTTCATAATCTTTTGGGTCAACTTAGTCAAAGAAGATGCAATATAAGAAGACCCTTTAACTAATCTTCTATACATATCCAGCCGAACCCAAAAAGCTTCCAATATTGGAAGGAGACAATGGTCTAGGACAATTCTTCACCACCTCGGTCTTCTTAGGTTCCACTCTAATACTATCACCCAAAATAATGTGTCCAAGAAAAGCCACCTCCCTTTGCCAAAACATGCACTTCTAAACTTGAAAAAAAGTTACCCATCTCTCAATATTTGTAACACAATTCGCAATTGTTCTTATACTCCTTTATATCCCCCGAATAGACCAATATGTCATCTCTTAACACAATCATGAACATATCTAAATAAGATTTGAAGATCCAATTCATCAGAATCAAACCATCTGATCGATGATCTACACCTCCGGTCCTATAAGGCATCAAATGGTGCCATCTAGATATTGGAATGGTAACTGTTGTTATATGCAAACACTGCCAATGGTAATAATTGGTCCCATCGAGCAACAAAATCAATCACACAAGCCCTAAGCATGCCCTACAACACGTGAATGGTGCACTAGGACTGACCATCAGTCTGAGGGTGAAAATCTAAACTCAAATCCACTCTAGTACCCAAACCACGTTATAAAGCCCACCAAATGTGGCAAGTGAATACAGACCACCTGTCTTACATTATAGACACGGGTACCCCATCTAATCTAACAATGTGTCGGATACACAATTTAGCTAACTACTTCGCACTGTAGTTAGTTTTCCCTGGTAAGAAGTGAGTATGCAGTCTCACTTTGCTTATCTTATCTGCCACAGGAGCTACCTCTAGCTTCTACCGGATGATCTCATTCCTAATCCTATCACTCCTTGTTTGTCCACACATCCATCCCAACATCCTCATCTCTGCAACCTGCATCTTCTGAACAGGTGAATATTTAACAGGTCAACACTCCACCACATATAGCGAAGATGGTCTAACCATCATTTTGTGAAACTTGCCTTTAAGCTTAGGTGGTATCTTTTTATCACACAATACTCCTGAGGCAAGCCTCCATTTCGTCCACGCTGCCCCAACACGGAGTGTGTCATCATCGTCGATAACTCTACTACTTTGGATGATGGACCCAAGATACTTCAAGTTATCTCTCTTGAGGATAGACTGAATGGCAAGCCTCACATCAGTGTTCTCTTCATCCCTCGCAACATTAAAATTGCACTCCATGTATTTTGTTTTGGTTCTACTCAATTTGAAGCCTTTGGATTCCAAAGCGTGTCTCCAAACCTCCAATATGTCATTAACTTTAGTTCGGGTCTCATCAATCAGTAATATGTCATCCGCAAACACCATACACCAAGGGACCTCCTCCTATATTGACCGCATCAGCTCATCCATTACTAGGGCAAACAGAAAAGGGCTCAACACAAATCCTTGATAGAGTCCCATCTCAACAGGAAAATACTCTGAGTCTCTTCCCACCATTCTTACCCGAGTTTTGCCTCCATCGTACATGTTTAGTATCACCCTAATATATGTCATTGGGACACCTTTCACCTCTAGACATCTCCATAGGACATCCCTCGGAACTTTTTCAGAGGCCTTCTCAAGATTAATGAACACCATATGAAAGTCCTTTTTTCTTTCCTTATATTTCTCCACTAATCTCCAAACAAGATGAATTACTTTAGTAGTCGACTGTCCCATCATGAATCTAAATTGATTCTCTCATGTAGACATTACTTTTCTCACTGTCATCTCCACCATTCTCTCCCAGACATTCATAGTGTGACTTAATAACTTGATACCCCTATAATTGTTATAGTTTTGAATATCACCCTTATTCTTGTACAATGGGACCATTGTACTCCTCCTCAATTTATCGGGAGTCTTGGCAGTCTTCATAATAGCATTGAATAGTCTAGTCAACCACTCAATGCCATCCTTGACCATGTTCTTCCAAAAGTCCACGGGGATCTCATCGGGTCCGATGGTCCTCCCTCTCTTCATCCTACTAATCATACATGTCTTACCTCCTCAATTCTGAACCGCCTGCAATAACCAAAATCACGATAACTTTCGGAGTGTGCAAACTTTTCCAACTCAATACCTCTATATACTTTTTCATTTAGTAGTTTATGAAAGTAAGCTTGCCACCTTAGATTATTGGAAGTCTCATCCACCAGCACATCACCCTCCTCATCCTTGATACACTTCACTTGGTCTAAGTCTAGAGCTTTCCTTTCTCTCTCTTTAGTGAGTCTATACAATCTCTTTTCCCCACCTTTATCACTTAGCTTCTCAATGCTCAAATGTTGCTGTCTTAGCACTCATCACTACAATCTTTGCCTCTGTCTTAGCCATCTTATATATCTCCTTAAGCCTTTATTTTTCTTCCTCATCCCTACACTCCAACCACTTTGTATAAGCAGCCTTCTTGGCTTTCACTTTGCCTTGAACTTTGTCATTCCACAACCAATCACCCTAATGTCCATCAAAGGCCCCTCTCCACACCTCTAGTACCTCGGTAGCTACTCCTCTAATGTAACCAGCAGTAGTGTTCCACATATTGTTCACATTTTTGCCACTACTCCAAGCCTCTAAATTACCCAACTATTTTTCTATTTCTCATTAGAGGACAGAAGTTAGGCCTCCCCATCTAATCCTTGGTTGGGCATCAATAACCTTCTTCTTCTATTCTCTCTTAATCTCTAAATCCATTACTAGAAGCCTATGTTAAGTGGAGATATTCTCACTCAGAATAACCTTGCAATTCTTACAAAGGCGTCTATCGCCCTTTCGGAGAAGTAAGTAATATATCTGAGTCATAGCTACCGTACTATGAAAGGTAATCAAGTGGTTCTCCCATTTTGGGAAACATGAATTAGTGATAACTAACTCAAAGGCTTTGGCGAAATCCAAAAGAGACGTCCCACCTCCATTCCTCTCCCTAAAACCAAAGCCTCCATGTACATCTTTAAACCCGCTAGTGGTTGCCCGAATATGCCCATTAAAGTCTCCCTGAATGAAGAGTTTTTCCATCTTCGGTATGCCTCTCACAACTTCATCCAAATCTTTCCAAAATAGCCTTTTGACTTCCTCATCCGAGCCCACTTGGGGCGCATAGGCACTAACCACATTCACTACATGCCTACCAACCACAAGTTTAATAGACATCATCTTATTATTAAATCTCCTAACCTCCACCATATATTTTCTAAGGTCCTCGTCTACTAGAATACCTACACCATTTCTATCCCTAGAACCACCCAAGTACCATAACTTGAATCTATCTATTCCCAAGCTATGGTCCCTACCCATCTACTCTCCTAAACAGACGCTATGCTAATATGTCTCCTCTTAAGACACTTCACTAGCTCTATGGATTTCCCTGTAAGTGTTCCTATATTCCACGATCCTATCCTTAACTTAGATACTCCCGTGATGCCCCTAAAACCCCTACCCCTCACCTCCAACCCTAACCGACGACATGACCCTAATCCACTATTAGCTCCTCATGTCAATAAATTAAGAAATAATAACTCACTTAGCTGCAAAGATCAAGAAGAAACAAACCAATAATAAATGATGATACTGAAAACCCAAATTTAAAATACCTAAAATTCTATGAAAATTTAGGTAAAAGAGTTTGGGTCTTCTTGGTTGAAAGGGACCAAGAATCAACCCCACATACCTTAGCTAATAGAGAAGATTCAAGAAGAAATTTGAAAAATTTTGATGAAGAAGAAGACCCCTTTCCTTAAACTTCAAGACAATCCTTCAATGTTCACCTTAGGGAGTTCTTAAGAGGGAGTTTGAATATAATTCAAAGTGTGAGAATAAATTTGAATGAGGGAAGAAGGGTTTAGGTCATTTTAATGTCTTAGGATAGTATAGGAATTCACAAAAGTCCCTTAGAAGAAACCATAATTACAGAAAAACAATATGAAGCAGAATATAATTTCTTGCCAAGGGTTCCGTGAGAAGGTATTATGGTAGGTACAAGGTTTCAAATACCGTGAAACCCTCCCGTGAGACCATACTTAGCCAATTCTCAGGAAACTCTACACAGACAGGCTTTACAAAAATGGTCATAACTTCTTGTTCCATACTTGGAATGAGGTTAAACCAGATGCATTAGGAAGCTAATTTAACGAACTTCATTTTGAAAGGTTGTAAGCCACCCAGTTCTATTTATGCTAAGAGATATGGCCATGTAAAGTTGACCCTTCAATCAATTCATGTGAATAACTTAGCCAATGGAATTCCTTTTAACTTGGCTTGATGAAGGCGGCCCATGATGACCCTAAACCACATAAATAAGCTTGAATTGAGGGCTTGAAAGTGAACTTAGTGTGAGTTTCAAGATTCCATGCGTAGAAAATTTTGACAAAAGCACCCAAATGGTTGGTCCCATAGTCCGTACCAAGCTATACGGACCATGTACTACTCTGTACCACATCACTTAGAAAATTCTACACGACAAAGTTCTAAGATGGTAATCCAATACATAGAAACTTTTCACTCTAGAACTCATATGGAAGGGCCTCACAGACTGAGACGCACCTAACGGTCTGTGAGAGGGGCCGCACCACTTGTCTTGGGCTCAAAACTGTTGAGTCTCAAACCCTAGCTACCATACGGTCCACCACACGATCCGTATGGCCTTACACAGACCATGTGGGGTCCAAGTGTGGTATGCCTTGGTCTCAAACTCCACACTAAGGTCATCAAAACCCCACACAAGGCCAACGGCTACTTTAAGGAGGCTCCACACAATCAATATAGCACTACACGGACCTTGAAGGCTTCCATGAAGCATCACCTAAACCAAATTTCCAAACTCTATTGAAGTCGTAGAAAGTTCGGGACCTTACACATCAAGTCTCAAATGGTGCTACACCAATGCTAGCATGAAAGCTATTATTGTAAGCAAACTAAATAAGTGGTAGATGATCACCCCAATTGACCTTGAATCTAATACATAAGTCTCCAATATGTCCTCCAAGGTTTGAACTATCTTCTTGGCTTGTCAACAGATTGAGAATGAAAAGCGGTGCTTAACTTCACCTTAGTGCCAAGCCCCTTTTTGAGATGATCTACAAGAGTGAGAGGTAAGTTGGGTACCACAATCTGATATAATAAAAGAAGGCACGCCCTCAAGTCCAACCAACTCCCAAATATATAACTTGACATTGTATTTCTTCATACCATGCCACCAATACACTTTCCTCAAGTCCCCATACATCTTAGTAGATCCTAGCTGTATAGAATAATTAGAGTTATAGGCTTTACTCATGATCATCTCCCTATGACCATCAACGTCTGGAACACACAATCGATCTTGGTACCGAATTACACCATCTCCACCTTGGGAGAAAACCTCTATCTTATTTTTGGCAACCATCTTCTTCCACACAACTAATGATGGATCCAGATCTTGCTTAGCCTAAACATCAAGAACCATACAAGATTTGACCCTATTATTAACATGAATACTACCTCATTAGAGTCAACAAACCTAATACCTAATCTAGCCAAACAGTAAACATCTTTCGCCAACTCTTTTCTCCCTTAATCAATATGAGCCACATGATGTTGCCCAAGTTACACCTCCTTTGTGAGGATAAAGTTGTCATTTTTAAGAAATAGAACCTAACCAAGGTTAGGGTTGAACCCAAGGGAATTCTGTGGATTTAGGCTTACTAAACTGATGCAATTTGAGTTGTTAACCAATTTATTTCCCCAAAGAGGGGGGGGAGTTGCAATAACGAGTAAAAGTAATCCTAACTAGCACAAGTGTTTAACCAATATGGAGAGAAACTATAGTATTGTGTTTCCCGTGACTCCCTAATTCAGTATCACCAGATAACCTAATTTCTTTTTAGTGTGTAGCATATAGGATGATAAGTTAAGTTCACCAAATCATTTGGCGTAGGTTAGAGGAGAATTTCACTACATGACATGGCTCATCTCCACAGTGTGATATTACTAACCTTTACCTTTTGTCCCAGCACAACCTCCCTTGGTCTAGTTCGGCTGATTAGATGATATTACATCTATCGAATCATGATAATTAATTTTTTTCCTATTCATTACTACATAGGTCCAGTCAGTAAAACTAAGGGTCCTAATGTTCGCCACCAATAGAAAATATGAAAAATGAAGAGAGTTAATTAATACATACATGCACACTTTTCCAGAATTATAAGTTGTCCGGTTTTACCTTGTTAGTTCTTCATGGTTCACACAACCCTAGTTGTGGATTTGGCTACTCATGATTTGTGTAGTTGTAAGACTTATGAATTTGAATAACATAATAGAGCACTTACACAATTTAATTAAGCACAACTAAATCCAAGCTCCAATGATAATCACAAGATTGTAGTTAGAAGAAATCAAAGAGTACAAGTGTTTCTCAAAACTCTCCAATGTTTTTCTCTACTCTATCTCACTATTTTTCTATCAATTATTCAAACTCTCTAAGAAAAATAAGCTAAAAAACTATTTATAATGTTTAAAATATAATCCTAAACAAAATATGATAACTGGGTTGGCACGCCTCACGAGCTGCTTCTACTAGCCATATTGTGTTCCACGACCCGTAATCAACCTTTTGTAAATTGTTGTTGCAAAACTAGATTTATGTTCTACGATATACTTGTACGCCCTTAAAGTGTTCTACGACCCATAGGGTGTTTGGCTGATGAAACATCAGAAAGTCCTCCTTCTCTAATTCTCAGTGGACGAGACTTGCTCTACGACTCGTCATAAATAAATAGGATAACCGGGTTGACATGCCTCACGAGTTGCTTCTACGTTGTTCCATGACCCGTAATCGGGCTTCCATAAATTGTTGCTGCAAAATTGGACTTATGTTCTATGATACTCCTCGATGGCTCGCAAAATGTTCTATGGTCCGTAAGGGGTTTCGTCTGATGAAACTTCAGAAAGCCCCCCTTCTCTGATCTTCAGGGCACGATACTTGCTTTACGACTCTTAAACTCTTTCAAGACCCGTCTGCATGTTCGTAGAACAAACTTCAGAAGATCATCCCCTCACTAAAATTGTACACAAAACCTTCTTCATGGGCCGTAGAATGCTCTACGGCCCGTAAAGGGCCTCGTAACTCCTCAAACTCAGCAACGTCTACATATTAATCTCAAAATCAATGCCAACCCTGAAATCCTGCAAACCAAACACAAAAACACATAAAACCCACTAACATTGCATTGAGAATGCACTAAATTCAAAGTTTTAAGCATCAAAAGTGTTGTATTTTGATAGCACATCATCATACTTCCCATAGATAGCCTACTAAGAACATCGGCTACAATATTTTCCCTACAAGGATGATATTGTCTAGTCATGTAGTAGTCCTTATGGAGTTCCAACATCTTTCTTGACTCAAGTTAAGATCCCTTTGAGTGAACAAATATTTCAAACTCTTTTGGTTAGTGAAGACACCAACGTGCACTCTATACAAATAGTATCTCTAAATCTTCAAGGCAAACATCACCACCGCTAATTCAAGATCATGAGTCGGGTAATTACACTCATGCAACTTCAATTGCCTTGACACATAAGCGATCACCTTACCATGTTGCATAAGTAGACAACCCAGCCCAATTCGAGAAGTATTACGCGACCAATCTAAGCCATCCAGTAAAGTCAAAACACAAGCAGATGTAAATCGATCTTCCAAAAGTCTGAAAACTCTTCCCACACTCATCTGACCATACCAACTTAGCCTTCTTTTGAGTCCACTTGGTCAATGGAGATGCAATAGATGAGAAACCTTCAACAAACCTTCTATAATAACCAGCAAACAGAAGAAATCTTTGAATATCCGAAGGAGCAAGCTGGTCAAATAAGGTACATCCTTCACCGACTCCCTTTTGACCTTATCTATAAGATCATCTACAACATCCTCCTCGCCTCGATTGCATTATGATCCAAAAGGAACTCTCCCTATTCGGTAGGGAGGGATGGAGAGTAGAAAATCCTAAGACACGTTCCATCACACTAAAATAAACATGAAAATGTGAAACATTTCCTACAATGCCTTATAGCCTCTTACCCATAGATGTGTAGCGCTTCAAACCCATGATAGGGCATGTTAGACTCCCAGGACCATTTATAAATCTAGTGCTCTGATACCAACTTTGTCACGACCCGAACCTAGGGGCTTGGAATGACATTGTGAGTGGGAACCCGAGAGTCCCCAAACAAGTCTCATAGCGTCCATTAACACATCTTCAGTTCAGATGCGCATATACAAATAGTAAACACATATTTCTAAGGGACACAAAAGTAGGACTCACACTACGGGGACGTCATATGGATGGGGAGTAACATGAATTCACATAGCACATAGCACATAGCACGTAGGAACTAAGGGGCGAGTAAGTATGACTCACTATATGGGGGAAATACGGGACTTAGGATCTCTCACATCATAATATGTAAGCATATCATAATACTAAAATCCATCCATAAAACGATATTCGATAGATAGCTACAACTATAATCAAAATCACAGAACACAACACTTAGCATATAAATGTACAAGAGTCTACAAGATGTCCAACAATGAATATAGTCATAAGATAGGACAGGGGCCAAGACGTGTCCCGGGCTCACCCTAAAAGTAAATAAAATAAACAAAGCATCATAGGTAGAGGAATGGTGATTCATCGTTGGACGATAAGACTCACCACAACAATTAACTCAAGATCCAATCTAGCTATCGTACAGTGGATGAAGGTAATCTCTGATCCCTACATGGTTAGATGATGTAGGCAAAAAGTATGTTTTGGTACGTTTGAATGTACTAAGTATATGGGCATGTCACGCACATGACTTATCAAACTTGCATTCAATGTTAGATGACAAGGGCACATAATATAGAAAGAGGTATATAGCAAAGGAAAGTAGTACAACAAGATGCTATGAATCTCATGATGCCAAAAATGCAATAATGCAGATATATAGTGGGGATAGATTATAACCAAAAGACTCAAACTCATGCGAGCTATTACATGAATTATTTAGATATAGATCTCTCATCAGTAGGAGAAGATTACCTGCCAAAGATAATCTACACCATACCTTATGATCTCATCTTTTCGCTGTGATGGAAAACGTCCTAATGATCACATCATTTCAGAAGGATTTTCCATATTAAAACATATAATCTCATATCATATAAAAATGTGTTACCATTCCTTATGACACAGCCTTTTCGGTAATAGCTACCATATACCTATGTCGGCACATAATTCAAGGAAAGGGAGAGGACTCTTGGGGATAGCCCTTACACCCTCAATCCATTAGTGCTAAGCCAAAACATCCCATGAGAACACTTATACATATACATGATTTCAAAAGAGGTATTTCAAATCCTTTCAATGCACATTAGGCTCACAATCAAATCATAGTTCATAATCAGGATTCTCATGCAAAGGAATAGCTCACTCACATAACAATATGGTACAAAAACCCAAAATGCTCAAAGAGTCATAACTATAGATATTTATGTGAACACATTCTTGTCATGACCATTTTCTTATCAAAATCATATACATAAACATAATTAGGCTTAACCCACTTCATAATTTTCATAAAATTCAATGCTCATGAATGTATATGCTATGAATGATGTGAGAGTAGCATGGGTAATTGAGATTCAAACTTAAATCAACAAAACATTCTGCAATTCCAATAAAGACATAAGTAAAATTCACATTTAAATCAAAATATAGGTAACACATGCACAAATCAAGATTTAAAAGGGACGTGCACATTCATAACTTCAATGAAATTCATCATACAAGGGCTTAAATCAACTTAAAATCATCAAATAAGCATAGCCCATACTTCAATTGAATTTAATAAACAATAATATTGAAAACCTAAATTTAAAGTAGCTAAAATTCTATGAAATTGAGTGTAAAAGAGTTTGGGCCTTCTTGGTTGAAAGGGAACAAGAATCAAACCCACATACCTGAGCTAATAGAGAAGATTCAAGAAGATATTTGAAGAAATTTAATGATGAAGAAGACCCCTTCCCTTATGCTTCAAGACAATTCTTCAATGTTCACCTTCGAGAGTTCTTAAGAGAGAGTTTGAATATAATTCAAAGTGTGAGAATGAATTTGAATGAGGGGAGAAGAGTTTATAATGCCTTAGGATAGCACAGGAAATCACAAGTCCCTTAGGAGAAGCCATAATAAAAAAAACAACCATTAATAGAGCAGAATATAAATTCATTCTAGGGGTCCTATGATAAGGTATCACAGTCTATACAAGGTTTCACAGACAATGAAACCCTCCTGTGTGACCTTACATGGCCAATTTTTAGGAAATGCTAAACGGATGGGCTTTACGAAAAGGGGCATAACTTCTTGCTCCGAACTCGAAATGAGGTAAAACCAGATGCGTTGGAATGCGAATTCTAAGAATACAATTTGATATGTCGTCAGCCACCCAGGTCCATTTGGGCTTAGAGATATGACCATTTAAATTTGACCCTTCTATCGGTTTTTGTGAAAAACATAGCGAATGGAATTTCTTTGAGCTTGGCTTGAGGAAGGAGGCCCATGATGACCCTAAACAACATAAATAAGCTTGAATTGAGGGCTTGAAAGTGAACTTATCTTGAGCTTGAAGATTCCATACGTAGAAAATTTCGATAAAAGAACCCAAGTAGTTGGTCTCACGGCCGGTACCTAGCTATATAGACCGTGTACTCCTCCGTACCACTTTACTTAGAAAATTCTACACAAAAACATTCTGAGAGGGTGATCTAACACGTAGAAAATTTTCACTCTAGAACCCATATAGAAGGGTCTAACGGACCATTAAGCACCAAACGGTCTTTGAGAGGGGCCATACGACTTGCCTTGGGCTCAAAACTGTAGAATCTCAAGCCAAAGGCTACCATACGGTTCACCACACGGTCCGGATGGCCTCACATGGATTGTTTGAGGTCCAAGTGTGGTATGCCTTTGTCTCAAACTCCACGCTAAGGTCCTCACACCCAACACAAGGCCAATGGTCACTTCAAGGAGGCATCACACGGTTTGTATAGCACTACACTGATCTTAAAGGCTTCCATGAAGCGTCACCTTGGTCAAAAACTTTTTAGAACCAAATTTTCAAGTTCCATTGAAGTTGTACAAAGTCCGGGTCCTTACATCATCTCCCCCTTGGGAAATTTATCCTCGAATGAGCTAGAACAAGGCTTGAAAGGCTTGACTTAGACCATGAAACATTCAAACACAAGATATAATGCATATTTCATCACTTGAAAATCATAAGGTCATTAAAACGCATATCAAAACATACTTAAATCATTCAAAACATCTAAAAAAAACATTTTCGCGTAAATATATGCATGTCATGTCATGAAACTCAAGAGTGAAAGAATTAGGACAACTTAGAAAAGGAAGAATTTAATACCTTAGGCTTGAGTAGATTAGAAAAGATGAGGATATCACTTCATCATGTCCAACTCCGCCTCCCATGTAGCACTCTCCACATGTTCATTTCTCCAAAGTCCATAACCGAAGCCACATCCTTGTTACAAAGCCGCTTCACTTGTCTATCAAAAACTCAACAAGAATTTCCTTATAAGATAAGTTCTCCTCAACTTCAACACCTTTCAAAGTCACAATAGCACTAGGATCACCAACCAACATCCTCAATATACACACATGGAAATCCGAGTGAACATAACTCAAATAGGAGTCAAATCTAATCTATAAGCCACATTCCCAATCCGCTCCACAATCTCATAAGGACCTACATATTGGGGACTTAACTTTCCCTTCTTACCAGAATGCACTACATCCTTCGTAGGAGAAATCTTCACATATACCCTATAACCGACAAGAAACTCAAGATCCTTCTTTGTACTATCCGAATAAGACTTTTGATGATTTTGAGCCGTCTCCAACCTTTCCATAATAAATTTTACTCTTTCCATAGCCTCCAACACTAAATACGAGCCTATAGAAGTCATTTCATATAAATAAAACCACCCCACCAGAGATATATTCCTTCACCATATCAAGCCTCAAACGGTGCTACGCCAATGGTAGCATGAAAAGCTAGTTGATCGAAAAACTTCCACCCAATAATGTTTTCAGCGAAAGCCGGTCACCAAACTGAATAAGTGGTAGATGATAACCCCAATTGACCTTGAATCTAATACACAAGTCCCAACATGTCTTCTAAGGTTTGAATTGTCTTCTCGACTTGTCCAATGGATTGAGGATGAAAAGCAATACTTAACTTCACCTTACTGCCAAGCCCCCTTTTTGAGATGATTTCCAAGAGTGAGAAGTAAGTTGGGTACATCAATATAATATAATAAAAGTAGGCACACCCTCCAATCTAACCAACTCCCAAATGTATAACTTGGCATTGTCTTTCTTCGTGCCATGCAACCAATACACTTCCCTGAAATTTTTGTAGATCTTAGTAGATCCCGGGTGAATGGAATAATGACATTTATGGCCTTCACTCATGATCATCTCCTTAAGACCATCAACGTCCATATCACACAATCGATCTTGGTACCAAATTACACCATCTCCCTCTTGGGAGAAAACCTCTATCTTATTTTCGGCAACCAACCTCTGCCACATAACCAATGATGTATCCAGATCTTGCTTGGCCTTAACATCAACAACCACAGAAGATTTGGCCCCATTAAGAACATGAATACTACCATCATTAGAATCAGCCAACCTAACACCCAATCTAGCCAAATCGTCACCATCGTTTGCCGACTCTTTCTTCCCTTTATCATCATGAGCCACACTTCCCATACATAGCCTATTAAGAGAATCGGCTAAATCATTTACCCTGCAAGGATGATATTGTACACTCATGTCATAGTCCTTAAGGAGTTCCAACCATCTCCCTTAACTCAAGTAAAGATCACTCTAAGTGAATGTATATTGAAAATACTTGTTGTTGGCGAAAACATCAACGTGCACCCCATAAAAATAGTATCTCTAAATTTGCTAATTCAAGATCATGAGTTAGGTAATTACCCTCATGCACCTTCAATTGCCTTGACACATAAGCGATCACCTTATCATGTTGAATGATGACACAACCCAGCCCAATTCTAGAAGTATCACAATACACCACCGACCCATCTAAGCCATCCGATAAAGTCAATACACAAGCCAATGTAAGCTGATCTTTCAAAGTCTAAAAACTCTTCCCACACTAATCTTACCATAAAAACTTGGCCTTCTTTTGAGTCAAGTTGGTCAATGGAGATGCAATAGCTGAGGAACCTTCAAAAACCCTTCTATAATAACCAGCCAACCAAGAAAACTTCGATTATGCAAAGGAGCAAGCTTGTCAAAAAGTGTACATCCTTCACCAACTCCCTTTTGACCTCATCTATAGGATCAACTACAACATCCTCCTTGCCTACGAGCCCAAAGTAACTCTCCTTATTTCGTAGGGAGGGATGGAGATAAAAAATGAAGACACGCTCCATGGCACGATAAGAATCATGAAAAAGTGAAATATTTCCTAAAATGCCTTATAGCCTCTTACCCATAGATTTGTCGCGCTTCACACCCATGAATAAGACTCTACTTGACATGGCATGTTTAAATTTGAGGACCATTTATAAACCTAGTGCTCTAATACCAGCTTTGTCAGAACCTGAGCCTAGGGCCTATGAGTGACATGTCAAGTCGGGACCCGAGAGTCTCTAAATAAGCCTCATAGCATCAATTCACACATCATTGGTTTGAAAGTGCATATATAAATAGTAAACACGTAGTTCTAAGAGATGGAAAAGTAGGAATCGCGTTATGGGGACATTATAGGGATAGGGAGTAACATGAATTCACATAGCATATAGGAACTAAGGGACGAGTAAGTATGACTCACTCTATGGGGGTAATAGGGGACTTAGGATCTTTCATAGCATAATATGTAAGCATATCATAATACTCATAATCCATCAGCAAAATAATATCCGACAGATAGCCACAACCATAATCAAAATCCCCAAAGACAACACTTAACATATAAACGTACAAGATGTCCAACAATTCCTCTAGTCATAAGATAGGACGGGGCCAAAACATGTCTCGGGCTCACCCTCAATGTAAATAACATAAGCAAAGCATCATAGGTAAAGGAATGTTCATTCGTCCTTGGAGGATAGGACTCAACACAACAAGTAACTCAAGGTGAAATCTAGCCATCATATGATGGATGAAGGAAATATCTGGTCCCTACATGGTTACATCATGTAGGAAAAACGTATGTGATAGTATGTTTGAATGTACTAAGTATGTGACATGCAATGCACATGACTTATCAAACCTGCATTCAATGTTAGATGACAAGGGCACATAATATAGAAAGAGATATATAGGAAAAGAAAGTAGTATAAGAAGATGCTATGAAACTTGTGATGTATGAAATGCAATAATGCCCATATATAGTGGGGGTGGACTATAACCGACAAATCAAACTCATGCGAGCAATTACATGAATTAGTCTGATGAATACACCCTATCATTAGGAGAAGATTACTTGCAAAGGGTAATCTACACCACCCCTACGGTCTCATCTTTTCGATGTTATGGTAACATTCCTTACGATCACATCTTTTTAGAAGGATTTTCCATATCAACATATATCATATCATATCAAAATGTGTGACTATTCTTTACGACCCAGTATTTTCGGTAATGGCTACCATAAACCTATGTGGGCACATAGTTTAAAAAAGGGAGAAGACCCTTGGGGATAGACCTTACTCCTCCAATCCATCGGTGTAAAGTCAAAACATCCCACGAGAATACTTATACATATACATGCTTCAAAAAGAGGCAATAGTCATATCAAATCCTTGCAATACACATTTAGGCTCAAAAGCCAAATCATAGTTCATAATCATGATTCTCATGCAAAGGAATAGCTCATGCACATAACAATCTGATGCAAGCACCCAAAATGCTCAAAGTGTCATAACAATAGATAATTATATGATCACATTCTTTTCATAAACATAATTTTATCAAAATCATATACATAAATATAATTGGGCTTAACCCACTTCATAATTTTCATAACATTAAATGCTCATGAATGCATATGCTATGAATGATGTGAGAATAGCATGGGTAATTGGGATTTAAAGTTAAATCAACAAAACATTATGAAATTCAAGTAAAGACATAAGTTAAATTCATATTTAAATCATAATATAGATTACCCATGCACACATCAAGCTTTAAAGGGGACATGCACATCCATAACTTCATAACTTCTATGGACTTCGTCATATTATAGCTTAAATAAACTTAAAATCATCAAATAAGCATAGCTCATACTTCCATTGAATTTGATAAACAATAATATTGAAACCCCAAATATAAAGTAGCTAAAATTCTATGAAATTGAGTGTAAAAGAGTTTGGTCTTCTTGGTTGGATGGGACAAAGAATCAATCCCACATATCTTAGACAATAGAGAAGATTCAAGTAAAAATTTGAAGAAATCTGATAACAAAGAAGACCCCTTTCTTTAAGCTTCAAGACAATCCTTTAATGTTCACCTTAGGGAGTTCTTAATAAAGAGTTTGAATATAATTCAAAGTGTGAGAATGAATTTGAATGAGGGGAGAAGAGTTTAGGTCTTTTTAATGCCTTAGGGGAGCATCAGAAGTCACAAAAGTCCCTAAGGAGTAGCCATAATTATACTAAGACCATTAATAGAGCAGAATATGCTTTCTTACCAAGGGTCCCGTGAGAAGGTATCGTGGTCCGTACAAGGTTTCACAGACTGTGAAACCATCCCGTGAGACCATACTTAGCCAATTCTAACGAAACTCTACGCGGATGGGCTTTACAAATATGGGCATAACATCTTGTTTTGAACTCAAAATGAGGTGAAACCATATGCATTAGAAAGCTAATTCAAAAGGCTTCAATTTGATAGGTCGTGAGGCAACCTGTTAGTTTTTTCTAAGAGATATGACCATTTAAAGTTGACCTTTCTATCGATTCTTGTGAAAAACTTAGTCAATGGAATTCCTTTGAACTTGACTTGATGTAGGAGAGCCAAGATGGTATTAAATAACATAATTAAGCATGAATTGAAGGCTTGAAAGTTAACTTAGCTTGATCTTGAAGATTTCACACTTAGAAAAATTCGACAAAAGCACTCAAACGGTTGATCTCACGGTCCGTACCAAGTTATACCGACCGTGTACTCCTCTGTACCAGTTTTATTTAGAAAATTCTACACAATAAAATTTCAAGACGGTGATCCAATACTTAAAAAGAATTCACTCCATAACCCATATGGAAGGGCCCCACAGACCGTGAAGGACCAAACGGTCCGTGAGAGGGGTCGTACCATTTGCCTTGGGCTCAAAACTGTGGAGTCTCAAGACCAAGGCTACTATAAGGTCCACCATACAGTCTGTATTGCCTCACACGGACCGTGTGGGCTCCAAGTATGGTATGCCTTGGTGTAAAACTCTACACTAAGATCCTCACATGCTACACAAGGCTAAAGGTCACTTCAAATAGGCTCCACATGGTCCATATAGCGCTGCACGGACCATGAAGGCTTCCATGAAGCATCACCTTAGTCTAAAACTTTTCGGAACCAAATTTCAAAGCTCTATTGAAGTCATACAAAGTCTGGTTCTTACAGACATTGTCAAATTGCATGGTGTGGCAGTGTTTATAGTATCAAATAGGGGGTTTGTGTTCACTTCTCACTTTTGGCAGGCTCTAAAGCGTGGTTTAGGTACTATAGTGGATTTGAGTTCATCCTTTCACCCTTAGACTGATGGTCAATCATAGTGCACCATTCAGGTGTTAGAGTACATGCTCAGAGCCTGTGTTATGGATTTTGGGGCCCGGTGGCACTAGCACTTACCATTGGCATTACTTGCATATAAAACAGTGTAACACCCCACATCTTACATGTACTAGTCCTATGCATAAGAAACATGATATGGCGGGGTCAAATTTGCACAAATTTTTAAAAGTGCTTGAATTTCAGATTAGAGGGCTATATGTACGTCTAACGCTCAAGATAACTGAGCGTATATAAGTTTTAAGTCAAATTGAGGATATCGTGGCCTTAAATGAAGTGAAAGATGTGAGGTGCATGTGGGACTTAGGAAGCTAGCAGGTGAGTCACCTATATGCTTAGCTTAAATAGGCTAGGTAGACGGAGAAGAGGCCCAACACCGAATTTGTTCAAGTTCGATAAAGAATAAACCCCAAGTTAAGGGTGTAATTTGGGCCCATGGTTTAGCATCATAAAGTGGCAATATTTTCAGCCCAACATGAATAGGAAAAGAGACAAATTACATTCACAACCCACTTCACAAATAAGGCCCAAACTAAGTGAAAGCAGAAGATAAAAATTGGCAGCGAAGCCCATCAAATTGAAACCCAATAAGGCCCAAGTGAAAGGGACAAGTAGGTGTATCACCACCTTGATAAAATGTGGCTGAAATTTGAGGAGAAAGTCAGTCAAGAGTGGCCCTATAAAAAGTGTCAAAAACCAGCAAATTCAAGTCATTAAACATAGACAAAAAAATATATTTTCCAAAAGTTTTTCTCCTTGCTCTTTCTTCAGATTGTAAAGCAGCCAACGTACACCTTTAAGGTTATTGAAGCAGACCTGATCCTTGAGGTCTAAGGTAAGTAAAAATACCTATGGTTTAGTATAATTCTTCCATGAAAAACATGAGGAGTAGGCTAGTTGTACTTGTGCAGGAATTTTGGACAGTATGTGTTCCAAAGATTGTTGTACACTTTCCTTGTTTATTAAGAGTTTCTTTTTAGTTCCACTGAGAAAGTCTTTTCTTATAAAAGACGCCACTCTACGAGGGAAGATGCGAACAAAAGTACGCTCGCTTGTTGTCTTGTTCTCTGTCGTGAACTGGGATCGCTCGCCAGCTAGGTTAGATTGGAGCAAGATTTTATGAGAACATATTCCTGAATTATGAAGTAAGGTTTATGTTTTTAACAAGGATTAGTTTTGTAGTGATGAAACAAGGCTGCTGCACCATTTTTATCTTCCGCAAAAATGAGTTCTTATATGATATCTTAATGGTGCTCTTAGCAGGAACTTGTAGGCAAATAATTGTAGATTATTGTCTCACGTTTTCCATCTACTTTGGGAGTGTTTTTAGAATGTTTTAAGAGTGTTTCTATATGTAAATATGTTGAGGACAGTTTGGTTGGGTTGAAACAGATTTGGAATTTTTGACGTCGAAATGTAGCGAAGGGACATAATGTTACGTTGCCTACTTGCGTGTTCTGTAGAGTTTTTGTAAGTTGTACTTTATGAGCTGTTGTAAGCCTATTATGAGGCTGAAACAGGCTGGATGTAACATGTATATGAGAATGTGTGCTAAATGAAACTATGATTAGAGGTGGAAAGATTGAAAGAATACTCGTAGATTGATAGTTAAAAGCTTGTTGCCTGAGTGTTTTTTTTATGAGATTGGACTGCCAAGACATGTTTATTAGCTGCTAATACTAGTCTTATAACCTACAATATTGTAGATAGTTATTTCGAGGAAAAGGAGACTACTTTGAGGTAATAACGACGTAGTACAATGAGGTATGTAAAGCTACTCAATTTTCTATTATTTTGCATGAAATTTAGGTTCTTCCTTGGCACATAAAGGCACATACCAACTCCGACATAACTAATAACCGTGTCTACACTCTTTACCATGTTCATATGCTTCCGTACATAGCCATTGTTAATTCTGCATACTTACTTTTGACACCAAAATACATGAGTCCCTTTTGTTTCTAAACAAAGTCCACATGTTGTTCATCTCTTACGCATTTCATTAGTTATGTAATTCTCTTTTCATTGTGGTGTTGTCTTGCATGATTGTTTACGTGTTACATGTTATGTCTAAAATCCTACAGTTTTAAATGATATGACCACCAGAAGAATCATCTCAAAAGTAAATAAAAGATAACGCAAAGTTGCTTATTAATGGGTGGTATCCCAGGGGTGGAAGAATCATCTAGCATGGGTTGATCCCATATTACGGGGGGTATCCCAGAGGTGAATGGAAAACCTAGCATGGGTCGATCTCGACATTGAATTACCACTGATCTACTGGTCATTTATATGATATACTGCACACAGATTATACATTAAAGAAAGGTAAAGTAATAAAAAGGACATAAAGTACATGATTCCATAGTATGACTAAAGGTGATCCCTTATCCTTACACGCTAGTGTATGATTTCATTTGAGTTCTTATTTCATATATAGTACTTCGTGTGTTACATATTCAATATATTATCTCGTACAGACGTCCCTTACGAAGGACCTGCATTTCATGTTGCAGGTATAGGAGCTATTAGATCTCCTCAGTAGGAGTATAGGGCATCCAACTACAGTTACTGAGCTCCAGGTTGCTTCGGAGCTTTGTGTGTCTAGAGCTTATATTTTTGTATTGTATAGTTAGCCATAGGGTGGGGCCTATCCCGATCCATATAGATATTGTTCCTTATCTAGAGGCTTTATAGACTATGTAAAGTGTGGTCATGTATCATACTTTAAACATCGTGGCTCCAACGGCCTAGTCATATGTATTTCCTTTTGGCTTATTATTACTGTCTACTTTCTTGAAAGCTGTTGAATGTGGAAACCCCTTTACAATGTTGATAGAAAGTGTATGGGTATATATTGGTTCTCCTCGAGCCTTGTCGTCAACGAGTGTTAGTCCACCTTAATAGGACTTTAGGCATGACAAACAGTTACCATTCTAGCATTTTTATATGGCACTATTTGAGACCTTGTATGGATAGGAAGTAGAACACCCATTGCATGGTTTTATTTAGGTTCGGCTGAGGTACTGGGTATTGATTTTCTTCAGGATGCCATGGACCAGGTCCGACTGATTCAGAGTAGACTTTTGACCACCCTAGAAGAGTTATGCTGATAAGAGGGTTAGGCCTCTTGAGTTTTCTATTGGTGACAGTGTTTGGCTAAAAGTTTCACCCATGATGGGTGTGGTGAGATTTGGGAAGAGGGACAAGCTTAGTCCCAGGTTGATTGGCCCATTCTGATTTTGAGGAGAGTTGGTGAGGTAGCCTATGAGTTGGCTTTACCACCGAGATTATCTTCTGTTGATCCTATTTTCATGTTTCTATGCTCCATTGGTACATTCTTGATAAGTACCATGTGATGTTTTATTACTCTGTTGAGTTGGGCCCAGATTTGTCCTTTGAAGAGGAACCTATAGCTATATTGGACAAGAAAGTTTGAAGATTTAGATACAAAGATATACTTTTTGTGAAGGTTCAATGGCGGCATTATTCTTTTGATAAGGCTACTTGGGAGTTAGAGTCTGACATGCGGGCCAAATATACCAGCCTTTTTAAGGGTGTGAGTCTACTGAGCTCCACGTTCGTGGACTACGTCTCATATTTGTGGAGTTGTGACCTATTTTGTCTCTGCGTTCACGGGATAGGGTCTGCGATTGTGGAATAGTTTTTATACTTGAGAGTTTTAAATTCATAAAAGATCATTTTTAACCCATTTTTAAACTTACAAGCTCTTTGAGGTGATTTTGAAGAAAGGTTTTCAAAAAATTTTGTTGGGTAAGTATTTCTAGCACTAAACTAATCATTTTCTACGAATTTTATCTTGATTTTATCTTTGATTTCAAGAAATTGAATACCCAAAATTAGGGATTTTTAGAATATGATTTTCAAACTTTAACTATTGATTTCTCATTGAATTTAAGCTTGATTTCAATGGGATTTTCACCTATGAAATATATTTTTCGGGTAGAACTTGGTTTTAAAGTTATTTTTCAGATTTGAGACTTTTAAATTTTAGCAATGAATTTGACCATTTTTCCCCTAAGCGTAATTTATACCAATATGGGTATCAAAAGGCTTCTCTTAATGAGTAGTATCTATTATTGATAGTGGTTGATTGAATTGGGGGATCGTTTTGTGGATTAAGTTGATTAAAAGCTTGTTCGAGTGCAATTTCGGCATCAAGGTAGGTTTATCTAACCTTGTAGGAAATGGATTTAAGTTATTGATCATGTTAATGTGATAATTGTGATATTTAGATTGATAATTGTGTAATTAAGTAGATGTGGTTACATAATGATGAAAAGGTGATCCCGTTGAGTCGAACTGTGATATGATTTTGATCCTATTGATGAATTGAGATGGAATATGATGGAATGATGATGACTTAAGACCAAATGTGACTAAATGAGACTTATGGGACTATTTGGGACGAGTTAGGTTCGATAATATTGATATGCTTATGTTATTGGGATGAGTAAGGTTCGGTATTATTGATATTCTTGCATGCTTGGGATGAGTAAGGTCCGATACTATTGACACTCTTTAGTATTGATATAATTATGATGATCTAAAATACGATGATGGTTGGGCTTTAGCTATGACACTTAATATTTCTCCTTGAATACATATGATTATTATGAGTTTCATATATCAGTATTCCTGTTTTAATGCTATTCTACATATTTACTTGCATATTTGGGTTGCACCTATTGCTTAACATCTATTGTTGTCGATTGTATTATCCCTTGACCCGGGTAGGAGGCGAGGGTATTATGATCCACTTTAGTACCACCCCCTGACCCACATAGGAGGCAAGGGTGAGAGTCATACTTCATATACCTTTACCATGAGTAGGTGGCAAGGACTTGGCATTATGATATCCCTTGACCACAGGCAAATGGCAAGGTTGTGGCATTCTGACATTACCTTAACCATGGGTAGGTGGCAAGGCTGTGGCATACTTTGTATTTGGACTGATGAGTTGTGAATGATATTCATATTGTGTTTATATGATATTTACGGGTTCTGTATTGCTTTAATGTGAGACATGTATTTACACTTTTGTATTGCTTTTGATGCTCTTGTACTCTTGACTCCAGACTTTGGAAGATTTGATATGTTATGCCATGATGGTTTCTACTATACTTTATTCTCCTTTTGGTTACATCCATTTTGGATCATGACATGATACGTACAATAGATATCACATCAAATGGGCTAAACCATGTACATCAACCATCACTACCAGGTCATCATTATCTCATATCATTACTACCTTAACAATAATCAAGATGTCAAGGAACATGCTCGACAAGAACCCCAAATAGGTTCATAAATCTCAAATTTATCACAATCATCACTAATGATTCTCAACACTATCCAAAAGGTTGTCTCAAGTCCCATATTATCAATAATGATATTCAAATTTATCTCAAATCTCGTGATTTCATCTCAATATTATCCATAGGATCGCCATTTACTCAATTTTTGGCATAACTAGTATCATTTTTTCATCGAATTTAATCATATCATGCCATTGGCTCATAAATCAATCAAAATCTTACAATTATCACATAACATGATCAATAACTCAAATTCAGTCCCAAAATGGTTAGTCAAACCAACTTTGATGTCGAGACCACACTTGGACAAGCTTTCAATCAGTTCAAGCCTCTAAACATCCTCGGATCAATCAACCACTATTAAGAATAGATACTACCCATCAAGAGGTAAATTTGGATACCTATATTGGCACGAATTAGGCTTAGGGGTAAGATGGTCAAAATTAGGGATAAAATGCAAATTCCCTGAATCTTGAAATTCACTTTAACATCATGTTCTAGATGAAAAATGGAGTCTGTGGGTGAAAAATGCACTTAATACAGATGAGAAATCACCATTTAAAATTTCAAAATCAAACAAAAAAAATCCCCAATTTAGGACATTCAAATTCATCAAGTTTTAGAAAAAATAAAGCTAAAACTTATGAAAAATAATAAAAATAGGATTAGAAACACTTATTCAACAAAGTCCTTTGAAAATCTTCTTTCAAAATAACCACAAAAGCTTAGAAAGTTCAAAAATGGAGTAAAAATGGTGACTCTCGGGTTTTAACACTAATCAGGTGAAAATGTCTGAGAACATGGAGCAAAAAAGACTCAAGACCTCTGCAAATGCCGATCCCATCTCAAGAACGCGAAGAAGAAATTGGGGGGAGGGGGGTCATCTCACGAATGAACTCCTCAAATGTGGTTCGATTCTCCCAAAACACGGAGGGTGATAACTACCCAGACCTTCGGAAATGGGGAGGTGTCTCCACGAATGCGAAGAGAGACGTGCCTGTACTAGTTAACACTTTGCACCAGCAAAAACAACCAACAACAAAAACATTGGAATAGGCACTCCGAACTCATCCAAAGTCAGAATTTCACAAACTAAATATGAATCCATACCAAAAAGGTCATCCGAACTCAATGGAATAATTAGAATTCATTCTGACATCTCCATGATACATTACCAAAGCAAGTCAAATAAACTAGTTTAAAATGCAAAATACCAAAACTACCCTCAATAACTCCAATAATTATGACGAGACCATTTCTAGTATTAGTTTCACCATTCGAAACTACTGGAACTGTCAGAATTTTGATCCATGCTTTCAAACTCCGCATGTTGACCAAAGTCAAACTTTGATTTCGTAAACAACTAAAATGCAACTTTGGACCTAAAAACATCATTTGACTCTGAATTCAGTTTTGTAACTTCTTATAGTCCAATTTTAATGTTCTAGAGCTAATGGAATCGAGGGATCTCCGATCCAACATCCAAAATACAAATTGGTGCAAAAACTCACTTTTTCAACAACTTAAGCTTCAAAAAATGCCAAAATTATATTTTTATGATTTAAAACTCAGTATTTTAGTTCCAAAAATACAGATAGTTCAAAATAACCCCAAAGTAACTTATAAAATGGAAAAATAGTAATTTTCACAGATAAACTCAAAAATAGTTAACCAGATCATTATAGATGTTCATAGTAATTGTTGTCGGTTAGAAAAACTCCAGTTACATTCATTTAAGCATTAAAACTGAGAATTTATTTACAGTGCATTACTTTTGTTGATGAGTTAAATTTTAGTTAAATCTTTGAGTTGGGCATCCTATCCTAAGTTCCAGTTTGACCATTTTAAACACTGTACATTTCATGTACTGACGCCCTTTTGCACTGCATCATTTAATGATGTTGATTCAGGAACTCCAAATAATAGGAATTCAGTAAGATATACTCCCATCAACAATTCATGAGACCTCCGTACTCTTTGAGAGCTCCAGTTAGTAGATTCAGTTTATTTATTTTACAATCACAAAGTCATGGGTCTTGTTACGGCACCTATCATGGATAGAGTTAGTGAGTCAGTTTTGTTTGTTTATTAAGATATTTTAAGCATTATTACTATGTATATCAATAGATATTTTCAAACCTTGAAAAAAACATGATTGAGACCCTGTAAATTTTTATCAAATGTTTTTAATGGTTCACATTATAAGGTTTTTGCACGCATGTTAAATTTTTCAATCAAGCGAGTTAGCCAGGCTAAGGGTTCAGTTGGGACCAGCAATGATTTTCGAGTAAGGAACACATTCATGGTGTAAGCTCAAGGCATGACAACGTAGAAAAACATTATTATATGATCCATGACCATAAATCAATTGAGAGAAAATTGATCTTAATTATTAGTCTAGTATATATTTTTTATGGAATTTATCATATTTCAAATAATAAAACTTTATTCTCATAAGAAAGATTGACTATTTATCTGAGATATTTAATATCAAATACACTTGCATATTTATTAATATTATCAAGATGAATTTTCTTAGTTACATATTCTAAAAGTTGTACTCTTAACTAAATTAGTTTGGACAAATAATTTTGTAAATGTCTAACTTTTGGTTAAAAATAAATGCACATATGATTATCTTATAGATGTATCTATTTGACATATCACATGACTATGAATGGGCCCATATTCTTCTTTTATACTATTAGAATTTTAGGAATTCATCCCCAACATTAGTTGATCCAATTAATTTATCATAAGAACAAGCAATATAAATAATTTTTAAGTTTATTTCTCCAACATATGTCTAATAAAAAAAGTCCAAGTTTATCACAATATGTGTCTTTTGCTTAAGTACATTTCTGATTTACTATTACATTAGCGAACCTCAGATTTATTACTTCAAAAGTAGATTTTAGAGTTATTTCTTTTCAATCACTCTACCTCTTCTGGAGGTGAGTTGTGATCCAATCATCTTTGTATTGATGAGTTTTATTAAATTCAATCACATTCACTTCAGTATTGAATTTATTCAATTTTAATCCATAGGTAATAATTATTAAATGCTTGAGATAAAAACTCTACACCTTTATCAATACGAATGAACTTGATCTGATTATCAAAAATTTGCACCCATAATATAATCATATTATTTGTGTCAATAATTTTGTAGACTCTAAATTATGGAACGACAATAGACACACATGAGATCAACAAGTGTAGCATCTACTAGGATCATAAAATATTTAAATGACCCATTAGGTGATAAATTGGTTCACAAATATCTCCATATATACGTTCTAAAAATGTAGGGAACTCAATCTCAACTTTTGTTTGTGGTGGTCTCATAATTAACTTGAATTGATAAGGAGTACAATAAAATTCACCATTTTAAAGAATCTCTAGGTTCTTTAATGGATGTTCATTTTAATTTTGTATAAATTATCTCATCATTCCCAATCCATGATGTCCCAGACGATCAGGTCAAACTATGAAAGTATTAGTGTGACACCCTATAAAATTACCAAAATACTCTTAGAGGCGATATTGCTCATATAACAAATCATCTCAAACTTTTTTGGACAATCCTAGTCCAAAATCATGATCAGCCGCAAAAATTTAAATAGAAAAATGGTATCGGTTGAATTTTAGGCCAACCAGAGCAAAAGATAATTTTTCGAGGCAAAATGTGATTTCCAGCAAAGTGTGTGACACCTCCGCGGTGCGGAGATGCTCGAAGATAGGTCATTCTCACATTAAAGACATTAAACTCATTGAATGAGTGTTATTTATGTATTACATAAAAAAATAAATTGTGGTAGAACAAGTCCGCAACGCTGACCTGCTCCATCACAGTTCAAATTTTTCCTGTCGACTAAAATCTTAACAAGGGGTATTCCTGACTTTTATCAACCCCTCCTACACTTAATCCATGACTGATATAGAACTATTTTTGCCCAAAAAGGGTTCCTAAATTGTAAAGACCTGGACCTCGGAAGCCCTTAACAAAGCTTGAAAATTTGTTCACAGAAGTTTTCTCCCAAGAGTCCCCTTTAAGGAATCCTTCATGGCACATGGTACACCCCACGGACCATTTAGGGTGCCTTGGAGGTGGCATTAGTCTTAATTGGGGATACCTTGAGGAGTTCAAGTGAAGGATTCTACCACGGAACCCTTCATGGCTTATGGTACCCACCATGGTCAGTGGAGGGTCTTGTGGAGGGCACCCTCAACTCGCTGCCATGTTTTTCCTAAGGGCACTCACCACGGACCCCTTCATAGCCCATGGTTTCCACCATGGCCTGAAGGGGCTCTTTTTCAGTGGTCCCGTGAAGGGACCTTCCTAAGGCCCTAGGTTTTCCTCCAAGTGCACCTCCACGAACCCCTACATGGTCCGTGGTGCACACCACAGCCCGTGAAGGGTGCCGTGTAGTGCACTTCATCTGTTTTTGTATCCATTTCACTAAAGGTATTTTGGGAATTTTTTCCCAAACCCTTGGAATTTTTATACTTTTATTCCTATTCTAAGACCCCTGTGTCATGCCTTATACATTTGATTCATTTCACTCTCATTCTAACACTTAAACACTAGAATTCAAATTTCTTGAACTCTATTCAAGTCACATTTCGAAGATTCAAGATAAGGGATTCTGAGGTGCTTCAAACTCAAGCATAATTCATATTAATCTTCCGAATTTCTTCAAGGTATGTGTAGTTTCATTCATGATTTTGTTCAATCATGAAGCCCTAAAATCTATTTTAGGAAAATTATGATTTCTAAGTATGAATTATAAGTGGGTACTGTAATTTAGCTTCAATTTGATAAAATTAAGATATGGGTTGATTTCAATTGATGATTTTAATATGATTTAAGTCTTATTATGTTGATTTACATGGGTTTAATGAGTATTGAAGAATGCATGTCTCTTTAGTTTATAAACTTGTGCACGGGTAATTTCAAGTTTGTTTCAGTTGTTGATTTTTTTTTATGGATTAAGTATAATTTCATCTTATTATTATGTCTAGACTATGAATCTCAAGTACCTATGTTATTCTATAAGGAATTTTGTGATATTTATGATGTATGTTAATGAAGTCACGCCCAAACTACACCTCTCAATGAAGGTATAAGTGGTCGCTGTCAAATATAGAACCTAATAATGGTTAGGGTCAATCTGACGAGGAATAAGGTCTAGACTTGGAATAATTATGAGCAATCAGATTGAATTAATCTACTTATTTCTCAAAAGGGGGTTTGTAAAATACGAGAAATAAACCTAAACTAGAATTAAGTTACCAAGTGCAATATTTGTGAAATTCAGTGAAAGAAGTAACTAGGGCATTGCGTTCCCCGTGAATTCCTAACTCAGTATAGCCAGATAATCATAACCTTTTCTAGTGTGTAGCATGTAAAACTAAATTTTTTATCCAGGTGTTAAGTGAATTTCACTACGTGATTTGATCCATCTCCGCGGTGTTGCATTACTAATCCTTACTTTTGTCCTGGTACAACCATCCCTTGATCCGTTCAGGTTCATTAGATCAGAGGGATCATATCTCTGTTAATTATCCCTTATCTGATGTATCACCCCCTTGATCAAGTATGTAATAATTAGGTGAGTTCTAATGTTGGCCACCGTTAAAAAGCATTCTAATCAAAGAGATAATTAATACACACATGCACACTTTCTAAGGATTACTGATTATCTGAGTTTTACTTTGTTAGTTCTTCTTGGTTCCCACAACCCTAGTTGTTGATTTAGCTACTCATGTTCATTGTAGATACAAGAATTATATTATAGAATAGCATAATTAAACATTTACAATGATAAATTGAAGAAAAATAAATCTGAATTCTATACTAGCCACAATGTTATAACTCCAATGTAATATCAAAAGAAATCTCCAACTATCACAAGTAATGAGTTTCTAACGTTCTGACTGCTCTCTCTCTAAGAAAACCTAAAAACCTAGTTATAATAAGTAAAAACCAAATCCTAAACAAAATTAGAAAATTGGAGTCAGGAAATCAAATGAACAAGGTTAAGGGTCGCAGGTGGAATCACGGCCCGTAATGGCCTTCGTAGGTTGCACTTCACAAAAACTGCCTTCCATACATGAGCTCCTCATATGGGTTGTCTTCTGACTTACGGCCCGTAAGGGATATCGTTTGTAAACTCCTTAGAAATTCTTCAAAACTCTGATCCTCCTTGCCTGATCTTATCTTTGACCCATCACCTGACTTAAAACTCATTGAGAGCCCTTGTCTGATAACAGTTCAGCAATTAGCATAATTTCTAATCTGTAGCATATGAATAAACATATGGGCTATCAAAGTATCTATTGCTTATGTGACAAATCGTAACCTCAACATCTAAAAATCAGCCCTTCACTGAATCTAACTCACAACACCAACTTACGACCCGTGGAATAAACCATGGCCCATAGAGGGACTTGTAAATCCTCAAAAACCTGCAGTCTGTGCAACTTGGCCCAAAATCATCCGCATTTCTAAAATCATAAAAAACAAACCAAAGCCACATCAAACCTACTAACATCGCTTTGAGAAAAAAATTCTATGCTTTAGGCATCAAAAGTGTTGTATTTTGGCAACATATTAGTTAATACCCAATTATGACTATGATGATGATTTCAAGACAAGTATGGTTATGAAAACAGTGTGATCATATAATGTTTGTGATATGGCTCTATGCCCCATGAATGTGTATGCACGACTATGTACAAGCATGAATGAGCAAATCCTATGCATGAAAGTATGAGATGAAGTATGATTTGGCCTTTGGGCCCAAGTATGTATGTTTATGGTATTATTTGGCTTTTAAGCCCAAGTATCCATGTCTATGAAGTATGTTTCGGCTCTTAAGCCCAAGTATGCATGATTATGATTTGAAAAGACTTATGTTTTTATTTCAAGCATGTATACGTATATGTATTCCCTTGGGATAATAATATAGCACCGAATGAGATTGGAGGTGGGGGACTATCCCTAAGGGTCCTCGTATAAATCCTACCTTTCCCATAACTAAGTGCCTCTGTAGGTTCATGTTTATGCCTCTTTAAGGGATGATGATAATGATGTATGTACCACTACCCACCGAAAAGGCGAGGACATAATGTGAGGGTATAGGCTACCTCTGGCAAGTAGTCTACTCTTTCTCCAGTATAGAGGAAACATGGGGATTCCATGTAATAGCTCGCATGGTCTTATATGACGATTGAGGTCCCATCCCCACTATGTTTAATTATTATGACATTCATACATCATTGTTTAAAGCATATTGCTATGATATGCTATCCTATATACTTCTTTCAATATATATATGTGTATGTGTGTTTCCTTATCATCTAACATTGAATCATGATCATATGCATTGTATGCCCGCATATTTAGTGCATTAAAACATACTAACATATACTTTTTCCTACATGATCTAACAATGTAAGAACCAAAGACATTCCTCATTCATTTCTTCACACCTATTGATTGCTAGTTTTGACTTTTGATGAGTCCTTTATTCTAAGGACGTGACCCACCTTCTATCCACCTATTCTATGTTATGATTTCTTCATATCTTTACTTTGAGTGTGGGCGCGGTACATGACTTTGGCCTTGTCCTACTACGACTTAGAGGCATTGTTGGATGTCATGAAACTCTATGTATGAGCTTCTATGGTTGATTCTTAAGAAGATTATTCTTATGTCTTGTCTTATGTTGATGATGTTATGATGTGATTATGAGATGATGAAATCCCCGAGTCCCTATTCCCATAGTGTGAGTAATATGAAATCCCTCCCCTTAGACTTGTTGTTGTTGAATCTGTGATGGCAAGTCCTATGTTCCCTATCCCCATAGCTTGAGTCCCGACTTCCTATCCCTTAGATTTACTAATTGAAATTGTGTGACAGTAAGTCCCATACCCTCTTATCCCATAGCATATGTCCAAAGACCCCTACCCTCTAGTGTCACTTTTAATGTTTGAAATACAATTTCAACGTGATAATTTGTGTATAGATGTTATGAGGCTTGTTTGGGGACTTTTGGGTTTTCAGTAGCCTTGTCACTCTTAGGCCCTAGGCTTGGGTCATGACAGACTTGGTATGAGAGAACTAAGGTTTTAAAATGGTCCTTGGTGTCCAACATGTCGCATCAAGTAGAGTCCTATTCATGGGTGTGAAGCGCACAATGCCTATGAGTGGGAGGCTATGAGGCATTTTAGGAAATATCTCACTTTTTCATTTTTCATATCATTCCATGGAATGTGTCTTAATTTTCCCTAACTCTGATGAATGTCCTTAATGCCTTACATAAGATGCCTCTAAGAAGAGCCCCTCAACCAAGACAGGCCCTAAGGACTAAGTTCCTTAAGAGCTCACCGGGCCAATTACTCAGGATGAGTTCCAAAATGCTTTTACCATGCTAGCTCAAGTGGTGATCAATCAGGCTAGATAGGCCATTCCTCTTCCCCATGTCCCCATCGTAGGTGCTCGGATGAGAGACTTCACTTGAATGAACCCTTCAAAATTCTGTGCTTCCAAAACTAATGAGCATGCCCAGGAATTTATCAATGAAATCTCTAAGTTGTTGACTATCATGGGGGTGTCTTTTAGAAGAGAAATCTAAGTTGGTTGTTACTAGTTGAAAAGACTGGCCTAAGTGTAGTACACTCAATGGTTGGCTGAAAGAGTGAGGGATGACAGAGTCGGTTGGGAAGAGTTCAAATTTGCTTTCCTGGATTATTTCTTCTCTCTTGAACTCAGGGAGGCAAAAATGATAGAGTTTAACAACCTCAAATAGGGTGTAATGACTGTGAGGGATTATGCCCTCAAGTTTACAAAGCTCTCCAAGTATGCTCCTACACTAGTAGCTAACCCCTATGCAAAAATGCATAAATTTATTTCGGGGATTTTTGACTTGGTTATGAAAGAATGTCATACGACTATGCTTCTTTGAGAGATGGACATTTCCTGACTTATGACATATTCTGAACAGATTAACGGGAAAAGCTAAAAGAGAGGAGGATGAAGGATTCTAAGAGAATTTTTTATGATGGTGGGTTCACAAACTCTAGAAGTAGTGGTGGTAATGAATGCTTCCAACAGGGCCAAGGTTCAAATCCAAAGGTTGCTAAGGATAGAGTTCCTCCTCCCCAAGGCATAGATTGAAGGTGGGCTGACCCGTCCTAGGTGTGAAAAGTGTGGAAGAAATCACCTGGCTAGATGCTTGAGGGATATGGGTGCTTGCTATGGGTGTGACGAGATGGGCCACAAGCCTGTTGTAGTCCTAGCATCCCAAAGAAGGGCGAAATAGTTTTAGGCAACCAGGGCTAGCCAAAGGTCCCACTAGGTGGTTTTCCTTGCAACAACAGGTTCTATGTTTTACATGATAGCAGGAGGTAAAAGAGACTCCGGATGTGGAGACTCGTATGTTAAAAGTCTTTGATTTTGATGCATATGCTTTTCTTGATCTAGGTGCAAATTTATCTTTTGTAACTCCTCTTTGGGCTATTAAGTTTGGTTTGAGTCTTAAAAATTTTGAGGGAACCATTCTCAATCTACACTCCCATGGGTAAGTCTATTGTTTCCCAATGAGTCTATCGAGGTTATCTTGTTTCAGTCTTGCATAAAGTCCAGCCATGTAATCTTGTAGAACTTGAGATGTTTGATTTGGATGTTATTCTCAGGATAGATTTGTTTCATGCTTCTTATGCCTCTATAGAATTTCAAAAAGTCTAGTTTCAGTTACCAAATGATCCTATTGTTGAGTGGTGAGTCGTGACTCTGCCTTTAAACGTCTGCTTATCTCATATCTCAAAGCTCGAAAAATAATCTCTAAGGGGTGTGACTATCATATAGTGACGATTAGAGATGTGGAGTTAGAGTAACCTACTCTTGAGTCGGTCCCTGTGGTTAATGACTTTTTGAATGTCTTTCTTGAAGAATTGTCTAGTATTCCTCCTAAAAGGGGATTAGATTTTGACATAGATCTTCTTCTTGATACTTAACCTATTTCTATTTCTCCTTATCATATGGCACTGGTTGAATTAAAGGATCTAAAGAATAAGTTGAAGGATTTGTTGGAGAAAGGCTTTATTAGGACAAGTATATCACCTTCGGATGCTCCTGTGCTATTTTTGAGAAAGAAGGATAGGTCACTCGGGATGTGTATGGACTATTGGTAATTGAATAAGGCAACCATCAAGAATAAATATCGTTTGACAAGGATTGACGACTTGTTTGACCAATTGCAAGGTGATACCCATTTTTGAAAGATTGACCTCCACTTCAGTTATCAGCTGTTGAGGGTAAGGGAGTGTGATATTCCCAAGATGGCTTTCTGGACTAGATATTGGCACTTTGAGTTTGTCGTGATGTTGTTTGGGCTAACTAATGATTTGGTGGTATTTATAAATCTCATGAATCAGGTGTTCAAGACATTCCTTGATACATTTGTGGCTATCTTCATTGATAATATTTTGATTTATACTCAGAGTAAAGAAGAGCATAAAGATTATGTGAGATTGATTCTTCAAACTTTGAGGGAGAAGCAGTTATTTGCCAAGTTTAGCAAATGTAAGTTTTGGTTGGGTGAAGTAGCCTTTCTTAGCCATGTAGTATCTGGTGATGTTATTAATGTTTATCCAAGGCTGTAAAGAATCGGGCTAGACCATTAACTCCTTCGAACATTCAAAATTTTCTTAGGTTAGTTGTTCACTATTAGAGATTTATCGAGGGTTTCTCATCTATTGCTTCACCATTGACTATGTTGACTCAAAAGAAGGCCAAGTTCATATGGTCGAATGAGTGTGAGAACAGTTTTTAAACTCTGAATGATCGGCTTACATCGACTCCTATTTTGACCCTACCGGGTAGCTTGGATGGGTTTGTGGTATATTATGATACTTCTCGGATTGGTATGGGTTGTGTACTTATGCAACATGGTAAGGTGATAGCGTATGCATCTAGACAATTGAAAGTACATGAACAAAATTATCTGACTCATGATCTTGAATTAGTTGTTGTGGTGTTTTTGCTTTGAAGATTTGGTGACATTATCTATGTGGGGTTCATGTTGATGTATTCACCGATCATAAGAGCTTGCAATATGTGTATACTCAAAGAGATCTTAATTTGAGGCAAAGGAGATGGTTTGATCTCCTTAAAGACTATGACATGACTATTTAACATCATCCCTGCAAGGTAAATGTTGTAGCTGATACTCTTAGTAGGCTATCTATGGATAGTGTGGTTCATGTTGATAAGGCCAAGAAAGTGTTGGTGAAGGGTATGCATCGTGTGGCTAGATTGGGTATCAGGTTGGTTGACTCTAATAATGGTGGCATTTGTTTTCATAATAGGGTTGAGTCTTCTGTGGTTGTTGATTTCAAGGCAAAGCAAGACTTGGACCCATTTTTGGCTAAGTTAAAGAAGTTGGTGTCTGAAAAGAAGATAGAGACTTTCTCCTAAGGGGGATATGGTGTGCTTCATTTCAACGACATATTGTGTGTTCCGGATATTGAAGGTCTTTGGGAAGTATTTCTGAAAAAGGCCTATAACTCTCACTATTCTATACACCAGGGATCCACCAAGATGTATTGGGATTTGAGAGAAGAATATTGGTGGCATGGTATGAAGAAGGACATGACTAAATTTGTATCTGAGTGTCCAAATTGTCAATAAGTGAAGGTGGAACACCAAAGGCCTGGTGGTTTGGCCCAAGACATTGAAATTCCTACTTCGAAATGAGAGGATGTGAGTATAGAATTTGTGATTAGGTTGCCCCATGACCAGAAGCAATTTAACTCTATTTGTTAATTGTTGTTCAAATGACCAAGTCGGCTCACTTATTATTGGTGAAGACTACTTTCAATGCCGAGGATTATGCCAAGTTATATGTCAGAGAGTTAGTTAGATTTCATGGTGTTCCTATGTCTGTTATATCGAATCATGGTGTCCAATATACTTCTCACTTTTGGAGACTATTTCAGAAAAGGCTTGGTACTAAAGTGAAGTTTAGTACCCCTTTTCATCCTCAAATTGATAGACAAGTCGAGAGGACAAATCAAACCTTAGAGGACATGTTGAGGGCTTGTGTTTTAGAGGTAAAGGGTATTGGGATGATCATCTATAACTTGTTGAGTCGCCTACCACAACAGTTATAATGCTAGCATCGGATGGCAACGTTTGAAGCTTTATATGGGAGAAGGTGTAGATCCCCTATGGGATGGTTTGAGATAGGTGAAATGGCTTTGATTGGCCCAAATTTGGTGTTAGAGGCCATGTAGAAGGTGACGTTGATTAGGGGAAGGTTGAAAATGGCTCAAAGTCATCAAAAGTCCTATTTGGATGTTGGGAAAAGGGATTTTTAGTTCCTTGTCAGTGATTAAGTGTATGCGAAGGCTTCACCAATGAAAGGTGTGATGCCTTCTGTTAAAAAGGACAAGTCCCCCAATATGAAGGTCCCTATGATATTATTGAGCGTGTTGGCAATGTGGTTTATAAATTGGACTTTCCTTCGGACATGAGTTCCATTCACTCGGTTTTTCAAGTATCTATGTTAATGAAATTGGTTGGTGATCCTAATACGATTGTGCCTTTGGAAAGTGTTGAGGTTGAAAAGAACTTGACATATGAAGAAGTTCTGGTTAAGATATTGGATAAGAAAGTAAAAAGGCTCCATAACCAAGAAGTGGCTTCAGTTAAAGTGCTTTGGAGAATGTGGAGAGTGCTACGTGAGAAGTGGAATCGGACATGATGAAATAATGTGAGAAGCGGAATCGGACACGATGAAATGATGTGAGAAGCGAATCGGACACGATGAAATGATAACCCTATATATACCAATCTACTCAAACCTAAGGTACTAGGTTCTTCATATTCAAATAGTCCTAATTCCTTCATTCCTATGTTTTCAATACATGGCATGCATACATATGCACGAGAATGATTTAAATGATGTTTTAACATGAGTTTTGATGGTTTCATGGTTTTGAAATTTGAATTTTGTATTGTACCTTCATGTTGAGATGTCTTATGTTCAAGACAAGCTTTAGAAGTCATATTCTAGCTCATTCAAGGATGAATATTCTCAAGGGGAAGATGATATAAGGACACAGGCCTCGAGAGGCCTTAACAAAGCTGTAAAATCCTTCCCAAAAGTTTTTGGCCCAGGGCCCCCTTAGAGGAACCCTTCACGGCTTGTGGTGCACCCCACAAACTGTTTAGGGTGACTTGGAGGTGTCCTTGGTCTTGATTGGGGCTTCCTTGAGGAGTTCAAGTGAAGTGTTTCACCATAGAACCCTCCACGGCTCATTGTGCCCACCATGGTCCGTAGAGGGTCTCATGGAGGGATCCTTCACTTGGCCCCTTTGTTTTTACTAAGGGCACTCACTACTAACCCCTTCATGGCCTGTGGTGCACACCAAGGCCTAAAGGAGGTCTTGTGCAGTGGTCCCATGAAGGGACCTTCCCAAGGCCCTATTTTTTCCTCCAAGTGCACCACCATGAACTTCTGCATGATTCGTGGTGCACACCACGGCTCGTGAAGGGTTTGTGTAGTGCACTTCATCAGTTTTTGTCTCCATTTCATTAAGGGTATTTTGGGAATTTTTGCCCAAACCCTTGGTCTTTTCATACATTTATGCCTATTCTAAGACCCCTAAGTCATGCCTTAGCCATTTCATTCACTTCATTCTTATTCTAATACTTGAACTTTATAATTAAAATTTACTAAACTCCATTGAAGTCAAGTTTAAAAGATTCAAACTAAGGGATTCTAAGGTGCTTCAAGCTCAAGTCTAATTCAACTTAATCTTCCTAATTTCTTCAAGGTATGTGTTGTTTCATTTATAATTACCATTCAATCATGAAGTCCTAAAATCTATTTCATTAAATTTATAATTTCTAAGTATGAATTACACATGGGGTTTGTAACTTAGCTTCAATTTGATGAAATTAAGTTATAAGTTATGGGTTGATTCCAATTGATGATTTTAACATGATTTGAGTCTTATTATGTTGATTTACATGGATTATGAGAACTGAAGAATGCATGTCCCTTTAATTTATGAACTTATACATGGGTAATTTCAAGTATATTTCAACTGTTGATTTATTTATGGATTAAGTATAATTTCATCTTATTATGATGTCTTGACTATGAATCTCAAGTACCCATGCTATTCCCTTATTCCTCATGACATATGCATGCAAGAACAAATATTTTCATGATGTTTATGATGCGGGTTGATACCAAATTATGACTATGATGATGATTTCAAGGAAAGTATGGTTATGACAACAATATGATCACATAATGTCTATGATATGGCTTTAAGCTCCATGGGTGTGTAGACACCACTATATACAAGTATGAATGAGTTATTCCTATGCACGAAAGTATGAGATAAAGTATGATTTGGCCTTTGAGACCAAGTATGTATGATTATGATATGATTTGACCTTTAAGCCAAAGTATCCATATTTATAAAGCCTACCTTTCTCATAACTACGTGCTACTTTACGTTAATGTTTATACCTATTTAAGGAAAGATAATGATGATGTATGCGCCACCACCCACAAGAAAGTCAAGGCCAAAAGGTAAAGGTATAGGCTACCTTTAGCAAGTACTCTACTCTTTTTGAGGTGTAGAGGCAACATCGGGATTCCATGTAATAGCTCACATGGTCTTTTATGTCGGTTCAGGTCCCATCCCCACTATGTTTTTAAGTATTATGGCATTCAGGCATCATGGATTTAAGGCATATTGTTATCACATTCTTTCCTATATACTTTATTTTATATATACATACATACATACATATATATATATATATGCCCTTGTTATCTAAAATTGAAAGGCAGATTGTCATGATCATATGCATTGCCTGCCCAAACTTTTGCCTGCATGATCTAACCATGTAGGAACCGGAGACTTTCCTCATTCACCTCTTTACAGCTACATTGATTGCGAAAGTTGACTTGTGATAAGTATTTTATTGCAAGTTCAAGACCCACCTTCTATCTAAATGGGCTATGTTAAGATTTCCTTATGTCTTTAGTTTGGGGGTGAGCTCAAGACATATCTTGGTGCCCGTCCTATCTATGACTTAGAGGTGTTATTGGATGTCATGAAACTCTATGTACGAGCTTGTATGGTTGATGCTGAAGGATACTATGCTTATGTCTTGTCTTATGTTGATGATGTTATGATGTGATGATGAGATGATGAAATCACTGAGTCCCTACTCCCATAGCGTAAATAAAATCAATCCCGCCCCTTAGACTTTTTGTTGAATGTGCAATGGCAAGTCCCATATTCTCTATCCGCATAGCTTGAGTTCCAACTTCCCATCCCTTAGATTTACTTATTAAAATAGTGTGAGAATGAATCTCATGCCATCTTATCTCATAGCTTAAGTCCAAAGGCCCCTACCCCCTAGTATCACTTTTGATGTTTGAAATACACTTCTGAACTGATGATGTGTATATGGATGCTATGAAGTTTTTCTAGGGACTTTTGGGTTCCTATTCTCATGTCACTCCTAGTCCCTTGGCTTGGGCTGTGTCATAAATCCATTCCTAAGTCTTTTATGCTAAACTAATGAAAGAGCTAGGGCTAAAGAGAGCAGAAAGGAGTAGGGTTCAAGTAATTCATGCAAGATTGATTATTTGACCTCATCCTAGGTATGTAAGGCAAAACTAAGGATGGAATTGTTCTTCCATGTTTCCCCATTAATGGTAATAGAAAGACTGTGAAAGTATTAAGTCTTCATGCATGTTTCTTCGAAGGTTTTCTTGTAAATTATATATTCTAAGTATTTCATTATACGTAATGATCATTGTGAACTTGATTTACTAATAAATATTTTTACATAAGTTATTTCATAAACCCTAGATAGTATTTAATAAAAGATTACATGAATGAAAGAAGTTGTGATTTATATATGTAACTATAGTATTACAAGAGAGTTTAAGATGTTCTTGTGGATAGTAGTTCCTAAATCATGTGTAGAGTTATACTTATATCTTAGTTAAGAGAATCAATTCGCAGATTTAAAGAGATAACCTTTGAGCTAAGGGGGAGATGATGAGGTAATGAACTAAATTAGGTCTTGAGGTTTTGCTAAAGATGAGTTGATTAGGATGAGAAATCAATGCTTTTATATCTCATATATCCCTTATACTTCAGTTGAGGTAATAATCTATCTTATCTTGTGTATGAGTGTCATGCCTTTGGCCAAGACCCATATATCTCATGTCGATTTTTGTTCATGTTGAGTTCTAAGGATGAGAAGTGGTAATTTTATTTAGCAATTCTGATCTTATCTCATGGATCTAAGAGCTTCTTGCCCTATGTTAAACAAGACATAACTTGAGTTTTGCACTATGTACAGTTCTATAAATTCTAAATAAGACCTAAAAGAAAAGGGAGATTATATTACATTATTAATGTTCTTAGATTAGATTTCTTGAATAAATCATGCTTATAAGCTATTGTTCTAAATCCCTTTAGTGATCCTGTTTACCATTCATGATGGTAATGTTAATGATAAAGATGAGTCATGGTTCATAGGAGAGAGTGAATGTTCCTAATTATGATAATGGTTTTGAACGTAGAGGAGGAGCGAGATGAGTTGATGTATGCAATAAATAGGTAAAAGGATATTGGTCTCTTTTGATAAGATTTAATGCAATTGTGGGCATATATGTGCTATGGTAGGCTTGAAAATTTTTAAATGATGTTGAACTTAAAGAGGCCATAAAGAGGTTAGAAGGATAGGCTTGAAGTATGATGGTCCTAATGTAAGTGATTGTCATAGGTTATTCACAACCTTAGGGTTAGGATTTCGGCAGGTGTAATGGAGTTGGGGGAAGGAGTAATATCATTTAAGTGAAAGTCCTTAGAAAGGTCTAGAATAGAAACTGAGCAGGTTAGATTTGCATGAGCATGATCATCTTATATGTAGCGCACTGTGACTTTAAGTTTAGCTTGAACCTGATGATGGTATGCAGCAAACATTCATTGCGATGAGAGCTATAAGCTTAAAATAATGAAGTGTGGTACAAGAAGAGGAGAGCATGGTTGAGGAAAGTCGCTAAGCATGGATGCTATCAGTCATGTAACTTGACACAACGTGGTGCTATCCTTAAATTAGACAAACAATCTTCTCTTGAAGTCATGTGGAAAGTCAATGAAAGCATTCGGATTGCAGCCCTTTCTTGTCCCTGATATGGTGCCTTCTAGTAAAGGAGTTCCCTATCTGTGAGTTGACGTGTTCATTCTTAAGTTCGAACAATCGTTTGTCTAGAAGTTTTAATGATTTGATCGCTTGAGTTTCGATATTCCATTTGTTCCTACCAATGATAGAGTTGAAGGTAATGTTACTGTTCTTGCTCTAAAATGATATGTCCATCCTTGAGCTTGAATAATTGATTGTCTAGAGAGTTTGATTGGTTGATTGGTTGATTGTCTAAGTCTTGATTGTTATTCATGCCTCGAGTCCATCTCTAGTTACTCATCATTCGAGGATGAATGATTCGATAGGAGAGATAATGTGACACCCTATAAAATTACCAAAATATCTCTAGATCAATGATTGCTCGTATAACAAATCATCCTAAATGTTTTTGCAAAATTAGAGTCCGGAATCACGATCAGCACAAAAAACATGAGTGGAGAAGTGGTCTCGATTGTATTTTGGGCCAATCGGAGCAAAAGATAATTATTTGAGATAAAATGTAACTTTTAGCAAGGTGTGCGACACCTCTATTTCGTGGAGATGCTCTAAGATAGGTCATTCTCATATTTTACTCATAAAACTCATTCAAAGGTGTGATTTCTGTGTTACACAAAAATGAACCATGATGGAACAAGTCCGCGATGCGAACCTGCTCTATCACAGTTCAAATTTTTTCTTGTCGAATGAAATCTTGATGAGGGGCATTCTAGAATTTTACCCACCCCTCCTTCATATAATCCACAATGATATAGGTTGTTTTTGGCCTAAGAGGAATTGATAAATCCATTCCTATGTCTTTTACGCTAAACTAACTAAACACTTAGGGCTAAAGAGAGGAGACAAGGTTAGGGTTCAAGGAATTCAAGGAAAATTCTTGCAAGATTTATTTTTTTCTCTTCATCCAAGGTATATAAGGCTAAAATAAAGCATGGAGTTGTTCTTCCATGTTCCCCGATTGATGGTAATAGAAAGATTGTGTAAGTATTGAGTCTCCATGCATGTTTCTTCGAAGGTTTTCTTGTAAACTATATATTCTATGTATTTTATTATACTTAATAATCATCAAGAACTTGATTTACTTATAAATATTTTAACATAAGTTATTTCATAAACCTTAGCTAGTACTTAATAAAAGATTACATGAATGAACCTAGGGATTGAGTTTAGCGCCTTAGCAGAATGAATATGACTATGATTGTGATTGTACTATGAAAATGATGATAATGATGTTGGTAGAACTTAATGGTCCTAAGAGTTTTCTTAACTGAACTCAAATGATTGGTCTAAATTTATAGACCTCTTAAATGATTGTCTAGTCCATTCTTGAGAGGTTGATGAGATTGATAGACTGATTGACTTGATAGAACTGATGAATTGATAGAGTCTATGTGAGACTTATTGGTGGGATTGATTGTTTCATGAGAATTGAGTCTTGGAAGGAGTATCGAGCACTAAATTGATTAAGAGTAAGTCTAACTCGATCTCAATAACTACGTTGCCAAACATAGGAGTGGATTAAATTTGTTAAAGTCAAAATGCTTCCCTATTTTTAATATCCTATAACGATAGGAGTTGATTTGATTTATGGATTCATGATCGGTTAATTTGTTCTTTACCCTGGCAAGGTAATGAACGAATAGGCAACATTTCAATTTGTTGTACGATCCCTAGCTCATAAGTTGTCATTGTCGGACAAGAGAAACTCCCAAATAGGTATTCATATTAATCTGATTGGATTGGATTGAATTAAATTGTATATGGTTGATCTTTATCTAAATTATATTTTTGCTTTAGACTTATGACATTCTAATTGAGTTCCTTATCTTATTGAGTTGAGTTGATGGTTGAATTGAGTCTCTTGAGTTGGGTTGATTACTGAGTTAATATCTTTGATTGTATTCTTTCCTTTCTAGCTATTTTACATATTCGTACATTTCACGTACTGGCGTTCATTTGGGCTTGCATCTTTTGATAATGCAGGCGCTTCGTTGAGGATCTTATCTTCTATCAGCCGATTGGTAAGTCCTCACCTACATTCATAAGATACCACTTATGTCTTTCTTATTTTTGAGTTTAGTATATTTTTTTATTTTGATTTAAGGTAGCCATAAACTTGTCATTGGTATTATCTGGATAGTAGTAATATAGGCTTCATAGACTAGACAGTGATGAGTTGATGTTGAGATTTTTATCTCTTGACTGATTTCTTTTAAAACTATTCTTATGTCATAGATTTGGACTTTGATTGTTGGTCTATGGTCTCTATACATTGAGTCAGATTGATGATTAAACTTGTGCATCTTATTGTCTCTTTATTTTAAATTTTTTGCTGATTGAATGAACGAATGAATGTGTGATCAGGCCAAGTGATTCTCTTGGGGATCTGCAATGGTTTCTGAGTGCTGGCCACGTTAAGGGTACCCTCGAGGGGCGTGACAATTAGAATTATTAAACTTCTGATTTATTATAAAATGTGTCTCAATTGCACTAATTCTTGTCCAATGCAAGTCAAATGACAAAGCAGGAAACTTTTTCATATACATGTCTACCCAAAGACATTATTGGTGTTACCAAGATATTCAAAATTCTAAATATAGCAGAATTGTCATCATGAATAGACTTAAAAGTCGTATAACGTTAGATCCATTCAACCATATGGTACTTTGTATGTATAACTATCTTCAAGTGATTATATCTTTCTTTTAGGCTCTTTAGCAAAATAATTGAATTCTTAACTATGAGATATTCAATTTTCAAATTTTCATCAAGATGATGACACAAGAATATTATAGCTTTAGCATAATTTTATTTTGATGCTTTATTTTTATTCTTAATGGTATCTCCAAGACCCACAACATCCAAATGAATTTCAACATTTGACATCCATGAAGAGTAGTTCTTGTATGAACTAAGAAAGGCAACAAACTCAAATTTTATAAAATTGGTCATATTAAAAACAAGAAAAATAAATAATACCCTAGATTTCAAAAAAAATGTCATCATTATTTGTTAACGATATGTTGTTAAGGATTCTATCACCATGAGCACTTATGGTATTTCCTTATGGTATAAATATTCCAAATAAATGAGAATAAAATTTTAAAATGATTTTACAAATTAGAGTTAATTTCTCAAATAGTCATTCAATAAACATTTTTATCTTAGAAAGTTAATTTTTTATAAAAAAGATGTAATGATCCTCTCGATTATTTAATTTCATTTTTTCATAGTTTTGGCATTTAGAGCTTTCCTGCAACTTCTCCGAGTCATTCATTACTTGTTAGAATTGACAAGAGGGTCATTGGACAGTTTCGATTGTTATGCAAAATTCCCTATTTTAAAGCTTTTGAAGTTTAGGTGTTTGATTTCGGTCAAAACTTCAGGTAAATAATTTTATAATGCAATTTAGATGGTTTTGTTAGCTCTAGAATGCCAAATGTATTCTACATTCGAGCTTTGATTTAGATCATGAGGCTTCCGAACTCATTTTGAGCTACTTTGTAGATTTTTACTTAGAATGGAGCTTGGACTGTGGAACCCACTTTCGTCGAGATGATCTCCATTAGAAATTTGACAATTGTAAGTCTAAAATGCCATTTTTGATAGACTTGCATATATTTGAAAACCACTTATAAAAATACTACAAATCACAAAAATTGGGAATTCAAAATATTTAAAAGATATATATAAAAAAATTATTGACAGAAATAGACTTGTATCTTATAATTTGAAAAATGTCACATAAATTGAGACGAATAAAGTAATCTTTTTTGTAAAAATGAAGTTTGGCTAACTATTTAATTATACTTAAAACTGAGTAATAGGAAGTGTTTTTACTGACTGATTAGACTTCATTCTTTGATGGCCAGAAACAATCTTAGGTATCTTCATCCATTTCGACCACTTTGAACTACCTCTCGCAAATGTCTTTCAATGTAAAGGGACAGTATAATTAACGCAAAATGATTGAACATTCAACTTAATTACCCCGTTATAGTGTATCTTAGTTGTGAAGTAGAAAACAACTTACTCATGAGCCTTTTATCAGTGGAGCTTAAAGTAGTATTTTCTTCGTCTCATTTTATATAATACTCATTTTATTGTTAGCTTCCATGGTGGAAGTTCAGTGAGTAATGGTAGTACTATTGTGGAGGTGAAATGAAGAAGAAGAAGAAGAAGAAGAAGTAGAAGAGAAGGGGATAGAAGAGTGATTCCTCTTATTTCTTACTTGGTGCTCAGGATTAGTAATATACAAGTATTTATAGCCACATTTATAACTACCTTCTAATCTCTTCTTAACAGCTAACTAATCCTCAACAAACTGAGCATTAGTATTAACTAACCTAACTAATTCTCATCAGCTTGTTAAGCTTCTCAACACTCCCCCTCGAGCCAGTGGCTTGAAGAGCTCTTGTAGTCCTAATTTGCTCAGTAGGTGTTCCTGTGCTGCTTTTCCTAACCCCTATGTCAATGTATCTGCCAGCTGCTCTTTTGATGCTACATAATCTGTTTTGATTATCCCTTTGTTGATCTTTTCCATCACAAAGTGACAATCAATGTCAATATGCTTAGTTCTTTCGTGGAAAATGGAATTTGCAGTAATTTGCATAGCTCCTTTACTGTCACACATCAGCTTGACTGGTTGTTGCACTTGGATTCCCAATTCCTTGGACAATCCTATTAGCCAAATAACTTCACCAGTACATGAAGCCATGCTTCTAAACTCAGCTTCTGCTGAGCTCCTAGACATAGTCTCTTGCTTCTTTGATTTCCAGGATATCAATGCTCCAACCAAATTGCACAATATAGCCTACTACAGACCTCCTAGTCTCCAGGCATGCACCCCAATCTAAGTCTGAGTAGGCATGTAGCTGGTTGGTTCTGTTAGCAGGCATAAAAAGTCCTAGACCACGTGTACATTTGATGTATCTCACTACCCTAAATGCAGCATCCATGTGTGATTTCTTTGGGCTGTGCATAAACTAACTGAGCACTTGAACAATAAAAGTTATTTCTGGCCTGGTCATGGTGAGGTGTAACAGCCTACCTACTAGTCTCTGATAAGTAGCAGGGTCCTTCATGAGTTCATCTTCATTGGCTTCTTTGTTAGAGCTGTAACTGTTATACTTTGTTGATGTTAGTTGTTGATTTATTTCAAGTGGGGTCACTGCTGGTTTTGCTCCACTTAGGCCAGCTTCTGACATTAGTTCAAGGGCATATTTTCTTTGGTACATTACCACTCCTTCATGTGATCTAGCTAATTTAACCCCTAGGATGAATTTCAACTCTCCCAGATCCTTCATTTTGAATTTTTTCTACAAATCTTTCATGCCATTGTTTACCAGTTCTTGACAGCTTCTGATGACCAATGGATCATCCACATATACTAGAATAATTACTATCCTCTTGTTAACTGATTTTGTAAATAATGAATAGTCATAATGGCTTTGAGTGAATCCCATCTGTATAAGAGCATCTGTTAGTTTCTTGTTCCATTGTCTGGGAGCCTGCTTCAACCCACACAATGATTTGTGAAGTTTGCAGACCTTTTTGTTCTCCCCCTGTTTGGCAAACCTGCAGAAATGAGTATATATACTTCTTCTAGGAGATCACCATTTAGGTAAGCATTATGTGCATCCATCTGATAGATAGGCCACTGGCTAGAAGCAACAATAGCCATAAGAGATCTGATTGCCACCATTTTTAGCAACTGGAGAAAATGTTTCTGAGTAGTCCAGGCCAAGCTATTGGCTATAACCTTTAGCCACTAGTCTGGCTTTATATCTTTCAATCTCACCTGAAGCTTTGTACTTGATTTTATACGCCCATTTGCAGCCAATGGGTGTCTTACTTGCTGGGAGGTCAACAATGGACCAGGTATTGTTTTCTTCCAATGCAACTATCTCTAGTTTCATGGCCTGAATCCAGGCTGGGTCTAGGGATGCTTGATGGAAGGGGGATGGTTCAGTAGAAGAGGATTAGGAGCTAATGCAAGTTGATAGGGTTCAGTAAGGTGTGAGTAACTGACGTAGGAAAACAAGGGATAGGTACAAAAATGAGTAGCATAGTCTTTTAACCATATAGGAGGATGTGTGACTCTATGATCTTCTAAGCATCTCAAGTTGTAGGGGAGGAGATAAGGAATTTATAGATGTGGAAGGATAGGATGCAGGTACATGTACATGTACATGTACTTCAGAATTAGACTCTCCCTGGGCAAATAAAGGGGGCTGTAAATCAGTAGTCTGAGAATCAACTGTGGAGTCTGTATGAGATAGGTGAAGTATAGGAAATATAGGTGTGCCAATGTACTTGACATGAAGGAAAAGAAAGATAGACTTTTGAAAGACTACATTCCTGCTTATGAAAAATGAGTGAGAGTGAATATCATATAGGATATAACCTTTTTGAGTTAAAGAGTACCTCATAAACACACTAGGTATGGCTCTAGTGGTGTCTAAAGATTTAGTGTTGGATGCATAGGTATGACATCCAAACACCTTGAGGTGAATGAGTGTTGGTGGATGTTGATATAGGAGTTCAAAAAGAGATTTAAAGTGTAGCATTTTTTAAGGTGTTCTATTAATAAGATAGACTGTTGTAGTGACACATTCACCCCAAAATCTCAATGGTATTGCAGCCTAAAACCTGAGTGCCCTGGCAACTTGAAGTATGGTCATGTGTTTTCTTTCTACTACCCCATTTTGTGGGAGTATATACCCAAGAGGTCTGATGTATAAATCCATGGGTTTTCAGAAGAGATTGAAGTTCATTACTGAGGAACTCACATCCATTATCAGTTCGGAGCACCTTAACAGAAGCAGAGAATACATTTTTTATTTTTGCAAGAAAATTTTGTAGGAGTACAATGACCTCAGATTTAGATTGTATAAGGAATAGCTATGTGAATCTGGTACAATCATCCACTATTGTAACAAAAAATCTTTTGTTACTGTGAGTAGGAACTCTGTAGGGACCCCAGAACTCTGTAGGGACCCCAGATATCACAATGCAACATCTCAAAAGTAGACTTAGAACTAGTACTACTAATAGGAAAATAAAGTTTAGTGTGCTTTTCCAAATGACAGACAATGCATGTCTGATCTTCATTATTCAGTTGTTTAAGAGAATCATGTCTTCTAATAATGTCTAAAGGAGCATGATGATCTGTCAAAATATTTGAATTTCCACTATGAGTGACCTGTGCCTCACCACTGTAGGTAAATTTACATTGTTCTTCTCATTATCAGGGACTCTTTTGTGGTTATTCAGTAAATCTGGGGTAGATGTCATATGATCAGTTGCACCTGAATCTACTATCCACTTAGAGTGAGTAGTATTAGATTTTAGTTGAGATGTGATACCTATATTGGTTGCTGGAGTAGAATTATTTCCTTCACTACCTTTGTTTTACATATGAAGAATTTCTTGATATTGTTCCTGAATGAAATATGGGGCTTGCTGAGATTGAGAAGCACCAGTTTGATAGGCAAGGTTGTCATGGCCACTGATGCAGTTCTTTTCTTGGAAATTTTCAATATAGTTGCTAGCTTGATTTGCAAACTGATTTGTCCCTTTCTTCTTAGACCTAGGCCAGTCTGGTGGGTATCCAACTAGCTTGTAGCATTTCTCCTTTGTATGACCATTATAACCACAGTACTTACACACTACTGATCCTTTTCTCTGACCCTTGTGGTTGTTTGCTGAGGCTATTTTACCAGAGTGGTTCTGCCAGCATTTGAACCTCCGCTTGAATTGTTGCTCCCTGAGAATACATTTCCTTTGTCAAAGTTCGATTGAATATCAATAAGCACCCCGTTGCCTTTATAGTTGGGATTAGTTCCTCCTTTCTGATTGAAGAATGTTGCAGCTTCTAGTGAGTCACTAACCACTGCTGATGGACTAGCTAGAGATCTCTGACTTTCATGATCAATCACCATACAGTATACTTTGTTTAGAGTAGGAATTGGAAACATCATGAGGATCTGGCTTGTGCATTGAACATAAGTCTCATTTAGGCCCATAAGAAACTGCAGTAGTCTTTGATATCCATGGTGTTGAGCATAGTTCCTAGATTCAAAGAAATTGCAACCTGGACAAGGCATTATTACATCAAACTCATCCCATAGGTTCCTCATTCTAGAAAAATAGTCTTATATAGAGAGAGTTTCTTGAGTCAAGGTCACGATCTCTCTGTGCAAGAAAAGAACACTCTAGATCCATTCACTACATCAAATCTCTCCTTCAAATCCAACCAGACTTTTTATGCATTTGAAGCGTATATGATGCTGCTTAGTAACTCCTTTCTCAATGAGTTCATTATCAATGACAGAACCACTGCATTAACTTTTTCCCATTATTTATGCAGTGAAACATCGAATCTATCTTTAGTGTGTCTTCTATCAATAAAACCTTGCTTACTCTTCCCTAGCAGACCTAATAACATAGATCTACTCCACAAAGCATAGTTTTCCGATCCAATTAACTAAATAGAACCAGAGAACTACCTGGTGTATCATTTGGATGAAGTTAGAGTGGATGATTATGATTAAACTCACCTCTGTTGGGGATTCGAGTGGTTGAATGACCTTCTGTTATAGGGATATCTTCAGTTGCCATTCTTCCGAACGGAAATTGCTCGATCTAGATCGATCTTTTTTCTTGAGATGAAACTTCTACACGCAACGTACTCCCAGTCGATTAAGGCTCTAATACCATGTTAGCTTCCATGGTGGAAGCTCAGTGAGTAATGGTAGTACAATCGTGGAGATGAAATGAAGAAGAAGAAGTAGAAGAGAAGCGGATAGAAGAGTAATTCCTCTTATTTCTTACTTGGTGCTCAAAATTAGTAATATACAAGTATTTATAGCCACATTTATAACTACCTTCTAACCTCTTCTTAACAACTAACTAATCATCAACTAACTTTGGATTAGTATTAACTAACCTAACTAATTCTCATTAGCTTGTTAAGTTTCTCAACATTTACCACAAAGAATTATTTTAAATAACTTTGTATATAATTTGACTTGGAACAAGCGTATAAAATTAGAGGGACTACCATTTATCAAATTATTTAAATTTAAAATAAACCTCTTATTAATAAGAGTTTGAGGTAAATGAATACGTGAACTCTACGGAAAAGTAAAGGGATAACTAATGCAAAATGGTTGAGCATTCAACTTAATTAGCCCCATTTTTAGTGTGAGAAATACCTTAAGAACCCGTGCATATACTAGCGATATTCACTATAAAAAATTTAAAAAAAAAAAGCAACTTTGCCAATGATTTTTCTCCCATTTATTGTTGTTTTCGCTTGGTTAAACCTCACGATTTTGGCTTCTTTTCTAATGTAAAAAAATATATAACTATAATTATTGTAAAGTAATTATTTTATTGTACATATATGAACTGGGTGGAAAATCATTTTCACGCTCCAACTTTGCTTTAAAATCAACCCTTGCCCCCCCCCTCCCCCCAACTTTAACTAATAATCAAACACCCCCTTTCTCATAGTTAAATCTTTAATATGCCTATTATACTCACTCATTATATCTTTTTTTAAAAGAAAAAAGACTTTTTTAAAAATCATGGTATTTTTTATTTTCTTGATCTCATGGAAAAAAAATTCATAAAAGTGAATACATTATATTTTGGATTAACAAGTGAGAAATACTAATTAAGTATATAATTTAATGATATTCTAATAATAATAAAATTAATATTATTGATAATAATTAAAACTCAGGTTTTTTATTTAGACAAGTGAAAATAAGAAAGAAAAATAACTACACAAATATATTCTGATATAGGAAATATAAATAATTAACTAAAGGTCAAATTTTATAAATTATTTTTATTATATTTTAAGTTATGAACTATAATTTATGTAATAATCTATAAGTGTCTATCAAAACTTTTAGATTTATATAGACACTAGAGAATATCTCCGTCGTTTATATTGTTTTACCCTTATTCTTATTATTTGACCTTTATTCTAAAAATAATTGTTTTGATTCACTTATTCAATTTATGAAATCAAAAGAATTATTTAATACTTTTGTTTATTTTTAATTTTTTATTAAAACACTACACAAAGTAGTAGTATTCAATTTAGAATTTTAAAGCTTTATTAATAATTTTACTTTAGTAATCTTTAATTTAAAATTTTAACGTGTGTCATATCAAGAAGGGCCAAGTAAAATGAAATGGATGGAGTAAGAGAGTTGGGAAAAATAAATATATATGCATATATACATATATGCGTTCAATGGCTAGTGCATATTATATTGAAATGACAATAATAACAATAATATTAAATTTTGTAACTAATTTATAAAATTATTATTCTACTTGTAATATTAATGAACTTAAAGAAAAATTTATAAATAACTAGGTTAAAAAATAAATTATATATAATATAAAGAGACATTAAACATATTTTAAATAGCAAGGATAAAATGGACAATGCATGGGATGAAGGAGGAAGTTTGATTATTGCTTAAAGTTGAGGGGGAAGTTTGATTTTTTAATTAAAGCTGGGGATTGAAAAAACAATTTACCGTAATATGAAATTATCCCAAAATTGAGAAAATTACACCAGGAGAGAACCCATAATATTGGAAAACTTACATAAATATACTATATTTGGAAACTATTTACCATCTGTAGTTATAAAAAAAAATCACTAAACACTTATAATAATTTTATATTGCATGCATAATGCACTTTTAATATAAGTGTAGATTTATTATAATATTGCTATGTATTGCTATAGAATGAAAATAAATTAAAAATATTGCTAAAATCAGTAATTATTTTTTTTTTAAAAAGTGTTGCCCAAGTAATTTTTCTAATATTTATTTACCACTTCCCTGGCCCAACTTGACAAAATCTTCAAAAATCACCCAATTGAAATAGAAGTGTTATATTTAATGCAATTAATACATTAGCCACGGTTTGACGCTATATAGTCACAATTTAACCGTGGCTATATAACGTTGTTAAAAACAAAACCTTTTGTTTGTTATAATTTTTTTCCTTTTTTTTTTCTGCTTTTTTTTTAAAGAAAAAAACTTTTTTCCTTTTAATGCAAATTGTTTTTTTATGAAAAATGTTTATTTATATCTTTTTACTATTTTTATTTATTTTTTATATTTATTAAGGTGAGAATTTGATGATAATCAAATAATATCAATACATTTCATAATTGTGTATACAATTTGATACATGGTTATACATATTTATACAATATCGATATTCTTGCATATACGCTACATAATTATTTGTTCAGTATATATACATGCTCATATACAATTTATATGATATTGATACATGTTTATACAATATAAATACATTACATATACACTTCATACGTATATATACAATATTGATACATCATATACACAACATAATTATTTATATATCATACATGTATGTTGATACATCATTTATACAATATTCACAAGTATTTATACACTATTCATACAACATTGACATATTACATATACAATACTTAATAATTAATTATTAGAAAAATTAAAAAAATAGTTTTTTAGCCATGGACAAATCATGGCTAAAATAACAATAAAAATAAATCTTGGCTAATAAAAAGTAAGAAAATAACATTATTTAGCGGTGGTTTAGTCATGGCTTAAATAGAGATAAAAGCATGGCTAGATATTGAATTTGACTATATTTCATCTTATTATTTTTGGCTATATATTTGCAGGAGAATTACATGAATAGAAAACATTTAACGGTTATTTTGTACTTTAGCTGTAGTTTCGGTTAATTATTCAATACGGCCACAATTTGATTAATTTTGCTATAATTTGTATAACTTGGTTCCTAATTGTATATATCTAGTTTTGTATACGTTTACCCTAACTATTTGTATAGAATTTGTCGTTTGTCGATACATTTGATTTTTATAAGTTCTGAAAAATTCACAATAGTTAGCTATTTTGTATACAAATTGTTGATATATTTGATTAATACATATTATGAAAAAAAATCATAAAATGTATATAAAATTTGTATATGCTTATCCTGTTTGTATATTGGTAAGCGAAATATACAAACAGAAACACTCATCGCAAATGAATTATAGCTATGGAGTGCAATTACACAAATTGTAGCTAAAAACCATAATTAAATTATTTTGCTTTGTTATTTATAAAACTTTATTTATTATTGTATGTTAATTTACTATTAGAGCTGTCAAAATGGGCTAATCCAACCCTATCCATTCCAAGCCTCGCGAGTCAAGGAATTTGAAGGGTTAGGATGGACCGACGCTTTACTTGGAAAAGCCTTGAAGTGACCAACCCAACCTAACTCTAGTAGGGTCACGAGTTGGGGCGGGCTAGCCTTCTTTCTTTTATAAAATTTTCTTCTTTTCAATCTAAATTCAAACTTAAAATTCCGCCAAATATTAAGTTTAAACATATCTAACAAAATCATATGAAAAAACATGTAAGGACTTGGATTTTTGCACGACCTCAATGAAGCAAGGAAGTTTGATTTCGAAAATGTTTTGGACCAAGGTGACACTTCATGGGAGCCCTCACGGTCCGTGTGAGGTCGCACGGCCCGTACGGAGCCTCCATGGTGTGGCCCTTAGCCTTTGGAGGTTGTTTGGCCCTTAAACGTGGTGTTTTAAACTAAGTCACACTACACTTGGACCTCTCATGATCCGGGTGATACTTCACAGACCGTGTGATGGACCGTGTGGTGGCCTTGGCTTGAAATCCCACAGTTTTGGGACCATGTATGGTTACGCAGCCAAGTTCACAGCCCGTGTGGGTGTCAAGGCCTGTGTTGCCTTCCGTAAGGCTTCCGGAGTGAAATCATTCTAGATATGGAATTACCATCTCATAACTTGATCGTGGAAATTTTCTAAGGAGAGAAGTATAACCAGTGTCACGGCCAGTGTGACACTACACGGCCCGTGTAACCTCCCGTAAAAGGTTATTTCCTTGAAAATTTCTAAGTTTTGGATCTTCAAGCTCAAGCTAAGTTCACTTTCAAGCCTTCAATTCAATCTGAATTATGTTATTTAAGACCATCATAGGTCTCCTACATCAAATCAAGTTCAAAGGAATTCCATTAGCTAAGTTTCTCACAAGTACCGATGGAAGAATCAACTTTAAATGGGCATATCTCTAAGTATAAAAGAAACTGGGTGTCCCACGACATATCAAATTGAAGCTCTTTGAATTATTTTTCCAATGCATCTGGTTTCACCTCATTCTGAGTTCGGATCAAGAAGTTATGCCCGTTTTTGTAAAACCAGTCTGTGCAGGGAATCTATGCGGATTTTTAATCCCGTGTCATTAATGGCTCTTATGTAATTTTTTGTAATTCGAAGGGTGTTTTATGACCTTTTCTCCTATCCTAGACCCTAAATCAGCTGATATCCTTTCATTTTTCATTCTCATTAGAAACACTCTCACTCTAAAATCAATTACTAAAAATCTTCTCTAAGTTCTTCTCTCAAGACTTAAGCTAGGATTTAATTGGGGATTAAACTTCAAGCAAAATTCTTCTCAAATTCATCTTCCTAATCAAGGTGTGTAGGATTGATTCTTGGTCCTTTTTAACCAAGAAGACCCAAATTTTTTTCAATTGATTTTCATAAATTTTAGCTTACTTTAAATATGGGTTTTCATTATTTGATTCTATTAAGTTCAATTGATGTATAGGAAATACTTTATTTATGATTTTAAGTTATTTTAAGCCCTATTATGATGATTTACATTGAAGTTATGAAGATATGAAGATGCATGTTTCCTTTAAAGCTTGATTTATGCATGGGTGATTTATATTATGATTTAAATGTGGGTTAAATTATGGATTTACTTCAATTTCCTATTATAATGTTGATCTTAGCTTGAATCTATATTACTCATGCTATTCTCACATCTCTCATGGCATGTGCATTCATGGGCATTGGTTTTTATGAAAATTATGAAGTGGATTAAGCCCAATTATGTTTTATGAAATGATTTTGATATGATTTTGATAAGATATGGGCTATGACAAGAATGTGATCACATATATGTCAATGATTATGGATTTTGAGTGCTTGTACCGTATCGATATGAGTATGAGTTATTCCTATGCATAAGTATCATGATTACAAATTATGGTTTAGCTTTTGAGCCTAAATGCGCATTGAACGGATTTGAAATGATTATTGCGTCCCTTTTAAAAAGCATGTATATGTATAAGTATCCTTGTTAGATGTCTTGACTTAGAACCAATGGATTGGGGGCGTAAGGGGCTATCCTCAAGGGTCCTCTCCCATTCCTCGAACTATATGCCAACATAGGAATGGAAGTCATTACCAAAAAGACCGAGTTGTAAGGAATGGTTTCATTTATTTATATGATATGATATAATATGGAATGTTAATAAAAATCCTTCTGAAAAGACATGGTCGTAAGGAAGGTGACCATCCACCGAAAAGACGAAGTCGTAAGATGTGATGTAGATTACCTTTGGCAAGTAATTTTCTCCTAATGATAAGAGGTCTTTATCGGACTAACTCATGTAATAGCTCACATGAGTTTAATATGTCAGTTATAGTCCATCCCCGCTGTATATGAGCATTATTGCATTTCATGGATCATGAATTTCATTGAATATTGTATGCTACTCTTCCTTGGATATATGATTCTTTCTATATTATATAACCTTGTAATCTAACGTTTAAATGAAGGTTGATAAGTCATATGCAATGCATACCCGCATACTTAGTACATTCAAACGTACTAATGCATACTCTATGCCTACATGATTTTATGATGTAGGGACTGTGTGTTACGATCATCCACCGCTTGACAGGTAGCTCGAATTCGGAGAGTTGATATTGTGGCGAGTCATATCTTCTAAGGACAAACTATTTTCTTCTACCTATGCAGTTTTCTATTTATCTTCTTAATTGAGGGTGAGCCCAGGACATGTCTTGGCCCCCGTCCCATTTTATGACTAGAGGCATTATTGGACATCTTGTAGACTCCCGTAGATTCTATATGTTATGTGTTATATTTAATGCTTATGATATTCGGTATGGCTATCATGGATTGATTATGAGAATTATGATATGTGTGTATGTTTGATATGGAAATGTGGAAGATCCTAAGCACCGTATTGCCCCCATAGAGTGAGTCATACTTACCCGCCCCTTAGTTCTTATGTGCTAGGTGAATCCATGTAAATCCCTTTCCCTTCGATATCCCCATAGTGTGAGTCCTACTTTCCCATCCCTTAAAACTATGTGTTTACTATTTGAATACGCTTCCGAACCGATGATGTGGATTTGGATACTTTGAGGCTTGTTTGGAAACTCTCGGGTTCCCATTTGTCGTGTCACTTCTAGGCCCTAGGTCTGGGCCGTGACAAAGATGTTATCAGAGTACTAGGTTTATAATTTGTCTTGGGAGTCCAACATGCCGCGCCAAGTAGAGTCTTACTCATGGGTGTGAAGTGCGCCACATCTATGGGTAGGAGGCTGCAAGGCGTTTTAGGAATTCTTTCACTTTTTCATGATTCATCTCGTGCCATGGATCGTGTCTTGATATTTCCTATCTCTACTCCTCCCTATTGTATGGCACCGGCTGAGTTGAAAGAGTTGAAGGATCAGTTGAAAGACTTGTTGGAGAAGGGCTTCAATAGGCCAAGTATATCCCTATGGGGTGCTCCAATGTTATTTGTAAGGAAAAAAGATGGATCTCTTCGGAGGTGTATCGATTATAGGCTGTTGAATAAGGAGAGCATTAAAAATAAGTTTTCGTTGCACAGGATCGATGACTTGTTCGACCAACTTTAAGGGATACCTAGTTCTCAAAGATTGATCTCTATTCTGGGTATCATCAGTTGAAGGTTAGAGAGTGTGATATTCCAAGAAGGCTTTTCAAACAAGATATGGGCACTTTGAGTTTATGGTGATGTCGTTTGGCTTAGCTAATGCTCCAGCTATCTTTATGGATCTTATGAATAGGGTGTTCAAGCCATTCCTTGACAGTTTTGTGGTTGTCTTCATTGATGACATTCTCATTTGTTCTCGAAGTAAGCAGGAGCATGGGGATCATTTGAGGTTGGTTCTACAAACCTTGAGGGATAAAAAATTGTATGCCAAGTTTAGCAAATGTAAATTTTGGCTGGGTGAAGTAGCCTTTCTCGGTCATGTGGTGTCCGGTGATGGTATTAAGGTCGATGCGAAGAAGGCTGAAGTCGTGGAGAATTGTCCTAGACCGTTAACACCTTCGGATATTCAAAGTTTTCTGAGGTTGGCCGCCTATTCTAGGAGGTTCGTTGAAGGGTTCTTATCTATCACATCTCCTTTGACTAAATTAACCCAAAAGAAGGTTAAGTTTGTGTGATCAGATGAATGCGAAAGGAGTTTTCAAACCTTGAAGGATCGGCTTACATCGGCACTTGTTTTGACTTTGCCGAATAGCTTGGATGGGTTGGTGGTGTGTTGTGATGCTTCTTGGATTGGATTGGGTTGTGTACTTATGCAACACGGTAAGGTCATAGCTTATGCGTCAAGGCAATTGAAGGTGTATAAGCGTAACTACCCAACCCATGATCTTGAGTTAGCGGCGGTGGAATCTGCCTTGAAGATTGGGAGATACTAGACCACTAGAGTCTGCAATATGTGTTCAGTCAAAGGGATCCCAACTTGAGGCAAGGAAAGATGATTGGAACTCCTAAAGGACTACGACATGAGTGTTCATAGCACCCGGAAAACCAATGTTATAGCTGATGCTCTTAGTAGGCTATCTATGGGAAATGTGGCTCCTATTGATGAAGGAAAGAAAGAGTTGGCAAAAGATGCTTACCGTTGGGCTAGATTGGGTGTTAGGTTGACCGACCCTAATAATGTTGGCGTTCATGTTCAGAATGGGCTAAATCTTTTGTGGTTATTGATGTTAAGGATAAGCAAGACTTAGACCCATTATTGGTTGTGTTGAAGAGGTTGGTTGTCAATAAGATAGAGGTTCCTCCCAAGGGAAAGATGGTGTGCTTCGGTATCAAGGTTGATTATGTGTTCCGAATGTGGGTGATCTCCGAAAAATGATCATGATTGGGGCTTATTATTTGATCCACCTGGGATCTACTTAGATGTTTCAGGATTTGAAGGAGGTGTATTAGTTATATGGTATGAACAAGGACATAGCCGAGTTCATACCCGAGTGCCCAAGTTGTCAACAAGTGAAGGTAGAGCACCAAAGGCCCAGTGGTGTGGCTCAAGACATTGAGACCCCTACTTAAAAGTGGGAGAATGTAAATATAGATTTTGTGGTTGGTTTGCCCTGGACCAAAGGTAATTTAAATCCAAGGTTATCATTGACCGGATGACTAAGTCAGCTCATTCCCAACCAGTCAAGACTACTTTTAGCGACGAAGATTATACATTGTTGTACATAGAAGAGTTGGTGAGGTTGCATGGCGTGTTTAGGTCTATCATATCAGATCATGGTACCCAATTTACTTCTCACTTTTGGAGGTCGTCTGAAGGAGGACTTGGTACTAAGGTAAAGTTGAGCACCGTCTTTTATCCTCAAACCGATGGACAAACCGAGAGGATATTCAAACTTTGGAGGACATGTTAGGGTCTTGTGTGTTGGAATTCAAGGTTTATTGGGGGGAATCATCTACCACTTCTTGAGTTTGTTTACTATAATTTCCTTTATGCTAGCATTGATATAACACCGTTTGGGGCTTTATAGAGTAAAAGTGTAGACCTCCGGTGAAGTGGTTTGAGTTAAGATGAAATGACTTCTATAGGCGTGGATTTAGTGTTGGAGGTTACAAAAGGGTGACATTGATTAAGAAAAGGTTGAAGATGGTTCGAAGTCATCAAAAGCCGTATTTGGATGTTAGAAAGAAGGATCTTGAGTTTTATATTAATTATTGGGTGCTTATGAAGGTCTCACCTACGAAGGGTGAGGTGCATTTTGGGAAGGAGGGAAATCTAAGCCCCCGGTATGTTTGTCCTTATGAGATTGTTGAGCGAATTGGGAATATGACTTATAGGTTGGATTTGCCTCCGCATTTGAGTTCTATTCACCCGGTTTTTCCACGTGTCTATGTTGAGGAAGTTGGTTGGTGATCTTTGTACTTTTGCGTCTTTGAAAGGTGTTGAGGTTGAGAAGAACTTATCTTTTTGAAGAAGTTTCCGTGGAGATTTTAGATGGGCAAGTGAAGCGGCTTCGTAACAAAAATGTGGCTTTGGTGAAGGTACTTTAGAGAAATCAACGTGTGGGAAGTGCTACATGGGGAGTGGAATCAAGTATGATGCGATGATACTTCTATCCTTTCCAATCTACTTAAGCATATGGTATTAGGTCCTTCCTATTCTCAATGGTCCTAATTCTTTCACTCTTGAGTTTCATGACATGACATGCATACATGTGCATGAAAATGATTTTTATGATTTTTTGAATGATTTGAATAAGTTTTAATATGGGTTTTAAAGGGTTTATAATTTTCAAATGATGAGCTATGCATTGTACCTTATGTTCGGATGTTTCATATTCTAAGTTAAGCCTTGTTCTACCATATTCGAGGACGAATGTTCCCAAGGGGGAGATGATGTAAGGACCCAGATTTTGTATTACCTCAATGAAGCATAGAAGTTTGGTTTCAGAAATGTTTTGGACCAAGGTGACGCTTCATGGGAGCCCTCACAGTCCATGGGAAGTCACACGGCACGTGTGGAGCCTCCATGGAGTGACCCTTGGCCTTTAGAGATATTTGGCCCTTAAACGTGGTGTTTCAAACTAAGGCACACCACACTAGGACCCTCACGATCTGTGTGACACTTCACGGACCGTGTGGTGGGCCGTGTGGTGGCCTTGGCTTGAAATCCCACAGTTTTGGGACCAAGTATGCTTACACGGCCGAGTTCATGGCCCGTGTGGGGTGCCACGGCCAGTGTGGCCATCCGTAAGGCTTCCGGAGTGAAATTATCTAAGTATAGAATGTCCGTCTCATAACTTGATCGTGGAATATTTCTAAGGAGAGAGGTATGGGCAGTGTTGCGGCCCGTGTGACACTAGACGACCCATGTAACCTCCCGTGAAGGTGACTTTGTTGAAAAATCCTAAGTGTGGGATCTTCAAGCTCAAGCTAAGTTCACTTTCAAGCCTTCAATTCAAGCTTAATTATGTTATTTAATACCATCATAGGTCTCCTACATCAAGTCAAGTTCAAAAAAATTCCATTAGCTAAGTTTCTCACAAATATCGATGGAAGAATCAACTTTAAACGGGCATATCTCTTAGCATAAAAAGAACTGGGTGTCTCACGACCTATCAAATTGAAGCTCTTTGAATTATTTTTCTAATGCGTCTGCTTTCACCTCATTCTGAGTTCGGATCAAGAAGTTATGCCCGTTTTTGTAAAACCAGTCTGTGCAGGGAATCTATGCGGATTTTTAATCCCATGTCATTAATGGCTCTTTCGTAATTTTATGTTATTCTAAGGGTGTTTTATGACCTTTTCTCCTATCCTAGACCCCTAAATCAGCTGATGTCCTTTCATTTTAATTCATTCTCATTAGAAACACTCTCACTCTAAAATCAATTCCTAAAAATGCTCTCTAAGTTCTTCTCTCAAGACTCAAGCTAGGTATCCAATTGGGGATTCAACTTCAAGCTAAATTATTCTCGAATTTATCTTCCTAATCAAGATGTGTGGGAGTGATTCTTGGTCCCTTTCAACGAAGAAGACTCAAACTCTTTTCAATTGATTTTCATAATTTTAGCTTACTTTAAATGTGGGTTTTATTATTTGATTCTACTAAATTCAATTGATGTATGGGTTGTACTTTATTTATGATTTTGAGTTATTTTAAGCACTATTATGATGATTTATATTGGAGTTATGAAGATAAGAAGATGGATATCCCCTTTAAATCTTAATTTTTGCATGAGTGATTTATATTATGATTTAAATGTCGGTTTAAATGTGGATTTATTTCAATTTCATATTATAATGTTGATCATAGCTTGAATCTATATTACCCATGCTATTCTTACATCACTCATGGCATGTGCATTCATGGGCATTGGTTTGTATGAAAATTATGAAGTGCGTTAAGCCCAATTATATTTTATGAAATGATTTTGATAAGATATGGGTTATGACAAGAATGTGATCACATAATGTCAATTATTATGGCTCTTTGAGTGTTTGGGTGCTTGCAACGTATCGATATGAGCATGAGCTATTCCTACGCATAAGTATCATGATTACGAATTATGGTTTGGCTTTTGAGCCTAAATGCGCATTGAACAGATTTAAAATGATTATTGCATCTCTTTTGAAAAGTATACATATGTAAAAGTATCCCCGTGTAATGTCATGACTTAGCACTGATGGATTGGAGGCGTAAGGGCTATCTCCAAAGGTCCTCTCTTTTTTCTAGAACTATGTGCCAATATAGGAATGGAAGCCATTACCATAAAGACCGGGGTTGTAAGGAATGGTTTCATTTATTGATATGATACGATATGATATGGAATATATTGAAAATCCTTCTGAAAAGGCATGGTCATAAGGAAGGTGAACATCCACTGAAAAGACGAGGTCATAATGTGCGATGTATATTACCTTTGGCAAGAAGTTTCTCCTACCGATGGGAGGTCTTTATCGCACTAATTCATGCAATAGTTCACATGATTTTGATTTCAGTTATAGTCTATCCCTGCTATATATGAGCATTATTGCATTTCATGCATCATGAATTTCATGGCATATTGTATACTACTCTTCCTTGGATTTATAATTCTTTCTATATTGTGTGCCCTTGTCATCTAACATTGAAATGCATGTTGATAAGTCATATGCATTGCATGCTCGCATACTTAGTACATTCAAATGTACTAGTGCATATCCTATGCCTACAGGATTTAACCATGTAGGGACTATGTGTTACGATCATCCACCGCTTGACAGGTAGCTCGAATTAGTAGAGTTGATATTGTATTGAGTCCTATGTTCAAAGGACAAACCACCTTCCTTCTACCTATGTTGTTTTCTGTTTATCTTTTTAATAGAGGGTGAGCCCGGGACATGTCTTGGCCCCCGTCCCATCTTATGACTAGAGGCATTGTTGGACATCTTGTAGACTCTCGTAGATTCTATACGTTATGTGTTGTATTTGAAACTTATGATTTCGGTTATTTATTGGGTATGGCTATCATGAATTGATTATGGGAATTATGATATGTGTGTATGTTTGATGTGGAAATGTGGAAGATCCTAAGCCCCATATTGCCCCCATAGAGTCATACTTCCCCGCCCCTTAGTTCTTATATGTTATGTGCTATGTGCTATGTAAATCCATGTAAATCCCTTCCCCTTTGATATTCTCATAGCGTGAGTCATACTTACCCATCCCTTAGAACTATGTGTTGGCTATTTGAATGCGTTTTTGAGCCGATGATGTGGATTTGGATACTTTGAGGCTTGTTGGGAACTCTCGGGTTTCAATTCGCCGTGCCAATTCCAGGCCCTAGGTCCAGGTCGTGACAGAACATAATACTTACAATCATAATATGCACTATACATATAATTAGTGGTTCTTTCAATTTTGAAATATATAATATCAAGAAATGAGAAGATTTTCAAATCAAATATGGCAAACAATGATTATAAAGTTGAGTCATTCTACCGCTAAAAAAATAGTCATTGTTAATAAATAAATAAATAAATAAATAAATAGAATTTAAAAAATAAACTTGTAAACTAAAGAACAATTACGCCATACAACTTTATTTATTTTTATTTTAATTACATAATAGTTTTGGTCCATGGGCCTACTCCGTCCTTGCCTCAGTCAAGTCTCAAGGGCAAAGACTAAGTTAGGTCAAGCTTACTACAAGATCTAGTTCTAAATGAACTTGGAAAATCATGTTCCAATCCAACCCAATGATGGATGAAATTGGGCCGACTCCATGGGCTAAGCCCATTTTGATGGCTCTATTTTGTATTATAATTACTAATCCTAACCGAAGACTAGAGTAAAGCAATAAATCCCCATTTCTCTACTTTAAGGTGCTCAATTGCTCCTTGTTTCTTGTGGTAACTGCCATGTCCCGATTTCTAGAGTTATGATGGCACCTACCATAACTCATTGTTAGGTAAGTTGATCATAACCCGAAACTGCAAGTAATATAAATTGATTATTAATAAAAAGTTTAAAGGAAAAACTTAAGGAAAGAGCGAAAACAGAATAAACATATAAATACAAACCAAATCATCTTCTCCCAAAACCTGAAATTCATAAGTACAAAGCTATTACAAAATTGATACAAGCCTCAAAAGTGAACTAAAATAAAAATATACAAAAGGCTAGTCTAAAAATAGCGAAATACGGGCCAAAAAACTAGAGGGGACTGTAATAATCAAAATCACAAGTGCTCACCCTCGTCTCGGAATATGACTACAGCAGGCTAAAATAATCAATGTTGATGGCAAGTGCTCAGGCCTGCATCACGAAAGCGAATGCAGATTATAGTACGAGCACTAATAAAAATATACTTCGTATAAATAATAAAAATAATAGAAACTAGAATAAAACACAATAGAGGTCAAGGATAGAAAGAAAGACTATAAAGGTATGCATGTAGGTGTAAGAACTAGGAAACCTAAAGTAACTAATTTCAACTGAGCCCCCATAATCCCAGAAGGTACATCCGTACATAAGGATTAAAATGAATACTCAAACGGACTCCTATAAGTTCGATAAATGCATAAAAAAGATAGATCTTCTCAAAACCAAAATTTGAGAGCCAAAAATTGAGCCCTAAGCACCAAAACCAAATTTCTAAACTCCAAGTACCGAGAAAAAATGACGAGGCCGGAGCATAAATTCAGATACACATCAGAGGTAGTTCTGAAATGAGGTTAGAGTGCAAATCCATATGCTCACTGAAGTCTACTAGTGTCGAGGCCAGAACGTAAATCTAGATGCTTGCCAAAGGATAGTAAAGGTGTGAAAGCCAAAGCATAAATTCTGATACTCACCAAAGATAATCAAGTGACTGTCAAGAATACTAATATTATCCATATGCCAAACTCCATTTGCCTAAACTATTCCGAATCAAACCGTAGGACAAGGGCTCCGCCATACCAAAAAAATAGACAAAGTTGTGAACTCAGATTTTATGGGTGATCAATCATAGAAGCAACGTTACTGCCTAGATAAGGTTCATGGCTATTAGACTCAAGTCTGCTATATCAGTCTACAAGGATCTAAATCATCCAGAACAATGGCAGAAGGAGGAAAATAATGCCTATCGAGTCTTGAAAGGTTGCAAGTTTGTGGCTTCCACTAGCCCAGACCTAAACTAAGGCCAACATGCTTAGAATATGCATAAAAACATGTATAATTAGGCTACAAGCAACATATAGTCAATAGTAATAATGCAAGTATCCACCACACCTAAAAAAGGCATAAAATGGGAATCCTAATAATCAAGGTATAATCAACTAATTCTCCACTCATATTCATGCAAATCCACATAAATTTACATATTCAAATTCAATCTAAGAAGAAGAGAAGTAGTATCCTACTTGTAGACTCAACACACGAGCTTTGAGTCACTTCACTGGAGCTTTTTCCTTTTGAATGACTTCATAATTCTACCACACTATCAAAAATAGAATGACAATATCATTACGATCGTTTTGACACTAAAAACGTAAAATTCAGAGACATGCCAATTTTAGGATATTAAAAGAGAATATGGGTCCTACGCTGGAAATTTCAAAATTAATCCCATAAAAAGGTCCTTAATAGTTCTCCAGACTTATGTCCCAAAATGGGACACATCAGGGGCTCGAAATCAGTCCAAATCAGTCATGCATATATTTCATAATTTTAGGGGCAAGAACAACTACGACAACAACTAAATAGCAAAATTACCTTAGAAGGATTTTCTTTAACAAATTTTGAATGCACCATGACGTTCTTCCAAAAAATGCCCACAGTTTAGGCTTTTTAATCACTAAAAATAGAGCTAAAAAGAGAAAAATATCAAGCTTTGAAATCTCAAATAAGAGCTGAGTTCGTCCAAGAACTAAATTAAATAGGCCACAACATGGACCTTCACAGTCGCGGCCACGGTGTCTTGCAAACACGAAAGGCCAATGAAATGACCTTCATTGGCCTTTCAAAGAGAACAAACTTCGCTATCGCGACCATCAGGCCCACTTTTGCGAAGCACAAAAGGGCCACTATTCTATGATCACGACCATCAAGCTCACATTCATAAATGGTAAGGTCACCCCCCTAGCAACTCAGTTGAAATGGCTGAGTTCAAAATTTTAAATTCTCCGATGGGATGCTTGGTATTCGTTTGGAACTCCGTGCGTGCAAATAAACTGTACTACCCCACCAAAATTTATATTTCAGACACCATGGTACAGTCAAAATTTTCATATAAGGTCATGTCGGCATAAAGTGGATCTCACACTGAAAATCTTTTTAACCAAAATCCACGAGGGTTCGAAAATGAGTTCGAAAGCCTAAGAAACTGAATAAAAAATCATTCTAGACCAAATTTGATATTTCAAAGCTAATCGCACAGACGTTTTCTGAGAGTATTGATCAAAATCAACTTTAGGTCAAATTTCAAAAGCTAAGACGCTAAATGTAAGGACCCAAATTTTTGCACGACCTCAATGAAGCATGAAAATTTGATTTCTAAAAAGTTTTGGACCAAGGTGACACTTCATGGGAGCCCTCACGATCAATGTGAGGTCAGACGACCCATGTGGAGCCTCCACGGAGTGGCCCTTGGCCTATGGAGGATGTTTGGCCCTTAAATATGGAGTTTTAAACTATGGCACACAACACTTGGACCCCTCACGATCCGTGTGACACTTCACGGACCATGTGGTGGGTCGTGTGGTGGCCTTGGCTTGAAATCCTAAAATTGGGACCAAGTATGGTCACACGGCTAGGCACACAGCTCGTGTGGGGTGTCACGTCCTGTGTGGCCACCCGTAAGACTTCTGGAGTGAAATTTTTTTAAGTATGGAATCACTGTCTCGTAACTTAATCGTGGAATTTTTCTAAGGAGAGAGGTATGGGCAATGTCACGGCCCTTGTGACACTACACGGCCCGTGTAACCTCCCGTGAAGGTAGCTTTGTTGAAAAATTCTAAGTATGAGATCTTCAAGGTCAAGTTAATTTCAGTTTCAAGCCTTCAATTCAAGCTTTATTATGTTGTTTAAGGCCATCATGGGTCTCCTACATAATGTCAAGTTCTAAGGAATTCCATTTGCTAAGTTTTTCACAAGTATCGATAGAAGAGTCAACTTTAAATGGGTATATCTCTTACCACAAAAGAAACAGGTTATCCCACAACCTATCAAATTGAATCTCTTTGAATTATCTTTCCAACACATTCGGTTTCACCTCATTCCGAGTTTGGATCAAGAAGTTATGCCCATTTTTGTAAAACCCATATGTGTAGGGAATCTATGCGAACTTTTAATTCTGTGTCATTAATGATTCTTGCGTAATTTTGGATTATTCTAAGGGTGTTTTATGACCTTTTCTCCTATCTGAGACCCCTAAATCAGCTGATATCCTTTCATTTTAATTCATTCTCATTAGAAACACTTTCACTCTAAAATCAATTCCTAAAAATCCTCTTTAAGTTCTTCTCTCAAGACTCAAGCTAGGGATTCAATTGGGGTTTCAACTTCAAGCAAAATTCTTCTCAAGTTCATCTTCCTAATCAAGGTATGTGGGATTGATTCTTGGTCCTTTTCAACCAAGAATACCCAAACTCTTTTCATTTGATTTTCATGAAATTAAGCTTACTTTAAATATGAGTTTTTCATTGTACGATTTATTAAATTCAATTGATGCATTAGTTGTACTTTATATATGATTTTAAGTTACTTTAATTCCTATTATGATGATCTACATTGAAGTTATGAAGTTGTGAACATGCATGTCCCCTTTAAAGCTTGATTTATGCATGAGTGATCTATATTATGATTTAAATGTGAATTTAATTATGGATTTACTTCAATTTCATATTATATTGTTGATTTTAGATTGAATCTATATTACCCATGCTATTCTCACATCATTCATTGCATTTGCATTCATGAATATTAATTTTTATGAAAATTATGAAGTGGGTTAAGCCCAATTATGTTTTATGATATGATTTTGATAAGATTATGGGTTATGACAAGAATGTGATCACATTCATGTCTTTTGATTATGGCTCTTTGAGCATTTTGGGTGCTTGCACCATTTCATATATGTAGATGAGTTATTCCTTGCATGAGTATCATGATTATGATTTATGGTTTGACATTTGAGCCTAAATGTGCATTGAACGGTTTTGAAATGAATATTGTATCTCTTGAAAGCAGGTATATGTATAAGTATTCTTATGGGATGCCGACTTAGCACGGATGGATTGGGGGCGTCAGGGCTATCCCCAAGGGACCTCTCCCTTTCCTCGAACTATGTGCCTAACATATGTTATGAGAATCCTATTCGAAATGGGTGATGTTCTTATAAGGAAGGTTGCTTCATACGAAATGGGTGATGTTTCCATAAGCTGAAGTATTATGTTATATGATATGAAAATCCTATTCGAAATGGGTGATGTTTTTGTAAGGGGGTTAATTCATACGAAATGGGTGATGTTCCCGTAAGGTGAAGTATGATGTACCTTTGGCAAGTGGACCACCTCTTTATCGGTGAGGGGATTTCATCAGGATTCCGAGTAATAGCTCGCTTGGTCTTACTCTTGTCTGTTGAGGTCACATCCCACTATATATGAGCACTACGGATTTCATGCATCATGGACTTCTTGGCATATTGTATACTACTCTTCTTTGGGTATATGATTCTTTTTATATTATGTGTGCTTGTCATCTAACATTTAAATGCAGGTTTGATAAGTCATATGCATTGCATGCCCGCATACATAGTACATTCAAACCCACTAAGATATACTTTTTGCCTACATGAGCTCACCATGTATTCACCCACCGTTTGACGCTAGATCGAATTTGAGATATTGGTTGTGGTAAGTTTTATCTTCAAGGACAAGCCACCATTTCTCTACCTATGAAGTCTGGCTTATGTTATTTATTTTGAGGGAAATCCAGGGACATGTCTTGGCCCCCGACCCATCTTATGACTAGAGGCGTTGTTGGACATCTTGAAGACTCTCGTTGATCCTATATGTTATGTGTTGTATTTGAAGCTTATGGTTTCAGTTATCTATTGAATATAGCTATGATTATGGGAATTATGATATGTATGTATGTTTGATGTGAAAATGTGAAAGATCCTAAGCCCCGTATTGCCCCCATAAAGTGGGTCATACTTACCTGCCCCTTAGTTCTTATGTTTTATGTGCTATGTGAATCCATGTAAATCATTTTCCCTTCGATATCCCCATAGCGTGAGTCCTACTTTCCCATCCCTTAGAACTATATGTTTACTATTTGAATGCGCTTCCGAACCGATGATGTGGATTTAGATACTTTGAGGCTTGTTTGGGGACTCTTGGATTCTCATTCGCCGTGTCACTTTTAGGCCCTAGGTCCGGGTCGTGACACTAAATGATTTAAACTCACTCCAAAAGCCTTGGAACCCAAGGAAACCATGCCTATAGCCTATTGTTCATTCCGAAGCTAATGGAACTGTTAGAATTTCATTCTGAGACTATTTTCATATACTTTAGACTAAAGTAAACTTTTCAAGTGCCAAGGAAATTAATTGCACAAAATCCAAATGAACGACCATGTGACCGAACTACCGATGACAACAAGTCATAAATGACTTGTGGTTGCTACAGAAAAGCTCTAATCAATGAAAGGGAGGCACAAAAACTAAAATGACCTGGAGGGTCATTACAGTAACTTAACATCACTAGTGTAAAGTGTTCTTGGCTCTGTGTGGCAAATGTAGTATTTTTAGCACGGTTAGTTTTAGTACTACCCTATTTTTCCTGTTGCTGACTTACTACATTGACACAGTGAAAATAAGTTATTTCTTTTTATAAGGTGTGTTAATCGAAAAAAGAAGTTATCATAAAGTTTAGTTTATACCTCATTCGATAATGGTCCGATAATCTTTAATTCATTACCAAATCAATCAATATGTGGATTTGTACATTTAAAAAGCAATGACTGATAGGTCAAATTATTAAGTAAAATAAATCCAATCAATAAACAACCCTAATTAAAACAGTGGCTCAGAGATTGTGGCGAAGTAGTGTTAGCCATGATGGGTACCATAGAGCCACAATCTTTCGCGTGGCTAAAAATCATATATTTTTTTTATAATGTTGACATGCTTTAGTTTTGGAATTTATGAAAATTCAGGAAATATTGTATCAGTGCATTAACTTTGTGCTAATTTAATATTTTTATTATATTTTGTCATTAAAATTAAGAATTTTACAGCAAGTTCTCTAATTTGAGTTTTTGTTTCAAGGCTTTCTTTGGCCTCTAACTTTGGTTCAATAATTTGAACACCTTCATATATCATCGCGCTAATATAACCATCCATTTGCAACCTCATTTTCTGATATCTTATTGATGAGTGACGTAAAACAAAAAAATTTAGAGTCATCAATCTTAAATGGTCAAATTTGAGTCCTCATAACGTGTGATTGTTATAAAAATTTTCTCAGAATAGATCGATTCTGGATATCAAGTCCAATCACATACTAAAATTAAATAGCAAGAAATCAGGAAAAAGAAAAGAAGGAAAAATCACCGAATGGAGCTCCTCTCCATTTTCATTCTCTCTATTTTCTCCAAGTTCATACTTGGATGGAAGACATGTGTCATGACTAAACATCAATAGTAAAGACTTATTCTCTCTATTTTCCCCCAAGTTCTTACTTGAATGGAAGATATGTGTCATGGTTAAATATGAATGGTCCAAATTTAATTAATTGAAGTAAGGTCCTTGGAAAAGGATATAAAATGTCATTAAACTATTGAAATTGGTACAAAAATGCCCTCGATCCACTTATTGGGCCTAGCAAATCTTTGTGATCCACTTTTTAGTCCAAAAATGCTCTTCATTCACCTTTTTGACTCAATTATAGCCTTGAAATTAACAACCCTCTCTTTTCCTTTTTCCTTTTTAAATGTTTATTATGTTTCATTTTCTTACTGAATAAAATTAGACTTCTTTCCATAATGTATCCAAATTGAAATAATGTATCTCTTTAAGGATAAAGTGATTTTTAAAAAAGTGATTTATTAAAATAATTAACCAATTTAGCTTTCTAAAGTTTTTTTTAAAAAAAATATATAAAGTTCACGATAGAGTAAGTTTTTTATTTATCCAAAGAGTAAGTTTTTTTAATGTTATAATAAGAAATAAAGAAAACTATTCAAATTTGATTAAATAAGAAAAACTAAAGAAAGCTAAATCGGTTTTAATAAATTATTTTGATCCTTCAAGAGTTAATTATTTTGTCTAAATTAAATACAAGTATGTGCAGATTTTTTTAAAAAAAATTCAAAATATGTATTGTTGTAACTTTGGATTTTTTAAGAGTTTTTTTTAAAAGATTTTTTCCCTATAATTTATTAAATAAAAAAATACCTTCTTCATGGCCGTAAATTTTTTTTTTAAGAAAAACTACAGTAAAACTGCTAGTTAGTTTTTTTTTTTAATTAGATTTTTCACATATTTTGTCCAAACCAAAATAATTTTTTTTTTATAATCCAAAAATGAACTTTAAAAAAAATTATAAGATTTTTTTCGTAAAACACATATTTTGAGGATGGTGGTTTACTTTATTCCATAAAAAAAAGAATCATAATAAATATATGAAAAGGAAAAAGAAAATAGAGAGTATTGTTAGTGTCAGGGGTATAAAGTGAGCCAAAAAAGTGAGTGAAAGGCATTTTTGGACCCAAAAATGGATGACAAGAATATTTTAGGTCCAATAGGTGAATGAAGAACATTTATGTATCATTTTTAATTGTACGAGAGTATTTTTGACGCTTTTCTAATAGTTAAATAAATATTTTTTTAGCAATATTGAACTTTTAGATGATTCTTCTTTTAAATTCCTAGTTTTGTATATCTTTTTTTTTACCAAAATTAGATTTTGTATTTCAAGTTAATTTATTTATTGCGCACTCATTTTTTATTTTGATTTTTTTATCTTTAACAATTGATAAGTCAATTCTTTAATTAATAATCAAAGAAGTATCAATAGACTATTTTTTAAATTGATAATTTAATTATTTTATATTTTACAATATCATAGATTGATCCAATCAGTTTTTTTTTCTTTTAATTTACTCCAATAAACATTAGATATTTCTTGTTTCCCACTTTACATGTTTTTAAAAAAAAATAAAAATAGTTCAAATATAAAAAAATTGATAGCCTAAGTTGCGAAAGGAGAAAACTATTTGAAATATTTAAGAATGAAATAATATTTTACTAAAATTATGGAATTTACCAGAATATATGTAGAAAATTTACAATCTTAATCATGATTAAAATTTTATTTTAATCAATTAAATCTGAACCCTTCATATTTGATCTGTGTCAAAATTTGAAAAAATTGAGAAAAGAGAAATGGAGAGTAGCTCCATCCAAAATCACCTAAAGATTATGTCGGCAACGTAACCCGTTACAAAATACAAAACAAAAACTTTGACTGCTCTTTGATTTTATTCAGTATTTATGCAATTACTCATTTTATTCCTTTTCTATTGTTATGTTGTATTTTTTTTTTAATTAATTTGATTAACTTTTAAAGTTAAATGAGACTATATTAATTTCATATTTTAAAATAAAAATTTTAAATATTTAAAAATTATTTAAAAAGTACAATAAATTTTAATTCATTTTATATTATCAAAAAGACCAAAACAACACCTTTATTCATATCTGCCTAAAATGAAAGAAAAAGAAAAGGGTAATAGAGATATCCTTTATTGCTTTATCATTGCAATCTTCTTCAATCATAAAACTAATTATTCCGAACAAAGTATATATAAGAAGGCATTCACATATCCAGCACACAATTATTCATTTAAAATTCCATAAATGCTAAACACTCTTTACTCTTCAGTATCACATAATACAAGCATATTCACCATATATATATATATATATATATATATAGTGTTAAAATCCTCCCCCTCCCCCCACAAAAAAAAAAAGTAAGTAAAATTATATGTACCTAATAGCAGCTGCACTTTAGTGACAAGGTTTAAGAGGCTTGCCACAGAGACAATCATTGTAAGTAAAAGATGAAGCTTCAAGGTGGTCGAACGGTGAACCTGTCGGAATCTGGCCACAAAGATGGTTGTGACTAACGTCAAGGTGACCGATAAATGTGGCAGACGATATGGATTTGGGAATTCTTCCTTTTAATTTGTTGTGAGATAAATCCATTACCATAAAATAGGATCTTTCATCAAATGAATCAGGAATGTACCCTTCAATAGCATTCTTACTCAAGTTCAAAATGTTGATACGGGAATTAAGCAGACTAGGAGGGATAGTACCAGAAATATTGTTACCATCCAGATTTAATGTTGCAAGAACGTGCATATTTCCTAGAGATGGAGGTATGCTGCCAGAAAGTCTGTTCAATGACAGATCCAAATCAGAAAGCCTGTAAATATACGAAATAGAATATGGTATATGACCTGTTAACTTATTTCGACTCAGTAAAGATCGACTCAACATCCTTAATTTCCCAAAATTTGTCGGTATGTTTCCATAGATGCTGTTGTTTCGCAGATCTAAATGCATTAAAGATGATAAATTGGTTAAGGAACGAGGAATATAACCAGAAAGATTGTTCTCCGCTACGTTTAACACGGTGAGCCGACTCAATCGGCCTATATTGGAAGGGATTGAGCCGGTGAGCTTGTTTCCAACTAAGTCGATGATTCGGAGGAATGGTAAGGACGTAATACATGATGGTATAGGTCCAGTGATGCCTTTCCAATCTGCAATAGTAAGGCTTGATAGTCTTTCTAGTTTACATATAGACGGAGAGATCGTTCCGGTCATGTAACCGGTTCGATGAGCTTTTTCAAAGAGTGGATCCTCTGATTCACCTCGGAGGTTGATGTCAGCTACGCGGTGAGTTATGGGATCACAACTCACCCCGTACCATTCATGGCAACAGTTGTAACCTTTCCACGAGTTGAAAATCCCCAAGTGAGGTTCATTCAGGGCAGCTCGGAAGGCTAGTAATGCTGCCCGATCGGATGGCTGGCAGGAATGAATGGCTGAGATCATGCCAAGAAGTAGGATGGCAATGTTCATAAAGCTGCCCATCATGCGGGGTGTTTGTTTTGTTTCTCTCTCTAAAATTCAGTTTCTGGCAGTTTTTGCATGTGGATTATTCCTACTTCATGAACTTTGAACAGAGTGAGACCAGCTAGGGGTGCTTTATATAGTACAGTGAGGAGTTCCATTGTTCTGACGATTTTACCCCTCACGTGTGGTGTAACATTTTGAGTTAACAAGTCAACATGCGTAGGGATAAGGATTGAGACGGGAACCAAAAACAAGAAAATTAAAAGTTTAAAATCAGATTTATTAATTAGGTGAAGGTGATGAGAAATGGCTAGGTGTTGGACCACGTGGCCGCTAACAATCCAAGTTCCTGGAATGTATAAATTAAAAAAAAATAAAAAAAATATTAGAGCCTGAAAACGAACAGTTGGTTGCAATCAATCTATAAGTGTTAGTAAAACATATTAAAAGATCAAAAGAAAGATACTCTCCATCTTAATTTATCTTGACACCTTTTGCAAGTTAGCACGTTCTCTTCGTTTCAGTTTTGACATATGAGAGTATTACTTAATTAAAATCAGATACATTATTTATAGTGAAAAAACACTTTGCTCAAGAGAGAAACAACCACCACCTACATTTGTAGGATTTCAACAGTTTTATTACTTCAAAACTTGAGCAATGTCAACTTACAAACTCCTAACTCTCCACTCAACAAACTTCACTCACCTAGCTAGCACAAACAAGAGCCAAACGCACCCTCACAAACAACTCGCTCAAAAAAAAAAACAATCTCTTACAATTATTGTTACTAAACAATGATTCTAAGAAGATTGCAACAGTTTAAACAATCAAGAAAAATCTAACTCTAGATCATGCTTGAATGCTCTCGTGCCAGTGCTCTTGCTAGAACGATTCTTCGATTTTCAGACTTGCAAAACCTAAAACTACTAGGGTTAAAGATTGTTTACATAGTTAACCTTAGAGTCATTCCAGTCTAAGACTCCTTTTTTGAGTAGGGCACAAACTCTTTTCCTTGTAGAAATCCTATTTTGATGTTGCTTCCTTTCTGAGTCCGTTCCTAATTTTGCCTTATTTGGCACTCCATCTCCTAGTGGGATTCTGCTCCGCGACTCCTGGTACAACCACGTCAACATGGTTCTATTTTTCATCATCAAAATAACAAAGTTGTACTTGCACAAGTCCTAACAAATTCTCCCTTTTGACGATGGCAAACCTATGTATGTGATAATCCTGCAAACTTCCTCCTTTTGACATCTAAAAAAAAGACAAGTAGCACAGGAAAAAATGATATGCATCATAAGCACAAGCACACAAACATAGATAATTCACCAGGCACAACACATTAACACTACTGATATTAGCCATCCATAAGCATAAGTAACACAAGCAATAAGGAGACAACTAGACAATAAGTATTAGAGAACCAAGCATACACCTAGCCCACCAATGTCAACCATAGCAAAAATATACACAACCAAAGTAAAAAGATATCTATAGGAGCAAAAAAAGAGTAAGGATTATACAGAGCCAAAAAAATAGGACAGGAGAGCACTAAGGGTTAGGGGATGAGGAGGAAAGGCCAGATCCTAGCAGCTTGAGAAGCATATCCACCAGCGCCTTATGGTCCAATTATTGTTGAAGGAGCTGGTCATTGAGATGAAACACCTCTGCTTGTGAGTCACCCAGCTTATCCTTAAGCTCATCCACTTGAGCCTTGAGGCGAGCTTGTTCTGTCTTGGCCGCTTGAAGATCCAACATCATCTAGGACATAGGCCCGAGAGCCTTAGGAGGAGCAGGTGCATTATCAGCAACAGGGGAAGGAAGACAGTCACACTCCAAAGAAGTGGTCTTATCAATCATATCCTTTTTTGTTAAAGCCCTACTCACTCCCAAGGGATCCTGGTATGCTTTGAAGGTATAGGTCAACAGGTTGCCAAATGCCAACTGGTGGAGACCAGGCGCAGGATCAATAACACGTGCCATATGCCTTATGATCAAGAAGGGCCAGTCAACAGGTTCCCATAGATCAATGGCATGAGCAATCCCCATATCTAAAAACGTCGCCTCACGGCGACACTCACACTTTGGAAGAATACCTTTGTGGACAACCTCGTACAACAACTTAAGAAAAAGAGGCATTTCCCCCTTCAACACATTCCTTGGTGCATCAGTAACCCTACCTTAGTGAATTTACAGGTTAAGACATAACCATCATCATCCTTCCAAACATATTCAGCTAGATCCACTGATGGAACCCGCAATATCTCCCTCAAACCTAACCTTGTCGAACACAATCTCAACTCCATGAACTCGGGAGGTGGCAACACTACCCTCCAACATAGACAAGTTCTCATAAAACTCTACCACTTCTGGCTCAAGGACCATGGACTTAGTATCCAAGAACAGGTGCACCCAACCTTGAAAGGCAACGTGGGAATGGGAGCAGTATCAATAGAGGAGGTAGAAGAAAAAGAGAGTTCGTCGATGAGGTGATGATGTGATGGGAGAGGTAGTTGGGCATCAGACCAGTAGGGTTTTGACACGGTGAAGGGGTAGCGAGGCGGAGAGTGTGGTAGGTCCAATGAAGGTGAATGAGAAAAGTAGGGTTGAGGGTGACTGGTGGTGGGTGGTGGAGGGGAGGCGGTGGTTGGTAAAGATAGTTGTGGTGATAGGATGTCAGTGGAGGAGGGAGATGAAGGTAGTTACCCTTGAGACAAGGCTTGGGGTGGTGAAGTGGTGGCATTTTAGTCGGAGTCGGGGTATGAGACTAGGGCGGCCATTTTCTTTCTGAAATTCTTGAGGGGAATATTCATGCTTTTGGACAAGAGAGATGGACTTTAATTTTGTGCACAGATGGGTTTAAAAAGGCATTCTTGGAAATTTGAAGGGGTGCTAGGAGTTGATTGAAAGAATGTCTTCTGCAAAAACTGACACCATGAATTGGCTCTTGAGATCCCAAGAAAGGTGATCATTGGCGTTTTTGAGTTAGCAAGCTTCCCGCCAAAAATGGGTTAGACTGAGACTAAGGGACCAGGTTCAAATGCTGGAACTACAAACATTTTCTCTTAAAGCATGTGTATAGATAACATTATAAATTGATCATAGAAGGGCAAAGGTGTACCTGATAGTCGAATATTGAGAACCAATTGCTCCTTACCTTAATGTGATACTCCAGCTAGGGAAATTAAGGGTAATATTAGCAGTTCCCAGTAAGGGAGTCTAAGTGTAATCCGTTGGTTCAAGAGCTTGTGCAACATATACAAAGTCACTTATTCTGTACAAACTTGAAATTCAAATTGAAATTATTAGAAGTATGACTCATGTCCCCTTGATCAAACCCAAATGAAGTCGATTGAGCTCAAAGTATTCTCGACCCAAAGCTTTGGTAAAGATATCGACCACCTAGTCCTCAGCCTTTTAGAAAACCATTTCGATAATCCCCTTTCTATATTATATCGTAAGAAGTGGTGTCTCACATCAATGTGGTTGGTACGCTTGTGGTGAACCGGGTTCTTTACTATCTTCACATCACTCGTGTTATCATACTTTATGGGAATGCAATCAACTTTCACTCCATAGTCAAAAGTTCTTGTTTGATCTAGAGAAGTTCAGAAACATGAGGCAACAACAACATATTCTGCCTCAACAGTAGACAAGGCAACTGAGTTATATTTTTTTGCGTCCTAGGAGACTAAACATAATCCCAAAAAGCGTGCCATTCCTGAGGTGCTCTTCCGATCAACCAAGTACCTAGTGCAGTTAGCGTTCACAAATATAACTAAGTCAAACGAGGATACGATGAGGTACCAGAGGACTAGATTCATGGTTCCCTTGAGATATCACAGGATTCGTTTCACAACCTTGAGATAAGATCCCTTGGGTTTTGACTAAAAGTGGGCACACATGCCTACGCTAAACATAATATCTGCTCTGCTAGCGGTAAGATACAGAAGTGACCCTATCATCCCTCTATACTTGGTTTTGTCCACACCAACTCCTGCTTCGTCATTATCCAGCTTGGTTTAATCTCCATAGGGGTCACTTGTCTTGGAGTCATGCATGCCAAACTTTGTGAGTAGTTTTTTGATGTACTTTTGTTGATGGATGGAAGTACCCTCCGTTGTGTGATGAATCTGTAGACCTAGGAAGAAGTTTAGTTCACCCACAATGCTCATCTCAAAGTCACTATCCATGAGTTTTGCAAACAGTACTCCAAGGGCCTCATCAGTTCCACAAAAGATGATATCATCGACATAGACCTGAACTATAAGGGAATTAATACCTTTCTTCTTAAAGAATTGAGTATTGTCAATCTTTCCCGTGAGGTATCTATGACTTAGAAGAAAGCTGGATAATTTATCATACAAGGCTCTAGGTGCCAACTTCAGTCTATAGAGTGCTTTGTTTAGCTTGTATACATAGTCAAGATGTTCATGATCTTCAAAACCAAGGGGTTGCTTTACATATACCTCCTCCTGCAGATATCTGTTGAGAAAGGCACTTTTGACGTCCATTTGGTATAGCTTGAACTCCATATAAGCTGGAAATGCTATGAGCATTCTGATGGCCTCAATATGCGCCACAGGAGAAAAGGTCTCATTGTAGTTAATCCCTTCCTCTTGATTATATCCTTAAACCACAAGCTTGACTTTGTTCCTAGTGACTATACCTTGCTTATCCAGCTTGTTTCTTAAGACCCATTTAGTGCCAATGATGGAGCGGTGTTCAGGAGGGGGAAGTAGGTGCCAAACATTGTTGCATTAAAACTGAAGAAGCTCTTCCTACATAGCAGAGATCCATTTATCATCAATTAGGGCCTCTTTGACATTTTTGGGCTCCACCAGAGACACATATGTAGAAAAGGCACATATGTTTTTGAGTTTTGACCTGGTGGATATACCTGAGTCCATAGGAGTCAATAGATTTTCTAATGAACGAGAGCTCTTATGCTTCAAGTTATGACCTTGGTCCTTTGGCACTAGATCAGTATGTGTAGTAGTAGAGGAACCAACTCCATCAAATGGTGATGTCCTTGAGGACCCTGCTCCATCAAATGAACTTGGCCCAAGTGCCTTCCCACTTTCCTCACTGTTTGGGGTTGAAGTAGGAGGTGGAGCCGATTGAGTTGGAGGAGAAGGTGCACTGGGATTGCTCCCATTTTCATTATCAGAGTATCTTCTGCGATTTGACATCCCTAGTTCGTGTACCTGTTACTACAAAACTTTCTCGACCATAGATCTGGCCTCATCAAATATAACATGTGCACTTTATTCCACATGTTTTGTTCTTTTGTTGAAAAATTTGTATGCTTTACTTTGTACAGAATATCTTAGGAAAATTCCCTCATCACTCTTAACATCAAACTTCCCCAACACAACCTTTCCGTTGTTGTCCACATAGAATACACAGCCAAAGGAACAGAGGTGAGCTATATTTGGTTTTCTGCCTTTAAGCAGTTCATAGGGTGTTTTATTTAAAATGGGTCTAATCATGCATCTGTTGATAAGATAGCAGGTTGTGTTCATGGCTTCAGTTAAATATCTCTGGGGAAGGTTACTGGCTATCAACATAGTTCAAGCCATGTCTTCCACAGATCTATTCTTCTTTTCCACCACCCCGTTTTGTTGAGGTGTTCTAGGGGCAGAGAGGTTGTGGACCACTCCATTTTCTGTGCAAAATCTTAAGAACTTGGAGTGCTCAAATTCTATACCATGATCTATTCTCAAGCTTATCAGATGACAATTTCAATTTCTTTTGCACTAATGAACACATCAAACTTTTCATCCTTGGATATTAGAAAGAAGTCCATGTGAATCTTGAGTAATCATCCACAAGTACAAAAACGTACCTGTTACCTACTTGGCTTTGCACTAGTATTGTTCCATAGAGATCCATATGAACCAGATCCAATGGTCTGTGAGTGCTCATAAGACCAACTAGATGAAAGTTGCTTCTGATGTGTTTTCCTTGAGTACATGCACCATAGTCTTGATCCTCACTGAGTATAGTCCTTATGGAGGCGGAGTTTGTCACTTTGCACTCAGAAGCGATAAGAAGCATATCATTTCCCTTGTCACACATTTGAGAGACACTCAGCAGGTTGTGCTTTAGTGCCTCTACATAGTACACATTGTCAATACATTGGGACGGTGATGGTCCCACTTTTCCAATTCCTTTGATTTCACCTTGCTTTCCATTTCCAAAGCTGACACTTCTTGGAAATCATTCAGCAGAAGGAAGTTGCGTTTGTCTCTTGTCAAATGTCTAGAGCATGCGCTGTCTAAGTACCACTGTTTCAGCTTTCCTTCTACTAGTTCCTGTGATGTGCTGTCAAAATACATCACTTTTGATGCTTAAAACATGAAATTTTGTGTTCTCAATGCGATGTTAGTAGGTTTGATATGTTTTTATGTTTGTTTTGCAGGATTTCAGGGTTGGCACAATTTTGGGCAAAGTGTGCAAATTGCTGAAAGTGAGGTTCCAGAAGATCGTTTACAGGTTGTAGAATATTCTACAAGCCATAAAGAGGGTCTCGTGTACAATTCAAGTAAAGGGTGTATTTCTGAAGTTGAGTCTACGAACAACAGGTGAGCTATAGAGGACTTTACGAGCTGTAGAATTGGTATCGTGCCTTGAGGATCAGAAAGTGGGGATTTGTTGAAATTCCATTAGATGAAACCCCCTACGAGTCGTAGAACTTTATATGGGCCATAGAGGGATGTCATAGTAGACAATCCCAGAATTAAAGCAACAGTCCATGAAAGCTCGATTACGGGACGTAAACTGTTACACAACCCATAGAGTACCTCATAGAGCCTGCTGACCTAGTTATCCTATTTCATTTTGGTTTTGTATTTTAAACATTATAAATAGGTTTGTTTAGGTTACCTTTCATAGATAATGAGGAGGGAACAGTAGAAATTACCAAAAGGGAGGATCCAGCTCAAATTACCAAAGCAAAGGAGTAACTGTGGGATCTCAGATCATCCCAAACAAAGGCAAGCTGTCCTTAGGCAATAATAGCTCAGGGGGAGGGTCCGATTCTAATGGAAACAACAACTACAAAACTCAGAAGAAGTTACCAGTGACTTGTGAGCATTGTAGGTATAATGGCCACACAAAAGAAAGATTCTACAAGCTCATTGGTTATCCACTAGACTGGCCCATTAACAAGAAGAAGGGAGGATTTTAATATGCAAACCTTGCAGAGAATTGTCATGATAATTGCAATCCCAGTCAACAAATTAGCACTCAACTACCTCCATATTTCACTCAAGAACAGTATCAACAGATCATCCAATTGCTAAATAAAGGTACTGAGGGAAGTAATCACACTCCTACAGCAAATGCAGGTACTATGACTTACCTAAATACTAACACAGTCCATTCTAAGTAGATAGTAGATTCAGAAGCTACTAATCATATGACTTCAAGTTCTGAGTTAATATATGATTATAAACGGCTTCCAGAGTATGAAAATAGGTATGTACATTTACCCACAGGGGATGAAGCTCAGGTCATTCACACTGGAAAATCACATGTGTTGAAAGATCAGCTAGTCTCTAATGTTTTATTTCTTCCAGATTTTAAATACAATCTGCTGTCAGTCTCTAAACTAACCAAGGAATTACAGTGTTCAGTGAATTTTTTTCCTGACTTCTGTATATTCCAGGATCTTTACACTGGCTTGGTGAAAGGGATTGGTAAAGAAGAGCAAGGACTATACATCCTCAGAGGAAACACATCTATTACCCAGGCCTCTCACTGTATAGTAAATAAAGCTGGTAAAACAACTAAAGAAGCTCCTACATCTATCATTCTCTGGCATAGAAGATTGGGACATGCTCCACTAGAAATCATTAGAAGACACAAAACTCTCCAACATATTGCTCGTGAAGACCACAAGTGCACTGTTTGTCCTCTTGCAAACACACCAAACTTGCTTTTCCTTTGAGTAATTCTAATACTAAATCAGCTTTTGAATTACTACATTGTGACATTTGGGGCCCTTATAGAGTTCCTACTTACAATAATAATAGATTCTTTATCACAATAGTTGATGATCACACTAGATTTACTTGGTTGTTTCTTGTTCATTCCAAATTTGAAGTGCTTGTAGTACTAAAAGATTTTCTTGCAAGAGTAAACAACTACTTTTCTACATATGCAAAGTTCTCAGAACAGACAATGGTTGTGAATTCCTTAGCACTGATTTTCAATCTCTTATGTCCACTTTTGGAATCCTACATCAGACCTCTTGTGTTTATACTCCTCAACAGAATGGGGTAGTAGAGAGGAAACACAGGTCTATTCTTCAAGTAGCTAGGGCACTCAGGTTCCAAGCTGCCATACCTTTGAAATTCTTGGGTGAGTGTATCACCACTACAGTGTATCTAATCAATAGAACTCCATCTAGAGTCCTTAACTTGATTTCTCCCTTTGAACTTCTTTTTCAACATCCACCCACACTAACTCATCTCAGAGTATTTGGTAGCCTAGCTTATGCATCAAATACAAAAATCTCAGATAAATCTTCCCCCAGAGCCATTCCTAGTGTTTTTATGGGTTACTCATTAACACAAAAGGGCTATATTCTTTATGACATTCACTCCAAATCCTTCGTTGTTAACAGAATTGTAGTTTTTATGGAGTTAGTTTTTCCTTTCTTACACCTCAATTCCTCTAGAACTCCTCTGTTTCTAGTACTGGATCTCACAGTCCCAGAATCTTCCCCACTTCATTTATACACCTCTTCTACTGATTCTTCTCAGGAGGAGTTCACTGCTCCATCTTCCTCCCCTTAATCTGATCTAATGCCTAATAACCCCTCTACAAACCCTAACCAAGACCCTCCACTTCCTCCTAGAAGATCTTCTAAAGTCAAACATCCTCTTATATGGATGCATGACTTTGTCACTCCCTCAACTTCCTCATGTTCCTATCATGTGTCCTCCTATGTCATATACTCTCACCTTACTTCTTCCTATCAGCAAGCTTTATCAGCTTACTCTTCCATTTTAGAACCAACCTCCTTTCATCAAGCTTCCCAAGATCCTCTCTGGATTCAAGCCATGCAATCTGAGATTACCGCTCTAGAAGAGAATAATACATGGTCATTAGTTGATCTTCCAGCTGGTAAATCACCTATCGGGTGTAAGTGGGTGTAAAAAGTAAAATATCAAGCTTCAGGGGTTGTTGAGAGGTACAAGGCCATATTGGAAGCCAAAGGGTATAATCAAAAGGTTGGCCTAGACTATTCTGAAACTTTCTCACCTGTTGCCAAGATGGTAACTGTCAGAACATTAGTTGCACTTGTTGCATCATGTCACTAATCCATTTATCAAATGGATGTACATAATGCTTTCTTAAATGGTGACTTACTTGAGGAAGTCTACATGACTATTCCTGAAGGGTTTGTCAGACAGGGGGAGACTCAGAAGGTCTGCAAACTTAACAAATCATTGTATGGTCTAAAGCAGGCTCCTAGGCAATGGAACAGGAAATTAACAGATGCTCTATTACAGATGGGATTCGTTCAGAGCCACTATGATTACTCACTCTTCACAAAATCAGTTGGTAAAGAGAGAGTGATCATTCTGGTATATGTAGATGACCTACTTACTACTGGAAGTAGTCAAGATCTTCTAAAACAAACAAGGAAGGACTTGCAACTGCAATTCAAAATGAAGGATCTTGGGGAGTTGAAGCTCTTCCTAGGTATTGAAGTGGCCAGGCCACAAGAAGGAATAATAATGTGTCAAAGAAAATATGCATTGGAGTTGGTGTCTGAAGCTGGGTTTGGTGGAGCCTTAGTATCTCGGAAATCAAAAAAACAAGACACCATCTCAAGGAGTTCAGCTGAGGCAGAGCTTAGAAGCATGGCTGCCTGTACAGCAGAGATCATTTGGCTTACAGGACTACTTAAAGAACTGGGAGTGCAAGTCAGACAGCTTATTGAGCTAATGTGTGATAGCAAAGCTGCAATTCAAATTGCAGCAAATCCCATATTCCATGAAAGAACAAAACACATTGACATTGATTGCCACTTTGTAAGAGAGAAGATCAATCAAGGACTGCTCAAAACCAACCATGTATCAACCAAGGAACAATTAGCTGATACACTTACAAAAGGACTAGGAAGAACAACACATGAATACCTACTAAGTAAACTTGGACCGAAGAACCTCTTCAAGCCATCGGCTTGAGGGTTAGTGTTGAGTGGATTAATAACAAGCTGATGTAATATAACCATCACTAATCCTAATTAGTTAGTGAGCTAAGAAGTAGTTAGGAGGTGGTTAAGTATTAGTTACATTGACAACAACTGTCAATGTAACTATATATACATGTATCAGCTTCTATTTCAATGTAACAGACTATTTCTTCTTAGAATTGCCTCTTCCTCACTCTCTGCTCTTCATCTCCATCTTCTCATTTCTTCCTTCACTAACAGTTTCGTGATAGAATTCAACAGCCTGCTTAAATTTTGATAGCAAATTGTACTATACTAAAAATGATCTATAGAGAAATTAATAAACAATAATAGCTTAATTATTGCTTATATTTATATAAAGAGAAAGAGGGGGGCATACTTTTCGTAGATGTTCTTCAATCCTACAACGACATTTGATTCAATTGCGTTTAGCTAATGTTGGTCTCTTTGTTGATGTGCATATTGTAGTCGTTAAAAAACTTTTTTTACTGTATAATATTATCTAAATATCTTTTTTCTTTTTTTGATAGTGGCTGATATTTATTTTTATTATAGATACCAGATGACTAATATAATAATTGAGATGTAGGCACATGGCTGCTATGCAATAACATCATGAAGGAAGGGTTTAATTAGTTTTTTCATGGAAAAGGAATTTATATCCGCAAGAATAGTTAGGTCCGAAGTGGCCTAGGTATAGTACGTTGCTCCAAATCGTTAATCAAAGTAAAGATATCTTTTATTTTATACATAGTATTTCTATCAAATGAAATCTGTGACACGTATTCGTTTTCATATCTTAAAACTAAACAACCCCTAAAATATATTAAGAATTGTCCTCTCTGTCATTTGACTACCCATCACAGCAAATCTTGGTTTATATATGAAGGTGATATTGTTAAATAAAATTTTATATGTATGTTACTCATGCAACCAAGAAGGAAGTACCATTTAGCCAACATGTTGTTGGATCTCCTACAAAAACTATTCATCCGTTTAAAAAATAATAGGCATTTTTCCCCTTCTTTTAGTTTTTGGCAAAGCAAATTTGCACGTGATATATATAAGATCACAAAATTAAAGAATATTTTATTAAATTTGACATAATTTTAATGTAAGATCACAAAATTAAAAAGTGTCTTTTATTTTCTTAAATTTCGTATCAAGTCAAAACATGTCATTCTCTTTTAAAGGAGGGAGAAATAGTATAAGAAATTTATTTGAATTGACTTGTTTTAAATGTTTTTTAAGTATGCACAAATTAAAAAAATATTTATAAGCGCTTAATTTTAAACTAAAAATAAGCCAAAAGTCATTATTAAAATTTTTACGAGCTAAAAATTAATGCGAACAAGCTCTAAATCTAGTGAAACAAGTCATTCCAAATTCCCAATAATTGATGAGTGAATAGTGAAGGAAAGAGCTAGAAAGGGTGGGTAAAGTAACTATCCAGCTACCTTTACTGTTGAAACTTGTGGTGTATTGGATAAATATATTATAGGAAAACGTTTTTTCAACGGGCTCTATGTGATATTAATTTAATTTAATCGAGCTTTGGACTATTTTTTTAATAAGCTTTATGTGATATTAATATAATTTAATCGAACTTCAATGCGATAGGGAAGAATGAAAAGAAAAACAAAGCTGGCTAATTTTTGAAAAGAAAGTTGTCCTCTTATGAATATATACCAAACTATCCTGTTTTGTGGTCCACTAACGAGCTATCACATGCGTTGTCTTGCAAAGCATTAATCGTCGGCATCTCATTGCAGCATCGCATCAACTGTGCTGATGCGTGAACAGAATTAATGAAGAATCATATTTGCCCTACTGACCTTCTATTGATTAATACGGTGAACTGAAAATCATGAATCTAAAGGGTCTAAATCACAATAGAGGCAAAAGATACGATGATATGTCATATAGATGAAAAAGAGATCGCACTCAAAATTTGAAATTTATAGGTTTGAGTAATAATAAAATTATAATTTATTCTTTATAGTTCATATTAAGTGATTTATTTAGTGCATAACACATTCTTTAGGAAAAATATAAGGACATATATCTATTATTCCTAAACTATTCTCCTAAATAAGTATAGTAGTTAAGATTCTCATTAAATGAAGAATAAATAAAAAAAGAATTTCAATGATTCTCTTAATCTAAAAATAGTTTACTTATTTTTAAACTATAAAAACAATTTCATCAATTACTTAATATGAACTAGAAGGAATAATATGCTGCAAAGATTGAGTCTAAGTAGCCACCATGGTTGTGCTCTCTATTACAATTGGATTTGCTAAATAATTACTCTAGATAGTTGCCAAATTTCTTAATTCGTAACAGAATTTGAGCAAAATCTTATATGTTCGCGTAAACCTATTTGTTACAAGTTAAATTTGCCTGGTACAAAGTTAGTTGGCATTTGTGCTGTCAAGAAATATAATTTCTTTTTCATGAGTAGTTTTAATTTGACACAATTTTTTTTAAAAAAATTATAATTTAAAATAAGTCATTGATATTATTATGAATATAAATCATTTAATGTTCAGATAAGTTGACATAAATGCGACAGACCACTAAAAATAAGGGTTAAGTGACAGAACGGGCCAAAAAATACCTTGATATCTTTCCATTTACGTGTAAATCTTAATGGACTGAATTTCTTACATATTTTGATGAAAGAAATCAGATAATTAATAAAATATTCAAAAATATATAAAGTAATTTAGGTACCATCATTATATACCGTATAAAGGGGGAGGAATTGCTGCGTGATAACAATTAATGGAAGGAATTGAATTGAATTAAAACCAACCAACCTGTTAGAATTTATTGTTCCCATTTACGAAGAGATCGCCCATGATCTTTATTATGTGACATGTCATTTCTAAATTAAGCTAATCAATACAATTCGAGATAATGAATTGATAATGAAACAACCATACCTTAAACACTGTTTTTACTAAACCATTCTTTACCTTATTTTGTACATATATTATCTTTGTTTGCCGTTTTAATAAGGGCTACAATAGTTTACCCAATTCTATTTTCCCTTTTCATAAAACTTCATATGGATAGAATAGAATATATGTTTTGGTTGTTTTAAAGTAATCAGAATTGTAGTAGTTTATATGTGTAATCATATAAAATTTGTTAAAATAAATTTTATAAAATGATTCAAATTATATTAAATTCAAAATATATTAGTCTAAATAAATACTATAAATTAATATAATTGGGTTAATTAATTAAGTTCAATAAAGTATGGATTTAATTAAAAGCCCAAGTTCAATTATTTGTACTACAAAAAATAACCCACTTTATTAGACCCAATATCCTCTCATCCAAGAGGCCCATCTTGTTGCCACGTGTCAAATGACGTGGAACGTCAAGTCAAACAAAGAAGCCAATAGGATCATGTCATGTGTCAAAATGGCAGACCCATTTCAGTAAAACTCAATATGTCATGTCACTTAAATCTGATTGGCCAGGAGAAAGCCCGATTCCATCATGACTCCTCTATTCTACAACTATATATAGGCATCCTCATAATTCAAAAGAGAGATCAAGAATTCTAACAAAAAAGCTAGAGAGAGCTCGTGGATCAAACGTCACAAATTTCTCTACAAATTCAAGAATTCAACCATTCAAGTTCAAGAACAAGCTTAAAAACAAATTCAAGCTTCAAGATCAAGAACAAGAATAAATTCAAGTTTCAAGATCAAAATCAAGAACAAAATTAAGATTCAAGATCGAACTTCAACTTCAAGATCAAGCTAAAGAACCCTTGAATTTATACTTGAAAAGGTGAATAAGAGGATTCATAGAGATTGTAACACTCGCATATTGAAATAAAATACTACTATTGTCGTGATATTTTCAGTCCTGATTATTATTTTCTTGACGTGAATTTTATTGTGTACAATATACAACAATAACAACATACCCAGTGAAATCCCACAAGTGGGGTCTTGGGAGGGTAGAATGTACGCAGACCTTATCACTACCTCACAGAAGTAGAGTGGTTGTTTCCTGGGAACCCTTGTCTCAACAACCCATAAGTAGAATAAACTAGATATGACAAAAAGGAAAGGAAAGGAAAGGGGTAAGAAAAGGATAGCGATAGAGATAGGAAGAGCGACTACTAGATGATAAACATATGATATTATGTAAATATGATAAATTTAACACATAATATATATACCCATGATATACAGACTTGACAACACCTACTACCCTACAATACCCCACGACTAGACATCAACCTAACCTTGCTAACCTATTAACCTTCTACTTTAGTTCGCGACCTCCACTCCTTCCTATCTAAGGTCATGTCCTCGATGAGATCAAGTTTCGCCATATCCTGTCTAATCACCTCTCCCCAATACTTCTTCGGTCTACCTCTACTTCTCCTAGTGACTCCTAATCCAACCTCTAGCACCTCCTTACAGGAACATCGGTATCTCTTCTTTGCATATATTTAAACCATCGCAGTCTCGCTTTCCTCATCTTATCAGCCATCGGGGCCACCTCTAGCTTCTCCCAAATAGTCTCATTCCTAATCTTATCCCTCCTTGTGTGCCCACACATCCATCTCAACATCCTTATCTCTGCGACATGCATCTTCTGAACATGTGCATTTTTTATTGGCCAACACTCCACCCCAAATAACAAAGATGGACTAACCACCATTCTGTAAAACTTACCTTTGAGTTTAGGTGGTATCTTTTTGTCACACAATATTCCAGAGGCAAGCCTCCATCTAGACCATTCTGCCCCAATACGATGTGTGACATCATCGTCGATATCGCTACTACTCTGAATGATGGACCCCAGATACTTAAAGTTTTCCCTCTTGGGGATAGGTTGAGTGGCAAGACTCATATCAATGTCTGCTACATCCCTCGCAACACTAAATTTGCACTCCAAGTATTCTGTTTTGGTCCTGCTCAATTTGAATCCTTTGGACTCCAAGGTGTGTCTCCACGCCTCCAACCTATCATCAACTTTAGTCCGAGTCTCATCAATTAATACTATGTTATCTGAAAATAGCATACACCATGGAACCTCCTCTTGTATAGATCGCGTTAGCTCATCCATCACTAGGGCAAACAGGAAAGGGCTCAACACAGATCCTTGATGAAGTCTCATCTCAACAGGAAAATATTTTGAGTCTCCTCCCACCGTTCTTACCCGAGTTTTGGCTCCGTCGTACATGTCCTTACTCGCCCTGATATATGCCATTGGGACACCTTTCACCTCTAGGCACCTCCATAGAACATCCCTTGGCGCTTTGTCATAGGCCTTCACGAGATCAATAAACATCATATGAAGGTCTTTCTTTCTTTCCCTATATTTCTCCACTAATCTCCAAATAAGGTGGATTCCTTCAGTAGTCGACCGCCCAACATGAATCCAAACTGGTTCTCCAAAATAGACACTACCCTTCTCACCCTCATCTCTACCACTCTCTCCCAGACCTTCATAGTATGACTTAACAACTTGATACCCCTGTAATTGTTATAATTTTGAATATCCCCTTTGTTCTTGTGTAATGGAACCATTGTACTCCTCCTCCAATCATCAGGCATCTTGACGGTCCTCATAATAGCATTGAATAGTCTAGTCAACCACTCTATGCCATCCTTGACCATGTTCTTCCAGAAATCTACCGGAATCTCATCGGGTTTGACCGCTCTTCCTCTCTTCATCCTATTGATAGCCCTTCTAACCTCCTAACTTTGAATCGCCTACAATAACAAAAATCACGATGACTTTCAATGTGTGTCAACTCAACCAGCTCATTGATTCTATCTCCTTTTTCATTTAAGAGTTTATGAAAGTAAGCTGGCCACCTTAGTTTAATGGACGTGTCATCCACCAACACCACACCCTCCTCATCCTTGATGCACTTCACTTGGTCCAGGTCTCAAGTTTTCCTTTCTCTCTCTTTAGCGAGCCTATACAATCTCTTGTCCCCGCCTTTATCACTTAGCTCCTCATATAAGTGCTCAAAAGTTGTTGTCTTAGCATTCATCTCCTTAAGCATTCGCTTTTCATCTTCATCCCTACACTCTAGCCACTTCGTGTAAGCAACCTTCTTATCTTTCACTTTGGCCTGAACTTCTTTATTCCACCACCAGTCGCTCTGGCATCCATAAAAGGCCCCTCTCGAAACCCCTAGTACCTCGACAGCTGCCTTTCTAATGCAATCAGCAGTAGGGTCCCACATACTATCACATATCCACCACTACTCCAAGCCTCTAAGTTTCTCAACTTTTCTTCCATCTCATTAGAAAGGGCAGGAGTCAAGTCTCCCCATCTAATCCTCGGTTGGGCGTAAAAAACCTTCCTCTTCTTATCTCTCTTAATCTCTATATCCATCACTAGAAGCCTATGTTGAGTATAAATATTTTCACTCAGAATAACTTTGCGATTCTTACAAAGGCTTCTATTACCCTTCCGAAGAAATAGGTAATCAATTTCAGTCCTAGCTACCGCACTTTGAAAGGTTATCAAGTGATTTTCCTTCTGGAAATATGAGTTAGTAATAACTAACTCAAAGGCTTTGGAAAAATCCAAGAGAGACGTCCCACCCCCATTCCTTTCCCCCAAACCAAAGCCTTCATGGACATCTTCAAACTTGCTACCCCCGATATGCCCATTAAAGTCTCCCCCAATGAAGAGTTTTTCCGTCACTAGTATGCCTTTCACCACCTCATCCAAATCTTCCCAAAAGAGCCTCTTGACTTCCTCATCTAGGCCCACTTGAGGTGCATAGGCACTAACTACATTCACTACGTGCCTACCCACCACAAGTTTAATAGACATCATCCTATGGTTAAACCTCCTAACCTCCACTATATATTCCCTAAGATCCTCGTCTACTAGTATACCTACACCACTTCTATCCCTAGAACCACCCAAGTACCATAACTTGAACCCGTCTACGTCCTGAGCTTTGGTCCTTACCCATCTAGTATCCTGAACACACGCTATATCAATTTGTCTCCTTTTAAGACACTTAACCTAGCTCTATGGATTTCCCTGTAAGTGATCCTATATTCCACGATCCTACCCGTAATTTAGATAATTTTGTGCCCTTCTTACCCCCTACCTCTTACCCCCGACCCCAACCGACAACATGACCTTACTCCACCATTAGACCCAGACGCCACTAACTAAGCACTAATAACTCTCTAAGCTAACAATATCCAGAACAAACTCTCACAAATAATCAGCCGAACACTAAAATAATATCGTTATTGTGTACAATATGAATAACATATTTAATCGAGTACATGTTACTAAATCATTTGGAGCTAAATTTAGGAATTCAGAATTGATGGAACTATATATACAAAAAAATAAAACCAAATATTTTGATTGATACTGCTATTCAAAATGTAAAGAATAGAAACACTAAGGTTTGGTAAGGAGGGAATTTGACATCCAAAATTGATGTCGGTAGCATTGTTCTTCCTATTCTTTTTTATCTCAGTTTTTCATTAATCGAAAATTCCACTAATGAATTCAGTATACATGTTAGAGGCTTTCTAGGACAAAAAGAATCCAAGTGGGTCAGCTATTTGAATCATAATCTTCTTTCTTTTAAAAGATTTTGCATTTTCACAATTGAAATGTCATACAAAAATCTAAATCAAATGACATTTTCTTTTCGCTCCTTCAATGCATCTTCTACAATGTTAAAGAACGGTTGGTTTTGCATTGTAATATAATATATTAAATTGGGTTAATAGATGATTTCATATTCAGGCCACATGTTTTTATTTTTTATTTACAGCAATTCCTTGTAAATGTTAGCGGCTATTGACAAATTGGCAAGATCGATTTCATTTTTCATTAAAACCATTAATATAACCTCTTGCTAATACATTAATTTGCTCATAATTCTACCTCACTATACTTTCTAATTCATGTTTTTTTTAAGACATAGTTTCTCCATTTATTTATCCCATTTACTATCCATAATCTTCTTCACTACAAGAAACAATTCCTCGCTATAAATAGTGATGGTCTTACACTATTTTGTGTACAAGAAAAAGTTAGTAAAAAAGAAGTGTTGTTATTAGTTGAAGGGAGATGTTCTTTATGTGAAGCTTTGAACTCAATTTTTGTATGAAATTTGTTTTGTTGTACTTTGTGATTGAAACGATTATATCTTGGAGGAGACAAATCAAGAAAATTATTATTGGACCAGTGAAAATTTTTATTACAGTGGACTTGAATATCCTTAAAAGAGAGTGAGATATTTACGCCTCAGCATGATGATATTTCATTTTGTTTTTCGATTACAATTTTTAATTTCACCAATAATTTTAAGGAGAGTCAATGACTACAATTGAAAAATCTATGCATGTTAAGATGAGAGATCTTAACAAAGCCATTTCAAGGCTCAATAGTACTCATTTCAAGAAATAAAAGAGTAAAATATTTTTTTACTTAAGCCTTCTTAATGTTTCTTATGAGCTAACAAAGAAGAATCCTAAGTAGTCAACTTTTTCATAAATGATGATGAACTTATTTCTCTTTAAGAGAAAGTGATGAAAAGTACAATGACAATATCTACAAGTATCGATATTGTCTTATTCACTATCTATATTATTATAATCTTTATGATTATTATAATAGAACTTATATTGGTGCAAAAATAATTGAAAAACATTACAAAGTAAGTATGATACAAAAGAGGTTAAAGCGAAAAATATGCTACTAGCATAATATATTTATTTTTTCAAATGACGGACAACAAATTAGTGGTAGACCAAGCTCAAGACTTTATAATGATTCTTGAGAGCTTAGATCTAAGGATAAAATTGTTTGTGACATAGTAGATAATTTTTCACTTTCTTGAAAGATATTTTAAAAAGATTATGCGCTACAAACAAAAGAAAATCTTTTTTGAGACGTTAATAATGCGAGTCCGCATGGAAGAGGAAGCAAGGAGCCAAGATACACTTCAATTAGAAGAGAGCAACATCACAACAAATACAATTAAATTTAATTACTTCAAATAATGCTACTACTCTTGACACTCACAAAAGTACTTCTTTGAATCCGAAGAAGAAATTTTTTAAGAAAAATAATAGCGGACATCCAAAAACGAATGGTAAAAATAATCAAGCACAAAATTGACAAGTTCAAGAAGCAAGATCATTCTTTGTTGTAGCAAAAGTGAACATATTGTTCAATTATATAAATTTTAAAAATGTGATCCTGCACCTCAGACAAATATTATTGAAGAGCTAGCATTTCGTGCATGGATAAGCTCACACTTACCCGTTAATTTGGGATTCAAATTTGAGATTTTCCTTGGGAGGTATCGAAAAGGATTTTAGGAGTCTCAGATGTATAGTAGCACTGCATCTTTGATGCAGTCATTAATTCTCTAATTGAAAGGCAATAGCATTGATGGTACTAACTATGATATATGGGTAAGGCAAAAAGGTAGTAGTTCAATCTAGACATAAACATAGTTGAGAATGGCAATAAATGGTCGAAAGAATCTAGTGCAAATCGTAATATATGTTGATAAAGTTTGATTTTAAAAATATATTCCTTTGAGAAGCTCAATGCCATCACGCTTGGTGATTCTCGAACCCCTCAGGGATTTAACTTTGAATATATATTTTATACTTCTTTCATTAAAAAAAATGGATGTCTAATTTTTTTCAGGATCGTCTCGACCATAATGTCACTAAAGCAACCACTTGGGGCCCCAAATTTTGTAGAGCCCCAAATTTTGTTCTAAAAATCTATATATCATATATTGATAAATTTGAAAAGAACTTTTTGGGTAGAAAATAAAATAATCGCGATTTACTTTATTTAAATGGAAGTCATTGTAATAATTAAGAAACAAAATAGTTTTTACTTAAATATAATATTGTTACTTACGCAACTACTTATTTTGTTGATTTATTTATATTTTGCAGATTATCATGAACCCAAACTATTATTCTTACATATATTACATCTTTTTTTATTTCTATTTCTAATTTAACTCACTCATTATCTAAAGTCTACCAAACGATATCACCTTTTGCAATATGCATAATATACTGTTGTATGTTTATAAAAAATTTAAATTTCAAGCATTGCAACACATCAATACTATGTTTGTGTCATTATATTAATTTATCAAATTTAACACAACTATTTCAATATAATTATCTAAACTTTTCAAAATTTTGAGTCGGATTTGATAATATTAATTTTATATTATTTTTTCATTAAAATTTTCATAGTTTGCATTCTTACTTCATAAAATAGTATTACGTGCATCCTGCCTTCTCGAGACTTCACTTGTAAAATTACATTGAGTATGTTATAGTTATCAAATTTATAAATGTAAAAAAAATAATTAAGTCTCTCTATGAAATTAGGCTTTAGACCCCTAAACTTGTTGATATTGCCCTGGTTTTCTTCTAAATAAGACAAATTTTAAACAGATTATTGAATTTAATTAATATGTAATTGTGAAAAGGATTATTTTTGTGATAAAGGGGTAAGTTTGTGATGGGATGTTTAAGTTGAATGTCGAAGTGGGTAAGGTTTCTATTATGTTTTCAAGCTCTCTTTTAGTACTTTTTGACGAGCTTGTTTGTATCATATAAGTGGTCGTTATGTGGGAATTATGAGTAGTTTAAAATTAATAACAAGATTAAAAAGAATTTTACGAAGTATGAGGCTTATAGTAAAATCAAAATAATTAAAAGACCTCATTTTTAAGTTGAAAGAAAAATCAATTTTTCAAAATTAGTTCATATTGATGTTTGTGTATTTAGAAGAATTTTTACTCATAAAAGAAATATATATTTATCATTTTTATTGATAATTTTTTCAAGTAAGCATTTACTTGATGAAAAATAAAAGTGACATTTTTGAAATTTTAAAATTTATCTTCGTGAGATTGAAAATCAGTTTGCAAGAAAAATAAAAAGAATTAGAAGTAATAGTGATCGTTAATATGCATCTAATAAGTATATTATTTTGTTAGATCACTGGAATAATTCATGATACTATTCCTCCTTATTCTCCTATAGCTAATGGTGTAAAAGAAAGAAAAAAAAAATGAATTTTTGTTTAAATTGACTAAAGTCATGCTTATTAAGTTAAATGCATATCTAAATTTGTAGGGTGAAATTATTTTAACGGCTTGTTATGTATTGAATTGTGTGCATCATAAAAAAACTAAATTAAGACTTTTTGAGTTAAGGAAAAGACATAAGTCAATTTTGGAATATCTAAGAGATTTCAATTGTATAGTCTTTATATGGCTAATGAATCCCACAATTACAAAGTTGGGACAAAAATGACTATTTATGATATTCTTGATTATGCTTTAAATAGTACAACCTATAAAGTTTTTAATTGAAAATAATATAATAATAATAATAGAATAATATAATTATATTTTTTATGAAATAATTTTTTACTCTAAAAATAGTACTTATCAAAGAATTGAAAAATATTTTTTCACTATCTATTTGAAAAATAAAAAAAATTAAGGATCTAAGAAGAAGCAAAAGAGTTAGAGCAGATAAAAGATTTTGATATTAATTTTAATGTTGGAGATGATCCCTCGCTTTACAAGAAGTTCTATCTTCATATAATGCAATATTTTGCAAGAGACTATAAATGATAAAATGAAATCATTAATTTTTTTTTAAAAAAACATGAAAATTTAGTTGATTTATCACTAGATTGTAAAATAATTGGGTGCATATAGATCTTATGAAGAAATTAAAAATTGAATGGATCTATTGATAAATATAAGGCTAGACTAGTTGATAAAGATTTTAAGCACCTAGAAGACTAGAAGTTTTTGATAAACATGTTGTAAATCATTTTTATTTAAGTGTTTACTTGTTTCTTGTTCAAAGTAAAACTAATGTGGTATGTCATGAAGAATATGCTTACTTAGTTGAAAGTTTGAGACATATTACTGATTTTACTAGTATCACACCTCAGGAGAGTATCCTGGACGTGGCCGACACTCAGAGACTATTGCTAGTTCCCAAGTGAACCACTTGGCCTCGTCACATTTATTCAATCAATATTCAACGTATCGACGGAAGACTAAAGACAGTATAAAGGGTGGACAATCTCAATAAGTAAATGATCAAATCAACTCAATAAGGCTAGTCAGAAAGAAATTAGCCCAAAATAAATATTCAACTCACGACAAATCAAACTCTAGTCTATGAAGCCTCTATCAATTGTTCAATGGTGCCAAAGACAGACCCATGACTACATCAAATCAAAATAAAACTAATCCAAAGTCTTACTTTAAAAAGTTAGATGAAACAAATCATGTGCATCCTCCGAAGTCAAGAAGGAATCACCAATCAGCTGATGTGCGAAATACATCTTCAACGGAGTGCTTGTTGATGATCTCTTATACCTGTCTCTGCATAATGAAATAATGCAGTCCAAGTGGACGTCAGTATGTGGAATGTATGAGTATGTAAAATGGCTGAATGAAACATGCATCAAGATAGAATACTATCAACTCAAACAACTCAAATCTATAGATAAGGAACTTAATCAAAATGTCAAGTGTCTATCTAAAGAAAGAATAAAGAGTAGACAATGACCCAAATTCAATCAAAGTACTGTCAATATAGAACCTATTTGGGAGTTTCTCTTATCTGACAACAATCACATATGAGCTAGTGATTGTACAACGATCTCGCCGATGTTACCACAATCGTTCCATACTTTTAGGTAGAGAATAAATCAGATCCATAATGGATCTGGTCAATCAAGTCTGCTATTATTTCAAGGACTTCCAATCAAGAGAAATATCTGATTTAACGGTTCAATCCTCACCTATGCTAGGCGGCGTAGTTGATGAGTTCGCGTTGGGCTTACTCTTACTCATTTCGGTGCTCGATACTCCTTCTAAGAATTAATGCTATAAGGCAATACATCTCAATTAATCAGATCAATCAATCTCATAAGGATTTTTATCCATCGATTCTATGACAAGGGGGCCTTTCGGCCTTTCAATCATCTAATCAACTCAATTCTTAATAATATCTTTCAAAGGAACTTAGACCACTCATTAAGAGGACCATCAATTAAACCAATCTTTAGAGTTAAATTATGGGGACTCTTAGAACCATCAAGTTCTATCAACCTATCATCATGCTCACATCACAATTACAATTACAATCAACATTCTCAAATCAAGGCTCTAGACTCAATCCCAGGTTCATTCATGCAATCTTTTATAAAATAACATACAGGGTTTATACAATAACTCATGAAAAGTATTTAATCAGTAAAATCAAGTTTATGATGATCATCAACATATGAAAATACATAGAATATATATAATTTACAAGAAAACAATAAAAAAATATGCATCTGGACTCAATGCAATCACAATCTTTCTATTACCATCAATAGGGACACATGGAAGGACAATTTCATATTTTAGTTTAACTTTACATACCTAGTATGGAGTTTGACAATCAACCTAGCTATAATTCGTCCTCAATTCTCTTGAACCCTCTCTCTTCCCCTCTTCTTCTTAGTCCTAATTTTCATTAGAAGTTTAGAAATATTTAAAAATGGGTGTTAAAACCCTTTTTGCTCTTAAAACAACTTATTTTGATTGTGCTTCAAGTTTAGGAGGGGTTGAGAAAAATCTAGAATGATCCTCGTGAAAAACTAAAAATTTTCCCTTTGGTGTACCAGGTCCGCGTTGTGGACTTGGTCATTTTTTGGGGTTTTCATCGAAATTCTTCCGATCGAGTTTTCTTATCCTATGAAAAATATTAGGATCACAATAAAGTATAAATCTACGATAAGTCTGTGATGCGAACATGTCATGCACTTCTCTAGATTTGTGTTTGCGCATCAAAAAAATATCTTTTGATCCGGTTGTGCTAAAAATAAACCAAGACCATTTTTTCACACAATTTTTTGTTTTGATGATCGTATTTTTAGCCTTGGATTTGCCAACAGAGTTTGGAAAACACATTATGCGAGTGTCTCTTATCTAGGAGTATTTTGGTAATTTTATTGGGTGTTACATTATCTCTCCCTTGGAATCATTTATCCTCGAATGAAGAGTAAGGATGGACATCAAGGAACGAATAATAATCAAGACTCCTCTCGACACTAAATCAACCAATCAACAATCTAGACAATCGATGTTCAGACTCAAGAATAGACAAATCAACTCAGGGATAGACAAATCAATTCAAATCAAGATAAGGATGTTACCTTCAACATTTTCATCATCAGGTACGAATAGATTGCAGGTATTTAGCTTTATATCTTCCTTAGCTTCCCACGTGGCTTTCTTAATGAATTGATTTCTCCACTGGACCTTTACTGAGACTATCTCTTTGGTTCTCAATTTACGAACCTTACGATCAAGGATTTGGACCGGAACTTCTCCATAGGACAAGCTATCTTTCACTCCAATACTATCAATGGGGACTACCAATGAAAGATCCCCTAAGCATGTCTTCAACATTGAGATGTGAAAAACCTGATGAATCACGTCTAGCTCAAAAAGTAACTCTAACTCATAAGCAACCTTTCCAATCCTTTTTACAATCTGGTAAGGGTATATAACGAGGACTTAACTTCCCCTTTTTCTCAAACCTCATGACACCCTTCATGGATGACGCTTTTAAGTATATCCAATCACTCACTTCAAATTCTAATTCTCTCCTTCTCACATTAGTGTAGGATTTCTGGCGGGTCTATGCAGTCTTCAACCTTTCTTTAATAACCTTCACCTTCTCTATCGATTGATGGACAAGATCAGGTCCAGTCAACTTTGCTTTTCCGACATCAAACTACCCAATTAGTAATCTACACCTTCTCCCATACAAAGCCTTATAGGGTTATCTAAATACTTGCATGGTAACTATTATTACATGCAAACTTAATTGAGGGTAGGTGATAATCTTATTTACCTTTGAAGTCAAGAACACACACCCTCAACTTCTTCTCCAACGTCTAAATGGTATGCTCTACCTGGCCATCTGTCTGGGGATGAAAGTTAGTACTCAAATTCACCTTCAAATCCAGTCCATTCTGAAAAGATCTCCAAAATTGAAAGGTGAATTAAGCTCTTCTATCTGAGATGATGGACAAGGGAACTACATGCAACCTCACAATCTTACGAATGTATACTCTTCTACAGTGTCAGTCGTCTTAACCGCTAAGAAGTGAACTGATTTAGTCATTCTATCCACAATTATTCATATTGAGTATTGTTTCTTTCTAGACCTCGGTAGACCGATATATGATGAAGTTTATATTGATCATCTCCCACTTTTATTTAGGAATCTCAAAGTTTTTAGCTAATCCACATGGCTTTTGATGCTCAGCTTTAACCTATTGATAATTCGGGCACTTGGAAACAAACTCAGAATATCCCTCTTCATTCCACTCTACTAATAGACTTCCCTCAAGTCGTGATACATCTTGGTAGAGCTAGGATGAATGAAATATCTAGAGTCATGGGCTTCAGCCATAATTCTATCTCGAACACCATTAACATTAGGTACACACAATCTACTTTGGTATCTCGACATACCATCTCCTCCTTTGGAGAAAATAATCACCTTCTATTTATGGACAACTTCCTTCAACTGAAGTAGAACGGGATCTTGGTCTTCCTTTTCTTTCACCTCCGCTACTAAAGATGAAACAAACCTATTTATACATTGACTCCCCTTTCATCATTCTCTTTGAGTTAAACTCCCAATCGGGCCAATCTAAGATCTTCCTTAGCCAACTCTTTCTTCCCTTCCTCAACATGGGTCGTACTACCCATAGACAACCTACTAAGAGCATCTGCAACAATGTTAGTTTTACCTGGGTGGTAGAGAATGCTCATGTCATAGTCCTTGAGCAACTCTAACCGTCTTCTTTTCCACAGGTTGAGCTCTTTCTGACTGAAGATGTACTGCATGCTCTTGTGGTTAGTAAACACATCTACATGTACTCCATGTAAGTAGTGGCACCAAATCTTAAGTGCAAACATCACCACTGCTAACTTAAAATCATGGGTTGCATAGTTCTTCTCATGAATCTTAAGTTGTCGAGAAGCATAAGCTATCATTTTTCCCTTCTGCATCAGCACACAACCCAATCCCACTCTTGATGCATCATAATATATCACAAAATCCTATGTTCCATTAGGCAAGGTTAGAACTAGTGCAGTAGTCAATGTTGCTTCCAACTCTTGGAAACTCTTCTCACTTTCATCGGACTACTGAAACTTGGCCTTCTTCTGAGTCAATTTAGTCAACGGTGAGGATATGGAAGAAAATCCTTCAACAAATCTGTGGTAGTAGCCTGCCAACCCCAAGAAACTTCTTATGTCAGTCGGATAAGTTGGTCTAGGCCAGTTCTTAACCGCCTCAATCTTTTGGGTGTCTACTCAAATACCATCGCCCGAGATAATATGGCCTAGAAAAGCCACAGACTTAAGCCAAAATTTACACTTTGAAAATTTTGCATACAACTCATGGTCTTTGAGAGCCTAGAGAATGATTTTTAGGTGATTGATATGCTCTTCCTCATCTCTCGAATATACCAAAATGTCATTGATAAATACAATCACAAACATATCAAGGTACTACCTGAACACTCTGTTCATCAAATCTATGAAGGCTGCAGGCGCAATAGTCAACCCAAAGAACATGACCAAGTACTCAAGATGGCTATATCGAGTCCTAAAGGATGTCTTCGGGATGTCATATTCCCTTACCTTCAACTGATGGTATCCAGATCTAAGGTCTTTCTTTGATAAGCAAGAGGCACCCTGAAGTTTGTCAAACAAATCATCTATCTTAGGGAGAGGATATTTATTCTTTATTCGTGACCTTGTTCAGTTGCCTATAATCAATGCACATCCCGAGAGACCCATCTTTCATTCGCACGAATAGGACAAAAGCACCACAAGGAGAAACACTCGGCCTAATAAATCCCTTCTCTAACAAGTCTCCCAATTGTTCTTTCAATTCTTTCAACTCTGCGGGGGCCATCCTATGAGGTGGAATACAGATAGGCTTAGTATCACGGAGAATATCAATCCCGAAGCCAATCTCCCTGTCAGGAGGGACTCCAGGCAAATCCTTAGGAAATACTTCAGGAAACACATTCACAATTGGGACTAACTCAACAATAGAGGGCTCAACATCATCAGACTTGATTCGCAAGAGGTGGTAGATACAACCATTTGAGATTAGCTTTCTATCCCTAAGGTAGGAGATAAACTTTTTCCTAGGTGCAACAAAGTTCCCTTTCCACTCTAAGATAAGTTCACTTGGGAATTAGAACTTAAGGTTCGGGTCCTATAATCAATGGAGGCATAGTAGGTGTGAATCCAATCCATACTAAGGATCACATCAAAATAAATCATCTCTAAGTCGATCAAATTATCAAGAGTATCCTTATGATAGACGGACACTACACAGTCTCTATAGATTCTTTCAGCTAGAATAGACTCACCACTGGAGTAGAAACATCAAAGGGTTCAAGAAGACACTCAGAAGTTTTATCAAATCTACTAGCCACATAAGGAGACACAAATGATAATGTGGCACCCGGATCCATCAAAACATAGAAATCAAGAGTAATGTCACGACTCGGACCCAAGGTCTAGGAGTGACATGGCGATTGGGAACATGAGAGTCCCCAAACAAGCCGCAAAGTATCCAAATTCACGTCATCAGTTCAGAAGCGTATTCGAATGGTAAACACATAATTCTAAGGGATGGGAAAGTAGGACTCACGCTATGGGGTTATCATAGGGAAAGGGATTAATATGGATTCACATAACACGTAGCACATAAAGACTAGGAGACGGGTAAGTATGACTAATGCTATGGGGGCAATTCGGGACTTAGGATCTTTCCTATCATATCATACCATCAAGTCATAAGATTCATAATCAAAACACATAATGATATTCAATGGGTAACCAAGTCATAAGGTACTTCTAACATAGCATTTAGCATATAAATGTGAAGGAGTTTACAAGATGTCCAACAGTGCCTCTAGTCATGAAATAGGACGGGGGCCACGACATACCCTGAGCTCACCCTCAAAAACAAATATCCTAAACAAAGCACCATAAGTAGAGGGTAGGTGGATTTTCCTTGGAAGATAAGACTCACTACGATAAGCTAAACTAGAGATCCAAGCTAAACGTCGTGCGGTGGATAGATATACTCCTCAGTCCCTACATGGTGAGATCATGTAGGCAAAAGTATGCATTAGTACATTTGAATGTACTAAGTATGCGGACATACAATGCGTATGACTTGGCAATCCTGCATGTCAATGTTAGATGACAAGGTCACATAATACAGAAGAAGCATATATCCAAAGAAGAATAGTATGATGATACGCTATGAAATTCATAATGCATGAAATGCAATAATGCTCATATATATTTGGGATGTGACCTCAATCGACATGAGTAAGACCAAGCAAGCTATTACATGGAATCCCGATGAAATCCACTCATCAGTAAAGAGGTGGTCTACTTGCCAAAGGTAAACCATACTTCATCTTATGGGAACATTGTAACACCCAACATCTCAGGTGTACGAGTACTATGCATACGGAACATGATATGATTTGGTAGAAGGAGCACCAACTTTAAAAGTGCCTAACTTTTAGACTAGAGGGCGATAATTGCGTCTAATGCTTAAGAAAAATGAGTGTTTATAAGTTTTAAGCTAAATTGAGGAGATCTCAACCTTAAACGAAGTGGAAAAAAATGAGGTGCTTGTAGGAGTTAGGAAGCTAACAGGTGAGTCACCTACGTGCTTAGCTTAAATAGGTTAGGTAGACAGAGAGGCCCAATACGAATTTGTTCAAGTTCGATAATGAATAAAGCCCAAGTTAAAGGTGTAATTTTAGCCCATTATTTAGCATTATAAAGGGACAATATTTTCAGCCCAAGATGAATATAAAAAACATGCCCAAGTACATCCACAACCCACTTGACAATTTGAGCCCAAACTAAGTGAAGGAAAAAGAGAAAACTGGGCAGTCAAGGCCCATCGAATTGGAGCCCATTAAGGCCCAATTGAATGTGCCAAGAAGGTGCATCACAACCTTACTAAAATTTAGCTTGAATTGAAGGAGAAACTCGCCAAGAGTGACCCTTTAAAAGGGAATTAAAAACCAGCTCATTAGGTCATTCTACACTTAGAAAATATTCAGCATTTTTACAAAATTTCTTTGTTACTCCTTCTTGACTTTATAAAGCAGCCACAAGAAACTTTTAGGGTTCTTGGAGAAGCCCTAATTCTTGAAGATTAAGGAAAGTAACAATACTTATATATTTAGTATGATTTATCCATGAAAAAACAAGAGAAATAAACTAGTTATGCTTGTGTTCAAGTTTTGAACAACATGTGTTTTAAAAATTGCTGCACATTTTTCTTGTTTATTAAGAGCTTTTTTTCTCTTCTTGGGTTTGCTTGATTATGAAGGGAGGATTGATACTTTTACAAGGTTAAGGTTGTAAATGGTAAGGTAAGGTCGCTGCACTATTGTGTTTTACTTAAACCATTGGGTTTTAGTGTATTATCCTAAATGTGTTATTAGTAGAAATTGTGGGCTGATTAATTGGGGACTATGGTCTCATAACCTCCATCCATTTTGGGACTATTTTGGGACTGATTAGGACTGGGTTGGTATGTAAAAATGTTGAGAGCAGTTTGGTTAAAGTTGGAATAGGTGTGGACTATTACCATCGAAATATAGAGAAAGGATGTAACGTGATGCTGCCTAATTGTGTGTTGTATGGAATTGTTATGTGTTGTACATTGTGGGCTATTGTAAGCATATTATGGGACTATAATAAGCTGGATATACCATGTAAATGAAGGTTTGTATTAGACCAATATGTGTAGAGAAGGAAAAATCGGAAAAAATGCCTTTAGGTTGATAGTTACGGGCTTACTGCCCGAGCGTTATTGTTTTTATGAGATTGGACTGCCAAACACGTATTTATTAGCTGCTAATATTAGTTTATCACCTACTCTATTATAGACAAATTTTTGGGAGAAAAGGAGGTTACTTCGAGGTAATTACAAAGTGGTACAATGAGGTATGTAAGGCTACTCATTTTCGTATTATTTGGCATGAGCCTAGGTTCTTCCTTGGCACACCTTGCACTTACAAAATCTGACATAACTAATAACTGTGTCTCTACTCTTTAACATGTTCATATGCTCCCATACATAGCTATTATTAATTCTGCGTACATACTTGGATACCAAAGATACATGAGTTCCTTTTTACTAAGTAAAGTCCATGTGTTGTTTAATCTCCTACGCATTTCATTAGTTGTGTAACTCTCTTTTCATTGTGGTATTTTCTTGCATGATAGTTTACATGTCACATGTTATATCTATAGTCCTGTAGCTCTCAATGAAATGACCACCTAAAGAATCATCTCAAAAGTAAACAAGAGATAACTCGAAGATTCTTATTAATGGATGGTATCCCAGGGGTGGAAGAATCACCTAGCATGGGTCGATCCCGTATTATGGAGGTTATCCTAGGGGTGAAAAGAAATCCTAGCATGGTCAATCGCGATATGATTTACCGTTGATCAGCTGGTCATTTATATGATATATAGCGTACAGATTATACAGTAAAGAAAGGTAAAGTAATAAAAAGGACATAAAGTACATGATTCCACAATATGACTAAAGGTGGTCTCTTATCCTTACACACCAGTGTATGATTTCATTTGAGTTCCTATTTCATATACAGTACTTCCTGCCTTACATATTCAGTATATTATCTCGTACTGACGTCCCTTATAGGGGACCTGCATTTCATGCTGCAGGTTCAAGAGCTAGTAGATCTTCCCAGTAGGAGTATAGGATATCCAACTGCTGTTACTGCGCTCCAGGTTGCTTTGGGGCTTTTTGTGTCTAGAAATTATATTTTTGTTTTGTATAGTTGGTCAGGAGGAAGGGCCTGTCCCAATCCTTAATAGATATCGTTCCTTACTAGAGGCTTTGTACACTATGTAAAGTAAAGTGTGGACATGTATCGTACTTTAGACATTGTGGCTCCAATGGCCTAGTCATATATATTTCTTTTTGGCTTGTTATTACTGTCTACTTTCTTGAAAGCATGTTGAATGTGGAAACCCCTTATAATGTTCATAGAAATATAGTTATATGTTAGTTCTCTTGAGCCTTGTCAGCAATGGGTGTCTGTCCACCTTAATGGGACTTTGGGTATGATGAAAGTGGTATCAGAGGGGGTAGTCCTAGGGAGTCTACAAAGCCATTTTTGTGTAGAGTCTATTTTATAGATGTGTTGTGCACCACATTTATATACATGAGGCTACAGGACATTTAGGAGTTGTCTCTTTTATTTTATTTCCTAGATCATGCCATAAAGCCATTATCATAGGTGGATTATATCTAACCCCTAAATTGTTTGTGTTTATATATAGCAAGATGTCTGTCATAAGGAGAAGAAGTACTGGTAAGCAGATAGATTTTGGAGAAAGGACGAGCGAATCACGAGCTAGGCCTAACCAAAGCAAGATTCTAGATGAGTCCTTATCATAGAGTTCCCCGACTCCTCCACCTCCAGAGGAGCTAAGGATCCTATTAATGCTATTAAGCAAGATTTAAGAAATGCAATCCAAATATTGACCCATATAGTTGTTGGCCAAGTCTAAAAACAAGAAGGCCTAGTTATAGGTGCAGATGGTGCGAATAGGGTAGCTAACACAAGAATACATGATTTCCTTCATTTGGACCCTCTATCTTTTACCGGGTCAAATCCAAATGAAGATCTACAAGACTTCATCGATCAAATCCAACGCACTTTGGATGTTATGCACGTAAGCGGTACAGAAGCTGTAGAGATGACAACATATATATTGAAGGGTGTGGCTATACTATGGTATGAATCTTGGAAGTAATCTAAGGGTATAGATGCACCTTTAACTACCTGGAAGGAGTTCAAAAGGGCATTTATTGACAATTACTTGCCATTAGAGATCCGAGAGGCTCATGCGGATCAGTTTTTAAATCTCCACCAAGGGTATATGAGCATGAGGGAGTATAGCCTTCAATTTAATTCCCTGGCCAGTTATGCTATAAATGTAGTCACTACTATGGCAGATAGGGTTCATCGATATGTAGATAGGTTGGATTCGTATCTTGTTAGAGACAATACCATTGCTTCTTTGAATAAAGACATGGATATAGTGAGAATGCAAGCATTTGCACAACAATCGGAGGATCAGAGGCAATGAAGAAGGACACAAGAGTTAGAAAGTGGGAAGTCCAAGAAGGCTAGATCTACGGGGTAGTTTATACCGTCTCAAGGTGAGTTTAGGCCTCAGTTTTCTAATAAACAACCTAGGCCATCATCCTCCTACTCTGCAATTAGTGCTCCACCACAACTTCAAGGGTCTAGAAGTAATCTGTTTGGTCAAAGAAGTGAAGGCTAAAGTGCACAGACAACAGGATATTCGGCAAGCCACAAATGCCTCCTAGGAAGCCTTGCAAAAAATGTGGGAGGAGTCACTTAGGTACATGTCGTGTTGGCGCAGATGCTTGTTATCGGGTGTGGTGCGCTAGGGCATATAATGAGAGATTGCCCGAGAAGATGTATGGGTGATATAGCACAACTTACCAGGTCAGCTGTTGCATCATCATCATCATTATCATCAGTGACTTCATTAGGTAGAGCTCAGCAAGTTCCTACATGTCGTGGTAAAGGTGCAACTAGCTCTAGCGGAGCCCAGAATCCCACATATGCTCTGGGAAGTCAGCAAAATTTGGGAGCTTCACCCGATGTGGTCACAGGTATATTATTCATCTTTTCACATAACATGTATGCATTAATTGACCCTGGTTCTACACTATCATCTATCACCCCACTAGTTGTTGAGAAGCTTAAGAGAACACTTAAATTATTGAACAAGCCGTATGAAGTGTCTACACCATCCGATGAATCTATTATAGCTAGAAGGGTCTATTATAACTGTGTAGTAACTATTTGTGATTGTGATACATTGGCTAACTTGTTTGAACTAGAAATGGTGGAATTTGATGTTATAATTGGTATAGATTAGTTAGCCTTTTGCTATGCCACTGTGGGTTGCCGAACTAAGAGAGTGTATTTCCACTTTCCAAATGAGGCAGTCCTTGAATGGGAAGGCAATATTAGGGCACCAAAGGGTAAGTTTGTTTCTTATTTTAACGCACGGAAGATGATGTCAAAGGGATTAGTTAGAGTGAGGGATATGGAGGCAGAATCACCAACTCTTCAATCTGTTCCAGTAGTGAATTAATTTGTTGATGTGTTCTCCTGAAGAGCTTCCAGGATTACCTCTAGAACGAGAAGTAGATTTTGGTATTGACTTGCTTCCAAACACTCAACCTATTTCTATCCCTCCATATAGAATGGTCCCAGCAGAATTACGTGAATTATAGGAGCAATTAAAAGACTTGCTAGAGAGGGGTTTTATTAGACCTAGTGTGTCCCCTTGGGGTGCACCAATGTTATTTGTACCTAAAAAGGATGGCACCCTGAGAATGTGTATTGACTACCAACAATTGAATAGGGTGAATTTTAAGAACAAATACCTCCTCCCCAGGATTGATGATTTATTTGATCAGTTATAGGGTGCCAAATACTTTTCAAAAATTTATTTGAGATCAAGTTATCACCACGTGCGGGCAAAGGAGAAAGATATACCCAAGACAGCCTTTAGGACATGTTATGGTCACTTTGAATTTCTTGTTATGCCATTTGGGCTGACAAATGCACCAGCAGTTTTTATGGATTTAATGAACATGGTGTTCAAGCCATTCTTGGATGTATTCGTGATAGTATTTATAGATGATATTTTGATATATTTAAGACCAGAAAAGGACTATGCAAATCACTTATGACAGGTATTATAAGTTCTTGGTAATCGGCAATTGTACACCAAGTTTTCTAAATGTGAATTTTGGTTAAAATCAGTGGCATTCTTGGGTCATATTGTATCCGATGAAGGAATAAGGGTTTATTCACAAAAATATAGAGGCGGTGAAAGATTGGCAAAGGCTAACAACACCCATGGAAGTTCGAAACTTTCTAGGGTTGGCAGGTTATTATAGAAGGTTTGTTGAGGGTTTTTCTTCTATTTCTGCACCTCTAACAAAGTTGATACACAAGGCAACCAAGTTCCAATGGAATGATGAATGTGAAACGAGCTTCCAAGAGTTGAAAAGTAGGCTAACTTCTGCACCTGTGCTAGTGCTTCCGGAAGGAAAGGAGGGGTATGCGGTGTATTGTGATGCTTCAGGAGTTGGCTTAGGGTGGTACTGACACAAAATGGTAGGGTAATTACTTATGCCTTGAGGCAACTGCGACTGCATGAGAAAAACTACCCAACACATGACTTTGAGCTAGTGGCTGTTGTGTTTACCTTGAAAATATGGCGCCACTATTTGTGAGGGGTTCACGTTGACATATATACTGATCATAAGAGCCTACAATACATCTTTAGATAGAAAGACATAAATTTAAGATAGTGGAGATGGCTAGAACTAATAAAAGATTACGACATTGATATACTATACCATCCATGGAAAGCAAATATGGTGGTCGATGCTCTGAGTCATAAGGCAATCGTGAATATTGGTGATCAAACCATGGTATGTCAAGGAGTGGCTAAGGATCTACATGAACTAGCCAATTTGGGAGTTCGCCTCCTTGAAACTCCAAAGGAAGGGGTTATTGTGTATAATGCTACAGAGTCTTCATTGGTAATGGAAGTAAGAGAAAAGCAGTTCAAGGATCCTATTCTACGATGACTTAGGGAAAAGGTGAGTCAGGGTACGATGAAGGGCTTTGAACTTACACAAAATGTAGTACTTTATTGCCAAAATAGATAATGTGTGCCTGGTATTAATGGACTAAGAAGGAGGATTAATGGAAGAACCCCATCATTCAAGATATTCAATCCATCCAGGATCATCTAAGATGTATCATGACCTGAAGGGAATGTTTTGGTGTGGAGGCATGAAAAAGGACATTGCAGAATTTGTGGCTCAATGTCCAAATTGCCAACAAGTTAAGGTAGAGCACCAAAAGCCGAGAGCTTATATGCAATGTATAGAGCCTCAATCGTAGAAGTGGGATACGATTAATATGGATTTTGTTATTGGGTTGCCTCGCTCATTTCAGAAGTTTGACTCCATATGGGTAATAGTTGATAGACTTACAAAGTCAGCACACTTCGTGCCAGTTAAGAGTGATTATACAGCTGAAGAATATGCAAAGTTATACCTCAAAGAGATAGTTAGGCTACATGGGGTCCCAATCTCCATCATATCTAATCGGGGAACTCAATTCGCTGCAAAGTTTTGGAAGTCCTTCCAAAGGGGTTTAGGGACATATGTGAATTTGAGTACGACTTTCCACCCTCAAATCAAACGGTCAAGCAGAACGCACAATTCAAACAATTGAAGATATGTTGTGGGCTTGTGCATTGGACTTTAAGGGTAGTTGGGTGGACCATTTGCCACTTATTGAATTTGCCTATAATAATAGCTACCATTCAAGTATCAAGATGGCACCTTTTGAAGCTTTATATGGAAGGAAATGTAGGTTGCCAATAGGATGGTTTTAAGTGGGTGAAACCACCTTGCTTGGGCCAGATCTAGTCCAACAATCCATGGAAAAAGTCAAGGTAATACGAAAACGGCTAGAACCAACCCAAAGTCATCACAAATCATATGCGGATGCTAGAAGGAGAGGACTGGAATTCTTAGTAGGAGATTGGGTATTCTTGAAGGTGTCCCCAATGAAAGGTGTTATGAGATTTGGTAAGAAAGGAAAACTAAGCCCACATAACATAGGGCCATATAAGATTATTAAAAGGTTTGGGCAGGTTGCATATGAATTAGAGCTAGCCCAGGAGCTTTCAATGGTTCATCCAGTTTTTTATGTCTCAATGCTTCGAAAATACATAGGTAACCCATCTCGTATCACTCCTGTTGATGATATGTAAGTTGCAGAAGATCTCACCTATGAAGAGGTACCTATTGCTATCCTAGATCGTCAAGTTAAGAAGCTAAGGAATAAAGAAATACCTTCAGTAAAGGTACTTTGGAGGAATCTGCAAGTAGAAGAGATAACGTGGGAGGCAGAAGAGGCGATGAGATCTAATTATCCTTATTTATTTGAAGTTGAAGTGGAATTCCAAGATGCAGAGCTGGGGCGTTAATAGGTATGTGGGTTTGAATCCTTATTGTGTCGTCAAAGGTTTATTTAAGTGAAGGTTTAAACTTGTTTAACTTATCTAATTATGCTAACATTCGGGGATGAATATTCTTCAGGGGGGAGGATGTAACATCCCACATCTTAGGTGTACTAGTCCTATGCATACGGAACATGATATGATTTGGTAGAGGGAGCATCAACTTTAAAAGTGCCTAGCTTTTAGACTGGAGGGCGATAATTGTGTCTAATGCTTAAGACGAGTGAGTGTATACAAGTTTTAAACCAAATTGAGAAGATTGCAGCCTTAAACGAAGTGGTCAAAATGAGGTTCTTGTAGGACTTAGGAAGCTAACAGGCGAGTCACCTACGTGCTTAGCTTAAATAGGTTAGGTAGATGGAGAGGGCCAACATGTATTTTAAAATTTGTTAGACACTTTTTTTGTTTATTAAGAGGATTTTTATCTTCTTGGGTTTGCTTGATTATAAATGGAGGATTGATGTTTTTAACAAGGTTAACGTAATGGTAAGGTAAGGTCGCTGCACTATTTACTTAAACTAATGAGATTTAGTGTGTTATCCTAAATGTGTTATTAGTAGAAATTGTTGGCAGATTGATTAGGTACTATGGTCTCACGTCCTCCATCCATTTTGGGAGTGGTATGTAAAAATGTTGAGAATATTTTGGTTAAAGTTGGAATAGGTGTGGATGTTGCCGTCAAAACATAGAGAAAGGATGTAATGTGATGCTGCCTAATTGTGTGTTATGTGGAATTGTTATGTGTTGTACCTTGTGGACTGTTGTAACCATATTATGGGACTATAATAATCTGGATATATCATGTAAATGAAGGTGTATATTAGACCAATGTGCGTAGAGAAAGAAAAATTGGAAAAACGCCTTTAGGTTGATAGTTACGAGCTTGCTACGCGAGGGTTATTGTTTTTATGAGATTGGACTGCCAAGACGTGTTTATTAGCTGCTAATGTTAGTTTTATCACCTACTCTATTGTAGATAAATATTTGAGAAAAGGAGGTTACTTTGAGGTAATAACAAAGCGGTACAACGAGGTATGTAAGGCTTCTCGTTTTCGTATTATTTGGCATGAACCTAGGTTCTTCCTTGGCACACAAAGACACGTACAAACTTTGACATAACTAATAACCGTGTATCTACTCTTTAAGATGTTCATATTCTCTTATACATAGCCATTGTCAATTCTGCATGCATACTTGGATACTAAAGATACATAAGTTTCGTTTTACTAGGTAAAGTCCATGTGTTGTTTAATCTCCTACGCATTTCATTAGTTGTGTAACTCTCTTTTCATTGTGTTATTGTCTTGCATGATTGTTTACATGTCTGTAATGTCTATAGTCCTACAACTCTAAATGTAATGACCACCAAAAGAATCATCTCAAAAGTACATAAAGGATAACTCGAAGTTGCTTATTAATGGGTGGTACCCCAGGGGTGGAAGAATCACCTAGCATGGGTCGATCCCATATTATGGGGGGTATCCTAAGGGTGAAAGGAAAGTCTAGCATAGGTCGATCCCAATATTGATTTACCACTGATCAGCTGGTCATTTATATAATATACTGCGCACAGATTATACAATAAAGAAAGGTAAAGTAATAAAAAGGACATAAAGTATATGATTCCACAATATGAATAAAGGTGGTCTCTTATCCTTACACACCATTGTATGATTTCATTTGAGTTACTATTATATATATAGTACTTCCGACCTTACATATTCAGTAAATTATCTCGTACTGGCGCCCCTTACAGGGGACCTGCATTTCATGTTGCAGGTACAAGAGCTAGTAGATCTTTCCAGTAGAAGTATAGGATATCCAAATGTTGTTACTGAGCTCCTGGTTGCTTTGGGGCTTTGTGTGTATAAAGCTTATATTTTTGTATTGTATAGTTGGTCAGGAGGCGGGGCCTGTCCCGATCCTTAATAGATACCATTCCTTATCTAGAGGCTTTGTAGACTATGTAAAGTAAAGTGTGGACATGTATCGTACTTTAGACATCGTGGCTCCAACGGCCTAGTCATATGCATTTCTTTTTGGCTTGTTATTACTGTTTACTTTCTTGGAAGCATGTTAAATGTGGAAACCCCTTATAATTTTCATAGAATGGTTATATGTTAGTTCTCCCGAACCTTGTCGGCACGGGTGCCAGTCCGTCTTAATGGGACTTTGGGAATGACAAACATTACCCATTTTGTATGAAGTAACCCCCTTACGGGAACATTATATATTTCAGATTTGATTTTCATATAAAATATAATACTTCACCTTACGGGAACATCACCTATTTCGTATGAAGCAATCTTCCTTACGGGAACATCACCCATTTCAGACAGGATTCTCATAACCTATGTTAGGCATATAGTTCAAGGAAAGAGAGAGGACCCTCAATCCATCGGTGCTAAGTTAGCATCCCACAAGAATACATATACGTATAAATACATGCTTTCAAAGAGGGAATAGTCATTTCAAATCTGTTCAATGCACATTTAGGCGCAAATGTCAAACCATAATTCATAGTTATAATACTCAGACGTAGGAATAGCTCATGTACATATACAAGATAGTGCAAGCACCCAAAATGCTCAAAATCCATAATCATTGACATATATGTGATCACATTCTTGTCATAACCATAATCTTATCAAAATCATTTTATGAAACATAACTGAGATTAACCCACTTCATAATTTCCATAAAAAAAAACCAATGTCTACGAAGGCACATGCCATGAGTGATGTGGGAATAGCATGGGTAATATAGATTCAAGCTAAAACCAACATTATAATATGAAATTGAAGTAAATCCATAGTTAAACCCACATTAAAATCATAATATAAATCATCCATGCATAAATCAAGCTTTAAAGGGGACTTCATAACTTCATAACCTCAATGTAAATCATCATCGTATGGTTTAAAATAACTTAAAATCATGAATAAAGTATAGCCCATACATCAATTGGATTTAATAAAATCAAATAATGAAAACCCACATTTAAAGTAAGCTAAAATTCATGAAAATTAATTGAAAAGAGTTTGGGTCTTCTTGGTTGAAAAGGACCAAGAATCAATCCCACATACCTTGATTAAGAAGATGAATTTTGGGAAGAAGTTTGCTTAAAGTTGAAACCCTAATTGAGTCCTTGCTTGCGTCTTGAGAGAAGAACTTAGAGAGGATTCTTAAGAATAGATTTTAGAGTGAGAGTGTTTCTAATGATAATGAATTAATGAAGTAGTATCAGCTGATTTAGTGGTTTAGGATAGGTGAAAAAGTCATCAAACACTTATAAAACAAATTATAATTACCTAAAAGCCATTAATGAAACGAATGAAAGTTGACTCGTCATGGCTTTGAAGCACTTCACTAGCCGTGAACAGTGCCCGTGAGATGACACTTAGATAAATTTTCGCAAATTTCAACATTTAGAATTTTTGACGGGAAGAAACGCCACACGGACGGCCACACGGCCTGTGTGATGTCACACGTCCCGTGATATGGGCCATGTCCCAACACTTAAAAAAATAATTCCGCGATCATGTTATTAGACGATGATTCCATACTTAAAAAAATTTCACGTCGCGAGTTACGCGGTAGGCCACACGGCCCATAAAACACTACACTGACCATGTGGGTGGCCGTGTGACCACACTTTGCCTTGTTTCTTGGTTTTCCACATGCAAGGCCATCACATGGCTCACCACAATGTCTGTGAAGCACCACACAACCCGTGTGGGGTTCCGGTGTGACATGCCTTAGCCCAAAACTCCCTGTTGAGTCCCCGTAATTGAAATTATTGCCAAGTACCCCTTCACTAGAGGCCACACGATCTGTGTGACCTCACACAGGCCGTGTGGGCCTCCCATGAAGTGACACTTGGTCAAATTTCTCACGGGGAAACATTATAAGGTCTGATAAATTCGTTCGAAAAATCTGGGTCCTTATATTATCTCCCCCTTGGGAACATTCATCCTCAAATGTGCAAGAACAAGGCTTGACTTAGAACATGAAACTTCCAAACATAAGATGCAATACATAACTCACCCCCTGAAAATTATAAAGTCATTAAAACTCATGTCAAAGCATATTAAAATCATTCAAAACATCATAAGAAAAATCTTTTTAATGCACATGTGTGCATGTCATATCATGAGACTCAAGAATGAATGAGTTAGGACCACTTTATAAGAGGAAGAACCTAATATCTTAGGCTTGAGTAGATTGGAAAAGATGGGGGTATCGCTTCATCATGTCCGATTCCACCTCCCACTTGGCACTCTCCACGTGTTGATTTCTCCAAAGTACCTTCACCGAGGCTATATCCTTGTTACGGAGCCGCTTCACTTGCCTATCCAAAATCTCCACTGGGACTCGCTCATAGGATAAGTTCTCCTCAACCTCAAAACCCTCCAAAGGAACAATAGTGCTAGGATCACCAACTAACTTCCTCAACATAGACACATGGAAGACCGGGTGAATGGAACTCAAGTCCCGAGGCAACTCCAACCTATAAGCCACGTTCCCAATCTGCTCAAGAATCTCGCAAGGGACAACATACTGGGGGCTTAGCTTTCCCTTCTTACCAAAATGCATCATACCGTTCATAGGCAAAACCTTCACATACACCCAATCAGCAACATGAAATACAAGATCCCTCCTCCTAACATCTGAATAGGACTTTTGGTGACTTTGGGATGTCTTCAACCTTTCCCTAATCAACTTCACCTTATCCATGGCCTCCAATACTAAATCAGGGCCAATCAATGCTATTTCCCCCAACTCAAACAATCCCACTGTTGACCTACACTTCCTCCCATACAAGTCCTCAAACGGTATTATACCAATGCTAGCATGGAAGCAATTATTATAGGTAAACTCAATGAGTGGAAGGTGGTTATCTCAATTATTCTTGAACTCCGACACACAAGCCTTCAACATATCCTCCAAGGTTTGAATTGTCCTCTCAGCTTGCCCATCGATTTGAGGATGAAAAGCGGTGCTCAACTTAATTTTAGTACTATGTCCCTTTTGAAACGACCTCAAAAAGTGAGAAGTGAATTGGGTGCCACGATCCGATATGATAGACCTAGGCACACCATGCAATCTCACTAGTTCTTGGATGTATAAACTTGCGTAATCCTCAGCACTAAAGGTAGTCTTGACCGGTAGAAAGTGAGCCGACTTAGTCATCCGATCAATGATAACCCGAATGGAGTCAAATTGTCTTCGGGTCTAAGGTAAACAAACCACAAAGTCCATGTTCACATATTCCCACTTCCAAGTGGGAATCTCAATATCTTGAGCCAAGACACCGGGCCTTTGGTGCTCGACCTTCACTTGTTGGCACTTGGACATTCGTATACGAACTTGGCTGTGTCCCTCTTCATACCATGCCAGCAATACACCTCCTTCAAATCCCGATACATCTTAGTAGATACCGAATGGATAGAGTAATGAGAGTTGTGAGCTTCACTCATAATCACCTTTTGAAGGCCATCCATATCCGGAACACATGATTGGTCTTGGTACCGAAGTACACCATCTCCCCCTTGGGAGAACACCTCAATCTCCTATTTGGCAACCAATTTCTTCAATTCAACCAATGATGGATCTAAATCTTGCTTAACTTTCACACCAACAACCACCGAAGATTTGGCCCTTTTTTTAACATGGATACCACCAGCATTAGAGTCGGCCAACATAACACCCAACCTAGCCAATCAGTGAACATCCTTTGCCAACTCCCTCCTTTCCTCTCCAACATGAGTCACACTACCCATAGATAGCCTACTAAGAGCATCGGCTACTACATTGGCCTTGGCAGGATGATATTGAACACTCATGTCATAGTCTTTTAGGAGTTCTAACCATCTTCTTTGCCTCAAGTTGAGATCCCTTTGAGTGAACACATATTGCAAACTCTTGTGATCGGTGAAAACATCCACGTGTACCCCATACAAGTAATGCCTCCAAATTATCAAGCAAAAAACCACCACTGCTAATTCAAGATCATGCGTCAGGTAATTACGCTCATGCACCTTCAATTGACTTGATGCAAAGCTATTACCTTACTGTGTTGCATAAGTACGCAACCCAACCCGATCCATGAGGCATCACAATACACCACAAATCCCTCCAAGCCATTAGGCAAGGTCAAGACAGGTGCCGATGTAAGACGATCCTTCAAGGTTTGGAAACTCCTCTCGAATTCGTCCCACCACACAAACTTAGCCTTCTTTTGTGTCAATTTAGTCAGTGGGGACGCGATAGATGAGAACCCTTCAATAAACCTGCTATAATAGCCGGCCAATCCCAGAAAACTTCGAATATTCGATAGAGTCAATGGTCTGGGCCAATACTTTACAGCCATAGTCTTCTTCGGATCCACCTTTATACCATCATCGGATACTACATGGCCAAGGAAAGCTACATCCCCCGATCAAAATTCACATTCGCTAGACTTGGCATATAACTTCTTCTCCCTCAAAGTTTGTAAAATCAACCTCAAATGATCTATATGCTCCCACTCACTACGAGAATAAATGAGAATATCATCAATGAAGACAAGTACAAAACTATCAAGGAATGTCTTGAACACTCGATTCATGAGATCCATGAACATAGCCTGAGCATTAGTTAAGCCAAATGACATCACCACAAACTCAAAGTGCCCATACCATATCCGAAAAGTCATCTTGGGAATATCATATTTTCTAACCTTCAGCCGGTGATACCCAGAATGGAGATCAACCTTTGAGAAGTGGGTAGCCCCTTGAAGTTGGTCAAACAAGTCATCGATCCTAGGCAACAAATACTTATTTTTGATGGATGCCTTATTCAATTGCCTATAATTGATACACATCCGAAGAGATCCATCTTTCTTCCTTACAAACAACACCGGTGAACCCCATGGGGATATACTTTGTCTAAAGAAGCCCTTCTCCAACAAGTCCATCAACTGGTCCTTTGTCACGCCCTGAGAGGGTACCCTTGGCGTGGCTGGCACCTAGAGACTATCGCTAGTCCACAAGCAAACCACTTAGCCTCATCACAGTCATTTAATCATATAACTTTACTGAATAGCAGAATTAAAAATAACTAAATGGGCACATCTCATCTAAAGTCGCAAAATGGATAGATAATACTAAAGGCTAGTAGAAAGAAACTAGCTCACAATCTCAACATGAACGTTCAACCATCATTTATGATGCCTCTATCACTAATCATGTGGTGCCCATGACAGACCCATGGCTACCCAAATCAAAATAAAAGAAACAGTCCAATCTAACTCTAAAAAATAATGAAATAAAAGTAGTGGATCTTCCGGAATAGGGGAGGCTCACCAATTAGCTGCGAGTCTCGGATCTTCAACGGAGCGCGCCTATTGACGATCTTTAGTACCTGCCTCTTCATCATAAAATGATGCAGTCCAAAAGGGACATCAGTACTTGGAATGTACTGGTCTGTAAAATAGCTGAGTGAAACAAAAATATGTAGAATAATATGGAAACAACATCAACTCAAAACAATCACCAAACAACATCAAATTGTCAAATGTCTATCTATGCAAGAATAAAGAGTAGAAAAGTGACCTGTCAACAACTTAGACTCATCAATCGTCTCAGACTCATCTCAAAGGAGCTCACCTCCTCTCATCTCGTCTCATCTCAAAGGAGCTCACCTCTCCTCATCTCATCTAATCTCATAGTACTCAAGGTAGCAAATTTATGAAAGTTTCTCTTATCCGATGACAATCACTTATGAGCTAGTGAATGTACAACAATATCGCTGATGTTGCCACAACCGTTCCAAACTTTCCAGGTAAGAAACGATTGAAACCATATCGGCTCACCCAATATGGAGTCAGTACTCAATAGGTCCGCTATTGCTTTTAGGGACTTTTACTCACGAGGAAACCATACCATACACGTGATGGTTTCAAGCCTCACCTATGTTTGGTGACGTAGTTTGACGAGTTCAAGTTGGACTAACTCTTACTCTTTCGGCCCTCGATACTCCTCCCATGACTCAATGCTCATAAAACCTCAGCCTCAACCAATCTCATAGGGACTCGAACCCCGTCATAAATCGGTATCTGATAGGGACTAGAACCCTGTCATCATTCACCTCATAGGGACTCTAACCCTTTAATCAATTTATCTCATAGGGACTTTAACCCTCTCATAAATCAATCTCATCAGTGACTCAAGATTAGAACAATCATTAACAATCAATCGTATAGACACATCGTTAGAGTTCATTTATAGAGACTCGTAAGGCAACAAAATTTTATCAACTCATCATCATTCTCTCATCACAATCAACAATCTCAACTTAAGGCTTTAGACTCAATTCTCAAGTTCATTATGCATGATTTTCAAATTATTCGAGTAGGGTTATGCAAATTTTCATGAAAAATGTTCAATTCAAGAAACAAATAATATGATGATCATCGAAATAGAAAAACATTTAGTTTCAAACAAAATTTTAAGAAAAACCATCAAGAGTTCATGTATGTAGACTGTTGAAGCATCAACTCATCTATGATCATCCACGGGGCACATGAGAGAACAATCCCATGCTTAGTTTAGCCTTACATACTTGGGATAAAGCTATCAACCAATCACGTCAAGGATCTCTTCTGAAGTCTGTCAGACTCAAGCTTTTCTCCTCTTTCCCCAAGCCCTAGCCTTGTTAAATTAAGGAATATGACTTAGAATGGGGTTTAGATCCTTTTTACGTCAAAACAACCTTATTAGATTGTGTATAGAGTTTAGTAAGGGTTGGGAATTGATGGAAATGCCCCTCGTAAAATTAGAAATTTTCAGCTCAGAGAAGCCCTGTCCACGACGCGAACTGGTCACATACTGTGCATTTTTAAAAAACATTTCTGAACGAGTTTTCTCAATTTCATTAAAAAATTTTGGAAAAACATAAGTGTAACTCTGGTATAGAGGCGCGACGTGCCTTTGTCGCGCACCTTTACTATTTTGCGCTTCAGATCGAAAAATTATGTTTTGATCAGGTTTCTCTAAACATTGACCGAGACCATTTTCCCACTCAATTTTTTATGCTCATCACAAATCTGGCCTTGGATTTGCCATATGGTCATTGGAAAATGCATTACGCGCATGCCCTCACTCTCGAGGTATTTTAATAATTTTACCAGGCATTACATCATCTCTCTCTTGGGATCATTCATCCTCGAATGTTGAGTATAGATGGATATCAAGGCACGAATAGACTCAAAACTCATCTCAATACTCAACTCAATTAATCAAACTCTTGACTCTTCCTCGACCTCAATCAATACTACTCAGACTCAAGAATAGAAAGTCACATCAAGAATAGATCAATCAATTTAGTGAAGGGTAAGAAGTTTACCTTCAACACTCTCATCATTTGGCATGAATAGGTGTGGATATTTGGCCTTCATCTCTTCCTCAGCTTCCCATGTGGCTTCGTAAACGAATTGATTTTTCCATAGGACTTTGACTAAGACTATCTCTTTGTTCCTCAACTTACGAATTTGGCGATCAAGGATTTGAACTGGAACCTCTTCATAAGATAGACTATCTTTCACTCCAATTCTATCAATAGGGATCACCAAGGAAGGGTCTCCCAAGATTTCTTCAACATCGACACATAGAATACCGGGTGTACTCCATCTAGCTCAAAAGGTAACTCCAACTCATAAGCGACCTTTCCAATCCTCTTTATAATCTGATATGGTCCAACATAACGTGGACTCAACTTTCCCTTCTTCCCAAATCTTATGACACCCTTCATAGGTGATACTTTCAAATACAACCAATCATCTACCTCGAACTCTAAGTCTCTTCTTCTTACATTAGTGTAACATTTCTGGCGACTCTGGGAAGTCTTTTATCTCTCTCTAATGAACTTGAACTTCTCCATCGATTGGTGGATAAGATCAGGCCCAATCAACTCCATTTTGTCCTACCTCAAACCACCCAATCGATGATCTACATCCCCTCTCATACAAGTCTTCGTAGGGAGCCATTTGAATGCTTGCAGGATAACTATTGTTACATGCAAATTCAATCAATAGTAGGTGATCATCCCAATTCCCCTTGAAATCAAGAGTACTAGCTCTCAATATATCCTCTAATGTTTGAATTGTATACTCTGCCTGACCATTTGTCTATGGATGAAAGGTTGTGCTCAGGTTCACCTTAGTACCCAATCCTTTATGGAACGATCTCCAAAATTGGGGGGTAAATTGAGTCTCTCTGTCTGAGATGACGGACAAGGGAACTCAACTCTATCTCACAATCTCCTGGATGTAAACTTTGGTGTACTCCTCCGTAGTCTTGGTCGTCTTAACTTCCAAGAAGTGAGTTGATTTGGTCATCCAATCTACAATCACCCATATCGAATCTTGTTGCTTTTGGGATCTTGGTAGACCAGTAATGAAGTCCATATTGATCATCCCCTACTTCCATTCTGGAATTTCAAAGTTCTGAGCCAATGCACATGGCCTTTGATGCTCAACTTTCACTTGCTGGCAATTCGGGCACTTTGAAACGAACTCGCCAATATCCCTCTTCATTCCACTCCACCAATAGACTTCTCTCAAGTGGTGTTACATCTTGGTAGATCCATGATGAATGGAATATCTAGTATTATGGGCCTCAGCCATGATTTTTTCTAGAATACCATCAACATTGGGAACACACAATCTAATTTGATATCTCAACACTCCATCTCCCCCTTTGGAGAAAGCCATCACTTTCTGTTTGTGGACAACCTCCTTCAATTAGAGTATGACATGATTTTGGTCTTGCTTTTCTTTCACCTCAGCAACTAAGGATGAAGTAGACCCATTCTGAACATTAACTCCTCCTTCATTATTCTACTCAAGTTGAACTCCCAATCAAGCCAATCAATGCACTTCCTTAGCTAGCTCCTTCTTTCCCTCCTCGACATGGGATGTACCACCCATTGACAACCTTCTAAGAGAGTCAGCAACAATGTTAGCTTTACCTGGGTGGTAGAGAATACTCATGTCATAATCCTTGAGCAACTCCAACCATCTCCTCTGTCGCAGGTTGAGCTCTTTCTAACTGAAAACATACTGCAAGCTCTTGTGGTCAGTGAATACATCCACGTGCACTCCATACAAGTAGTGGCGCTACATTTTAAGTGCAAACACCAGTGATGCCAACTCAAGATCATGGGTTGGATAGTTCCTATCATGAACCTTGAGTTGTCTGGAAGCATAGGCTATCACCTTCCCTCTCTGTATTAGTACACATCCGAATCCAACCCCCGAAGCATCACAATAAATTACAAAGTCCTCTGTCCCATCAGGTAAGGTAAGGACTGATGCAGTAGTCAACCTCGTCTTCAACTCTTGGAAACTTTTCTCACATTCATCGGACTACTGAAACTTGACCTTTTTCTGAGTCGATTTAGTCAATGGTGCGGATAGGGAAGAAAATCCCTCAACAAAGCTGCGGTAGTAGCCTGCCAACCCCAAGAAACTTCTTATGTCAGTCAGAGTAGTTGGTCATGGTCAGTTCTTACCCACTTCAATATTTTGGGCATCCACTCGAATACCATCACCGGAAAAAACATGGCCTAGGAAGGTGGCTGACTTAAGCCATAACTCACATTTCGAGAATTTTTCATACAACTCATGGTCCTTAGGAGTTTTAAGGACAACACTGAGATGATTAGCATGCTGCTCCTCACTTCTCGAATACACCAAAATGTCGTCGATGAAAACAATCACAAACATATAAAGATGTTTTCTGAATACTCTATTCATCAAGTCCATAAAGGCTGCAGGTGCGTTCGTTAACCTAAAGGATATGACCAAGAACTCAAAATGGCCATATCTAGTCCTAAAGGCTGTCTTTGGAATGTCACATTCCCTCTCCTTCAACTGATGATAGCCAGATCTAAGGTCTATCTTTAAGAAACAAGAGGCACCCTGAAGTTAGTCAAACAAATCATCTATCCTTGAGAATCTATCCTTGGGAGAATATATTTATTCTTTATCGTGACCTTGTTCCGTTGTTTATAGTAAATACACATTCTGAGGGACCCATCTTTCTTTCGTACAAATAGGACAGGAGCACCCTAAGGTCAAACACTTGGCCTAATGAAGCCCTTCTCTAGAAAAGCTTTCAATTGCTCTTTCAACTATTTTAACTCAGCGGGGGCCATCTTATAAGGTGGAACTGAAATAGACTGGGTATCGGGAAGAACATCAATCACAAAGCCAATCTCCCTATCAGGAGGGACTCCAGCCAAGTCATCAGGAAATACTTTCGAAAACTCATTAACACTCAGGACTAAGTCAAAAGTTGGGGAGTCAACATCATCAGATTTCACTCGCACAAGGTGATAGATACAACCTTTGGAAATCAACTTTCTGGCTCTAAGATATGAGATAAAATTTCCTCTTAGGTGGAATCGAATCACCCTCCCACTCTAGAACCAGTTCATTAGGAAATTGGAACTAAACGGTTTGAGATCTACAATCAACGGAGGCATAACAGGCGTTAAGCCAATCCATGCCAAGAATCAAATCAAAATCAACCATCTCCAACTCAACCAAATCAATGAGAGTTTCCCTATAATGGATGGACACTACATAAGCTCTGTAGGTTCTCTCAGCTCAAATAGACTCACCCACCGAGTAAAAACATCAAAAGTATCAAGAAGACTCTCAGGGGTTCTATCAAATATACTAGCCACATAAGGAGATACAAACGACAATGTGGAACCCGAGTCTATCAAAACATAACAATCAAAAGTAAAGACTCGAATCATACTCGTCACGACATCTGGGGAGTTCTCCTGATCTTGGTGACTACCTATGGCATAAAACCGGTTGTTGTTCCGCTTGCGCCTGACATAGTTCCCCTTTGGGTCCCTCTAACTACTGGTCAGCCCGCTTTGGACAATCTCTCTGGTAGTGACCCACTTGGCCAAATTTGTAGCAACATCATTCCCATCATGACATCTCCCCAAGTGCATTCTGTCATACTTATGACACTGTGGCTTACCTTGTGAACCTTGAGCCACAGTAGCTTGTGACTGAGGTCCATAATCTCCAACATTCTGAGATCTCTGATCATATGTACCTCTGTGCATAGGTGCACTAACAGATGATGGTGCTGGAAATCGGTCGCCATTCCCTTTCCTTCCAACCTCATGCCTAGATGTCTTAGCTTTCTTACGCTTGAACTCTTCTTTGTTATGTTGTCTCTCCTTGTCAGCTTGTTGCACAAATGTCATCAATCTCCCAATGTCCATATCACTCGTAAGCATTTCTCCCCTACCATCTCTTTTGGGTCATCTATTTAACCCATCAACATACACCTCATCCTTCCCTTCATGTCACCAACCATCTCCGTAGCATAGAGACATAGTTGCGTGAACTTCAACCCATACACTTGCACAGTCAATTAGCCCTATTTCAGATTCAGGAACTCTCTCACCTTAGCTTCTCTTCTCTCTCTTGGGAAAAATCATCCCAAGAAGGCTTCCTCGAACACTGCCCAAGTCAAACATGGAGCAACATTCCCTCTTCCTTTCATCCATTCGTCAAACAGCCTGGCCACACCCTTCAGTTGATAAGCGACTAGTTCAACCTTATTAGCATCAGCCCATGCATCACTTGGAACATCTTCTCAATTTCCATCACATAGTTCTTAGGATCTTCAGTGGATGTAGACCCCGTGAACTCAGGCGGATTCATCCTAAAAATTTCTCGGACTCTAGAGGTGCCATGAGCATCTTGTCTACCCGCTCCTTGTCTCACGACAGTTGCTGCGATGGCCTGGGCTAGAGCTTGAATAGCCCGACGTAGCTCAGCATTGGAGACCTCATCTTGAGGGGGTTGTTCAATAGGGACAACTTGGTCTACATGCTCCTCGTGTACTTGAGTCTCAGGTGGGTTAACAACTTGCCTGGCAGGACGTCCCCTTCCTTTGACTGCTCTTCTGGGAGGCATGTTATCAGTTCTGCACGTGTAGAGCACGAATTAGAAGAGAGCTTCATAGAGTTTAATTCCATCGCATGAATTGGAATGAGAAGAAAAGTGGAACAATTCCTAATGTCATATAGCCTCTTGTCTAAGAAATATGGTCGACAACACACCCATAAATAAGACTCTACTAGACAAACCTTCATAGACTTCCTAAGACACTTGAACTTTGTGCTCTGATACCAAGTTTGTCACGCCCCGGGAGGGTACCCTTGGTGTGGCTGGCACTTAGAGACTATTGCTAGTCCCCAAGCGAACCACTTAGCCTCATCACAGTCATTCAATTTTATAACTCTACTGAATAACGGAATTAAAAATAAGTAAATGGGTACATCTCATCTAAAGTCTCAAAATGCATAGATAATAATAAAGGCTAGTAGAAATAAACTAGCTCACAATCTCAACATCAACGTTCAACCATCGTCTATGAAGCCTCTATCACTAATCATGTGGTGCCAATGACAGACCCATGGCTAGCCAAATCAAAATAAAAGAAACAGTCTAATCTGACTCTAATGCATGATGAAATAAAAGTAGTGGATCCTCCGGAAAAGGGGAGGCTCAACAATTAGCTACGAGTCTCAAATCTTCAACGGAGCGCCTGTTGACGATCTTTAGTACCTGCCTCTGCTTCATAAAATGGTGCAGTCCAAAAGGGACATCAGTACTTGGAATGTATTGGTCTGTAAAATAGCTGAGTGAAATGGAAACAGGTAGAATAATATGGAAACAATATCAACTCAAAATAATCATCAAATCGTCAAATGTCTATCTATGCAAGAATAAAGAGTAGACAAGTGACCCGTGAATAACTCAAACTCATCAATCGTCTCAGACTCATCTCAATGGAGCTCACCTCCTCTCATCTCGTCTCATCTCAGAGGAGCTCCCCTCCCCTCATCTCATCTCAGAGTACTCAAGGTAGGAAATTTATGGAAGTTTCTCTTATCCGACAATAATCACTTATGAGCCAGTAAATGTACAACAATCTCACAGATATTGCCTCATCCGTTCCAAACTTGCCAAGTAGGGAACGATGGAAATCATATCGGCTCATCCAATATGGAGTCAGTACTCTTTCAGGGACTGTTACTCACGAGGGAACCATAATATATATGTGTGATGGTTCTAAGACACCTACATTTGATGACGTAGTTTGACGAGTTTAAGTTGGACTAAATCTCACTCTTTCGGTGCTCGATACTCCTCCCATGACTCAATGGACTCGAACCCTGTCATCGATCGATATATGATAGGGACTCGAAACCTATTATCATTCAACTCATAGGGACTCTAACCCTTTCATCAATTTATCTCAAAGGGACTTTAACCCTCTCATAAAATCAATATCATCAATGACTCAGGATTAGAACAATCATTAGGAATCAATCGAATAGATACATCGGTAGAGTTCATTTATAGAGGCTTGTAAGCTAGCCAAATTTTATCAAGTCATCATCATTCTCTCATCACAATCAACAATCTCAACTTAATTCTCTAGACTCAATTCTTCAGTTCAGTGCATCCTTTTCAAATTATTCAAGTAGAGTTGTGCAAATTGTCATGAAAAATGTTCAATTCAGGAAAACAAATAGTATGATGATCATCGACATAGAAAAACATGTCATTTCAAATAAGATTTTAAGAAAAACCATCAAGGATTAATGAATATAGACTCTTGAACCATCAACTCATCTATGACCATCTATGGGGAACATAAGAGAATAATCTCATGCTTTTAGTTTAACCTTACATACCTGGGATAAAGCTATCAACCAGTCACGTCAAGGATCTCTTCTCAAGTCTCTCAAACTTAGCTCTTCTCCTCTTTCCTCAAGCCCTAGCCTTGTTAGATTATTTAATATGACTTAGAATGGGGGTTTTAGACCCTGTTTACGTCAAAACGACCTCATTAGATGGTGTATAGAATTTAGGAGGGGTTGGGAATTGACCGGAATGCCCCTCGTAAAAATTAAAAAATTTCAGTTCGGAGAAGCCCAGCCCGCATCGCGGACTCGTCGCGTACTGTGCATTTTAAGAAAACGTTTTTGAACGAGTTTTCTCAATCCCATCTAAAAATTTTGGAAAAACATATGTGTGACTCTGCTACAGAGGAACGACGCGCCTCTATCGTGCACCTTCACTGTTTTGCGCTTCGGATCGAAAAATTATGTTTTGATCGAGTTGCTCTATAAATTGATCGAGACCATTTTCCCACTCAATATTTTGTGTTGATCACAAATCTGGCCTCAGATTTGCCATTCGAGCATTGGAAGATACATTACACGCATACCCTCACTCAAGGGGTATTTTGGTAATTTCATCGGGCGTTACATCCTTCAACTCTTTCAACTCAGCCTGTGCCATACGATAGGGTGGAATAGAGATAGGTTGAGTATCCGGGAGAAGATCAATGCCAAAGTCCACTTTCCCTTCGGGAGGAATACTGGGCAAGTCCTCGGGAAACACATCCAGAAACTCATTCACAACCGAAACTGACTCAAGAGTAGGTGATTGGGACTTCATATCCTTGACCCTCACAATATGATAAATACAACCCTTGGAGATCATCTTTCAGGCCTTGAGGTAAGAGATAAACCGACCCTTAATAGCTTAGTCACTACCCTTCCATTCAAGAACGACCTCACCGGGAGGTTGGAACTTGACCTTCCGGGTTCTACAATCTAGAGAGGCATATGATGCGTGCAACCAATCCAGCCCAAGAATCATATCAAAATTGAACATCTCAAGTTTCAGAAGATCACACAGGAAGACTTTGTGCAACATAGAAATAGGACAACCACGATAGATCATATGTGAAACAACAAATTCACCCACGGAAGTATAAACTAAGAAGGGATCCTTCAAAATTTTGGGACTCAAACCAAACTTTACAGCCAACAGAGGAGTCACAAAAGACAAATTTGCACTGGGGTCGAGCAAAACATAACATCAAAATCAAAGAGTTTTAACATACCATTCACGACATCGGGAGTTTCCTCAACCTCTTAACGGGCATGAAGTGCATTTATCCTGTTGTTTCTTAGGGAAACACCTTAGAGAGCTCTTTGGTGGCCTTGACTACCTTGAGCTGCCTGACCTTGACCTCTATGAACATTCTTAGGACAATCAGCAACCTTGTGGTTCTTGTCACCGCACCCAAAGCAAGCACCCAAATCCCTCCAACAAGCACCTGTGTGGGGCTTCCCACAGTTGCCACACAGAGGATACCCCTATCCACCACCAACCGGTGCCCTAGGAGGAGGTACTCTAGCATTAGCGACCTAAGCCCCAGAACCTTGGTCGTGCTGGATGCGACCAAAACCACCACCTCGAGAACTGGAGAACCCACCATCAAAATGGGCCTCTTAGGATCATGTACCCTCTTCTCCTTAAGTTTCTCCCCTTTGATCTGCTCAGCATATACCCTGAGTATAGAAATATCCATACCCCGTATAAGCCTAACAGTACAACATTCTTTAACAAGTGAGTCAGAAATAACCGAAATGAACTTATGCATCCTTGCACGAGGATCAGCCACAAGTGTCGGTGCATACTTGGAGAGCTTAGTTAACTTGAGGGCATTGTCCCTCACACTCGTACCCCCTTTCTTGAGGTTGATAAATTCAGTTAGTTTGGTATCCTTAAGCTCAAGTGGAAAGAAACGTTCCAGAATGCAAGCTTGAACTCCTCCCTATTGACAGCATCACGACAAACCCTCTCCATAGACAATTGTGGTGACCCACACCTGAGCCACGTCCTTCAGTTGATAGGCAGCAAATTTGTCCTTCTCCTCAGAAGTGACACCCATAATGTTCAACACCTTGGTGAGCTCATCAATGAACTCTTGAGCATCCTTATCAGCCTTTGACCCATAAAACTCAGGAGGATTCATCTGGGTGAAATCCCTCACCCTAGAAGCTAGAGTAGGATCCCGTGGAAGATTAGTTTGCCTAGTCTGAGACGTCACCACCTGGGAAAGCATACCAAAGGCCGTATAGAATTCACCATTATAGATAGGCTCATCCATAGGCCCTTGAGGCGCCTAACCCTCATCAACCGAGGCCAGTCTTGGTAGGTGGGGTCTTCCTCGAGGCATCTTCTGAAATGGAGCAACGACATCATCAAGATGAGGAAACCAAATAAATGAACCATAGCACGACACAAGGCATGAAGAACTGAGACAATTCCTAGAACGCCTTTGTAGCCTCCCGCTCATAGGAATGGTGCACTTTACACCAATGAATAGGACTCTACGTGACGCGGCACATTGGACTCTGAGCATCATTTACAAACCTTGTGCTCTGATACCATCTCTGTCATGACTCGGACCCAGGGTCTAGGAGTGACATTACGATTGGGAACCCGAGAGTCCCTAAACGAGCCTCAAAGTATCTAATTCACGTCATCCGTTCAGAAGCGTATTCGAATGATAAACACATAGTTCTAAGGGATGGGAAAGTAGGACTCACGCTATGGGGGTATCATGGGAAAAGGGATTAACATGGATTCACATAACATGTAGCACATAAACACTAGGGGATGGGTAAGTATGACTCACGTTATGGGGGCAATTTGAAACTTAAGATCTTTCACATCATATCATACCATCAAGTCATAAGACTCATAATCAAAACACATAACAATAATCAATAGGTAATCAAGCCATAATGTAATCTCTAACATAGCATTTAGCATATAAACGTGAAGGAGTTTACGCGATGTCCAACAATGCCTCTAGTCATGAGATAGGATGGGGGCCACGACATACCCTGGGCTCACCCTCAAATACAAATATCCTAAACAAAGCACCGTAGGTAGAGCATAGGTGGCTTGTCCTTGGAAGATAGGACTCATCACAATAAGCTAAACTAGAGATCAGAGCTAAATGTCATGTGATGGATTGATATACTCCTCGGTCACTACATAGTGAGATCATGTAGGCAAAAGTATGTGTTAGTACATTTGAATGAACGAAGTATGCAGGCATGCAATGCGTATGACATATCAATTCTGCATTTCAATATTAAATGACAAGGGCACATAATATAGAAGAAACATATATCCAAAGGAGAATAATATAATGATATGCTATGAAATTCATGATGCATGAAATGCAATAATGCTCATATATAGTAGGGATGTGAGCTCAACCAACATGAGTAAGACCAAGTGAGCTATTACTTGAATCCCGGTGAAATCCCCTCATCGATAAAGAGGTGGTTTACTTGCCAAGGGTAAACCATACTTCACCTTACGGGAACATTACCCATTTCGTATGAAGTAACCCCCTTACGGAAACATCACCCAGTTCGAATAGGATTTTCATATAACATATAATACTTCAGCTTAGGGGAATATCACCCATTTTGTATGAAGCAACCTTCCTTACGGGAACATCACCCATTTCGGATAGGATTCTCCTAACAGATGTTAGGAACATAATTCAAGGAAAGAGAGAGGACCCTCAATCCATCGATGCTAAGTCAACATTCACACGAGAATACATATACGTATATATACATGATTTCAAAGAGGAAATAGTCATTTCAAATCTATTCAATGCACATTTAAGCATAAATGCCAAACCATAATTCATAATCATAATACTCATACGTAGGAATAGATCATTTATATATACAAGATGGTGCAAGAAACCAAAATGCTCAAAATCCATAGTCATTGACATATATGTGATCACGTTCTTGTCATAACCATAATCGTATCAAAATCATTTTATAAAACATAATTGGCCTTAACCCACTTCATAATTTCTATAAAAAAAAAACCAATGTCCATGAATGCACATGCCATGAGTGATGTGAGAATAGCATGGGCAATATAGATTCAAGCTAAAATCAACATTATAATATGAAATTGAAGTAAATCCATAGTTGAACCCATATTTAAATCATAATATAAATCATCCATGCATAAATCAAGCTTTAAAGGGGACATACATCTTCATAACTTCATAACCTTAATGTAAATCATCATTATAGGGCTTAAAATAACTTAAAATCATGAATAAAGTACATACCATACATCATTTGAATTTAATAAATTCAAATAATGAAAACCCTCATTTAAAGTAAGCTAAAATTCATGAAAATTAATTTAAAAGAGTTTGGTCTTCTTGGTTGAAAGGGACCAAGAATCAATCCCTCATACCTTGATTAGGAAGATGAATTTGGGAAGAATTTAGCTTGAAGTTTAAAACCTAATTGAGTCCTAGCTTGAATCTTGAGAGAAGAACTTAGAGAGCACTTTTAGAAATTGATTTTAGAGTGAGAGTGTTTCTAATGAGAATGAATTAAAATGAAGTAGTATCAGCTGATTTAGATGCTTAGGATAGGTGAAAAAGGCATAAAACACTTTCAAAACAAATTATAATTACATGCCATTAATGAAATTGGTGAAAGTTGAGTCGTCAAGGCTTCACTGGCTCTGAAACGGACCATGAAGTACTTCACTGGCCATGAACAGTGCCCATGAGACGTCACTTAGACAAATTTTTGCGAATTTCAACACTTAGAATTTTTTACGCGAAGAAACGCTACACAGACGGCCGCACGGCTGTGTGATATCACATGGTCCGTGATATGGGCTCTGTCCCAACACTTCAAAAAAATTTCCGCGATCATGTTACCAGATGGTGATTCTATACTTAGAAAAATTTCACATCACGAGTTACACGGTAGGCCATACGGCCCGTGACACACCATACTGACCGTGTGGTCGGCCATGTGACCACACTTGGCCTTATTTCTTGGTTTTCCACATGCAAGGCCATCATATGGCTCACCACACGGTCCGTGAAGCACCACACGGCCCGTATGGGGTTCCAATGGGACGTGCCTTAGCCCGAACCTCCCTATCGAGTCCCCGTAATCGAAATTATGGCCAAGTACCCCTTTACTAGATGCCACACGGTCTGTGTGACCTCACACGGTCCGTGTGGGCCTCCCATGAAGTGACACTTGGTCAAATTTCTCATGGAGTGACATTATAAGGTCTGATAAAGTCATTTGAAAAATACGAGTCTTTACAATTAAAGACTCGAATCATACCCATCACAACATATAAAGAGTTCTCCTTATCTTGGTGACTACCCATGGCATACAAACGGTTTGTAGCTCCGCTTGTGCCTGATGTAGCACCTTTCTGGTTTCCTCTAGCTGGTAGTGCCGGTGTAGAAGACCGGGCCTTATCAGCCTACTTTGGACAATCCTTCTAAAAGTGACCCAGTTAGCCAACTTGTAACATGAATTACTTCCTTCATGGCATTTTCCCAAGTGCAACTTGCCACACTTACCACATGGTAGCTTACCCCATGAACCTTGAGTCACACTAGCATGTGACTAAGATCCCTGGCCCTAAAATTCTAAGACCTCAATTCATTTCTGTTTCAAGAAACAGGTGCACTAGAAAATGATGGTGTTGGCCCTGACTGGAACCTGCTACCATTCCTATTCCCTCTCTTCCTAACATCATGACTGATGTTTTCGCCCTCTTTTTTTTGTACTCTTCCCTGTCTTGTTGCCTCTCCTCATCAACTTGTTGTAGATAAGTGATCAACCCCTTGATATCTATATCACTCACAAGCGTAGATACCCTTCCATCTTTCTTCGATCCTTTGTTCAGCCTATCGACATACAACCCCATTCTCCCTCTCATATCTGCAACAATATCCGAAGCATAGGGAGATAGTTGGTGAACTTGAGCCCATACTCCAACACAGTCATAGAGCCTTGTTTTAGGTTTAAGAACTCTTTTACCTTGGTCTCACTCAGTTCTCTCGGAAAAAACGCTTCAAGAAAGCTTCTTCGAATACTGCTCAAGTCAACACTAGGGCTTCGTCTCCTCTACCCTTCTTCCACTAATCAAACCACAGTCTGGCAACACCATTGAGCTGGCTAGCAGCCAACATAACTCTATCAACATCAGCCACATGAATCACCTAAAACAAATTCTAAAGCTCATCAATGTAGTTCTCAAGATCCTCATTGGGTGCAAACGCTGCGAACTCAGGCGGGTTCATACTCAAGAACTCATGGACTCTAGATGTGTCCTGCGCATCCTGTCTACCCACTCCTTCTTTAGAAGCAGGTGCTTCACAGCCTCCGCTAACGTCTGGATAGCCTGGCGAAGCTCAACATTCTAGATTTTAGCTTGTGGTTGCTGTTCGGGGACAACTGGGGCTATGGGTTCGTCATGATCCTGGGGCTCAGGTTGGTTAACATTCTGTTTGGCAGGACGCCCTCTTTCTCTAACAGCTCTTCTTGGAGGCATGATCATAATTCTGCAATGCGTAATACACGAATTAGAAGAGAGTTTTCATAGAGTTTTAACTCTATCACATGAATTAGAATATGAAAGAAGTGTAACCTTTTCCAACTGTCCTATAGCCTCCTGCTTATAAATTGCGGTGCACAACACATCCATAAACAAGACTCTACTAGACACGACTTCATAGACTCCCCAGGACACTTCAACTCTGTGCTCTGTTACCAAGTCTGTCACGCCCCGGGAGGATACCTTGGACGTGGCCGGAACTCAAAGAGTATTGCTAGCCCCCAAGCGAACCACTTGGCCTCGGCGGAAGACTAAAGACACTAAAAGGGGTGGAAAATCTTAATAAGTAAATGATCAAATCCACTTAATAAGACTAGTAAGAAAGAAACTAGCCCAAAATAAATATTTAACTCACGACAAATCAAACTCTAGTGTATGAAGCCTCTATCAATTGTTCAATGATGTCAATGATAGACCCATGGCTACCTCAAATCAATATAAAGATAATATAAAGTCTAACTCTAAAAAGCTAGATGAAACAAACCATGTGCATCCTCCGAAGTCAAGGAGGACTCACCAATCAGCTGATATGTGAAATAGATCTTCAACGGAGCGCCTGTTAATATTCTCTAATACCGGTCTATGCATCATGATATGATGTAGTCCAAATGGATGTTAGTACGAGTATGTGAAATGGCTGAATGAAACATGCATTAAGGTAGAACACTATCAACTCATACAACTCAAATTAAGAGACAGGGAACTTAATCAGAATGTAAAGTGTTTATCTAAAGAAGAAATAAAGAGTAGACAATGACCCATCTATACAATCCAATCTAATCAGAGTACTATCAGTATAGAACCTACTGGGAGTTTCTCTTATCCGAAAAAATCACTTATTAGCCAGTGATTATATGACAATCCCGCTGATGTTGCCACATCTGTTCCGTACTTTCCAGGTAGAGAATAAATCTGATCAATAATGGATCTGGTCAATCAAGTCCGCTATTATTTCGGGGACTTCCAATCAAGAGGGAACATCCAATTTAATGATTTAATCTTCACCTATGCTTGGGCACATCGTTTATGAGTTTGCATTGAGCTTACTCTTACACAATTCAGTACTCAATACTCCTCCCAAGACTCAATGTTCATAAGACAATCCATCTCAATCAATCAATCTCATGTGGACTCTCATCAATCCATTAGTTCTATCACAATCGGGTTTTTCGGCCTATCAATCATTTTATCAATTCAATTTTCAATAATATCTTTCAAAGGAAATCAGACCAATCATCAAGAGGACCATCAATTACACTAATTTTTAGGGTTCAATTATGGGGACTCTTAGGACCATCAAGTTCTATCAACCTATCATCATGCTCACATCACAATCCAAATCAACATTCTCAAATCAAGGCTTTAGACTCAATCCCTAGGTTCATTCAGGCAATCTTTTATAAAATAACATATAGGGTGTATGCAATAACTCATGAAAAGTATTTAATCAGTAAAATCAAGTTTATGATGATCATCAACATATGAAAATACATAGAATGTATATAATTTACAAAAAACACATTCACAAAACATGCACGGGGACTTAATGCAATCACAATCTTTCTATTACCATCAATAGGGGCACATGGAAGGAAAATTCCATATTTTATTTAGACTTATATACCTGGTATGGAGCTTGACAATAAACATTGCAAGAATTTGTCCTAAATTCTCTTAAACCCTCACTTTTTCTCTCTTCTCCTTAGCCCTAGTCTTTGTTAGAAGTTTAGAAAATCTTAAGAATGGGTCTTAAAACCCTTTTTATGCTCAAAATGACCTATCTTGATAATGTTTTAAGTTTAGGAGGGGGTGGGAAAAGTCGCGAAAATCTGAAAATCTTCCCTTTGGCGTACCAAGTCCGCATCGCAAACTTAGTCATTTTTCGGGTTTTTCATCGAAAATGTTTCGATCGAGTTTTTTTATCTCGTAGAAAATATTGGGATTACAATCAAGTGTAAATCCACAACACTGACATGTTGAGCACTTCTCTAGAATTGCGTTTTCACGTTAAAAATTATCTTTCGATCCGATTGCTCTAAAAATCAACCAAGACCATTTTTTCACACAATTGTTTGGCCTCAAATTTTCCAATGGAGTTTGAGAAAACGTGTTATGCGAGCATGTCTCATCTAGGGGTATTTTGGTAATTTTATCAGGTATTACAACTAGGCTTGATATTATAGATACAATATGAGTAATTGGCAGGTTTACAAGCAAGACTAGTAATGAACAACGATATGCTATAACAAAAGCAATGAGATATTTAATTGGGATAAAAATTTGTAATTTGTTCTATAAATAAATATCATGCTTTACTTAGAGGCCCCTTTATATAAAGATTGGAACACTTTATCATATGATTTCTTTTTTACCATGTGATGACCCAAAAATGGTTCCATGACTAGAAGGCACTAAAACTAGACCAAACAATAAAGGAACTTCAAAAAGATATATAGATAAGTAAAGAAATAACCATAATCTCAAAATAAAAGTTAATTTTTCGAAACCTGAGCCACGAGTTCTAAAAAGCATCTATTTTAAAGTACTGAAAGTCTAAAGATACAATTCAGTCTACAAACATAGACTACTAAGCTCGAAGCCTAGAGTCATTTCATTGGAACTGAGGAAATCAACAACATGAACTATTAATAAACATGAGCATAACCCTAATTGGAATTTGCAGGGGAGAGAAAACTAGGCGTGAGTAACATAATATGTAACTAGTAGGTTTGGCCGAGTAGGTATTAAGAATTAAGAAAATTATGTGGAAAAACACTACAGATGCTTCCATCTACATAAGAAAAACTCAGTCCGGCAAAGTGCTGCTAATATACATATATATATATATGACATGGTATAGAAAAGTGAGCAAAGCAGGCAATGCAATACTTTATTTAGAACACGTGATGCAATGATGAAGATGCGATGCAGTACAAGGTGGAATCAAGACCATCTCACAATCTTTGGTATACATCCCCCCTTATACCTGAAAAATTATCAAAATATCCCTAGATGAGAGAATGCTTGTATAAAGCATCTTCTCAAACTGTTTTTGTATTTTCGAGGTCAGAATCGCGATAAGTACAACAAATTATGTGGAAAAATGATCTTGATTGATTTTTAGGCCAACCGGATCAAAAGATGATTGTTCAGAGAAAAATTACAAAACCAAAAGGGTATGTAATAGGATAATTCTAAAAAATAAATAAATATTTTATAGAAAAAGATGGAAAAAGTTAATTATTGTAACGACCTGTTAAGTCGGTTTGAGAAATAAAGCTTCTTATGTTATAAAGCTTTATCTCGTAAATTTTAAAGGGATTTTTTGGATTATTCAATAACTTTTACTATTTACTTAAGGGATAATTTTAGATAATTAATTTAGTTTGTGGACTAAAGTAATAGTTAATACTCAATACTATTTATCCGATATTTATTCAAAATATGTAAATAGGATTTATATGTACATAAAAATAAGTGAATAAACAAAAAGAAAGAAAAGAAAGAAAAGGGTTGAAGAAGGGCTCAATGCCGAACTTCTGAGAAGGACAAAATAGGGAGAAAAAAGGCGCACTAGGGGTGAGCGTTCAGTTCTTCGTTTCGATTTTAGTAAATTTCAGCTTGGTTCTTCGGTTTTGAAAAAGTATGCACCATACTAAATTGGTTCGATTCAGTTTTTTCTCAGAGTTTGGTTTGATTTATATCGGTATTTTTAAATATTTTTTTGGTGAAAATTAAAAATAAAATGAAAATGATTAAATAAAAAAGGGAATTAATTTGCAGCACACTATTTGAAGAGCCAAAGTGCCAAACTTGGCACTTCGCAGCATTCCAGCGAGTGACAAACTGCAGCACGCATTTGACAACGATTAGTTTGCACTATGCTATTTCAACTTGCACTTCCAGATTCAAATAAATTCAAATACATTTAGTTTCCACAATGAGCATAGTGTCAAACTGTAGTTTGCACTTCTAGTTTCCACTTTTCCAGTGTGAAATTTGTGACAACGTATAGGAAGTTGTGACTAGAGGAAGCCTAGATTAGTTTAGCTCAAGCACACTAGTTACTTGAGGCTATGTCTAAATACTAGGAACAGTTCTATTGAGCACTATACAGAATTTTCAATTTAAAAAACAACATAAACAGATTATCCTCATTTAAAGTATAAATAAGATTAATGCCAAGTTTCATCATCGAGACGCATGCAGCAAGCATTATATGGACTATTTGTTTTTAATTACACCTACATCCTGTGACATTCTAATTTCCATTTTCCAGTGGTTGCAATACTAGCAGCATGGCTGACTGGCTATGCAATCTTTACAAATAGCAAGCTGCAAGCTTGCATTCAAAATAATGGAAAGTGAAAAAAGGGCTTGGGTTTAATAATGGGCTTGGGTTTAATAATGGGCTTGGATTAAAATTGAGTTGGGCTTGGGTTAAAATTTAAAATTAAAAATTTAGAAGTATATATTAATATAATAAAACTTCATTTTTTTGGTGCACCGTAGTTTTGGGACCCTTGCATCGAGAACCAAAGTTTTCGAAAACAAAAACCAAAATCAAACCAAAAAGTCAAAAAACCGACACCAAAATACTGAATTAGTTCAATTCAATTCAATTTTTTGATTCTCCAATTTTTTCACCTACCCCTAAGGCGCACATGTTAATATAAAGAAAATGCAGAAAGAGAAAAAGAAAAGAGGGAGGAATAAGAAAGGAACAAAAGCAAGAAAAAATTATGATTTTCATCTCCAAGCATCAAGGTTATTCTTCTTGTCCTTTCTATTAAACTTTGATTAGATTATGGATAGATTTTTAGGGCAGAAATGTGTACAGTTTATGCCGAATTAAGAAAATATAGTCTTAGAGTTCTTAAAATAAAATCTTGATTTAGGGGTCGAATAACAATTCGTTTTAGTTGAAATTTGGCGTATGAGTTTATTTTATCATGGGTAAACATAATTTGAATGAAATTTTCAGATCAAATTTAAGTGCTCGAGGTGGCTTTTTGATCTGATGTTTTAGCCGAAAATAAATATAGTAATATGGGTGTCATTAGATTCATTTTCTTATGAAGTGTATCATTCATTTTCTTATTAATATTATATATTTGATAGATTTGAAACATTCTGAGGTATTGGAGAAGGGAAAATCATTGGTCTATTAGCTTGCTTAAGTTCGGTTCTTAGGTTTGAGGTATGTTATGGTTTATTCTATATGATAAAGAGACTTTAATAGTAATTGATATTCATTGAGTGATTTTATGAAATTATTCCATGCATTTGATTATTGTGTTTGGGATGATTAATATGTGTTGTAATTGGTTAGCAATCCCATGACCATGAAATCCATAATCTTGAGCTTGCTTTATCAAAATTACGCTTGAATACAGAAAGCTTGATGAAATATAATGAAGTGAAAAGTATGATGAGTTAAATGTATTTTGATCAGCTGCCATGTTCCAGCATGATATATTTGAATTGTTAACACCCTCTAACTCTTTCCACCTAGTCTAAATAGATGCATAGAGAAAACTGAGAAAATGACTGAGAAACGTTGCTGGAAGAGAAACCATGAGGGCCATCTATAGCCCGTAGATGAGGCCTCGTAAACCTCCAAGTGACTTGATGAAATTTTCTAAGTTTGAGGACCATGTACGAGACAACATACGGCCCGTAGAATATTCCACGGTCCGTAAATTAGGTCTCGTGAGTTGGTGGTCCATGAAGTAACTTTTTAGTATCTTGCGTTTTGAGTCATTAGACGACCGGTAGAAATTTTTATGGCACGTAGAAGGGGTTTCGTGGATTCTATGACGAATTCTAGTAACTCAAACTTTTTGACCTTTTTCCTACAAGAGGTCATCTATGGCCCGTAAAAGGTTCTATGGCTCCGGTGGTCTTGTGGAACCTGTCGACAGTTTTTAAGAAGGGTATTTTTGTCTATTCCTATCCCTTTTTAACCCAATCCGTAGCTGTTTTAAACTTAAATAAAGTCCTAAAATAGAACCCTTAGGGTATTTTCACCATTCTTCACGCTTGGAGATTTCTTGAGAGCACCATAGGAGGGAGAAGAGCAGGGTTCCAAGTTCAAACATGAAGATTGATTGGAGTTTGATTGTTTCTTCTATTTCCATGTATGTAAGGCTTACTAAAGTGTGGAACTACGTTCGTTCACACGAACCTTTCAATTATTTGAGTCAAAATTGAGAACAAGAGTTGAGTTTTGAAAATTCTATCATCCAATTACTAAATCCCTGCATTTATCATGAGCTATTATAATGATATATGAGATAATTGTTGTATTGCATGACCACTAATATGAGAGTGACATATGTATATTATACTTGGTAGCATGGACCCTAAATTGAACGATTTTCATAAAATCTATACTCTGATTGAGTTGTGGTTTGAGTTTGATTATATGAGTTAAGTATATTGCACACAATTGAGAGTGAGGAGCACATTGTACTATAATTTCATGTTCGTTGTTACATTTTTCTTGCATTACGTGATAAGTCTAAGTGAGTGAGTTTGAATGACCATTTGAGTCTGAGTTGAGTCTGATTGACTGAGGACTGAGGATTGAGTTGATTGATGAGTTTAGCACGTTTTAGTATTTGGAGGCGTATCGAGCAACAAGCTAGGAGCGAGTAAATATCTACTCTAACCCAGAGAACTACATCGCCATCGTAGGATAGTCGTACAACATGTTTTGATGACTCTGGATCCATGAGAGAGTTGATCGTCCTTTACCTTGACAAGTTTAGGACGGGCGTGGCAATGACATCGCCTTCATTGTGCATCACCAAACTAAAGGTGGTGGGATTGGATGTTGGTTAAGAGAAGCTCCTACACAAACACTGATTGAGCATGATATAAACTAACTTTATTCCTACTGAGTCTATTTTAAAAGCATGATTTACTTTGAACTTGCATATATTGAGTTGAGCATGAGTTGTTTGAGTCAAAGTGGGTGAGTTCGGCTTTACTTTCTTGAGTAATTTTACATACCAATATATTTCATATACTGACCTCCATTTGGACCTGCATCATTTCATGATGCAGGTACAGGTGATAGAAGAGTTCAGCCCACGCATCGTAGAGTTCTAGATCAATGCATTCCAAAGTTGGTGTTCCCTCCTTGCTTTTTAGAGGAGTCCTTTTATTTCCTGTTTTGACGTAGTACTTTCTTTCTTTGATTTGAGGTATCCATGGTCTGTCATGGTACCATGTAGATTGTTGATTATAGGCTTCATATACCTTGAGTAGATGATTAATGGAGTTAAACTTGCCTCATATCAGCTTAAGGATATTGCGAACATCTGGTATAACCAATGGGAAGATAGTCGAGGTGAGGATGTTGAGCCTGCTGAGTGGGATGAGTTTGAGTGTGCTTTCCTTGATCACTTCTTTCCCCAAGAGCTGAGGAAAGCAAAGGTTGAGGAGTTCATGAACCTAAAGCAAGAGGGAATGACTAGTATAGCCTCAAGTTTATTAAGCTTTCCAGGTACGCTTTCAAGATGGTCCAAGATATGAGTGCAAGGATGAGAAAGTTTGTTTCCGGGTTGGGTTAACAGGTGAAGAGGGAGTGAAAGGCAGCATTACTGATATCGAGCATGGATATCTCCAGAATCATGGTATATTCCCAGCAAATTGAGGAGGACAAGAAGAAAGACAAAGAAGAACATTTGAGCAAGAAAGACAAGTCTACCAAGCATGATCCTAGCCAGCACAAATAGGATAAGAGAGATCTATCTTACTTTTAGAAGAGGCATCCGGGGTATGCACCATCATCAGCCAATGCACCAACTCCAAACGTCAGGTATGATCAAAGATCCCAAGGCCAGTCAAACTTTAGAGAACAGGTTTCATAAGCCAGTGTGACCCTTGGCTCGAGAAGGAAACCACCTTGTGGGAAGTGTGGAAGGATGCATTTGGGAGAGTGCAAGGACGGAGGAAATTCTTGCTACAAGTGTGGCCAGGCAGGTCATTTCCTGAAGGAATATCCACTTTGGGGTAATAAGGTGCAGTCTTCTACTATGATACCACCACCCAAGGGTAACTAGAGAGGTACTACACCAGGGATAAGCGGAGGGACGATCCGTCTTTATGCAATAGGGAACCGATAAGATCAAGAGGTTGCACCATATGTAATGACGGGTATGCTTTGAGTCTTTACTTTTAATTATTATGTTTTGGTTGATCTAGGGGCAACAGTGTCTTGTGTGAAGCCATATGTGGCTAAAAAATTTGAGATCTACCTTGAGTGTTTACTTGAGCCTTTCCCTGTTTCTATTTCTGTTGGTGAGTCTATCATAGCCAAGAGAGTCTATAGAAATTGCATAGTGTCTGTCTATCATAAGGATACTCTTGCTAATTTGGTTAAGTTAGAGATGATTGACTTTAATGTAATCCTTTGCATGGACTGGCTCCACGCCTTCTATGCCTTTATTGAATGTAAAACCCGAACTATCAAGTTTCAGTTCCCAAATGATCCTGGTATAGAATAGAGGGGAGATTCGGTTGCACCTAAGGGAAAATTTATTTATTACCTTAGGGCTAGAAGATTAATCTCTAAAGGTTGCATCTACCACCTCGTGCGAGTCAAGTCGGATGATGTTGAGCCTCTTACTCTTGAGTCAGTCCCGATTATTGGTGAGTTTCCAGAAGTGTTTCCTTCTGTAGTCCCTCCTAATAGGGAAATCGACTTTGGGATTGATGTTCTTCCCGATACGCAGCCTATCTCAATCTCACCCTATAGGATGGCACCCGCTGAGCTGAAAGAGTTGAAAGAGCAGTTGAGGGATTTGTTAAAGAAGAGCTTTATTAGTCCAAGTGTTTCTCCTTGGGGTGCTCCCATCCTATTTATGTGAAAGGAAGAAGGGTCTCTTAGAATGTGCATAGATTATAGGCAACTGAACAAGGTCATGATCAAGAATAAATATCCTCTCCCTAGGATAGATGATCTGTTTGACCAACTTCAGGGTGCCTTATGCTTCTCAAAGATAGACCTCAAATCGGGCTACCATCAGTTGAAAATGAGGGAGTGTGACATTCCAAAGACAGTCTTAAAGACTAGATATGGCCACTTTGAGTTCTTCGTCATGTCCTTTAGGTTGACGAACACACTTGTAGCATTCATGGACTTCATGAATAGAGTATTCAGACCCTATCTTGATATGTTTGTAATCGTGTTCATTGACAAAATTTTAGTGCATTCGAAGGATGAGAAGGAGCATGCCAATCACCTTAGGGTTGTCCTTCAAACACTTAAGGACCATGAGTTTTATGCAAAGTTCTCAAAATATGAGTTTTTGGCTCAAGTTAGTGGCTTTCCTAGGCCATGTTATTTCAGGTGGTGGTATTTCAGTCGATGCCCAGAAGATTGAAGTGGTTAAGCACTATTCAAGACCGACCTCTCCAACTGACATGAAAAGTTTATTGGGGTTGGCAGGCTACTACCGCAGGTTCGTTGATGGATTTTCTTCCCTATCCGCACCATTGACCAAATTGACTCAGAAAAAGGTCAAGTTTCAGTAGTCTAAGGAATGCGAAAAGAGCTTCCAAGAGTTGAAGACTAGACTGACTACTGCACCTGTTTTCACCTTGCCCGATGGGACAGAGGATTTTGTAATACATTATGATGCGTCAAGAGTTGGGTTGGGTTATGTGTTGATGCAGAAGGGGAAGGTGATAGCCTATGCTTCCAGGCAACTTAAGGTTCATGAAACGAACTATCTAACCCAAGATTTGAGTTTGCTGTGGTGGTGTTTGCACATACGATCTGGCGCCACTATGTAACACCCCACATCTTACATGTACTAGTCCAATGCATATGAAACATGATATGACGGGGTCAAATCAACACACATTTTTAACAAGTGTTTGAATTTCAGATTAGAGGACTATATGCACACGTAACGCTCAAGATGACCAAGTGCGTATAAGTTTTAAGTCAAATTGAGGAGATCGTGACCTTAAATGAAGTGAAAGAAGTGAGGTGCTTGTGGCACTTAGGAAGCTAGTAGGTGAGTCACCCACATGCTTAGCTTAAATAGGCTAGGTAGACGGAGACGAGACCCAACACCGAATTTGAAAGTCCTATAAAGAATAAACTCTGAGTTAAGGATGTCATTTGGGCCATGGTTTGGCATCATAAAGGGGCAACATTTTCAGCCCAAGATGAATAGGAAAAGGGCCAAATTATATTCACAACCCAATTCACAAATAGGGCCCAAACTAAGTGGGTGTAAAAGAGAAATATTTGCAACGAAGCCCATCCAATTGAAGCCCAATAAGGCCCAAGTGAAAGGGCCAAGTTGCTACATCACCACCTTAATAAAATAAGGCTTGAAATGCAAAAGAAAGTCGGCCAAAAGTGGCCCTATAAAAGGGATCAAAAGCCAGCAATTTCAAGTCATTTATACAAAGCCAAAAATCAGATTTCTTTCCAATTTTCTACTTGCTCTCTCTTCACTTTGTAAAGCAGCCAAGGCACACCTTTAGGATTCTTGAAGAGCATCCAATCCATAAGGGCTAAGGTAAGTAAAAATACCTATGGTTCAGTATAATTTTTCCATGAAAAACATGAAGAGTATGTTGGTTGTACTTGTGTAGGAATTTGGGACAACATGTATTCCAAAGATTGTTGTCCACTTTCCTTGTTTAATAAGAGGATTTTCTCTTGTTAGTTTGCTGGATTATGAAGTAATATTTATTTTTATAATAAGGTTTGGTTCTGTAGTGATGTAAGAAGGCTGCCGGACCATTTTTATCTTCCGCAAAAATGAGTTCTTATATGATATCTTAATTGCACTCTTTGTAAGAATTTGTGGACTGAATATTGGGAATTGTTGTCTCATGTTTTCCATCTACTTGGGGATTGTTTTTGGACCTTTTCGGGATTGTTTTGTGTGTAAATATGTTGAGGACAGTTTGGTTGAGGCTGAAACAGATTTGGAATGGTTGACGCTGAAATGTAGCGAAAGGACGTAATGTTACGTTGCCTACTTGCGTGTTGTGTAGAGTTATTGTATGTTGTAATTTATGGGCTGTTGTAACACTGTTATGGGACTAAGACAAGCTAGATATGATATGTATATGAGAATGTTTATTAGAAAATATGATTAGGAGTGGAAATGTTGAAAGAATACTCTTTGGTTGCTGATTACGAGCTTGCTGCCCGGATATTGTTTTTGGGTGGAATTGGACTACCAAGATGTGTTTATTAGCTGCTAATACTAGTTTTATCACCTACTGTATTGTAGATAAGTATTTGGAGGAAAAGGATACTACTCCGAGGTAATAATGACATAGTACAATGAGGTATGTAAGGCTACTTGATTTACTATTACTTGGCATGAAATCTAGGTTCTTCCTTGGTACATAAAGGCACTTACCAACTCCGACATAACTAATAACTTACCATGTTCATATGTTCCCATGCATAGCCATTGTCAAATCTGCATACGTACTTGGGTACCAAAGATACATTCGTTCCTTTTTACTAAATAAAGTCCATGTGCTATTTAATCTCCTACACGTTTCATTAGTTGTGTAACTCTCTTTACATTGTGGTATTATCTTGTGTGGTTGTTTATATGTCACATGTCATGTCTATATTCCTACAGCTCTAAATGTTATGACCACCGAAAGAATCATCTCAAAAGTAAATAAAAGATAACTCAAAGTTGCTTATTAATGGGTGGTATCCCAGGGGTGGAAGAATCACCTAGCATGGGACGATCCCATATTATGGGGGGTACCCCAAGGGTGAAAGGAAAGTCTAGCATGGGCCGATCCCGATATTGATTTACCACTGATCAGTTGGTTATTTACATGATATATTGTGCACAGGTTATACAGTAAAGAAAGGTAAAGTAATAAAGAGACATAAAGTACATGATTCCAAAGTATGACTAAAGGTGGTCTTTTTGTCCTTACACACCAGCGTGTGATTTCATTTGAGTTCTTATTTAATATACGGTATTTCCTGCCTTACATATTCAGTACACTATCTTGTACTGACGTCCCTTACGAGGGACCTGCATTTCATGTTGCAGGTACAAGAGCTACTAGGTCTCCCCAGTAGGAGTACAGGACTTCCAACTGTTGTTATTGAGCTCCAGGTTGCTTCGGGGCTTTGTGTCTCTAGACTTATATTTTGTATTGTATAGTTGGTCTTGAGCCGGGCCTGTCCCGACCCATATAGATATTGTTCCTTACCTAGAGACTTTGTAGACTATGTAAAGTAAAGTATGGTCAAGTATTATACTTTAGACATCGTGGCTCCAACGGCCCAGTCTTATGCATTTCCTTTTGACTTGTTAATATTGTTTACTTTTTTTAAAGCATGTTGAGTAAGGAAACCTCTTATAATGTTCATAGAAAGTGTATGGTTATATGTTGGTTCTCCCTAGCCTTGCCGGCAATGGGTGTCAGTCCGCCTTAATTAGACTTAGGGCGTGACAGAATTGGTATCAGAGCCGGTCGTCCTAGGGAGTCTACAAAGCCGTGTCTATATAGAATCTTGTTTATAGATGTGTTGTGCACCACATTTATAAGCAGGATACTACGTGGAATTTAGGAGTTTTCACTTTCTTTTCATTCTTTAGATCGTGCAATAGAGCCAAGTGTTGTAGGTTTATTGTTTCTAACCTCTAAATCATTTTGTACAATGAGTATGCCAGAAACAAGGAAAAGTAAAGGCAAAGGGAAGGAAGTTGAAGTGGTAGTTGGTGTACCCAGTCGGGTGAGACAACGAAATGAGGCCTAAGATGAGTCTCTATCACAAACATCTCCAACTACTCCAGCTCCTCATGAACCAGGAAGTAGTGAAACTCCCCCAAAACCACCTACCTAACCGTGCTGGATCTGAGAAATGCGGTCCAATTATTGACTCGTATAGTTGCTGGCCAAAGTCAACAACAAGAAGGTCCAGTTATAGGTGCAGGTGGTACGAATAGGGCAGCTAGCACGAGGATACGTGACTTCCTTAATTTGGACCCTCCATCTTTTACCAGGTCAGATCCTAATGAAGATCCACAAGACTTCATCGATCAGATCCAACGCACTTTGGATGTTATGCATGTAAGCGGTACAGAAACTGTGGAGCTGGCAACATATAGATTATAGGGTGTGGCTATATTGTAGTATGAAGCTTGGAAGCAACCTAAGGGTATAGATGTACCTCCAACTACTTGGAAAGAGTTCAAAGAGGCATTTCTTGACCACTACTTGCCATTAGAGATTTGAGAGGCTTGGGCAGATCAGTTTTTGAATCTCCACCAAGGGAATATGAGCGTGAGAGAGTATAGCCTTCAATTTAATTCCCTGGCCAGGTATGCTCCTAATGTAGTTGTTACTATGACATATATAGTTCATCGATATATGGATAAGTTTGATTCGTATCTAGTCAGAGTCTATATCATTGCTTCTTTGAATAAAGAGATGGATATAGTGAGGATGCAAGCATTTGCACAAAAACTGGAGGATTAGAGGCAACGAAGAAGGACACAAGAGTTAGAAAGGGGGCACTCCAAGAGGGCCGAATCTACAAGGCAGTTTGTACCATCCCAAGGTGAGTTTAGGTCTCGATTTCCTAATAAACCACCTAGGACATCATCCTCCTACTCTGCAGTCAGTGCTCCACCACAATATCAAGGGTCTAAAGGTAATCAGTTTAGTCAAAGGAGTGAGGGCCAAGGTGCACGGACAAGAGGATATTCGGCAAGCCAGCAAATTCCTCCTAAGCACCCTTGCAAACAATGTGGGAGGAGTCATTTAGGTACATGTTGTGTTGGGACATATGCTTGTTATTGGTGTGGTGTACTAGGGCATATGATGAGAGATTGCCCAAAAAGACGTATGGGTGATATAGCACAACCTACTGGGTCAGCTGTTGCATCATCATCGTCTGTTCCTCCATTAGGTAGGGGTCAGCAAACACCTGTAGGTCGTGGTAGAGGTGGTAGAGAGGCAGCTAGCTCCAGCGGAGCCCAAAATCGCACTTATGCTCTGGGGAGTCGGCAAAATTTAGAAGCTTCACCCGATGTGGTCACAGGTACATTGTCCATCTTTTCACATAATGTGTATGCATTAATTAACCCTAGTTCTACATTATCATATATCACTCCACTAGTATCTAGAAAGCTTAAAAAACACCTAAATTATTGAACGAACCATTTGAAGTGTCTACACCAACCAGTGAACTTATTATAGCTAGAAGGGTTTATTATAACTGTGCAGTAACTGTTTGTGACCATGACACATTGGCTGACCTTGTTGAGTTAGAAATGGTGGAATTTGATATTATAATATGTATGGATTGGTTAGCTTCTTGCTATGCTAATGTGGATTGCCGAACTAAGAGAGTGTATTTCCACTTTCCAAATGAGGCGATCCTTGAATGGGAAGGCAATGTTAGGGCACCAAAGGGTAAGTTTGTTTCCTATTTTAAGGCAAGGAAGATGATGTCAAAGGGATATATATGTCATCTAGTTAGAATAAGGGATATGGAAGCAGAATTATCAACTCTTCAATCTGTTCCCGCAGTGAATGAATTTGTTGATGTGTTTGCCGAAGAGCTTCCAGGTTTACCTCCAGAACGAGAAGTAGATTTTGGTATTGACTTACTTCCAGGTACTCAACCCATTTCTATCCCTTTATATAGAATGGCCCCGGCAGAATTACGTGATTAAAGGAGGAATTAAAAGACTTGCTTGAGAAGGGTTTTATAAGACCTAGTGTGTCCCCTTGGAGTGTACTAGTATTATTTTTACGTAAAAACAATGGCACCTTGAGAATGTGTATTGACTACCGGCAATTGAATAGGGTGACAATTAAGAAAAAATACCCCCTCCCCAAGATTGATGATTTATTTGATCAGTTACAGGGTGCTAAATGCTTTTCCAAAATTGATTTGAGGATCACCATATCAGGGTGAAGGAGAAAGATATACCCAAGACGGAAATTCGCGCAGCGGAAGATCCTGAATTTGAGACTTTCTACACCAAAAATATTCTCTTAAACGAAGGTATTCGCGCTTGGATGGCGGCTCAACGATGATTACAATATCGGGTACCCCTGTCATATATTTAATCCCGCCCAGATATGTTTGCAAGCGAGATAATTGTCTTTTCAACATAGCTGCATCTCTTTTCGGGAGACGGTTGAGTCTCCCTGTTTTTTGTTCCATTCTCAAGTCCCTGAACTTATGAAGTCTCCAAACAAGCGCAAGCTTATCGCCAAATGTCTCTTCTATTACGAAGACCGCCCGGTCGTGAAGCTTATCCAGGAGATGTTTTTTATTTGCATTCACTTAGGACACGCTATGGTTACTTTGAATTTCTTGTTATGTCATTTGGGCTGACCAATGCACCAGCAGTTTTTATGGACTTAATGAACAGGGTATTCAAGCCATTCTTGGATATATTTGTGATAGTATTTATAGATGACATTTTGGTGTATTCAAGATCAGAAGAGGACCATGCAAATCACTTACGGCAGGTATTATAAGTTCTTCGTGATCGGCTATTGTATGCCAAGTTTTCCAAATGTGAATTTTGGTTAAAATCAGTCGCATTCTTAGGTCATATTGTATCCGATGAAGGAATAAGGGTTGATTAACAAAAGATTGAGACGGTGAAAAATTGGCCAAGGCCGACAAGCCCACAAAAGTTCAAAGCTTCCTAGGGTTAGCAAGTTATTACAGAAGGTTTGTTAAGGGTTTTCTTCTATCTCTGCACCTCTAACGAAGTTGACACATAAGGCGACCAAATTTCAATGGAATGATGTATGTGAAAGGAGCTTCCAAGAGTTGAAAAGAAGGAACAAAGGGGTATGCAGTGTACTGTGACGCTTCAGGGGTTGGCTTAGGGTGTGTATTGACACAACATGGTAGGGTAATTTCTTATGCCTCGAGACAACTGCGACCACATGAGAGAAACTACCCAACACATGACCTTGAGCAAACAACTGTTGTGTTTGCCTTAAAAATATGGCACCACTATTTGTATGGAGCTCATGTTGATATATATATTGATCATAAGAGCCTACAGTACATCATTAAGCAGAAAAACCTAAATTTAAGGCAGCGGAGGTGGCTATAGCTAATAAAGGATTATGATGTTGATATACTATACCATCCATGGAAAGCAAATGTGGTAGCCGATGAACTGAGTCGTAAAGCAATTATGAATATTAATGATCAGGCCGTGGTAAGTCAAGGATTTACTAAGGATCTACGTCAACTAGCCAATCTAGGAGTTCGCCTTATTGAAACTCCAAAAGAAGGGATTATTGTGCAAAATGCTGCAAAGTCTTCATTGGTAACGTAGGTAAGAGAAAAACAGTTCAAAGATCCTATTCTACGATGACTTAAGGAGAAGGTGATTCAAGGCACGATGAAGGGCTTTGAACTTACCCAAAATGCAGTACTTTATTGCAAAAATAGATTATGTGTTCCTAATATTAATGGTCTGAGAAGGAGGATAATGGAAGAAGCCCATCATTCAAGATATTCCATCCATCCAGGATCATCTAAGATGTATCATGACCTGAAGGAAATGTTTTGGTGGGAAGGCATGAAAAAGGACCTTGCAGAATTTGTGGCTCAATATCCGAATTGCCAACAAGTTAAGGTAGAGCATCAAATGCCGGGAGGTTATATGCAATGTATAGAGCTTCCAACGTGGAAGTGGGTTATGATTAATATGGATTTTGTTACTGGGTTGCCTCGCTTATTTCAGAAGTTTGACTCTATATAGGTGATAGTTGATAGACTCACAAAGTCAGCACACTTCTTACTAGTTAAGAGTGATTATACGGCTGAAGAGTATGCAAAGTTATACCTCAAAGAGATAGTTAGGCTACATGGGGTCCCAATGTCCATTATATCTGATCGGGGAGCTCAATTAATTGCGAAGTTTTGGAAGTCCTTCCAAAGGAGCTTAGGGACACAAGTGAATTTAAGTACAACTTTCAACTCTCAGACAGATGGTCAAGCAGAACGCATCATTCAAACACTTGAAGATATGTTGTGGGCTTGTGCATTGGACTCCAAAGGTAGTTGGTGGACTATTTGTCACTTATTGAATTTGCCAATAATTATAGCTACCATTCAAGCATCAAGATGGCACCGTATAAAGCTTTGTATGGAAGGAAATGTAAATCACCAATAGGATGGTTTGAAGTGGGTGAAGCCACCTTGCTTGGTCCAGATCTAGTCCAAAGAGCCATGGAGAAAGTCAAGGTAATACGACAACGGTTAGAAACAGCCCAAAGTCGTCACAAATCCTATGTGAATGCTAGAAGAAGAGGACTGGAATTCTCAGTAGGAGATTGGGTATTCTTAAAGGTTTCCCCAATGAAAGGTTTTATGAGATTCGGTAAGAAAGGAAAACCAAGCCCACGTTACATAGGGCTATATAAGATTATTAAAAGGTTTGGACAAGTTGCGTATGAATTAGAGCTACCTCAGGAGCTATCAGTGGTTCATCCAATTTTTCATGTCTCAATGCTTCAAAAATGCATAGGTGACCCATCTCGTATCACTCCTATTGAAGATATGCAAGTTACAGAAGATCTAACCTATGAAGAGGTACCTATTTCTATCCTAGATCGTCAAGTTAGAAAGCTAAGGAATAAGGAAATCCCTTTAGTAAAGGTACTTTGGAGGAACCAGCAAGTAGAAGAAATAACATGGGAGGCTGAGGAAGTAATGAGATCTAAATACTCTTATTTATTTGAAGCTACAGAAAAAGTCCAAGATGCAGATTTAGGGGATTTGTAGGTACGTGAATTTGAATTCTTATTATGTTGTCAAAAGTTTGTTTACATGAAAGTTTAAACTTATATGACCTATCCATTTATGCTAACATTCGGAGATGAATGTTCCTAAGGGGGGGAGGATGTAACACCCCACATCTCACATGTACTAGTCCAATGCATATGAAACATGATATGGCGGGGTCAAATCAGCACACATTTTTAACAAGTGCTTGAATTTCAAATTAGAGGACTATATGTACGTCTAACGCTTAAGATGATCGAGTGTATATACGTTTTAAGTCAAATTGAGGAGATCTTGACCTTAAATGAAGTGAAAGAAGTGAGGTCCTTGTGGGACTTAGGAAGCTAGCAGGTGAGTCAGCCACGTTCTTAGCTTAAATAGGTTAGGTAGACGGAGACAAGGCCCAACACCGAATTTGTTCAAGTTCGATAAAGAATAAACTCCGAGTTAAGGATGTCATTTGGCCATGGTTTGGCATCACAAAGGGGCAACATTTTCAGCCCAAGATGAATAGGAAAAGGGTCAAATTACATTCACAATCCAATTCACAAATAGGGCTCAAACTAAGTGGGTGTAAAAGAAAAATGTTTGCAGTAAAGTCCATCCAATTGAAGCCCAATAAGGCCTAAGTGAAAGGTCCAAGTTGCTGCATCACCACCTTAATAAAATAAGGCTTGAAATGCAAAAGAAAGTCGGCCAAAAGTGGCCCTATAAAAGAGATCAAAAGCCAGCAATTTCAAAACATTTATACAAAGCCAAAAATCAGATTTCTTTCCAACTTTCTCCTTGCTCTCTCTTTACTTTGTAAAGTAGCCAAGGCACACCTTTAGGGTTCTTGAAAAGCTCCCAATCCTTGAGAGCTAAGGTAAGTAAAAATACCTATGGTTTGGGTATAATTTTTCCATGAAAAACATGAAGAGTATGCTGGTTGTACTTGTGTAGGAATTTGGGACAACATGTGTTCCAAAGATTGTTGTCCACTTTCCTTGTTTATGAAGAGGCTTTTCTCTTGTTGGTTGGCTGTATTATGAAATAATATTTATTCTTTTAACAGGACTTGGTTCTGTAGTGATGTAAGAATGCTGCTGGACCATTTTTATCTTCTACAAAAATGAGTTCTTATATGATATCTTAATTGTGCTCTTTGTAAGAATTTGTGGACTGAATATTGGGAGTTGTTGTCTCGTGTTTTCCATATACTGGGGGATTGTTTTTGGACTGTTTTGGGACTGTTTTTGTGTGTAAATATGTTGAGGACAGTTTGGTTGAGGTAGAAGCAGATTTGGAATGGTTGACACCGAAATGTAGTGAAAGGACGTAATGTTATGTTGCCTACTTGCGTGTTGTGTAGAGTTGTTGTATGTTGTACTTTATAAGCTGTTGTAAAACTGTTATGGGACTAAGACAAGCTAGATATGATATGTATATGAGAATGTATATTAGAAATACGATTAGGAGCGGAAATGTTGAAAGAATACTCTTTTGTTGCTAATTACAAGCTTGCTGCCCGAATATTATTTTTAGGTGGAATTGGACTACCAAGATGTGTTTATTAGCTGCTAATACTAGTTTTATCACCTACTGTATTGTAAATAAGTATTTGGAAGAAAAGGATACTACTCCGAGGTAATAATGACATAGTACAACGAGGTATGTAAGGCTACTTGATTTCCTATTACTTGGCATGAAATCGAGGTTCTTCCTTGGTACATAAAGGCACTTAACAACTCGGACATAACTAATAACTGTGTCTCCACTCCTTAACATCTTCATATGTTCCCATACATCGTCATTGTCAAATCGGCATACATACTTGGGTCCCAAAGATACATGTGTTCCTTTTTACCAAATAAAGTCTATGTGTTGTTTAATCTCCTACACGTTTCATTAGTTGTGCAACTCTCTTTATATTGTGGTATTATCTTATGTGGTTGTTTATATGTCACATGTCATGTCTATATTCCTACAGCTCTAAATGTTATGACCACCAAAAGAATCATCTCAAAAGTAAACAAAAGATAACTCAAAGTTGCTTATTAATAGGTAGTATCCCAGGGGTGGAAGAATGACCTAGCATGGGTCGATCCCATATTACGGGGGGTATCCCAGGGGTGAGAGGAAAGCCTAGCATGGGTCGATCCCGATATTAATTTACCACTGATCAGCTGGTCATTTACATGATATATTGTGCACAGATTATACAGTAAAGAAAGGTAAAGTAATAAAGAGACATAAAGTACATGATTCCACAGTATGACTAAAGGTGATCTTTATATCCTTACACACTAGCGTGTGATTTCATTTGAGTTCTTATCTCATATACAGTGTTTCCTGTCTTACATATTCAGTACATTATCTCATACAGACGTCCCTTACGGGGGACCTACATTTTATGTTGCAGGTACAGGAGCTACTAGGTCTCCCCAGTAGGAGTACAGGACTTCCAACTGTTGTTATTGAGCTCCAGGTTGCTTCGGGACTTTTTGTGTCTAGACCTATATTTTATATTGGATAGTTGGTCATGAGGCGGGGCCTGTCCCGACCCATATATATATTATTCCTTACCTAGAGGCTTTGTAGACTATGTAAAGTAAAGTGTGGTCAAGTATCATACTTTAGACATCGTGGCTCTAATGGCCCAGTCTTATGCATTTCCTTTTGACTTGTTAATATTGTTTACTTTTTTTAAAGCATGTTGAGTATGGAAACCTCTTATAATGTTCATAGAAAGTGTATGGTTATGTATTGGTTCTCCCGAGACTTGCCGGCAACGGGTGCTAGTCCGCCTTAATGGGACTTAGGGCGCGACATACTACTTGTATGGAGTGCATGTGAATATGTTCACTGACCACAAGAGCTTGCAGTATGTCTTCAGTCAGAGAGAGCTCAACCTGCGATAGAGGAGATGGTTGGAGTTTCTCAATGATTATGACATGAGCATGCTCTACCACCTAGGTAAAGCTTACATTGTTGTTGATTCTCTTAGCACGTTGTCAATGGGTAGCACGACCCATGTTGAGGAAGGAAAGAAAGAGCTAGTGAAGGAAGTACATAGATTTGCTCGATTAGGAGTTCAACTCTAGGAGAATGACGAGGGAGGAGTCAATGTTCAGAGTGGGTTTGCATCCCTAGTAGAAGAGGTAAAAGAGAAGCAAGATCAAGATCCTATCATACTCCAATTAAAGGAGGTTGTCCACATACAGAAAGTGATGGATTTCTCCAAAGGGGAAGATGGGGTATTAAGATACCAAAGTAGGTTATGTGTCCCTGATATTAATGGTGTTCGAGAGAGAAGTTTTGTTGAAGCTCATAACTCTAATTATTCCATCCATCCTGGCTCCACCGAGATGTACCACAACTTGAGACAAGTCTATTGGTGGAGTGGAATGAAGAGAGATATCAGTGAGTCTGTTTCTAAGTGCCAGAATTGCCAACAAGTCAAAGTTTAGCATTAAAGGCCTTGCAGATTGGCACAAAACTTCGAGATTCCAGAATGGAAGTGGGAGATGATTAACATGGACTTCATTACCAGCCTACTGAGATCCCGAAGGCAGCATGATTCGATATCGGTGATTGTGGAAAGGATGACTAAATCAGCTCACTTCTTAGCAGTCAAGACAACCATCACTGCGGAGGAGTATGCCAAGTTGTACATCCAGGAGATTAGGTTGCATAGAATTCCCTTGTCCATCATCTCGGATAGAGGAGCGCAATTCACCTCCCAATTTTGGAGATCATTCCCAAAAGGATTGGCTACTAAAGTACACCTGAGATAGGCTTTCATTCATAGACAGATGGTCAGGCAAAGCGCACAATTCAGACACTAGAGGATATGTTAAGAGTTTGCGTTCTTGATTTCAAGGGAAATTGGTTGATCACCTACCATTCATTTAATTTGCATATAACAATAGTTATCAAGAAAGCATTCAAATGGCTCCCTACAAAGCCTTGTATGGAAGGAGATGTAAATTATTGATTGGGTGGTTTGAGGTTGGAGAAGCGGAATTGATTGGGCCAAATCTTGTCAACCAATCGATGGAGAAGGTTAAGGTCATTAGAGAGAGATTGAAGACTGTCCAGAGTCGCCAGAAATCTTATACTGACGTGAGGAGAAAAGGGTGTACTTGAAAAGTGTCACCTATGAAGGGTGTCATGAGATTTGGGAAGAAGGGAAAGTTGAATCCACGCTATATGGGACAATATCAGATTGAGAAGAGGATTGGGAAGGTTGCTTATGAGTTAGAGTTTCCTTCTACATTAGATGGAATTCACTCGGTATTCCATGTGTCAATGTTGACGAAGTTTTTCGGATATCCTACATTGGTGATCCTTGTTGATAACATTAGAGTGCAGTATGTCTTGTCCTATGAAAAGGTTTCGGTCCAAATCCTTGATCGTCAGATTCGCAAGTTGAGAAACAAAGAGATTGCCTCAATCAAAGTCCTATGGAGAAATCCGTTTGTTGCAAAAGCCACGTGGGAACCTGAGAAAGATATGAGAGCCAAGTATCAACACCTATTCGTGCCAAACGATGAGAACATCAAAGGTAAATTTCTTGCCCGTGACTAAATTGATTGATCTATTCTTGAGTTGTTTGTCTATTCTTGAGTCCGAGTAGAGTTGATTGAGGTTACGAAGGAGTCGAGAATTTGATTGGGTTGAGGTGAGTGTTGAGATGAGTCTTGAGTCTATTCATGCCTTGATATTCACCTTTACTCATCATTCAAGGATGAATTATCCCAAAGGGGAGATGATGTAATGCCCGGTGAAATTACCGAAATACCCCTAGAGGAAAGATGTGCGCATAACACATCTTCTAATGCTCGTATGGCAAATCCAAGACCAGATTTGTGATAAGCACAAAAATTGAGTGAAATAATGGTTCTGGTCAATTTTTAGAACGACCGGATCAAAAGATAATTTTTTGACCCGAAAACCGAAACAGTGTCGATGCACGACGGAGGCGCGTTGCGCCTTTGTAGCGGACTTACACTTGTTTTTTTTCAAAATTTTTGGATGGGATAGGGAAAACTCATTCAAAAACCTTTTGGAGAAAAATACACTGTACGCGACCAGTCCGCGTCGCGGACTAGGTTGTTTTGAAGCAGAAATTTTTTTAAATTTTTTTAGGGGCATTCCGGACAATTTCCAACCCCTTCTAAACTCAATACACGATCTCATTAGGTTGTTTTGACATAAAAAAAAGGATCTAAAACCCCATTCTAAAGTCCTTTTCTAACAATCTAACAAGACTAGGGCTTGAGAAAAGATGAGAAGAGCTTGAGATTGAGGAATTCAAGAGGAATCCTTGAAGTGATTGTTGAAAGCTTCATCCTAGGCATGTAAGGCTACCTAAAGCGTTGGATTATGTTCATCCACGCGCCCCTTCATGTCTTGAGTTAAGATCATGAGTATAAATTGCATATTTTAAATCTTGTGGTTATTGAGTTCCAAATTCTTGTATATGTTGGACTTTTCATGAAAATATTTGAGTCAATATATGAGTTGCATCATCATTACCATGAAATATGAATGTTATTCGAATGTTTGATACCCTAGCCCTAAATTTAGTATTTTCTTTGCTTACTGACTAAATTAAAAATTATGAATTTAACCTTCTAAACCCAATAAATTGAACCCAGGAAGTATGTTTTCTTGTTTCATATATGTATGTAAAGAATATCTATTATGTCTTATATGTTGAGCATGGATAATATGATGTACTTGATCGCAATCAGTGAGAGTCTTGCATGGCGTGAGTTAGAGTCTTAAGTTGCATTACATAAATGATGGTCCCAAGTTATAGAGAAATTGAGTTGACTTGTTTGAGATGAGTCAAAGAGATGAGTTTGAGTTAATTTCTATGAGTATATTTTAGTCTTGAAAGGAGTACTGAACACCGAATCGGGTGATTGAGGAACACCCCCGAACTACGTTGGCAGCGTAGGATGGTCGCACAGGATAATTCTGGTGACCCATGTCTCAATAGATGGACATTCTCTTTGGATCCAAGAGAGAGAGGAGGAGGTTCACGTCCTATTCCTTGGAAAGTTTAGGGCGGACGTGGCAACGATGTCTTTTCGGTGTACATCACCAAAACTCATGGCGGGGTGAAGAGTTGTCGGTTAGAGAAAATTCCAAGCAACACTTGAGTTGAGCATATAATGATTTTCCAGTTTGCATTAAACACTAAGTCTAATTTCAAAGCATGATTTCAAACTTTAAACATGCATCATTTACTTGAGTCGAGTTATGAGATGAGGAGTTGGGTCTTGAGTCGAGTTGATTAATCGAGATTGAGCTTTATTTGTTTCTTGAGCCATTTTACATATAGTATATTCCACGTACTGACGTCACTCAGTGTTGTATTGTTTTATGATGCAGATGCAGGAGATAAAGGACTTCGACAGATGCACCGTTGAGGTTCAACCTTCCCTAGTTCCAGATATTGGTGAGCCCCCCCCCCCAATCCGGAGGAGATTTTTCTTTTATCTTACCAGTTGCTTTACTCTCTTGAGTTGGGTAGCCATGGCCTGTCATGGTACCATCTTAGACTGTAGAGGTAGAGGCTTTATAGACTAAAGATGAGGATTTATTGTTGGGGTCTTTCCCTATTTGAATTAAGTTCCTTAAACCAGTTATTATGTCATAGATGTTGAGACTAATGTTGTTGGCCTATGGCCCTCTTTCATTTATGTAAAAGTAACTGAGTTGCCCACTATCTTATTTTACTTACTTTAATACTTTCCGCTGTATCTGATAATTGAATGACTGTCTTGAGACGAGTAGTTCGCTTGGGGACTAGCAATAGTCTCCGAGTTCCGGCCACGTCTGGGGTACCCTCCTGGGGCGTGACAAGTGGTTTCATGCTTGTTATGCCTCTGTTGATTGTAGAACCCGAACTGTCGAATTCTAGTTTCCGAATAAGCCTGTTATTGAGAGGAAGGGACATTCTGTTGTGCCAAAAGGTAGGTTTATTTCCTACCTGAAGGCCCTAAGAGTGATCTCTAAGGGATGTATCTATCACCTCGTGCAAGTCAAGTCTGATTTTATTGAGCCTCTTACTCTTGTGTCCATCCTGATGTGAGCGAGTTTCCTAATGTATTTCCTGATGATCTGCCCAGGGTCCCTCCTAATAGGGAGATTGACTTTGAAATTGATGTTCTTCTTGACACCCAGTCTATCTCTATTCCACCATATAGAAAGGCCCCTGCAGAGTTGAAAGAGTTGAAGGAGAAGTTGAGAGATTTTCTAGGGAAGGGATTCATAAGGTCGAGTGTCTCTACATGGGGTGTTCCAGTCTTGTTGAAAGAAGGATGGTTCCCTTAGAATGTGTATTGACTAACACCATTTGAATAATATGATATTCAACAATAAGTATCCTCTTTCGAGGATCGACAACTTGTTTGACCAACTTCAGGGTGCCACTGTTTTCTCCAAGATAGACCTCCGATTAGGCTATCACTAGTTGAAGGTGAGAGAATATGACTTCCCGAAGATGGCTTTTCAGACCCAATATGGTCACTTTGAGTTTATAATGATCTCCTTTGGGTTGACTAATGCTCCCGCAGCCTTCATGGACTTGACAAACAGAGTATTTAGACAGTATCTTGACATGTTTGTGATTGTGTTTATTGATAATATTTTGGTCTATTCCAAAGATGAGGAGGAGCATGCCAATCACCATAGAATCACTAACAGACGTTCAGGAATAATGAGTTATATGCAAATTTTTCAAATTGTGAGTTTTGGCACACATCGGTAGCATTCTTAGGCCATGTCATTTTGGGAAATGGTATACGTGTGGATACTCAGAAGATTGAGACGGTGAAGAACTAGCCTAGGCAACCTCTCTAACAAATATAAGGAGTTTTCTGGGATTGGTTGGCTACTATTGTAGATTTATTGAAGGATTTTCTTCCATATCTACATCGTTGACTAGACTTACTCAGAAAGAGGTCAAGTTTCAATAGTCTGATGAGTGTGAGAGGAGTTTCCGGGAGCTGAAGACAAGGTTGACTACTGACCTAATATGGACCTTGCCTAATGGAACGGATGGATAGGTCATCTACTACGATGCTCCAAGAGTGGGATTGGGATATGTGTTGATGTAGAAAGGTAAAGTGGTTGTCTATACTTCTAGACAACTTAGAGTGCATGAGAAAAATTATCACACTCATGACTTGGAGTTGGCAGTCGATGTGTTCGCTCTCAAACCATGGCGCCACTAGTTATATAGAGCAAATGTTGATGTCTTCACAGACCATACAATATGTCTTCACTTAGAAGTATCTTAATCTGAGGAAAAGGAGATAGCTTGAGTTATTCAAAGACTATGACATGAGCATCCTTTACCACCCAGATAAAGCTAATGTAGTTGATACTCTTAGTAGGTTGTCTATGGGAAACACCGCTTGTGTCGAGGGAGAGAGAAAGGAGTTGGCTAAAGAAGTTCACAAACTGGCACGAGTAGGAGTTCAACTAGACGAATGGGGTGAAGGCGGAGTACTTATGCAAAATGGATCTACATAATCTCTAGTAGTGGAGGTGAAGGAGAAGCAGGATCAATACCCTTTCTTGCTGTAGTTGAAAACAGATGTGCTCAAATAGAAAGTGATGGCTTTTGCAAAAGGGGGAGATAGAGTATTGAGGTACCAAGGCAGAGTGTGTATTCCAGATGAGGATGGTGTTTGAGAGATGATCATGGTAGAGGCCCATAATTCTAGATATTCCATCTATCCAGGGTCGATTAAGATGTACCACGACTTGAGAGAGATTTATTGGTGGAGGGGGATTAAAAGACATATTGTTGTGTTTGTCTCCAAGTGCCCAAATTGCCAACAAGTAAAAGTTGAACATCAAAGGCCATGTGGAGTAGCTCAGAACATTGAGATTCCAGAATGAAAGTGGGAGATGATCAACATGGACTTCTTCATAGGTTTACCGAGGTCTCACAGACAGCACGATTCGATTTGGATGATAGTTGATAGAATGAACAAATCTGTTGACTTCTTGGAAGTGAAGACGACTGACACTGCGGAGGATTATGCCCGGCTTTACATAAAGGAGGTTGTTAGACTGCATGGAGTCCCCTTATCTATCATCTCAATCAGAGGAACCCAATTCACTAATCAGTTTTGGAGATCCTTTCAGAAAGTCTTAGGTTCGAAGGTGAACCTTCGCACTGCTTCCTACCTACAGATCGATGGCCAGGCGGAACGCACAATTCAGACCTTGGAGGATATGTTGAGACCCTATATCATTGAATTCAAAGGTAATTGGGATGACCATATGCCTCTGATTGAGTTTGTCTACAATAACAACTTCCATTCGAGTATTCAGATCGCCCCATATGAGGCACTCTATGGGAGGAGATGTAGATCACTGATTGGATGGTTTGAGGTAGTTGAAGAAGAATTGATTGGGCCAGACTTGGTACATCAAGCTATAGAGAAAGTAAAGATCATTCAAGAAATGTTGAGTACTGTATAGAGTCGACAGAAATTCCACACCAATGTTAGAAAGAGAGACTTAAAGTTTGAGGTCGACAATTGGGTGTATTTGAAGGTGTCACCTATGAAGGGTGTGATGAGATTTGGGAAGAAGGGGAAATTGAGCCTGAGGTATATTGGCCTCTATAATATTATAAGTAAAGTGGGCAATATAGCTTTTGAGTCGGAGTACCACCAGAGTTAGTGGCTATCCACCCAGTCTTCCATGTTTCCATGCTTAAAATGTGTTTGGGAGAACCACAGTTGGTTGTGACCATTGATAGTATTGGAGTAAAAGACAAATTGAGTTATGAAAAGATTCCTGTGTAGATCCTTGATCGTCAGGTTTGCAAGCTAAGAACCAAAAAGATTGCATCCATACGGAGAAACCAATTTGTCAAAGATGCTACTTGGGAGGCAGAGGAGGATATGAAGTCCAAGAACCCTCATTTAGTCCTACCTACTGAGGATGAGAGAGTTGGTGGTAATAATCTCCTTCTAAATCCCTAAATTCCTATTCCTTGATTTCTCCTTTCATTCTGAGTTTGATATATCATAGAGCTCTAGAGTCCGAGTGAGGATTGATTTGATGTGTTGAATGTTTAATTGTTTAACTTGTTGAGTTTCTTCACTGATTGATTGCATGAGTTACATGAGAGTTGTTTGATTGTTAGAGTCCATAGAGAGATTTATGCCTTGACTAAGTTTCCTGAATTTCTCAACATTCGAGGATGAATGATCCCAAGGTGGAGACAGTGTAACACCTCATTACTCTTTCCGTCTAGTCTGAGTAAATGCATAGAGAAAATGACTGAGAAAAGTTGGTGGAAGAGAAACAATGAGGGCCATTTAAGGCCCGTAGAGAGATCTACGATTCATAGAGAGATCTACAGTTTTGTAGATGAAGCCTTATAGACCCCAGGTGACTTGGTGAAATTTTCTAAGTCTGCGGCCCGTGTACAAGAAAACATATGGCCCATAGAATATTCCATGGTCTGTAAAATAGGTCTCATGAGTTGGTAGTCCAAGAAGCAACTTTTCAGTATCTTGTGTTATGAGTTGGTAGTCCAAGAAGCAACTTTTCAGTATCTTGTGTTACAGGTCATCAGACGGCCCGTAGAAATATTTACGTCCCGTAGAAGGAGTTTCATGGATTCTATGATGAATTCCAATAACCCAAACCTTTGGACAACTTTTCTACGAGAGGTCATCTATGGCCTGCAAAATGTTTTATGGCCCGTAGACGCGGTCTCGTGGAACTTGTCGGCGGTTTTTAAGAAGGGTATTTTCATCTATTCCTATCCCTTTTTAACCCAATCCTTAGCCTTTTTAGACTTAAATAAAGTCCTAAAATAGAACCCTAAGGGTATTTTCACCATTCTTCATGCTTAGGAATTTATTGAGAGCACTAAAGGAGGGAGAAAATAGGGTTTCAAGTTCAAACATGAAGATTGATTGGAGTTTGATTGTTTCTTCTATTTCCAAGTATATAAGGCTTACTAAAGTGTGGAACTACGTACATCCACACGCCCTTTTCACCTATTTGAGTCGAATTTGAGAACAAGAGTTGAGTTTTGAAAATTCTGTCATCCAATTACTGAATCCCTGAATTTATCATGAGGTTTTATGATGATTTATGATATAATTGTTGTATTGCATGACCACTGATATGAGAGTGACATATCTATTTTATACTTGGTGGCATGAACCCTAAATTGAATGATTTTCATAAAATCTATACATGGATTGAGTTGGGGTTTGAGTTTGATTGTATGAGTTAAGTATATTGCGCATAATTGAAAGTGAGGAGTATGTTGTACTATAATTGCATGTTCATTGCTACATTTTTCTTGCATTACATGATGAGTCTAAGTGAGTAAGTTTTAATAACCGGTTGAGTCTGAGTTGAGTTTGATTGTCTTCCTTGATTGACTGTGTAGATGAGAAACTGAGATCAGATAACCTAATGAGGTTGAGATTTGAGTTGATTGACTGAGCATTGAGGATTGTGTTGATTGATAAGTTTACCATGTTTTAGTCTTGGGAGGAATATCGAGCACCGAGCTAGGATCGAGTAAATATCAGCTCTAACCCATAGAACTACGTCTCTAGTGTAGGATAATCATACAACATGTTCTGACGACTCTTGTCCTAGATGATGGACATTCACTTAGGATCCATGAGAGAGTTGATCGTCCTTTACCTTGGAAAGTTTAGGATGGGTTTGGCAACAACGTCGTCTTCGTTGTGCATCACCAAACTAAAGGTGGAAAGATCGGATGTCGGTTAAGAGAAACTCCTAAGCAAACATTGATTGAGTATGATGAACTGAGTTTATTCCTACTAAGCCTATTCTAAAAGAACGATTTACTTTAAACTTACATACATTTAGTTGAGCATGAGTTGTTTGAGTCGATGTGGGTGAGTTGAGCTTTACTTTCTTGATTCATTTTACATACCACTATATTCTATGTACTGACTTCCATTTTGACCTACATCGTTTCATGATGCAGATACAAGTGATAGTGGACTTCAGCCCGCGCATCGTTGAGGTCTAGATCAGTGCATTCAGAGTTGGTGAGCCCTCCTTGCTTTCTGGAGGAGCCCTTTTATTTACTAGTTTGACTTAGTGCTTTCTTTCTTTGATTTGAGGTATCCATGGCCTATCATGGTACCATCTAGATTGTTGATTAAAGGCTTCATAGAGCTTGAGTAGATAACTTGTGGAGTATCGATTGTTTCCAAACTTATTCATATGATGTTCTTTTATTTATGTATTTTCTTTCGCTATCGAGTTGTTGTGACGATGAGGCCAGATGGTTCTCTTGGGGAAACAACAATGGTTCTTCAAGTGCCGGCCACGCTAAGGGTACCCTTCTGGGGCGTAACAAACTTGGTATCAGAGCACAGAGTTCAAGTGTCCTAGGGAGTCTATAAAGCTATGTCTAGTAGAGTCTTTTTATGGGTGTGTTACACACCATATTTTATAAGTAGGAGACTATTGGAAATTAGAAAGGATTACACTTCTTTCGTATTCTGACTCGTGTTATAGAGTTAGACTCTATGAAAGCTCTCTTCCAATTCGTGTGTTACACGTTTGCGGAATTATGAGCATACCACCAAGAAGAGTCGTTAGAGGTAGCGAGTGTCCAACTAGGCTGAATGTTAACCAACCTTAACCCCTGAATCATGATGAACCCATAGGCCAGGCCATTCCTGAGCAGCCACCACTGGCTAACATCACGAATGTTGAGCTACACTAGGCCATTCAGACCTTGGCCTAGGCTGTGAGAGCACCTGCTGCTAGACAAGGAGGGGGTAGACAGGATGCACTAGACACTTCCAGAGTTCAAGAGTTCTTGAGGATGAACCCACCCGAGTTCACTGGATCTATGCCCATTGAGGATCCTGGGAACTACATTGATGAGCTACAAAAAGTGCTCTAGGTGATGCATATGACCGAAGTTGATAGGGTTGAGTTGGCTACCTACCAGCTCAATAGTGTTGCCAGGCTATGGTATGACCATTGGAAGAAGAATCGAGGAGAGGGTGTCCCAGTTCAGACTTGGGCAATGTTTAAGGAAGCTTTCTTGGGGTGCTTCTTTCCGAGAGAGCTGACGGAGGCCAAGGTAAGAGAGTTTTTGAATTTGAAATAGGGCTCTATGACATTGAAGGAATATGGTCTTATGTTCATGCAGTTGTCTCGCTATGCTTCTAAGATGGTTGCAGACATGAGAAGCAGGATGGGTTTGTACGTTGATGGGTTGAACAAATGACCAAAGAAATATCGGAGAGGAGCTACGCTTGTGAACGACATGGACATAGGCAGATTGATGGTCTATGTGCAGCAGGCTGATGAGGAAAGGCAACAAGATAGGGAGGAGATAGAAATAAGAGGGCTAAAACCTCTAGCCATGAGGTTGGAAAGAGAGGAAATGGAAATAATAGCAAGTTCCAGTCTAGCCCAGTACCTTCATCTGCCAGTGCACCAACCCCGAGCCACATGTATGATCAAAAGTCCCAAGGTCAGCCAAACTTTAGAGCACAAGATTCACAGTCTCAAGCAAGTATGACCCTTGGATTGAAAGGGAAGCCACCTTGTGGGAAATGCGGAAAGATGCATTTAGGAGAGTGTATAGATGAAGGGAACGCTTGCTACAAGTGTGGCAAGCTAGGCCATTTTCAGAGGGAGTGTCTGATATGGGGCAATAAGGCCCAGTCCTCTACCACAGCACCACTTCCGAGAGGTAACCAGAGAGATGTTGCACCAGGGACAGGCAGTGGGACAAATCATCTATATACGATGGGGAACCTACAAAACCAAGAGGTTGCATCGAATGTTGTGACAGGTATTCTTCGAGTCTTTACCTTTCATTTTTATGCTTTACTTGATCCGAGTGAGACTTGTTCCTTTGTGACGCCATATGTGGCTGGTAGATTTAGGATCCTTCCTGAGTGCTTGCTTGAGCCATTTTATGTTTCTACTTTTGTTGGTGATTCCATTGAGCCAAGAGGATCTATAGAGATTATATGGTGTCCATCCATCATTGGGATACTCTTGCTGATTTGATTGATTTAGAGATGGTAGATTTTGATGTGATCCTTGGAATGGACTGACTTCACTCATATTATGCCTCTATTGCTTGTAGAACCCGAATTGTCAAATTCCAGTTTTTGAATTAGCACGTTGTTGAGCGGAAGGGAGATTCTGTTAGGCCAAAGGATAGGTTTATTTCCTGCCTCAAGGCCCGAAGACTGATCTCAAAGGGATGCATCTATCACCTCGTGCGAGTTAAATCTGATGATATAGGGCCTCTTACACTTGAGTCTGTCCCGATTGTGAGCGAGTTTCCTGATGTATTTTTTGAGGATCTGCCCAGGGTCCCTCTTGACAGGGAGATATACTTCGGAATTGATATTCTTACTGACACCTAGCCTATCTTTATTCCGCCATATAGAATAGCCCCTGCAGTGTTGAAAGAGTTGAAGAAGTAGTTGAGAGATTCGCTAATGAAGGGATTCATAAGGCCGAGTATCTCTCCATGGGGTGTTCTGGTCTTGTTCGTGCGACAGAAGGATGGTTTCCTTAGAATGTGTATTGATTATTGCCAGTTGAATAAAGTGACATTCAAGAATAAGTATCCCCTTTCGAGGATCGATGACTTGTATGACCAACTTCAGGGTGCCACTATTTTCTCCAATATAGACCTCTAATCAGGCTATCACCATTTAAAGGTGAGAGAATATGACATCCCAAAGATGACTTTTCGAACTCGATATAGTCACTTCGAGTTTTTGGTGATGTCCTTTGGGTTGACCAATGCGCCCACAACCTTCATGGACTTGATGAACAGAGTATTCATATAGTATCTTGCCATGTTCGTGATCGTGTTTATTGATGATATTTTGGTTTATTCCAGATATGAGGAGGAGCATGTCAATTACCTTAGAAATGCTTTGCAGACGCTCAGGGATAATGAGTTATATGCAAAGTTTTTGAAGTATGAGTTTTGTCACAAATCGGTGGCATTCTTAGGCAATGTCATTTCAGGAGATAGTATACGAGTGGATACTCAGAAGATTAGGGTAGTTAAGAACTGGCCTAGCCCAACCTCTTTGACAGATATAAGGGGTTTTCTAGGATTCAGTGGCTACTACCGCAGATTTGTTGAAGGATTTTCTTCCATATCTACACTATTGACTAGACTGACTCAGAAGGAGGTCAAGTTTCAATGGTCTGATGAGCGTGAGAGGAGTTTCCAGGAGCTGAAGACAAGGTTGACTACTACCCCAGTATTGACCTTGCCTGATGGAATATATGGATTTGTTATCTACTACGACGCTCCAAGAGTGGGATTAGGATATGTGTTGATGTAGAGAGGTAAAGTAGTTGCCTATGCTTTTAGACAACTTAAAGTGCATGAGAAGAATTATCCCACTCATGACTTGGAATTGGCAGCTGTAGTGTTCGCTCTCAAACTATAGCACCACTATTTGTATAGAGCACATATTGATGTATTCACAGACCATAAAAGCCTAAAATATGTCTACAACCAGAAGGAGCTTAATCTGAAGCCGAGGAGATGGCTTGAGTCACTCAAAGACTATGACACGAGCATCCTCTACCACCCTGGTAAAGATAATGTAGTTGTTGATGCTCTTAGCAAGCTGTCTATGGGAAGCACCGCCGATATCAAGGGAGAGAAAAGGAGTTGGCTATAGAAGTTCACAGACTGGCACGATTGGAAGTTCAACTAGACGAATCGAGTGAAGGCGGAGTACTTATCCAAAATGGATCTACATCATCTATAGTAGTGGAGGTGAATGAGAAGCAAGATTAAGACCCTGTCTTACTGCAATTGAAAGCAGATGTGCATAAATAGAAAGTGATGGCTTTCGCCAAAGGGGGAGATGGATTATTGAGGTACCATGGTAGATTGTGTGTTCCAGATATTGATGGTTCTTAGACTGTATGGAGTCCCCTTATCTATCATCTCAGATAGAGGAACCCAATTCACTGCTCAGTTTTGGATATCCTTTTAGAAAGGCTTAGGTTCAAAGGTGAACCTTCGCACTGCTTCCCACCCACAGATCGATGGCCAGGCAGAACGCACAATTCAGACCTTGGAGGATATGTTGAAAGTCAGCATCATTGACTTCAAATGTAATTGGGATGACATTTGCCTCTGATTGAGTTTGCCTACATCAACAACTCCTATTTAAGTATTCAGATGGCGCTATATGAGGCACTTTATGGGAGGAGATGTAGATCACCGATTGGATGGTTCGAGGTAGGTGGAGCATAATTGATTGGGCTAGACTTGGGACATCAGGCTATGGAGAAAGTAAAGATCACTAAAGGAAGGTTGAATGCTATATAGAGTCCACAGCAATCCCACACCAATGTTAGAAGGAGAGACTTAAAGTTTGAGGTCGACAATTGGGTGTATTTGAAGGTGTCACCTATGAAGGGTGTGATGTGATTTAGGAAGAAGGGGAAGTTGAGCCCGAGGTATATTGGCCCCTATCATATTATAAGGAGAGTAGACAATGTAGCTTATGAGTTGGAGCTACCACCAGAGTTAGCGGCCATCCACCCAATTTTCCATGTTTCCATGCTCAAAAAGTGTTTGGGAGACCCACAGTCGGTTGTGACCGTTGAGAGTATTGGAGTAAAAGAAAAATTGAGTTATGAGGAGATTCATGTCCAGATCCTTGATCGTCAGGTACGCAAGCCAAGAATCAAAGAGATTGTATCTGTCAAAGTGTTGTGGAGAAAATAATTTGTAGAAGAAGCTACTAGGGAGGCGGAGGAGGATATGAAGGCGAAGTACCCTTATTTATTCCTTCCTATTGAGTATGAGAGTGTTGGTGGTAATAATCTCCTTCTAAATCCATGAATTCATATTCCTTGAGTTCTCCTTTCATTCTGAGTTTCATAGACAATAGAGCTCTAAAGTCCGAGTGAAGATTGATTTGATATGTTGACTCTTTAATTGTTTTACTTGTTGAGTTTCTTGACAGATTGATTACATGAGTGTGATGAGAGTTGTTTGATTGTAAGAGTCCATAGAGAGATTCGTGCCTTGACTAAATTTCCTAAATTTCTCATCATTCGAGGACGAATGATCCCAAGGGGAAGATAATGTAATACTTCTTAACTCTTTCCACCTAGTCTGAGCAGATGCACAGAGAAAATTGAGAAAATGACTGAGAAAAGTTGCTGGAAGAGAAACCACGAGGGTCATCTATAGCCCTCATAGACCCCCAAGTGACTTGGTGAAATTTTCTAAGTCTTAGGCCCGTGTATGAGACAACATACAACCCGTAGAATATTCCCTGGCCCGTAAAATAGGTCTCATGAGTTGGTGGTCCAAGAAGCAACTTTTCAGTATCTTGAGTCACGAGTCATCAAACAGCTCATAGAAATATTTACAGCCCGTAGAAGGGGTTTCGTGGATTCTATGACGAATTCCAGTAACTCAAACTTTTGGACCCCTTTTCCACGAGAGGACATCTATGGCTCGTAAAAGGTTCTATAGCCCATAGACGTGATCTCGTGGAACCTGTCGGCAGTTTTTAAGAAGGGTGTTTTTTCTATTCCTATATCATTTTAATCCAATCCTTAGACGTTTTAGACTTAAATAAAGTTCTAAAATAGAACCCTAAGGGTATTTTCACCATTCTTAACTCTTAGGGATTTTTTGAGAGCACCAGAGTAGGGAGAAGAGCAAGGTTTCAAGTTCAAACACAAAGATCGATTGGAGTTTGATTGTTTCTTCTATTTCCAGGTATGTAAGACTTACTAAAGTGTGGAACTATATTCATGCACACACCTCTTTCACCTATTTGAGTCGAAATTGAGAACAAGAGTTGACTTTTGAAAATTCTATCAACCAAGTATTGAATCCCTGAATTTATCATGAGGTCTTATGATGATATATGAGATAATTATTATATTGCATGATCACTAATATGAGAGTGACATATGTATTTTATACTTGGTACTATGGACCCTAAATTGAATTATTTTCATAAAATCTATACATGGATTGAGTTGGGATTTGAGTTTGATTGTATGAGTTAAGTATATTGCGCATAATTGAAAATGAGAAGCACATTGTACTATAATTGCATGTTCGTTGTTACATTTTGCTTGCATTACATGATGAGTCTAAGTGAGTGAGATTGAATGACCATTTGAGTCTGAGTTGAATCTCATTATCTTCCTTGATTGACTGAGTTGATGAGAAAATGAGATAAGTTGAGATAAGATAACCCAATAAGGTTGAGCTTTGAGTTAATTGACTGAGCATTGAGGATTGAGTGGATTGATGAGTTGAGCATGTTTCAGTCTTGGGAGGAGTATTGAGCACCGAGTTGGGAGCGAGTAAATATCTACTCTAACCCACAGAACTACGTCACCAACGTAGGATAGGCATACAACATGTTCTGACGACTCTTCTTCCAGAAGATGGACATTCACTATGTATCCATGAGAGAGTTGATTGTCCTTTACCTTGGGAAGTTTAGGACGGGCGTGGCAACGACATCGCCTTCGTTGTGCATCACCAAACTAAAAGTGGTGGGATTGGATATCGGTTAAGATAAAATCCTAAGCAAACATTGATTGAGCATGATATTTTAAAATGAGTTTATTTCTACTGAGTCTATTTTAAAAGCATGATTTACTTTAAACTTGCATATATTGTGTTGAGCATGAGTTGTTTGAGTCGAGGTGTGTGAGTTGAGCTTTACTTTCTTGAGACATTTTACATACCAATATATTCCATGTACTGACGTCCATTTGGACCTGCATCGTTTCATAATGCATATACAGGTGATAAAGGACTTCAGCCCGCGCATGGTAGAGGTCTAGATCAATGCATTCTAGAGTTGGTGCGCCTTCCTTACTTTCCGAAGGAGCCCTTTTATTTCCTATTTTGACTTAGTACTTTCTTTCTTTGATTTGAGGTATCCATGGTCTGTCGTGGTACCATCTAGATTGTTGATTAGAGGCTTCATAGAGCTTGAGTAGATGATTTGTTGGGTATTGATTGCTTCCAAACTTATTCATATGATGTCCTTTTGTTTGAATATTCTCTTCTGTTGTCGAGTTGATGTGACGATAAGGCCAGATGATTCTCTTGGAAAACTAATAATGGTTCTTCAAGTGCCGACCACGCCAAGGGTACCCTCCCAGGGCTTGACAAACTGGGTGTCACGTTCCGACATGATGTTATGAGATTGAATGCTACGTTCCAACATGATATATATTTGGATCGAGTGTCAAGTTTCGACAATATATTATGTGATCAGATGCCACGTTCCGGCATGATATATATTGGATCGGGTGCCGCATTTCAGCATGGTAATATTAAAGAAAAATATATTAAAATAACTTAATATATATTTAATTTCAAAGAAGCTATCTCCCAAAAGAAGCGTAGTGTGGAGGCCTCAGTTCTCATGTGTTCTTGATATTGTTGATTGATTATATACTTGTTGCTTTTTATCTGCCACTTGTTAAGTGTTATAGTTGATTTTCTAATATTACTTATGTATATTGATTTATATGCGGAGTCAGACGATGATACCTACTCAGTACATGTTGTCCGTATTGACCCTACTTCTATTTTCTTTTGTGGAGTGCAACGAGTGTTCCATCGACTTTGACTCCCCCTCAGCTCTAGCCAGTCTCCAGCACAACAAATTCCAGGGTGAGCTAACTTGTTAGATCGTGTTGTTGTATTCTATCAGTTATCACATGATGTCCTTAGTTTTCGGACATAAACTACTTTATTAATCTATTTTGGTGTTCCTACTCTTAGACTTAATATTTGAGATTAGATGTCCTTGATGTGATAACTTTTAGGTTTTGAAAACATATTATGTAATAGACTTAGTGATTTTTGTTATTTCTTATTTTATAAATTGAGCTTCCATATTATTATCGTAATTTAGAAGTTGAACTGTTAATATAGGTTGAGACTTATATAATTGATTCGTTTACCTAGAAAAATAAGTGTGGGTGTCACTCACAATCTACTTTAAATCATAATAATTATTTTATCAAAAAATAAGATAAATAAATTGAAATATAGTGAGTAATTAATTTTAGAACAATTAGTTCTCAATGAAAATTTTGTGGCGCAAAAGAATAAATAAGCATTTGCAAAATGGAAATTTGCAACTTGTAAAGGTTACACTACTTGGGAAGTGAAGTTCAACAAAGTGACATCTCAACTTCTCTGAGAATAGATAAATTTAACCTACTTAATAAGTGAAATTTCCTGACATAATGATATGTTTTTCTCATCTCAATTTATGTGTTAATTATTATTCTTGACCTAGCATAATATTTAAAAAATATATTTTTAAAATATTATAATTTAAAATAAATTTTAGATATTTATGTGATAAAATTATGTCATTGAAAATAAAAAAAATTAAATTATTTTTAATTAAAATAAAATTTTTCTTCCCTCTCATTTTATGTGATAACTTTTGACTTGACACGATATTTAAGAAAAAAAAGAAAAATTCTTAAAACTTATGATCTAAAATCAATCTTAGAGATTTGTATAGCCGAGAATTATTTTATTAAAAAATAAAAAAAATTAAAAAAAATTGATTTAAAGTAAAGTAAAATGTTATTCTTTTTTAAACAAATAAAAAGGAAGAGTGTTATACAAAATTAGAAAAAAAAATATTTTTTTTGAATAGATAAAAAGAAAATCACGCAAATAAAATGAACATAGGGATTGGCAAGGTTTCGAATTTAAATTTTAATATTTGGAAAAAAGGCTGACAAATGAAAGAGGCCCTGGTGAGTTTAATAATTGTTTCAGGCGGCAATCTGACCCATTGCCTCCTCGAAAAATCAACCAATTTGGCAGAATCAGGAAACAGCTCAATTTTCCATTGATTACTAATTACGAAAGCTTCGTGTAACGGCGGAGCACGACATTTATTTATAAATAAAAAGTTTTAGAATTTATGTTTTAGAATAAGTCAATAAACCTATGTAACTATAAATTCTTTTATTAAATATAAAATAAATATTTTAAAATTAAAAATCGTAACTGCATTTATTTCTTTTTACTTTTAATATTATATTTTTAAAAATTTAAATTATATTAATTTAATATTTTTAAATAAAAAATTTAAATATTTAAAAAGTTATACAAAAAAACAACAAGTATTATAAATTATAAGTTTTTTATATCAATACAATATAAGAATATCAAAATTAAATTATTTAATCCTCAAAAAATTTATATTTATTGAAATAAAAACTCTCATTTTATGTGGCACTCTTTTATTTTTGATCCGTTTCATAAAAAATGTTATCTTACTCTAATTGAAAATAATTTTTTTTTTTAATTTTTTATTTATTTTTAATAAAATAATTCTCATCCCCATAGATATCTGATAATATTTTTCTTTACACACAAATTTTAAAACTCTTTCTTTTTCTTATCCTAGAAAAAAAAAGTGTCAAATTGAAAAAGGAGGGGAAGTAGGTATTTCCCTGGGAGTGTGTAAGAAAAATTATTGTCCTCTAGGAGGTGGGGTCCCCTTAGGCAATGGTAAATGAACCCTACTTATCTTCTGAGTGTAACTGGGCCACAATAATAGAATGGCCCACAATAATGTGACGAAGAATTATTGATGATAAGAAAATGAAGCGAAGGAAAAAGAAATTGTTGGTCCATGCATGAAGAAACGAAGAACATGGAACACGGATTCTCTGCATTAATAAAATCGAAACTAAATCTTATGTCATAATATTTTCCAAGAGTATCAATAATCGCTTTAAAAAATGTATACTAATTTATTATTTATTTACGACCAACACATCCCATTAAGCGGAAATAAATGAGAAGAAATTACTGATGTAGATAAATTAGTATCATTATTTTTAATGAAATGGAAATAGAAGTTAGGAGACCGTCAACAAGTATGTTTATTGAGATAAAAATTAAATTTATGGATATTTTAATTATTTTATAATTTTTCACATGCTTGTTATTTTTGTGACACCCATATTATAGCAACTCTCACATATTCATACATAGCAAATACTTGAGCCCATTTGAGTTGAATTTTATAAAAATTATACAAATCTCATGCTATAAAGTGATAATTTCTTTCTGTATCAACTATTTTGAAATTGCTTAAAATTCCCTAAAATTCAGAGCGTGATATTTTAGTGGATGTTTGATACTTCTCAAAATAATAGGAGAGGGTCTAGTCAGTTACGCATAAAATGGAAATAAATTAAAAATTAAATAAATTATCCATTAATTACGTTGTAACGTTGTTGACAATAATTTTAGTCGCTATGTATGCGCAACAAAATCAAAATTCAAAATTTTAAAATTTTTCTGCAAATTACGTTCAAAGAACTCGCAAGTTTCATATTAGATCCATTTTTCCAAGAAAATCGTGGAGGAGAAGGTAAAATGAACGTATCATTTTTGCTGCGTCATTCTGGAACTTGGGATTCTGAGGTTGATTGCCAAGGATACAAAAGTGACTGAATAGTTGTTGGAGAAAATATTTCCTTCGTTAATTTGAGAGAAGCAATCATGGCTGAACTGGATGTCGACAAAAGAAGAAAAAGATTAAGAAGAGAGAACTTGGCCTTGGAAAGTATCCACTACGCATAGATACAACTGATTTAGATGTTCTTGATATGTAGATGTTTGATGGTCTCAATTGATCGATCGTCTGTGTTGAAGTATCATAAGACGATACAAATGTAATTGAGTCTGTAGAGTTTGAAAATGGTGATTCGTGTTTCGAACATGGAATAGACATATCAAATCTATTTAGTATGTTAAGAAGTTTCGAAGTCAAGGAGAAGCAAGTGTATAAGGATAAAGTGACCCTAGTAGTTGTAATGGGAAAATATAAGGTTGATAGAGGATGCAATTTCAGAGTTAAAAGATCAGACAACAAAAAGTTCGTTAATTTGATTTTTTCTGATACATACATTGTGAAAACAAAATTGATTCATATACTTGCACAAGGTAATTGTTGATTTTGTGATCTGTATAAAAAGCAAAAGAAAGTTAGTAATCACAAATAAGTTTAAACTTTGTGATACTTGTTAGCTAAATTAATTTAAAAAATGTGATATTTGTTGGAACTATTGCACGTATCAAAAAAATAAATGTTGTTGTTGTGAGCAGTCTGGTACTCAATTGGCAGTATGGGGTTTAGTTTCTCCATTTAGTGGATTCATGAGTTTTTAATCGTTGATGAATCATAAAATGTATGAGGAACTGTAAAGAATCATTGTTGGTTACAACAAAATATTTTTTTCAGTTTTAATGAGTTATGTAAATTAATTTTTAGTAATGTGTAAAACTGTTTCTCCGAGGATTATGCTTGGAGAATGAAGGCATCATGCAAAAAAACACAAAAGTATTTAAGATTAGATACTTTAATGATGTTCATACATGTCCTATGAGGGAAAGGATGTTAAACAAAGTTGAAGCGACGTTATCATTTGTTAGCAGTGGTGACTGTCACCAAAGTTGATTAATCATAAAAGAAGTCACACACCAAATGATATAGTCGAGGATGTCAAAGCCGCTTATAGGGTAGATATTACGTATCAGAAAGCGTGATGTGCAAAAGAACAAGCATTAGAGATGTTGAGGGCAAGCCTAGAAAGGGTTATAGGCAGATGCCAATGTATATACACATACTAAATACAGTTTATATGATGCACAAATTAGTGAGAACGATTTCATGTATCTTTTCATTATATTAAGGCCACTTATGAGGGGGTATCAGTTCTATAGACCGATTGTGGTTGTTGATGGTGCGCATCTCAGCGGGCCTTATAAAGGGATGTTCGTATCGACTAGCACATTAGATAGGGTGGATATTGTATTTGTTTTGTTGATTGATTTTAAAAAAAAAGTGTAGTGTTTTTTGATACATCAGTTTGAATGTTCTGGGTTGAAATCTCAAATTAGATTGCATATTGTCGTTAGCATATGGTGTGGTTGACATAAAGAATGACGTTTCGTAGTCGTGGTTCTTTCAACAGTTCAAAAATGCTTTTGGAGAGAGGAAAAAGATGTGTGTGGTATCAGATCGGAATGAAAGTATTGTCAAGAGTATAGGTATTGTTTTCCCCAACATACCTCATTATGCATGCATATGGCATGTTTCGAAAAATATTTGCACAAATTATAGGAAAAGCAAAAACATGTTAAGTGACATGTAATACTCAATGACCAAGTGTTACTGAATAGAAGATTTTGATAAAATAATGGCAAAAGTTGAAAAATATTGATCATAGAGTGAAGGAGTATCTAGAAAATGTTGGGTATGAGAAGTTGGCACGAGTACACACAACGGTTAACAGGGGAGGATGATGACTTCTAACATTGCTAAAAGTATAAATGGATGTCTGGTAAATGCAAGACAACTATCAATAATAAATTTCTGGGAGGAGGCAAGATCTCTTTGGATCTTGGAATTGTAAAAACAGGGAAAATGCATCATATGCTAGAGAAACTTTGGGTAAGAAATTTGAGAATATTCTGGTTGAAAATACAATTAAATGTTTGAGGATGCAGGTATGTATCAACAACTGTCTTTTTATCGTTTTAGAGTATCCATCTAGTAAAACAACAAATTTAAATAAATAAAAAGTTAATAATATGTAATGTATGGTAACTATTTAACAATGAAAAAAATTAAAATATTATAATGAATTTACTAATTATTTGGTGTTGACATGTTGTTCCTTCCTCTGAGTATATCTATTTAGTTTATGATTCCGGTAGAAGATATATTGTTTTTCTTTAAAGAAAAACATGCAGTTGTGGGATGTTTCAACTTGATAAGACACCATGCTCACATGCAGTTGCTGTTTTGAAGAGCAAAAATGTAACCAATATGCGTCCATATTACTCTGATTATTACAAACTGGAAGCATTGGCAAATACGTATGAGGTTGCAATGGTTCCAATGCCTAATAAGGGGATCGGTCTGCGCCGAAAGATGTTGTGGTTGAAGTTGTCCTTCCACCAAAGTACAAAAGGATGCCTAGAAGACCCAGAAAAGGAAGGAAAAAGAGCGCAGGTGAAAGATAAGCACAAACACAAATTGTTGTGACTTTGTGGTCATGAAGGACACAACAGAAGAACCTGTACTTTCCATCGGAAGGAAAAGTGATAGATTGATATATAGTTACTGATTTATTTGCGATAGTGCGAACTACAAGTATGAATGAACATTTCATATGAAAAATAAATGTTCATGTTGGTTAGGCCTGAGTTAGTTCTTATATGTTATTTTGTTATAATGTTCCTTATTATATCGGGAAAAAAAAAATACTTTTGTAGGTTCTAAGAATAACAAATATTAATACTTGCAGCTAACCCAATTGTAATTTGTGTTTGGTTGCTTTTGATACATAAATATCATCATATTCACAATTCAGATGAAAAAAAATAGATATATCATAAAAGTTTGTATATTATATTGATGCATAAATATGGATATATAATGTTGATACTTGATAATATACCATTTGTTTGTTCATACAAACATATAGGTTCAGTGCTATTGATTAATCCTGATCTTGAAACTCATTCATTAAAAATCAGAACTTAAATCCACAATTTAAATTTAAGTGTAAATAATGTGCATGACAAAATAAACATGAAGTGTTATGGAGGTATCAAGTAACAAACCCAAAATGCCACATAGTGGACTAGTATCTTATGTAAAACAAAGTATCAAGTATCTAAAAGATAAAACAGGTGAAGTATCATTTTTGTAAAATTTACATAAAATTTGAAAATAGGTATCATGAAGTAAAATGGAATACCTTACTTCATGTATCAAATGTCTACCAGCGAAACAAGAATAAATTTACATTCAAGGTGTCAACTAAGTGCTATGGAAGTTCTTTACAACTGAAGATACCTATACTGGATAATGATTTATGTATCAGATAACCAAGTAAGTAACTGAATTTAAATATCAAATATTTTAACCAGAGTGTTGTCTGGGTATCAATATCTTCGGATCTCGAATTACAAAAATAGGCAATTTAAGTGCAAAAAGAAAACATAGAACAAAATACAGATTAAATTTTATATGCTTACTAGAATACCAGCTGGAAAGTACCAAAATAATAACTTAGCTATTCAAGATAAAAACCACAAGGCAACACAGTTTACTTTAATAGTCTAAGTTGTTGTTTCTGGAATCAAGATGGAATTTACATACACCAATTATGAAATATCGATGAGTTTATCACTATCCGACGTAATGAAATGATCCTTAGGCTTGGGTAGATCATCGTTTTCACTAATGTAACCTTCACAAGCCTTGTCACTACCATATTTCCATAACAGCGCATCGTATCTCCTCCGAAGATACTCAGCATCTAGCACATGTGTTGAGACGAGAATCCCATCACTGATGTACTCAATATAGGTAACGACCAATAACCCACAATTTTTGAAGTGGCAGTATGAAAAGTGATATAAGACTAAAAAATATATTAAAGGACTACAAAAAAATGAAAAAGCTTATATGTTATCGCTTTGCTGTTGAGCAATTCCTTGAATAAATTCAACTTTAAAAGGAATTTGTTGACCAATCATCTCCTTGATTACCTTGTCCTTATATGCCTCAAGCGTGAACTAGTCAGTCCTATTGGGTTTTTAAAAAAAAAACCACTATCCTGTAAATAAGTAGGCAACATGACAACCATTTTTTAAACTCAACAAAAGGAATTTTATGCCTTGAACCCATGGTAGAATCATAAATGTGTATCACTTTTTACTTCAATGCAACCAAATCAACACCCATTGAAAATTCCCATCACAAATTTTTGGGATATAGACCTCATCTACGAGATGCTAAGGAGACCCAGTAGGAATGCAATATCCTTTTATTATGTTTGTGACTGACCTCTCCAACCTAGATACATCAGCTACATGTGCAAGGTCTTCCCGAGTGCTTAAATTGTTGGCGTTATGAGTGTCATAATACCTTGAGTGCGTTGCCATTATGTAGTTCTTGAATGCAATTTGTTGTGGTGTGTTTGTATCGATTGCTGAATTGGTTCTTCGATTTCTTTCGAATGTAGTAGAAAATCACATCTAGGTGTTGCGTGATGAAAATAATGGGAAGTTTATTATAAAAAAATAGTGATGTATGTTCAATGTTCGCATTACAACTGGTACATAACTTTTAAAAAATAAAAAAGATTAAATTCCCATGTATGGCAGGTTTAAAGACTTAAAAGTATCATGTTGTTTGCACGTTGTGATACTTATCATCTTTTGATGATTTAGGTATCAAATATATTTAATGGGATGTACTAAATCTGATACATACCAGTTTGTGACATTTCATGTATCAATTATAATTACGCTACAACTTATAATTATAAAGTCAAGAATTCAGGTATCAATTATTGCAGGACTATAGATGGCAGATGTAAAGATAGAAAAAGGTATCATGTTGTTTGCATCTGGTGATACTTATCATGTTGTATTACATTAGGTATCAAAAAAATAGTTCATGTGATATATACATCAGCTGCCACATATCTTGTTGTGAAATTTCAGGTATCAACCATAATTGGACCCCAGATGATACTTATAATTAAAAGCATTTAGGTATTTGATATAGATGAGCTATAGTTAGTAGGTATCAAGTTGAGATATTTCAGTATCAGCATACATATACATTTCATTGGATAGGTATCAAGTCAGACAAACAGGTATTCAATTAACTAAAAACTGACCTATGTGTTCAACAATTGTTTTTTTGAGACATATTGTAGAACCAATTCTTGTCTTTAGGGCATGCAACAAAAAAAATCCATTTTTAAAGGTCCAATCAATGAACATCGAGATCTGTAGTGATCCTCATTCGATTTTCTTAGATAATATGAAAAAACATTTAAAACTATGATTAAAAATGACATAATTTTGTAATGTGCATTTTTATGGGAGTTACTTCTTGGCATGTGTTATCAGGAGTCCCTTTTCAATCCAATTGCAAAAGACAGAGATTAGGTCCAATGGAGGTTCATATAAAATGTCATATCCGTCGAAGGAGAACTTTTGATGATACTTGTAGGATATTTGCTCCTTTCCATTTCTCGTGAACTAAAATTTAATAAGAATGGCGACTGACAAAATCGTGAAGGCATCTTGTTGCATTGTGCTGGGGGTCATTGATGAATCATGCAAAATAATTTCTTTGCATGGAAGTGTGGTACATAGCTGACTATCCCAAAGAAGAAATGGATCATCGAGAAGTTCTTCTTAAGTGGCGTTCATCAATGGCACTATTGTTATGGGTTCACATAGTTGGTTCAAGATTGCATCGATCTCTTCATTCATTTATTCTGAAACTGACATACTAGCAGATAAGTCCTGTATAGTATGATAAATATACATTAGTCCCTGCTAAAAATAATCTAGTATTTAATAAAGTATATCTTAGGCCAGCTTACCGATGAGACATTCTTTAATGGGGGATTATCATTTTGAACATTTTCTGAATGTGTTAAACCAGGAACACCTTGATTGTTTGACTAATTTATGGGGTCTTTTGTTGATTCAGTAGATGTACCAGCCTAAAAAATAGCTAATGAGACAGATTTAGGTTTGTACACAATTCATTAGAGAATTTGTTAATTCACCACCTTGTTTGAACAAAGAATGCCTCCCTATAGAGAAATATTTTCATCCACCGGGGCATTTGTGACATTCTCGGAATCAGAAGGGTTCAATATTGATACAAATATTTGAAAGTAAAATGGGTGCATGTAATATTTTTAAAGACGATACTTGTATTAAGATAGACAATTATTATTTAAATATACCTCAGTATATCGACAAGGGCTATTTTCTTCCCCAACTCCTGCAACAACTGGATGTCATTTATTGTGTTTTCATTGACATTCGACGGAAGTGCATCCTCAATTATAATGTCCACTAGGTCATCACTTGCACGCTCATCAACATTAGTATCATCAGTGATGACTTCCATGACATTTTATTTATTTTGATTCTCAAATGTGTAATCATCTTGACAAAGGAGGAATCAGGACACCCAAGGACAAGTTGATTATGCATGTCTGGAGTAGATGGTCCAGCAACATCCTACATAGAAAATAAAAAAAATTGAGATATTGAGAAAATAATGAAATAAATAAATATTGAGGAATAATCAGCAGTATAATTTGATACTATTTTGCATTGAATATGTTAACTAATACATGCATATTCAAGATTTGAAACCTCACCGATGCATGACTATTGTAAACACAAAACTTTAGTGAAGTATCAACTCTAGTAGTTGATTCAAGTTCATGATGCTTATTTAATATTGACTGATACCTTATCAATTGACATGTTTGTGATGTGAAGAGTGTTAGTTAAAAGTACATGTATCATATATTTTTACAAGTAAAAAATTGATACCTCAGTGGTTTGCTCGTGGATGTTTTCTTGATTGTGAACATCAGCATATTCATTATAGGGTGACACCCTGATAACTTTCAAAATTTCATTGGTCTTTGAATTTATCAAAGACCCTAGGGGTATTAAATCTTCTATCTACCTTGTAAAGTAAAAACATGATTAAGTATCAATTTGACTCAATAACATAGTTTAATAATTAGGTATCAACAATTAATGAAAATTAATATGCATTGATACTTACATATTTATTGAGGAATTTCTTCACTTGCATTATATCTTCAGCCGAACTGTCTTTAGATTGAGTTGATGAAGATTGAGTAAACGATGTTTTTTGGACTTTGAGAAAAGTGCACCGATCTCTTCGACTTTGAAGATGTAGCTGGAATGATTTTCTGAGCGTGCACTTCCATTTGCTTTTTTTATGGAGGCGAAAATGTTGTAAACTCAAGCCAATTGGACTTTCACAGCAAATGAATAGGTGGTTCAGAGGAGAAATCCTCGAACCCAGTAAATTTTCACATTACTGTGCTGATGGGACGATGCACTTCGAGTACCAGAGGAAGATGGTTCATTTGCTGGTAGATCAGGGATGGCTGGGAAATCCAATGTTGCCAATTCTTCAGTAGTTGGGACTAAATTGGTGCAATCAACCTAGAAAAGAAAAATTATCAGATTTAAAGTAAACTACCAAAAATAGTAAAATATGTATCAGAAAATAATTAATACTCGGCTGAATATTATAGACATGAAATATTCATATTTTGGTCTTACACTAACTACATGCCAATTTAGTATTCTAGGAATGTGTTTTCCAGCACTAACAGCTACATCGGGTGGTACTTTGGAAGCACACTCATAAATCCATACGTTCAACGCGTATGGTATGCTAGACAATCAATAAAGCTGTTTGGATGATGTAACCGCCTGTCTAAAACTATTAATAAATTTGTTAAAGGCAACTTGTCTACACGAAAATTGTACATAGCTGCCATCTTCAACCCTTCGAAAATCTTTGGCTGGAACAGGTGATTCAAATGTTTGCAAAAAATAAAGAAGTGTATAAAATACAAAATAGCCATATGGAATGCATCTTCCGTATTATCCCATCCACCCATTACGAAATGCTTAACCAGACACCCCTTGGGTACACCTGACCGTGCATTCAAAAAAGTATTTTGCAATCAGGCTACTAGGGGTTGAATCCAAATATCGAAACTCGTCGATATTGTCAGTATATTTTAACCCGATAATATTACAAAATCTCTGATGGTAAATGGAAGGGTGTTACCCTTGGCATGGTGGATCAGCAATTCATCTGTATTGTTATGCTTCAGCTGAGCAACATCAAATATTTAACAATCTGACCTTGGTCATTACGTTATGGTATCCTCAAGTAGTGATCAAAGATAGTCTCACGAAATCATTCTAACCCTTCATCCCTGATTGACAGTCTAATAACCTCAACAAATGTTGGATTATATGTTGCACCAAACTTTGGAGGCTGTTTTACAACATAATTGAATCCCTGTTATGTTGAGTGAAAAAAATCTTAAATTAACTAATTTTATGGTAGATATAATAAAAATTGATACAATAAAATAAAAATGATACTATTACAGTAATAAGTAATGTAACATTTGTGTGATGAACATTCAATGTAAACTATTTGTTTGTTAAGTTAGAAAGTAGCAGATATGATATAATTGAAATGATACTTGTATGTGACTGATACTTGAATAAGAAAATTTTCTTTTAATTGACTACATTTTGATACTTGATTTAATGTACTTCATGTATGTAATTAATACTTGAATTTAATGTTTTTAGTTGGCTATACCCGATACTTGAAATATTGTAGTTTCGGCATATAAATGATACTTGAATTATGTAGAGTGTAAAGGTTTATACTTGCATAAACTAGATAGTTGAAATTAAGTACTTTCTGTTGTTACTTGATACTTGCTTGTGTGTGCTTCAAAAAATTATATTTGATACTTAGTTTAAAAGGCTTTCATTTGGGTTGTCATTATGCTTTAGTTAACGAGCATAACCTAATTTTGATACTTGAAAATTAGAAATTCCGAAAATGCCTAAACCCTAGGAAAAGTATCAATAAAAGACTTGTGATTTAAATGTATCAAAAACACATTCACAAAATATTGGTATGCCTAATTTTGAGGATTATTAACTATATTAACATACATTTAATTATCGATTCAACATATTTCCAGCAAGAATCAAATCATTAACGATGAATTTAGGAAAATAAATCAAAAGTACCAATTTAGGGTAAATAACACACCTTTGGTAAAGAGGGGTGGGTGGTAATGGGTTCAATTTTTTTTTTCATTTTTTGCATGTTATTTAGTGAATGGGGATTTTGAAGTTGAGCCTGTCTCCTTCATGACCTCAGTCTCAACTGCTAAATCGTCTTCAATGGCATCTTCTTGAGCCTTGATTGTTGGGTCTACATTTGTGGTTGAACGTTGTCAATGTTGCGGACTTCCTATGTAAGACTAAGGCTAAATGATGGTTGAGCATCCATGAGAACACTGCTACTAATAAAAAATAAAAGGGGGGGGGGGGGGGGGAGGGAGGGGGAACGTTCAAACAATGAAAGGTGAAGCAGACAACCTCTTTTATATATGGAAAAGTACAAAAAAAATGCTCAACTTCGAATTTGCAATCAATTGTGATGGAATGGTAACTGATCAGTGATTGACATTTATTAGACAACAGTTTCTAGAAATTAGGCGTAATAATAGTAAAGAAAAATGTGAGTGGGAGAATTTAATTATTTTATTCTAAGTATCTAAAGTTAAGAGAGAGAATGTAAAACTGTGAGATTTTTGTAATTTTTTTATATTGTAAGAAATATTAAAGATTTTATTAAAATATGTTGTGTAGTTCTGTAATTTTTAATTGAATTTTATATATTGCCCCCAACTTAATAAGCAGTCCATAGGGATTTACACATGTTTGTTTCTGCCATCTGCTTCTATGCTTTTGTTGTGTTTCTTCCATGTATTTCATGGGTTGCATCTATTATTAGTATCTATTTTATTTACTTTTATTTGTTCATTTTAAATTTTATATATTTCTTAAATCAACAATTTAATATGGATATTTTATCATAATTTATATTGATTGATAATTTTAGATTTTAAAAATAATTCAATAAATAAATAATTAATATTAAAGCTAAGACATGAACAAAATTATTTATGCGTGAAAAGTGAAAGTAAAAGTTAAAAATAATTTTATATAGTGGATGAATAAAAGTGAACGGAAAGAATATTTGATAATTTTTAATTATTTTTCAACGGTAAAATTTACCCAAAAACTCAAAGGGAAAAAGATTTTTTTTTTATTAGCAATAGTGTTTATTTTATCGATATGAAAGATTAAGTTATTTGTGTGGACATTCGTATCTTTTCACTTCTAAGCCATTCATTCAGCATAAAAATATGATTCACATTTTTTAAGATAACTTTATTTTATTTGAAAATCAATGTTTGCCTATAAATCTTTAAAAAATTTAAATTTAAAAAATAATTGATTATAATTTATTTTCTGACTCACTTTTAAAAACAAAAATATATTTAAACATAAATATTATTGTAGTAAAAAGCATGATCAATTGTTATAAAAATTAATGTTATTGAACCGTGCTATACTATCGGAAGTAGTTTATATAAAAATGTTTAAATTATACATATAAAATACTTCAATTGATTGTTAATTTTTACATGTACTGCAATCTAATTTACCGTAGGTAGTTGCTGGTTTATAAATTTCATCTACCATTCTATTGTTTTTAGTGCCTTGGAGACTTTTTTAATTTTTTACTTGTATAGAGAAGGGAGTTCAAACATTGATGTGCAAGTTTGAGCCGCTTAAGGTTATATATGTAACTTCTTCATGCTTTTTCATTTTAATTTGTTTTTTTTATTTTTAATGTTTTATATATTAAAAAATTATATAAAAAATATTATTAATCACGATAATTAAAATTTTGAATTAACTTTAAAAATATGCTGTAAAATTATAAAAAAATATTATAAATCATGATAATTGACAACTTAAAATATTTTAAAAATAAATAAAAATTCAATTGATTATTGAAATTAATCTATTGAGGTCACATAAAATTGGACGAAAGAAGTAAAAGGTATTATTTAATTAGAAAACAATATAAGAAGTATAGTAAATCTAGATAATTAACAATAGTAATATATCTATGTATAAAAATTAAATAAAATATACTATAAATCACATGAATTAAAATATAACAATATTTAAAAGATCTATAAAAAGTGTCGCATAAATAGGGATAGATGATTAACATATATTGTTCAGAACTGATGTAAGCGTAATATAAAGCCCAATAATTAAAAAATTAAAAATTAAAGGACACATAAAAAAATTTGACTTTCGAAATTTTAGCAGTGCACATAATTAAATTGGGACAAGAGGAGTAACATATATTATTTAAAAATAATATTAAAAAGTATTATGATTTACAATAATTAATAATTTAAAATATCTAAAATTATATTAAAATTTAATTAACTTTCTAAATTCCATCTATATCACATAATTGAAACAATAAAATAATAGATATTGTACCTATGCTGATATGAACACCGACATCCAGTTGTTATCCCAAAAGATAGAAAGAGATAATTATTTTCTGTCGACCAGAGCTATGTTTCTTTAAACGGAAAAAGACCAAAAATACCTCCAACTATAGGAAAAGGTCTATAAATACGCTCCATCCACTTTTTGGTCTAAAAATACCCTTCTATCATCTTTTTTGGTCTAAAAATACCATTCCATTCACCTTTTTGGCTCACTTATACCTTTCAAACTAACAATCCCTCTTTTTTTTTTTCTTTCTTAAATATTTGTTATGGTGTTATTTTTTTATGGAATAAAATAAATCCCCACCTTATTAGATTTGTTTTCATAATTTATTAAATCAAAATAATATACCTCTTTAAAACCCTCATTTTTTTTTAAAAAAAAAAGATCTAGTAGCTTGTTTTTTAAGTTCGTTTAGAAGTTATGAAGAAAGATATTGTTTCAACTTGGATAAAATATTTGAAAAACTTTTTAAAAAATTTAAATAAACTAGTACTATTTTTTGTACTTTATATATTTTCTTAAATTTTTTTTTTAGGATCTTGAAGAAGGTGTATTGTTTTGGATTTAATAAATTATGGGGAAACTTCTTTTTAAAAAAAAATAAAAACCTAAAGTTACAGTAATACATATTTTGAAAATATTAAAAACAATTCTGTACATACTTGTATTTTATTTATACAAAAAAATTAACCTTTTAAGGGTCAAAGTGCTTTATTGATACCAATTTAGCTTTCTTTAATTTTTTTATTTAATGAATCGGAATACTTATTGTTATTTTATTATAACATTATAAAAATAAAAACATACTCTTTGGATAAATTAAAACTTGTTTTTTCATTAACTTCATATTTAAAACAAATCTTTTTAAAAAATTTTCTTCCTATATATCTAAGGCAAAATAATATACATGCTTCATGATCCAGAAAGAAAACGAAAAGAAATCTATAATAAAAATAAACAATTAGTTTATTTCTAATTTTTAAAAAAAAATTCATATAATTTATCTAAATTAAAAGAAATCTTTCTTCGTGACCCCAAACCAACAACAACAACAACAACAACATACCCAGTTGAATCCCACAAGTGGGGTCTGGGGAGGGTAGAAATGTACGCAGACCTTCCCACTACCTCGTAAGAAGTAGAGAGGCTGTTTCCCGTGAACCCTCGACTCAACAACCCATAAATAGAATAACTAGATATTGCGAAGGGAACAAAAAGGGGAAATAAAACTTAAAAAGATCGGAAAAAAGGGCAACTATCTTCGAAAAGCACATGTTAATATGTAGATACGATAAATCACACACAATCGATAAACATCAATCCCTCCCATCCTTGCTACCTCACTAAACCTCTAGATCACCCATCCACCTAACCCTACCACCCATCCACCTCTAGACCCCAAACCAAAACAAACAAAAAAACTACTATTTTTTTTTAATTTGGAGATTTTGAAGAGACATTTTATCTTGATTTTGATAAATTATGAAAAACATCTAGTAGAGATGAAGTTTTTATTTCATTTCATATAAAAGAAAATAGCATAATAAATATTTTTCTTTAAGAAAAAAGAGAGGGTTGCTAGTTTGAAGGGTATAAATGAGCCAAAAAGGTGGATGGAAGGGTATTTTTAGACCAAAAAGATGATAGTAGAATATTTTTAGACCAAAAGAAGGATGAATGATATTTATAGACCTTTTCCTATAGTTGGAGGGCATTTTTGGCCCATTTTCCTTCTTTAAAAGAAAAATCTTGTTGAGCTCTTCAATAAGTGGGGAGATTAAATTAACCTTTTACTAGTAGGTTGGAAAGCCTAACAAAGATTTGCATTTCTTTCCTCGAAGTATTTAGAAAAATATACAATAAAGTTAGGACTCATTTTATTTAAAAATAAAGTTATGATTAAATTAGTTATGTCGAGATAGATCATGATAGGATCCGTCGACATGAGTTATGAGTTACTTTAAGACTTTTTGGATACAATCTGCACCCGTAGTAGCTAATAATGAAAGTTCCATTATTGGACAATTATATGGAAGATTTGTGATATTTGTGGTTTGATGATTTAACAAATCATGGGAACTCGTGAGGAACCTGATCCCATGTGTGCTGCTAATCTGAAAGCGACATTTGACAAACAATATACTGATAATTCTGTTATTGTTGGTGTGAGTCTACCTACTGTGCAACAATTGTCTAGCCAATGAAAAAGCTCAAAATACTTTTGATGTTGGGTGTGTGTGATACATATATATATACATATATATATATATATATATATATATATATATATATATATATATATATATATATATATATATATAGTTTGAGGGTTTCTACACAAATTGAGTGAGTGTTTTTGGTAATGCTCTCGTCTAGTACACTAAGGAAATCAAAGTTTTTTCCTTTGTGTATTTCATTGTTTTTATTGAGTACTTGCATCTTGTAAATCAATTCCTAATCTATAAAGGAATGTGATAACTAGCAAGCCTTTGCTCTTCATTATTGAGATTTAGCTAGATTTATTTATGGTGAGTCAGTAAAGTCTAAGTTGGCTAGAGTTAATCGATTTAGTGTGTGACTGAGCAGCTGCTTTGGTGCTTGAACCTCTGGTAGAGTTATCACAGTGAGGGGGAAGGAATTTAGAGTTGAATTCCTTGCTTGCAAAAGTTTGTAATCGCACATTTTGCTCTTTTGATGAGAATGGAGTTGCCTTGAAATCCTGTGAGTAATCATGGTTTTCTCCTCCCTTAGCAAGGGGGTTTCCATATAAAACAGCTTGTGTGATTTCATTCTGCTTCTTTACTGTTTTTATTGATTTTGTTTTGTCAAGGGACCTGGTCCTTAGACACTTAGTGGACGTGTACATTCCATCAACTGGTATCAGAGTAGGGACTCTCTAAAAGGTTAACACCTAGAGGGTATCCTAAAGAAGAAATGGAAGCTTCACTGAATCTAGAAGAAAGTCAGTCATTTACCAGACTCTGTCGCTTTAATGGGCAATTCTATAGTTAGTGGAAGACTCGTATGCACGGCTTTCTCATGGCTGAAGACAGTGAACCATGGGACATTGTGCTTGATGGTCCTTATGTTCCCACTCTAGAGGTAAAGGAAGGATAAGTCACTAGAATAATTCCTAAGACTCGACAATAATACAAAGATGCTGATAGAAAAAAGATTGAAAAGAATTATAAAGATAAGAATTTGTTGGTTTGTGGATTTGAAGCTGAAGAATACAATCGGATCTCAACTTGTGAGTCTGCAAAGGAGATTTGAGATTTCTTATGTACTGCTTATAAAGGTATTGAGCAAGTGAAGGAGTCTAATAAGGATTTGCTCACTACTTAGTATAAAAATTCTATCATGAAAGAAGGGGAATCTATTCATGATATGTATAGGAGGTTCTCATCCATTATAAATGAGCTTCGATGCTAGGGTGAACCTATTCATCCTAACAAGCAAATTAGGAAGATCCATAGAATTATTCCTAAGTCATGGGCTAGCAAGGTTGACGCACATACTGAAGCCACGGATATGAAAGTGCTGACTATGGATGCCTTGATTGGTAATCTACAAACTCATAAGTTGAATAGAGCAAATGATGTTGCTAAAAGAGACAAGTCATTAGCTTTGAAGGTGACACAAGGTGAAGAATTTGAATATCAATTGGCAAACCTCACTAGAAGGTTTCAAAAGAAATTGTAAGGAAACATGGAGCTTTCAAGAAGGAAAATCCTAGCAAAACTGCTACTGCTTATGATCTGTGTCATGGAAAAATAGGACATTTTATTAGAGATTGTCCAATGTACAAGATGGAGTATAAAGATTATGTCAAGGCTAGAAGCAACAAAGACAAGTCAAGGGACTAATTCCCTGACAGGAAAAACAGAAAGGCTGCTGCATATATATTGTAAAATAGGTTCTTATTGTTTGGGGAAATTCCTCAAGTGAGTCAGAAGAGTCTGAGCACCCATAGGATGTCCTTGATGGATGTGGAGGATGATGATGAGATCTTCAATCAAATGTTTGCATTCATTGCAAAATCTGATAATAATGATAAACGTGAGGAAGAGGTAAATTTATCTGATTTTCAGTAAAATCTTCTCATCTTTTCTATTATGAAGTTGAGGAAGTTAGTTGCTATTCTTATTGATTTGATCACTGAGCTAACTATTGAAAATGATGTATTGAACAATCATTTATATCTTGTTCAAGATGAAAACTTGCCTTGGTTGCTCAGTTATCTGAATTGGAGAAACATGTTTTAGATATGAAAATAGAAAATAAAGCTTTTTGTGAAAAATTGAAGAAAGAAACAAAAGATTGTCAAAATGGAAAAGAAAAGGCTAGTAACTTGCAACTTGAATTTGAAGTTAGTTTGAATGATGCTTAGACAAAACTGGCTATGGCACTAGAAAGGAATACTCAATTAGAAAGGGACCTGGTCCGAGTCAAAGAAAAGTTGTCCAAATCACTCAAATGGACTACTTCTTCAAAAAATGCTAGAAACTCTGACTCATCAAGGAGATAATAGTAAGAAAGGTTTGGGGTTTGTGAAGAAGGGTCTATCTCATATCACTCACAACAAAAATGTCAATGTGTCTAATTTGTTGTTGTGCCCTCACTATGGAATAGATGATTATCTGAAGACTAACTGCCAGCATTAAAAAATTCTGAAGAACTTTTAGCAGGATTACTTGAACAAAAGAAAAATAAAAAAGGTCTAGTCCTAGGTTGAATTCTCAAAATATTTCCAAGCTGAAGAAAGTGACGCTACTCCTTGGACAAGAAAAATGCTTATAACCTCCTTATCTGCTTATTAAAAAATTAGATTGAAATAGGTTCCTAAATCTAACATGTGATTTCTTGCAAGTAAGTGAAGGAAGCAGCAGTCAATGCTAGTGTATGGACAGTGTCTGCTCAAAGCATATGAAGTCATAATTTGAAAGCTTCGTTTCACTTAATGCACTTCATGATGGAGGTATTTCTTTTGAGAATGGCAAAAAGGTCACATTCTTGGTATTGAAAGAACTGAAAAACCATTAGAACACTCAATAGAAAAATGTTCATTATGTGAATAGACTGAAGTTTAGTCTATTGAGTGTATCTCAAATCTGTGACAAGGGTAATAAAGTAAGATTTCACTCGAAAAACTATACTGTTATCGATTTGGTTTCACAAGAAGTGATTCTTATGACCAAAAGAGTGAAGAACATATATGTGGCTGATCTGAATTCTATATAGTTAGATGACCTTATATGTCTTAGTGCTCAAAGTGAGAATGCAAAACTTTAGCACAAAAGACTGGATTTGTAAGTTACTCATTGATTAACAAAGAATTGAAAAACCATTAGAACACTCAGTAGAGAAATATTTATTATGTGAATAGACTGCAGTTTAGTCTATTGAGTGTATCTCAAATTTGTGACAACGGTAATGAAGTAAGATTTCACTCAAACTATATTATTATCAATCTGGTTTCACAAGAAGTGATTCTTGTGACCAAAAGAGTGAAGAACATATATGTGGCTGATCTGAATTCTGTATAGTCAGATGACCTTATATGTCTTAGTGCTCAAAGTGATAATGCAAAACTTTAGCACAAAAGACCGGATTTGTAAGTTGCTCATTGATTAACAAGTTTGCTTCGAAGAACCTGATCTGTGGGCTACCCAAAGTGAAGCTTGTAGAAGACAAAATATCTAAAACATGTGTCAAAGACAAGTAGACTAGATCCTCATTCAAGCAAAAGAAGCAGATCAGTACTACCAAACCATTAGAGTTGATTCAGATGGATCTATGTAGGCTAGTGAAGAGTCAAAGCAAAGGATGAAAGAAGTATATTTGATGGTTGTAGATGATTACTCAAGGTTTACTAGGACCATGTTCTTGATGTCTAAGGATGAAACCTATGATGTATTTGTGATCTTTGCCAAGATGATACAAACTAAGTTGACTTGTAAAATAGCAGGGATCAGGTCCAATCATGGAAATAAATTTGAAAATTCCAAGATGGACATCTTCTGTAATGACCTGACCTAGGGACCTAGTGGTTATACGACGAATGAGATACCCGAAGGCACCTCGCCCAAGTCATCTTAAGCATCTCAAGAATTTATAGGCATAAACATATAAATATTACAGAAATAAAATGCAAGGTAGAAAGAAAAATGGTGTAGAGTCCAAAATTAAGGGCTCACCACAAATAAAAGTGCTAGTCTTGAACGCTGTATACTAGCCACGAGCCGGTGGAGGAGTGCTTGTCCCTACATGGTTAGGTAAGGACCCAAAATTTTTATGGCCTTAATGGTGGTCAAGATTTGGTGCCGTAATGTTTTTGACTAAGGTGACAGCTTATGGACACCTCCACGGGCCGTGTGACTCATCATGGGCCGTGTGGAAGAGCCTTGAGGTGGCCCTTGGCCTTGTGTGCAGAAAGTTAGCCTCATGTTGGAGTTTAAGACTAAGGCACACACCACATAAACCTTATACAGTCCGTATGACTCTTCGCTGGCCATATGGCCCTCCGTATGGCCGTTGGTAAAATTATTTTAAGTATGGAATCATCATCTCGGAACTTCGTCAGTGAAGATTTTGGCTAAGTGAAGCATAACGGAAGGCCACACAGTTTATGTGACCCCTACACTATCCGTCGGACCCTTATACGAGACCCCTAAATTAGTTTATACTCCTTTATTACTATTCGTTCTTATTCTAACACTTAGCTCCTCATTCACTCGCTCAAACACTTACCAAATCCTCTTTTCTAGCTCTAAATACGCCCAAATTTACACTCCAAAAGGAATAGTAAAGTGGTCATTGATCAAATATAGAACTCAACAAGAGTTGAGGTCGATCCCACAGGGAATGCGTGAGAATAATTCTATTAGCACCCCTTTTCAGATGTAAGTTCTATTCCCAAGATATGCATGAAGTAAATAGGGTTTTTATGATGCTTAAACTAACTTCCTAAAGTAAAATAACTAATGCGTACGTTGACTACTGGATTTCAAACAGTTAATGAGAAACTAGGGTTGTGTTCCCCATGACGTCTAATACGATAACCAAATTGGTACAGTAAACTCATTCATGATTATGCGTACAAGATCAAACAAGTTAGATAACACCTAGTTCACCTTTCAGTCCTTCCTAGATATATTTCACTCATCACCTTTCGGTCTCAGAATGTGTACAATTGTAACCTTTGTTATAGATCTCAGAATGCTCTCACCTTCCGGTCTCAAGTACTTAGACTAGGGTGAAAACCCTGAATTTTCGTTGTATAATTCTTTTTCCAGTCATTACATCCCTCCCGGGCATGTAACAAATACAGGCTTACTCTCACGCGTCGACTCATTAGGGAAGAAGCTAAAGCGAAGAATACTACAATGTATGCGATGGTCAATCCCAAGAGTTTACTCCCAAATTTGTTATCTTATTGAATTGTCATGGTTCCCACGACCCTAGTCGTGAGTTTAACCTAGCATATTCGAAACAATTTGCCTACAATAATGCAAAGGAATCATGATAAATAACTTACTATTGATAGAATGATGAATCCACGTGTTATAATCTCTAAAGAGATGATCGAAATCCAAGAATTCAATGTAAATAAGTGCACAATAGTGTTCTCCTCTTGTTCTCTAACTCCAGTATCCAATTATACATAAAAACGAAATTAAACAAATATATATATATATATATATGTATATGTATATATATATATATATATATATATATATATATATATATGTATATATATGTATATATATATATATATGTATATATATATATATATATATATATATATATATATATACAAGGAAAAACCTAATCCAACTTAAAATAGGAAAATAGACGTCGAAATGGGTACGGGTCACTACACGGACCGTAAGGGTCCACACGGACCATGAAACAGTCCGTGAGGCTTCACTGCATTGCGATCCCACGTGTATCGACATGGTCCGTATAGGGCTTCACGAATCGTTAAATGGCCCGTGAACCTTTCCTTAGTGGATTCCCAGCAGCACTGTGATCCTCCATCTTCACGGCTCATGTCACGGTCCGTAGTTGGTCACACGGCCCGTGATGGGCCCCGTCTCTCTCCACTTGTAAAATTTTTGTTATTTTCGATGGTGATCCTTCCAACTTATGTCAACTCTACAACACGTGACATGGCTCGTTTCAATTTCCATGGTCCGTTAGAGGTCTCGTGGGATGTGCCTTCTTCTCCTTCATTCTTCAAGCCAAGTATGAGGCCACGGCGGGCCTCACGGTCCGTGGAGTGACACACAGACCATGAAGGCACCCATGGTCCTTCACTTAAATTAATCCACTGCTTCTTTCGTCTGGGCTAATCCATGTACCCTCCAACGGTCTGTGTGAGGCTACATGGCCGTGAGGGTCTCTGTATGCCACCACTTCAGCTCTTTTTCGCTCTTTTTCTTGCACTTCACCCATTGTTCCATTCCTTCACCATTTTACTGAAAAATAATAAAATACACACATCAAACCAACATATTTACATGGAAAAATTCTATGTTCAAAGCGTCACAAGAGTCGTATTTCCACGACTCATCAACACCCTCAACTTGTAACATTTGCTTGTCCTCAAGAAATGACGACTCGACCAAACAATGCATAAATACAAGTGCCTTATTAGACCTATGGGTAACCGTCCGATTTCAACATATATGCTCAGAATACCTGCTTAGAATGTGCTTACACCCCAAACGGACCTACATAGATAAAGGTAAACATCTTGCATGTACGATCAACCCACTTAAGAACGGGAACAAAGATGTACCAGTTTATTAGCAACCAATCAGTGCAAGGATAGTGCCCTCACTTCAATGAAGTCTCGCACACATAATACATAAATGTAGAATAGAGACTGGAATGCCGACACTCACTCTCGCAAATGATTTTCAGTGGACACATAAGTATCGACTATGTTCTTGCCTTTATTCTCACCACCTCAACTCTCGAATGACTTTTTAAGGATCACATTAGGAATTTTGTGGCTTGTAATGTAGGCTCGGGTTAGGGTGGGGGTACATTTAGGATCAAGTGACTAATCGGCCCCTCCAAGACACTACTTTGACTCGGCCATCTGCTCTCGATTTTCAGTTCCTATTGCCTCTACTTTTCACTTTCTCTGCCATTTGGGAGTAGTTTTCGTGATCTTTTTCTTTTTTTTACACTCCCAATTTTCTTTTCCTAGATTCCTTTAGCTCTTTTCCTCACTTATTTTTGCTTTTCCTACAATAGCCACACTCAGCTAAGGCTTTTGGCCTAGACTGAGGTTCACAATGTCTTTTAAATGACCAGGATTAGCAAAAGCACCCTCAACTTAAGCCTTTGGCCTAGGCTGAGGTTCACAATGTCCTTGGAGAGACCAGGGCCAACGTAAAAATTCACAGATAGATAGGGGAGGTGCTTTGGGTTATGAAAGAAAAGGGTCTACTCAGGCTCAACTTTTTGGTTCAAAAGGGCAACTTCATTTGGTCGGTAAACTTTTAGGCTTAGTGACTAATCAACAAAAAAGTCCTAAGATCACATCCTAATACAGTCATTCCATTGTTTTGGTGGGACTAACCAGGCAATTTCTAGCTTACGAGTGCGCCACCTGAAATAAAACAAATACGCTCACACACATGCGACACATCTCTTACACTAATTAGCACTAATCAACATAGTCATGCTTCATTTATCAATATACCAACCATACAATGCATTACATGCTTTCCAGAAATCATAAGAATTAATGAGGATGGGATGCATGCACATACAAGCTTTTAATTTTAACTTGAGGCATTTTACTCAGTTCAAAACATGGGTTACCCTAAACAAATATAAGAACATGTATTTACACAAATATCACAACTTAAACATGCCAGTTCTACTAGATAATATACTTGAGAGAAAAGAAATCTGGCAAGAAAAACTCTCAAGTGGCAGGATGCCCCACCCCCTCCAAAAAGACGGAGCAATGCCCTCATTGCACTATAGCTAAACATAAAGCATAACACGGGAATAGAACATACTTGGGAAACCTTAAGCTTCAGTCGGGCCGTCGGGGTCAGACACACCGACAAGGTCCCTATGATCAAAACTCATACCCGGTCTTAAGGTGCTCCCAGCGGCTCCTATCCTTGCTGCCTCACGTGCTAGGCGCTCCCTTTCTTCTTGCTCAGTGGCTGCTCGATACTGGGCTCTCATGGCCTTGCACAACTTCTTCTCTTCTGCGTGTTGTGGATCTTGCAGAGGGATGCCTTGATGGCTGCATCGCTTGCCTTTGCCCTTTCTTTTGGATGCCTCAGTGGGTGGCACCGGTGCAACAGCTGGCATGGGTGGAACGCCCCATATGCCGTCTAAAACGGGAGCCACCGAGGCATTGAAAAGTTACATCCAAGACTCTGGAGGTGGAGTCGGCACAGTGCGGTTCTACTAAGTGGTCATCTGGGCAATTCGGTCCTTCATATCACTCACTGTCTGCACAAGTTTGGACATTTTGTCGCCAGACATACTCCCAAACATATCATGGAAGTAACCCTCCAAAGTGTTGACATGATTATGCAAGTTGCTGATTTGACCCAGTAGTTCAACGCGGAGACGATCCTCTGCCTGTTGGATGTGAGACTGACCAACCTGAGGCATCCGTGCGACTATTTGATCAACAATTATGCGTGTTTGCCAATGGTTGGTCATTACTCTGGCCAGGAACTCATAAGGGACATACACATACCCTTGTTGTATCAAAGGAGCTCCACCACTGCCCTCTGGCTACTCACAAGCCTTACCTGACTGTGGGGCAGTGGTGTAATCCTCGAATGACAAGGGCTGCTGTGGAGCTGCCTGTGGAAACATCGCAGGGTCTCCCCAACCTGCGCGATCTAGTGCGCATCAGAGGGTTGTGATCATCCTTAATCAGGGAAATGTTAACCACGCCTTTGGGAGCTATCTTCCGGTCCAGGAAGTGCATAATAAGGACACGGGCCAATTTGCAAAGTGCCCGGGCTAGGCATGGGAAGGACATACTTGCTCTGTTTGATAAGGCTTTGTCCTGCATTTCAATGGCAATGATCTGACCCACATTAATCCCGTACTTAGAAATCAAGCACGCCACCAACAGGGCATGGGAAGGTTGAAGCGTGTTGTCATTAGCTATAGGTCTTAGCTGGGCCCGCACCATCGACCACAATAATTTTACAGCAAACGTGAGAGACGCCTTGGAAATAGGAATTCTGGGGTTGGTAACCCAGTCTGCATCAGCCCCTTGTATAGCAATCTGCTCAACAATCCATTTTAGTAGTGTGGCACGAAAAGTTGGATCAGACATTCCGCCCTCATTGGTGATCTTGACATGTTTGTCGATAAATAAGCCATCCAGAGGGGCCCGGTAGTCTGGACCAAATAGAAACCTGTTGATGGTGGTCTCAGAAATGTCCATCCATTCCCAACACACCATTACATGCTCTCACGGGGACAATTTATAAGCCAGCTCCTTCTTCACTCTCTTGGACTGGTTTCCCTGAATGGAATCCAATAGGCTGGCAGCATAGCAGGATTAAAATTCAGCAATCAGCTCAGGCCCAAAATAACTGGGAGGTTGCGCCATCCACCCAAACTGATATGATTCAAACACATCCCTGATATCCGGGACCCCATCTAGTTGACCTGTAAGGACCCTCATCTCAGGGACGATGGCCCGCCGCTGGTATCCCCCGGAGCCTTTAGTTAGTCCATTCATATAAATCTCCTTCGCACTGGGGACTGTCCATCTGCCGCGCAAAAACACAATAAGTCACCTAGCAGTTTCAAGATCTGATGTCCAAGAAACCGCATAGTGTGTTGCTTCATCATCACTATCTTGGAGGCTCAAGACGTCATGTGCAGCCTCTATGTGCTGCTGGTCCGTGTCCGGGGTGCATGCATGTTCATCACATCATCCTCCTCCTCAACTTCCGCCTTAGGAACCCCCTTCTCAGACTGGGGGGGGGGGTATAGTTTGGCCCAATGCACGAGCTCTTGTAGTGCGAGGGGAGCAAGGGGAGACATTGCCGGTAAAAGGTACTTCGGAACCTCAATAGGAGTCATTGCCCGAGTCACTCTGCTGGTGCTGACTTGAAGATACAGTGGGAGAATGGTACTCAAGCTCATTCCTAGGTTGGCTTGACATTAGGCGGGGACCCATGGTACCTGCAATTGCCACGAAGAATAAAATGGTTAGTCATGATGGAATAAGCAGGGTGACAAATTAACGGGTACTCAGACTTCCCCTATGCTATGAAAGTGACAAAAATCCTTAAGAGTGGCATCACCCAGTCTATCAATGCGAAATTGCACTGAAAGACATGTGGAACCTAGAATAACATGCATCAATGAAACAAAATATCAAGTACAAAGGTGACACGGACGAAGGGCCCTACACGGGACGTGTAGCATGACACGGTCCATTGTAGGGCCCATGTGAGGCACTCAGTAGTTGGGTGACTTAAGTGACTCGGCACGGGCCACTACACTGGCGTGTAGCATCACATGGTCCGTGGTAGGGCCCTTATGAGGCACTCAGTAGCTGGGTAACTAAGTGACTAGGCACAGTCCACTACATGGTCCGTGTAGCATGACATGGTCCGTGCGATGCACCGTGAAGATCCCTATAACCCCATTCAGCCCAAAGCATAAAACACTCACGCTCATTCATGCAAATCGATACTATTATGCGTAGATCTACTAACATACTTGCTTAAAGATCACAAGAACATACTATTTCACATATAGAACCCCTAAAATCACAAAATTTCCATGTTCAAGTGTACAAGATTCAACAATGGTGGTTAGTATAGCCCAACAAAATATCCACATAAATTTTAAACCATAGTGTCTTCTAATCAATGAAAAGAATCATATTTCGGCATGAATTTGCACATGTATATGAAAAAAGATCTACACTAAAAGAAAAGGAAAGGTTCCTTGATGAGCAAAAATGAAATGAGTATTTTCGGTGGCACAATAGAAACCCACACAAGGATAATGCTACGGATCATGAGAGCCACTCACAAATCGTGACAAAAGAGATAACAATATTTCGTTAGGTTACGGGTGAAAAACGGGTGTGAGAGGCATTAGGGGAAAGTGAAAATAAAATAAGAGTGGGGTATAAAGGGTATAAATACCCTTACCCGACGGTTCACCTCCATGGTTAGTCACATGGTCCGTGTCATGTGACACGGTCCGTGCGGACGAGCTGTGTGCCTAACATAGAGAATTTGGAAATCCTACCTGGCACCACCACCCCCGCAGATAACTACACGCTCCAAGACATGTTTCATGGTCTGTTGGGATATTCCGTGTGCCCAGCCTTTGAAATTTAGATTAAATCTTACCTGGGCCATGCGTCACACAATCGCTGGCACAACCCGTTTGGAGTTACACGGGCCGTGTAGACACACGTGTGGCTCTCCTTTGCCAGTTTTTGGGTACTTCTTTTTCGTGTCACACCTCCAACCACACGTGCCTTCACTCTCCTAACCAAAGTGCCCATACCTCCCTGGAAACAAAAATCAATAACAAGAAAATGGATGACATAAAAATACATGTTTTTTGATATAAAATGGGTTGCATCCCATGAAGCACTTGGTTTAACGTCACGGCTCGATGCAGTTGTGTTGACCACTCAAACTTCATCAAGGTGTAAGACCTCAATCACTGAGGTTTCATCTGCAACACCTAAATACTTGTTCACTCGCTGCCCATTTACTTTGAAACGATGCCCATTGTCAGTTTCTAACTTGACTACACATTGCGGAAATACTTGGGCGATTTGGTACGGGCCAGATCACCTAGATTTGAGCTTACCTGGAAAAAACCTCAACCTAGAGTTTTACAGTAGAACCTTGTCGCCAACACTAAAACTTCTTGGTGCAATATGCTTGTCGTTATGGGACTTCATTATGTCTTTGTAAAGTGCTGCACTATCAAAGGCCTGGAGGCAAAATTCATCCAACTCATTTAACTGATCAAGCCCCACATTGGCAGCCTCATCCCATTTGATGTTTAGGGTCTTTATAGCCCAAAGCGCCTTGTGCTCCAATTCCACAAGTAGATGGCAGGCATTACCAAACACCAATTGATATGGAGACATACTAATGTGGGTCTTCTGAGCCGTCCTGTAAGCCCATAGTGCATGTTATAGTTTTTGAGCCTAATTAGTTCTTGTGGCATTCACAGACTTGGTCAGGATCTCCTTGATCTCCTTGCTTGACACTTCAGCCTGCCCCCTCGTTTGCGGATGATAAGGTTTTGCGACCTTATGTTGTCGTACATCACATCTAGCTAGTACAACACAGAAGGATTTGTTGCAGAAATGGGAGCCCTCATCACTAGTGATAGTTCTGGGCGTCCCAAACTTGGAGAAAATGTTCCGCCTCAGAAACTATACATGCACTTGCTTTCATTGTTTGGCAATGCCATCGCCTCCACCCATTTGAAGACGTAGTCCACCGCCACTAAGATATAGTTCATGCCATAGGAGCTCACAAACGGTCCCATAAAGTCAATGCCCCCAATGTTGAACAATTCTATTTTAAGGTTAAGGGTCATGGGCAGCTCTTGGGAAGTTCATTAACACTGCTGCCATTGTACCCATTGACACCATATTTTGGGAAGTTCATTAACACTGCTGCCAACTTGTCCATGATCATCTTCTCCTCGAGTGGAATCTAAAAAAATAATCATCCTCTACATCCATGACATACATCACAACTATCTCTTTGGGTCTCTTCATTGCAGCAGAGACACTGAATTTTACCTCAGTGTTCAACTGAAAGGTAAGTTCTCCATGCTTCACATCAACTAGTACCCCGCCAGTTGCTAATAATGGTCTCCCGAGGATGATGGGAACCTTGAAATCCACTTTACAGTTTAGGATGACAAAGTCTGCAGGGAAAATAAACTTGCCAACACGGACCAGCACATCGCACAAAATTCCCACGGGCCTCTTCACTGATCTGTCTATCATAAATAGCTGCATGGTAGTGGTTGTGGGGGCTCCTAAACTCAACTAATGGTACACTGATAATGACATTAAGTTGATGCTGGCACCCAGGTCATAGAGGGCCCGTGAAAAATCATTAGCTCCAATAGTACATAAGATAGTGAAAGCTCCCGGATCACCCTTCTTCTTGATTAGGGATCTTGTAGCAGTGGCGCTATAGTGATGAAGATTATTTTCCGGCTCGATCATGGATGTCCTCTTCTTGGTGGCTAAGTCTTTCATAAACTTAGCGTAGTCTTGAATTTGCTCAAGTACTTCCTCTAGAGGGATGATTACGGACAACTCCTTCAGAATAAATAAGAATTTCTAAAACTTTCCTTCTTTAGCCTTCTTTCTCAACCTTTGTGGGAATGGCAGTGGTGGCTTTGGGATGGCCGGCAGGCACATAGTAGTGGGTGGGCCAACTCTTTTGCCTTTTTAGCAACTTCAGGTACCATTAGTGTTGCATCAATCTCGTCACCCCCATCATCATTGTCCACCTCTACGAGGTAAGGTACATTGCCATTTGCTTTATCAAGACCTATATCATGGGCAACAATAGGGTTAGAAAGTACCTTACTGCATCTCGTGGTGACTGCCATGCAATGGATATCATTTTTCGGGTTCTGCACAGTATTACTAGGAAGTGACCCAGCCTTCCTTTGCTTCAATGAAACTGATAGTTGCCCCAATTGTTGCTCCAGTTTCTTGATCGAGGTTGAATGCGAGTCGACCAATTATAAAACATTGGATATTTCGCCTTTCACATCTCGCACTCCTGCCTCGGTGGACTCCACCTTGCCAAGAACCTTTACCATCATCTCATCTAGTCTCGAGTTTCCATCACCCTCATTTGGGTGCTCACGATTTCTATAGCCATCTCTATTTTGCCAATTCCCTTGGTAGTTGTCACGACCATAGTTCCGACCTTGGTTACCGAAGTTGAATGCTCGGTAATCCCCTGACTTCCCAAGAAGTGAGCCTCTTCATCATAATTGTAGCCTTGGTCATCATACTTGGGTAGTGTGTTCATAGCTTTTACTTTTTCCAAGCCTCCACCAAGTAGCCTCTTTGACGGCAAATCGATCTGCGTCTGCATATGGGCCATGTCTTGATCCCGCTCTTCCTCCTTTTCTTGTTGCTCTATAGACATCGCGAAGACCATCCCAGAGTAGCCTCCATATCTGGTGTACCATACCCTGTTGTTCTTAGATACTTCATCCAAGATCACCACGATGTCTGGGAACGTTCTAGAAATGTGTGACCCCTCACATGCTGCATCAATGATAGGTTTAGTCACAAAGTTGCAGGACCTGTAGAAGACTGCTTTCAAGTGCTCATCTATGAGATGATGGTCGGGGTATTGCTTGAGTTTCTACATGAATCTTTCCCAATATTGATATAATGTTTCCTTTGGCAGTTGTTTGTGAGATGCAGTTACGTCTTTGATCTTCAGTTGCCCCGACAAAGGGAAGAACCTCTCTAAGAAAGCTTCTTTTAACTCTCCCTAAGTACGAATAGAATCATAAGGAAGCTCATTCAACCACTTTATCGCCTCACCTGAAAGAGACAACGAGAATAACCTCAACCTTAGCTCTTGTTGACTGACTCTTGGAATTTCAGATGATTGGTCTGTCGCTAAGAAATTCATAACATGCTAATTTGTGTCCTCAGTTACGGCTCCACTGAACAGCCCTTTCAATTGCAACATTTGCAGCATAGTGCTAGTGATAGTGAATTTGACATCTGCAGGCAGAGGTGGCAGCACTATTGCCCCAGTGGTCCCATCACCCTCATCATCGTCATTCATTGCTTGGGGATACTAGGGCCCTTGAGGCCTCAAAACAGGTTGGTGCTCCTGTGGTGGCATAAGTGGCACCTGTCATAGTGGTGCCGCTGGTGGAACCACATTACCAGTGAGGTCATCTTCACCCAAATCGTCATTTCCCCTATTTGCAGGATTCACTACTAACTCTCTCAGCCTTGCTGCTTCACATTCCTGGGCATTCATTCTGTGAATTGATGTTGTGAGTTTGGGGTCGTAGGGAATAAGTGCTTTACCCTTGCTTCGGGTGTTTGGCATGCAACGTTGGTTCCTAAAATGAGCAAAAACAAGAAATAAAAGTGAAATTAGGGACCAGAACTACACACTGAAAGTAGAAACAAATAGACTATTACTTTGCCGCAGTCCCCGGCAACGGCGCCAAAATTTGATACGCCCAAATTTACACTCCAAAAGGAATAGTAAAGCAGTCATTGATCAAATATAAAACTCAACAAGAGTTAAGGTCGATCCCACAGGGAATGCGGGAGAATAATTCTATTAGCACCCTAGTTGTGGGTTTAACCTAGCATACTCGAAACAATTTGCCCACAACAATACAAATGAACCATGATAAATAACTTACTATTGATAGAATGATGAATCCACGTGTTACAATCTCTAAAGAGATGATCGAAATCCAAGAATTCAATGTAATAAGTGCACAATTGTGTTCTCCTCTTGTTCTCTAATTCCAGTGCCCAATAATAAATAAAAACGGAATAAAGCAAATATATATATATATATATATATATATATATATATATACAAGGAAAAACCTACTCCAACTTAAAATAGGAAAATAGACGTCGGCATGAGTACGGGCACTATATGGACCGTGAGGGTCCACACGGACCGTGAAACAGTCCATAAGGCTTCACTGCATTGCGATCCCACATGTATTAGCACGGCCCGTGTAGGGCTTCACGGGCCGTGAAATGGCCCGTGAACCTTTCCTTAGCGAATTCCCAGCAGCACTTTGATCCTACATCTTCACGACTCATGTCATGGTCTGTAGTTAGTCACACGGCCCATGACGGGCCCCGTCTCTCTCCATTTGTACGATTTTTATTATTTTTGATGGTGATCCTTCCAACTTACATCAACTCTACGACACGTGACACGACCCGTATCAATTTCCACGATCCGTGAGAGTTCTCGTGGGATGTGCCTTCTTCTCCTTCGTTCTTCAAGCCAAGTGTGAGGCCATGGCGGGTCTCACAGTCCATGGAGTGACACATGGTTTTGTGAAATCTTCTAAGATGTTAATGGGTAAAAGGATTGGGGTTGGTTGAATATATTTTCCGACTGTGAAGGCACCCAGGGTCCTTTACTTGAATCAATCTGCTGCTTCCTTCGTCTGGGCCAATCCACGTACCCTCCCACGGTTCATGTGAGGCTATACAAGTTGTGAGGGTCTCCATGTGCCATTACTTCAACTCTTTTTCTTGCACTTCATCCATTGTTCCATGCCTTCTCCATTTTTCTAAAAAATAATAAAATAAACATATCAAACCAACATATTTGCTTAAGAACGTGCAAAAATTCTATGTGCAAAGCATCACAAGAGTCGTATTTCCATGACTCATCACTTCCCATGGAACATTGAAGCTCAAGCTAAATGCACTTCCAAGCCCTCAATCCAAGCTTATTTATTTGGTTTAGGTTCATCATGGGTCTCCTACATTAATTTAATTCCAAATGCATTCCATTGGCTAAGTTTTTCATATGAATCAGAAGAAGGGTGAACTTTATATGGTCATATCACCTTGTACAAAAATAGCTGGGTGTCTTACATCCTTCCATATTGAATATCCTTGAATTATCTTTTCAACGCATCCGGTTTCACCTAATTCTGAGTTCAGATCAAGAAGTTTCGTAAAGCGTGTTCATGCTGTGTTTTCTCTATTTTGGCTAAGAAAATCTCCACTGGAACTCTGCACGACCCGTGGCTCTTTAAACGGACCATGGATCCTTTTCACGGGACACCTAAAAATATTTTGAAGCTCATTTCATTAATGACTTTTCCATAATTTTGGCTGCTTCTAAGGGATGTGTATGACTTCCTAACCCATCCTAAACCCCAGAAAAGACCTATAATCTTCTTTCTCATTCAAATTCAATTCAACACTTAGAATTATTCAAACTCTCCCATCTAATTACTCCCCTCAAGTGAGCCATTGAAGATTAACTTGGAGCATAAGAAAGGGTCTTCTTCTTCATCAAATTTCTTTCTATTTCTTCTTGGTTAGCTAAGGTATGTGGGATTGATTCATGGTCCCTTTCAACCATGAAGAACCAAACTCTTTTACTTTGATTTTCATGAAATTGAGCTTACTTTTATTATGGATTTTTAAGATTATTGTTTAGTTTATTCGATTGAGATACGACTATGTTTTATTTTTGATTTTAAAGTGAATTAAGCCCTAATATGTTGAATTGCATGATTATTATGAAGATTTGAATATGCATTGTCCCTTTAAAGTTTAATTAAAGCATGGATAATCTAAATTGTTATTTGGATGAAGATTTTACTTATGAATTTACTTGAATTTCAATTGTATTATTGATTTAAGATTGAATCGCTATTGCCCATTGCTATTCTCATATCATTCATGGCATATGCATACATGGACATTGAATTTTGATGAAAATAAATCAGTGGGTTAAGCCTACATATGTTTATGAAAATGAATTGGTGAGTTAAGCTCACATATATGGTCATGACAAGAATGTGATCACATAAATGTATATGATATTTGCTCTTTGAGCGTATTGGTGTTTACACCATATTGATATTGTGAATGGGCTAATCCTATACATGAAAAGTATGATATAAATTATGATTTGACTTTTGAGCCTAAGTATGAATGATTATGAAGAATGTTTGTCTTTTAAGCCCAAGTATGCATTGAAATGATTTGAAATGACTTGCACCTCTTTTGAAAGCATGTATACATATATATACTCTTGCGGGATGATGAATTAGCACCGATGAGATTGGAGGTGTCTGGGCTATCTTCCTTTTTCTTAAACCATGTGCCAGCATAGGTATTTGATAAGGTAACCTCACCGAAATGGGAGACCTGTAAAGAAGGTTACTTGTAACACCCTACATCTTAGGTGTACTAGTCCTATGCATACGGAACATCATATGATTTGGTAGAAGGAGCACCAACTTTAAAAGTGCCTAACTTTTAGATTGGAGGGCTATATTTACGTCTAATGCTTAAGATGAGTAAGTGTATATAAGTTTTAAGCCAAATTGAAGAGATCGCAACCTTAAACGAAGTGAAAAAGAGTGAGGTGCTTGTAGGACTTTGGAAGCTAACATGTGAGTCACCTACGTGCTTAGCTTAAATAGGGTAGGTAGACAGAGATGAGGCCTAACACCGAATCTGTTCAAGTCCGATACTGAGTATAGCCCAAGTTAAAGGTGTAATTTTAGCCCATTTTTTAGTATTATAAAGGGGCAATACTTTCAGCCCAAGATGAATAGAAGAAAGGCCCAAGTACATTCATAACCCACTTGACGATTCGGGCCCAAACTAAGTGAAGGTAAAAGAGAAAAATGGGCAGCCGAGACCCATCAAATTGGATTTTTCAAAGTTTTTCTCCTTACTCTCTCTTGACTTTGCAAAGCATCCAAAGCACACTTTTCGGATTCTTGAAGAGGACCTGATCCTTGAAGGCTAAGGTAAGTAGAAATACGTATGGTTTAGTATAATTTTTCCATAAAAACATGTGGAGTATGCTGATTATACTTGTGCTGGAATTTTGGGTAGCATGTGTTCCAATGATTGTTGTACACTTTTCTTGTTTATTAAGAAGCCTTTCTCTTCTTGGTTGGCTGGATTAGGAAGTAAGGTTTATGTTTTTCACAAGGTTTAGTTCTATAGTGTTTTAAGAAGGCTTTCGCACCATTTTTATCTTCCGCAAAAAATGAGTTCTTGTATGATATCTTAATTGCGCTTTTAGTAGGACCTTGTGGACTAGTAATTGGGAATTGTTGTTGCACGTCCTCTATTTACTTTGGAACTGTTTTGGACTATTATTATGTTAAATTTGTTGGAGACAATTTGGTTGAATTTGAAATAGGTTTGGAATTATTGACTTCATAATGTAGCGAGAAGGCGTAAAGTTATGCTGCCTACTTGTGTATTGTGTAGAATTGTTATGTGTTGTGCTTTGTGAGCTATTTTAACACTGTTATGGGACTTTGGGCGTGACAAAAGGGGTATCAGAGCGGGTCTATCCTAGGGAGTCTACAAAGCTGTGCCTATGTGGAGTCTTGTTTATGGATGTGTTGTGCACCATATTTATAAGCAGGAGACTATATGGCATTTAGGAGTTGTCTCTTTCTTTTCATTCTTTAGATCGTGCCATAGAGCCAAGTGATCTAGGTGGATTATTTCTAACCTCTAAATTGTTTTGTACAGCGAGTATGACATAAACAAGAAAAAGTAAAGGCAAAGGGGAGGAAGTAGAAGTAGTAGTTAGTGTACCCAGTCAGGTGGGACAATGAAATGAGGCCCAAGATGAGTCTCTATCACAAATATCTCTAAGTTCTCTAGCTCCTGATAAACTAGGAAGTAGTGAAATTCCCCAGAACCACCTACCGATGCTACCGTGCAGGATCTAAGAAATGTAGTCCAACTATTGATCCATATAGTTGGTGGCCAAGTTCAAAGACAAGAAGGCCTAGTTATAGGTGCAGGTGGTGCGAATAGGGCAACTAGCACGAGAATACGTGATTTCCTTAATTTGGACTCTATCTTTTACCAAGTCAGATCCTAATGAAGATCGACAAGACTTCATCGATCAGATCCAATGCACTTTGGATGTTATGCACGTAAGTGGTATGAAAGCTTTGGAGCTAGAAACATATAGATTGAAGGGTGTGGCTATATTGTGGTATGAAACTTGGAAGTAATCTAAGGGTATAGATGCACCTTCAACTACCTAGAAGGAGTTCAAAGAGGCATTTCTTGACCAATACTTGCCATTAGAGATCCAAGAGGCTCGTGCAGACCAGTTTCTAAATCTCCACCAAGGGAATATGAGCGTGAGGGAGTATAGCCTTCAATTTAATTCCTTGGCCAGGTATGCTCTTAATATAGTCGCTATTATGGTAGATAGGGTTCATCAATATGTGGATAAGTTGGATCCATATTTGGTCAGCGACCGTACCATTTCTTATTTAAATAAAGACATGGATATAGCGAGGATGCAAGCATTTGCACAAAAACTAAAGGATTAGAGGAAAAGAAGAAGGACACAACAGTTAGAAAGCGGGAAGTCCAAGAGGGCCAGATCTATAGGGAAGTTTATATTGTCCCAAGATGAGTTTAGGCCTTGGTTTTCTAATAAAACACCTAGGTTATCATCCTCATACTCTGCAGCTAGTGCTCCACCACAACTTCAAGGGTCTAGAAGTAATCAATTTGGTCAAAGGAGTGAAGGCTAAGGTGCACAGATAACAGGATATTCGACAAGCCAGCAAATGCCTCCTAGGTAGCCTTGCAAACAATGTGGGAGGAGTCACTTAGGTATATGTTGTGTTGGGACAGATGTTTGTTATTGGTATGGTGTGCCAGGGCATATGATGAGAGATTGCCCAAGGAGACGCATGGATGATATAACACAACCTAATCGGTCAGTTGTTGCATCATCGTCATTAGTTCCTCCATTAGGTAGGGGTCAGCCAACACCTACAAGTCATGGTAGAGGTGGTAGAGAGGGGCAGCTAGCTCTAGCGGAGCCTAGAATCGTACTTATGCTCTGGGAAGTCGGCAAAATTTGGAAGCTTCACCCAATGTGGTCACAAGACATTGTTCATCTTTTCACACAATGTGTATGCATCAATTGGCCCTGGTTCTACACTATCATATATCACTCAACAAGTTGCTGGGAGTATTAAAAGAACACCTAAATTATTGAACAAGCCATTTGAAATTTTTATACTAATCGGTTAATCTATTATAGCTAGAAAGGTCTATTAAGACTGTGTAGTAACTGTTTGTGATCGTGACACATTGGCTGACCTTGTTGAGCTAGAAATGGTGGAATTTGATGTTATAATAGGTGTGGGTTGGTTAGCTTCTTCCTATGCCACTGTAGATTGCCGAACTAAGAGAGTGTATTTCCATTTTCCAAATGAGATGGTCCTTGAATATAATGTCAAAGGGATATATGTCATCTCATTAGAGTAAGGGATATGGAGGCAGAATTACCATTTCTTCAATCTATTCCAGTAGTGAATAAAATTGTTGATGTGTTTCTTGAAGATCTTTCGAGTTTACCTCCAGAACGAGAAGTAGATTTTGGTATTGACTTACTTCTAGGCCCTCCACCTATTTCTATCCCTCCATATAGAATGCCCCGGTAGAATTATGTGAATGAAAGGAGCAATTAAAAGACTTGCTAGAGAAGGGTTTTATAAGACATAGTATGTCCCCTCATGGTGCACTAGTGTTATTTGTACGTAAAAAAGGCGGCACCTCTAGAATGTGTATTGACTACCGACAATTGAATAAGGAGATAATTAAGAACAAATACCCCTTCGCCAGGATTGATGATTTATTTGATCAGTTACAGGGTGACAAATGCTTTTCAAAAATTGATTTGAGATCAGGTTATCACCAAGTGAGGGTGAAGGAGGAAGATATACCCAAGACAACCTTTCGGACACATTATGGTCTTTTTAAATTTCTTGTTATGTCATTTGGGCTGACAAATGCACTAGCAGTTTTATGGATTTAATGAACAGGGTATTCAAGCTATTCCTTAATGTATTCGTGATAGTATTTGTAGATGATATTTTGGTATATTCAAGATCAGAAGAGGACCATGCAAATCACTTACGACAGGTATAACAAGTTCTTCGTGATCAGAAATTGTACGCCAAGTTTTCCAAATGCAAATTTTGGTTAAAATTAGTGGCATTCTTGGGATATATTGTATCCGACGAAGGAATAAGGGTTGACTCACAAAATATAGAGGTGGTGAAAGATTGGTCAAGGCCAACAACACCCACGTAAGTTTGAAGCTTCCTAGGGTTGGCAAATTATTACAGAAGGTTTGTTGTGAGCTTTTCTTCTATTTATGCACCTCTAACAAAGTTGACACATAAGGCAACTAAATTCCAATGGAATGACGCATGTGAAAGGAGCTTTGAAGAGTTGAAAAGCAGGCTAACGTTTGCACCTGTGCTAGTGCTTCTAGAGGGCACAATGGGGTATGAGGTGTATTGTGATGCTTCAGAAGTTGGGTTAGGGTGTGTACTGACACAACATGGCAGGGTAATTGCTTATGCCTCGAGAAACCTGCGACCGCATGAGAGAAACTACCCAACACATGACCTTGGGCTAGCGACTATTGTGTTTGCCTTGACAATATGGTGCCACTATTTGTATGGGGTTCATATTGACATATATACTGATCATAAGAGCCTAGTGTACATCTTTAAGTAGAAATACCTAAATTTAAGATAGCGGAGATTATTGGAGCTAATAAAGGATTACGATATTGATATACTATACCATCCAAGGAAAGCAAATGTGGTAACTGATGCTCTGAGTCATAAGGCAATCTTGAATATTGGTGATCAAACTGTGGTAAGTCAAGGAGTGGCGAAGGATCTACATCAACTAGCCAATTTGGGAGTTTGCATCCTTGAAACTCCAAAGGAAGGGCTTGTTGTGCAAAATGTGGTAGAGTCTTCATTGGTAATGAAGGTGAGAGAAAAGCAGTTCAAGGATACGATGACTCAAGGAAAAGGTCAGTCAGGGTATGATGAAGGGCTTTGAACTTACACAAAATGAGTTATTGCCAAAAATAGGTTATGTGTGCTTCATATTAATGGACTAAGAAGGAGGATAATGGAAGAAGCCCATTATTTATGATATTCCATCCA